>JANBXA010000641.1:40710500-41357500 GCA_030556225.1 Cricetiscus sungorus
GGGGTCTTCCAGGGTTGAATAAGGGTACGTTCAGTCCTCAGAAGGCCTTCTTGAGCCCAGCCTGCCCAGGTCACAGAGGGGAGCTGGACCAGCCTTTGTCAGGGAGAGGGACAGATGGGTGGTCAGAGGGCCCCAGGACCATGGCGGGGGTAAAGACAGGCCCATGGGAGCACTAGGGTACCAGTGGATTGTCTCAATTGCTCCTGATCTGGCTGGGGACAGCTGGAGGGAAAAGGAGGGAGAGGCAGTGTCCTGTTGAGACCCCCATCCCCCTCAGCAGGTTGATACCACTGCTTTTGTGTCACATTGTTGAGAATTAACTTTGTTGAAATAAAAATTGGTCTTGGTATTAACTGGGCCTCCAGGATTTTCTCCGGGATCCAGGAGGCTGCACAGACTCAGACACCCATTCCCAGAACCATCAGCAGCTCAGGTTTCAGGGGTGCCAACGGCCTCCTAATCCTCTGCAAGGCTCTGACCCTCTTCTCACCCACCCCAAGACACTGACCCTGGTTCTTTGAGACTGAAAATGTTGCTTCAGCCTCTGCTTCTCCAGGCCCTAGCCTGGAAGGCCCAGTGCGGCTATACTATAGCACGGGTCTTGGGGGCCATCTCTGGCCCTTCCTTCCCTGTGCTCACCCCTCCCACATGTCTTGGGTCATGGGGTAGCCATGGTTGACAAGCACAGGATACCCCTCCCCTCTGTCCCTCCAGATTTGGCCACAGCTTCATTTTTATAACTTCTCTGGGCCTCAGTTTCCCTGCTTATGAAACAGAAGGCTTGTCCCAACTGGGGAAGTGGTGAGAAACAGAGTAGATGGAGCAACTAGCCAGATCCTAGACAGCCATTAAAGGTGTCCAGTCAATGTCGGGGAGATGGCAACTGAGAGAGAGGCAGGCAGCCCAGCATGCCTCTGTAGCTGAAGTCTTCTGAGGGATGGGGCAGCAGGAGTGTGCTGCTTGGTGTCTCAGCACACGCTTCTGGCTAGCTAGAAGTTAAGATCCCCAGTTGCCACACAGTGAGGCTAGGACAGGATCTAGATACCTAAAGCTCCTAGTGAAAGTTGTCAGTGCTACTGGTCAACTGTTCCTCGGAAGCCAGCGTCCACACCATCCTTGGGTCCCCACTACTGGAGGATGCAGAGTCCTAAGGATGCTCATCCCTTCACTTACCATTTGCACACCTTAAACTGGTGTTAGTGATATACACCAGTTATGACTGATACACACACACACACACATACATACATACATATATATATATATTCTATAGATAGTTGTAGTTGTTTGTGGAATAATGAAAACAAACAACAAAACCTTGTGTTTAGCCAGATTTTTTTTTTTTTTTTTTTTTTGCTAGCTCCTTTGTGAGGGCTGGGGCTCAAACCTGGGGTCTTTGTTTGTTCTCTAGCACTAATTATACCTTCAGAATTAGTTTTGTTTTGTTTCTCTATGCAGGGTCTTAGTACATGTCCAGGCTGGCCTGGAATGTGTGATCATCCTGCCTCAGCCTCCAGCATGCTGGGATTATAGGTGTGTAACATCATACCTTACATTCCCTCCACCAGGGGAGAGCGCACACGCAGTCCCCCACTACCATAAATTATGCAGTTGAGTTTCCCCGTATTTAGAGAAATAGCAGGGGTCAGCACATCTGGAGTGCAATGGAGAGAAGCCTCGCCCTGGGAAAACCACCTTCGTGATCATGGTATCTACCCTGCCAGGTAAGTATCATACCTTACTTTCAAGATATCTTCATTTTGTAGTTGGTGAGACACACCAGTTGGAACCAGGACTGATGCTTTCAATGCACAAATCTATAGGCAGCTGCTTCCAGAATGAGCTGCTGACGGTCTTGTACACCTTGACTGATATATTCTCTCTCTCTCCCTCCCTCTCTCTCCCACAGCCCCCTGGGAAGTTGTTGAGTCCCCTAGGGGATTTCTATTCTTTAGAGCCTCTACCAGTGAACACAAGCCTGAGAACCTAGGGGTAAAACTCTGCCAGCCTAAGGACAGCTGGCCCTGCATCCTGGTAGCCAAGGGCAGGCAACACCTCCAACTGGTGGTCCTCTGGAAGCCTTGTGGGACCACATCTCAAGCAGTGTGCTTGGGGGTGGGTACAGCCTGGGAATGGGCTGGGTTGGGGGCCTGGGAATGAAAGTGGTAGCCCGGGGGTGGGGGACACAGGAGTGGGCCCAGCTGTTGCCGCCTGGCTCCAATTGCCGCTCTGCATCGACATTAAGTCCCTAGGGCCAAGGCTGGTGGTCTGTCTGAGAGGGAGTGGGGGTGTGTGGGGGCTGTGCCTTCCCCCTGGCAGTGGTCCCTGGGGGCATCAGGGCAGGAGGAAGCTGCTTTCATACTGAGAGGCAGAACCAGATATTGGGGGGGGGGCACTTTCCTGCCTTCAGACCATGCAGCAGAGCTCCTTGCTCTTAGCACCTGAGTTGCTAAGAGCTCCTACTCACATTCTCAACTTGCACCTGTGTAGAATTCTGACACAGACTTGTATTCCAGGAGGGTTATAACCCCAGAGCCTCCCTTCTATACTAGGAGCCAGGTGCCAAGTAGTACCCTCCAGAGGCCAATGAGCCTCTCCTCCAGAGCCATCTGAAAACTCCTACACACCCTTTGAGACCCTGTGTAATTGTTTCTGTTGCTTGAAAGTCACTCAGAACACTGAGCCCTATGTTAATCTGTTGTCACTTCTTCATCAGGCCTCTTGTCTGAGAGAAGGCTGCACACAGTCTTAGGGTACACAGTGCTCATCTAAATCAGCTTTAGCTGAAGATATTCTTGGGTCCTATAGAGAATCAAGTTTGAATTATAAGGGATATTGAGGCTGCCAGGGCCAGACCTCCACCAAGCCAAACATCATGGAGAGGTGCAGGGGCATCAAAGAAGCTGGGATGAACTGGCAAACACCCACCCTCAGAATGGCTTACCCACATTTGCTTGGCTTCAGTGGAGGACAATGGGGCGGGGCCAGAAGGGGAATCTTGCTCCCAAATCCCTCCTGCCTGCTGCCAGCCCCCAGGGAAGTCCTGCCATGCTGGAACCTGATATTTTAAGACTTAAAGCAAATGTTTCTGGGGCCCTGAGCTGCTCCAAGACGTCAATTCAGCCTCATGGGGGCAGGGCCAGCACAGAAAAGCAGATCCCTGTGGCCCCTCTGTTCCCTGGGTGGCAGGCAGTCTGTGACTGCAGGGAACACGGAGTGCAGGAACTTCCTGAGCACAGAAGAGGAAGACCCTACGTCCCAATTCCAGGTCTCCAAGCCCAGGTAACACCATCAGAAGTCTTGAACTCACACTGGAGCTGGCCCAGAACCAGGTGTACATACAACTGGCCCGCCTAGCCACCATCACTGGGAACTTCCATGTCCAGGGTCTGGTTTAAAGTTGCTGGCAAAAGCTGTCTGGAGCTCAGAACTGAGGAAATGTGAAGCTTCCCATCCAGTAAGGACAGAGTTCTGAGATCCACTGATGATGTCTATCTGGCTTACAGGCATAAAAGCAGTGATCTGTGTGCTGTAGTCTGATCCATAGTAACAGGAAAACTAAGGTAGAGAGAGTTCCCCCTGGCCTGGGTGAGAGGGACATGAAGCTTTGCTTTGGCTCTAGGCCTCAGTCCTGGGGCTCCCTGAGTCCACCTTCCTTCCAGGCAGCCTTGAAGGGCAGAGAGTCAGATACTGGTGGGAGGCCAATGCACGGGAGGCAGTGCAGTCAAAGATGAGGGTCTAATCTTTTGTTTGTAGGCTAGGCTGGCCTGGAACTCAGAGCTCTGCCCGCCTCTGCCTCTGAAACACTGGCATCAGAGGTGTGCACCACCAAGTCCAGAGAGGGTCTACTCTTGAAGTACATTTCAGGACTGGACCAGCACAGGCCATCTGGGAATGTGGGGACACGCCAAGAGAGGATAGCTACTCAAGGGGTTCTTTTAGGGTAAACTATACTAGCAGGCTCAGCTATCCTGGACCTTGGCCCTCGGGGTGTATGGACCTGAGTTTCTCACAGGAACTTGATTGGCACAGCTGACTCATACTCTTACTCCTGAGTCACGAGCCTGTCACAACCCTTCTTGGGCTGTTTTTTTACCATTTTACAGATGGGAAAACTGAGGCCCAGGAAAAGAGGGCAGCTTTTCCAGAGCCCTAAGCCAACCTAGCTGTGTGCTTCCCTTAACCCTCCCTGCCCCCATGGCCTACAGACAGGATAGCTCTGGATGCCTGGAGTAGAGTAGGTAGACCCCAGGGAGTTCTGTCTTCACACCTGCCTGGGGTGCCTGGCCAGTCTGAACTCATCTTCCACCCAAGAGCCTCCTGAGGTCATACTTGCCCAGGGCTATCACTTGCTGGCTCTGCTGCTCTCTTACAGTTTGCACAACCTGCCAGGCCTGACCATGGCTGCACAGTCCTGTGCCAAGGAGACCCCTCATCTCTGTGTCCCCAAGGCAGCTCTCTACCTTGGCCAGGACGTGCCTGCCACCATTGCCAGACCCCAGCTCCTGCTGTGAGGGTATGTGGAGCTCCTGAGTCTCGGTTCCCCCAGTTCTGAAGTTGATGTTTAAACACTGGGTAGATATTGAGGGCTGGCTGCTCTGAGATATCTAAAAGAAGGTCCCTGGCAGGAAGTGGTATACATTGGCCTATGCTGCCCTGTCCTCTACCCTGGGGACACATGCTGTTCCCAGACCTTGGTCCAGCCAATCACACAGGCTCTTGAACTCTTCACAGGCCAGTTTCGAGGTGTCTTTGGGCATACCCTGGTATCTGGAGCCAGGAATGTGCCCTCTGGGGATTATGCCTACAGAGCCCCCAGACTGGTGTAGCACAGCCAGTGTGCCTCCAGTGGCCACAGCTGTCCCTTGCCATCTCCTTCCCCCACATTTTCCCTCTGCTAGGCCAGGACATCACTGAAGGGAGAGAGGGTGCTTAGGAAGATATAGCTGGGGTGGGAAGGGGAAGCAGAAAGTAGGACTTGGGAGGCCAGGAAGAGGAAGTGGACAGGCCCCTCTTGGTCCTCTTCAGAGGAACACAGGGGTCAAGAGTTGGACAAGGACAAAGCAAAGGAACCTGAATTAAACTCCTGAGACCAGTGGGTCAGATGGGTCACAGACCTGAGGCCCTCACTTTCAAAAGGACCTTACTTTCAGGGCACCACATGGTAGATGGCTCAGAGGGTAGGTGAGGGTGGCAGGCGATGGTGGCACCCAACCCCACCACCTCCCTCATCCACACCCTGTTAAAGCCCCTTCCCTTGTGTCTAGGCCCCTGGCCTCACTTGCACACCCAGACTCCAAACTGGAAAGACAGGCCGAAGAACAAACAAGCTCATACCACAGCCCCTACCTAGGCCTGTATGGGCAGGGCCAGGATCTGGGGATCCCCCCACCTCCCCCCTCAGGGTCCCAAGAGCCTAGCAGAAGGGACAGCCTCAAAACAGTGAGCCCCACCTCTCGGCCCCTCTCCAGCCATGCCAAGCCCCTGCTCAGTCTTCTTCAGGATAGCAAACTTACCTAGCACCCTGGAAAACAAGGACAGCTAGGCCAGTGTCCCAGCTATTCATCTCTTTGGAGGAAGCTGTCCATCACATTCTGTCCAAGAGATGTCAGGAGGTCACCGCAGCTGGACAAATAGGACCGACTCCTCAAGATTGTTTTCAGACCACAGTCTCTGGACACAAGGCTCAATTCTGGCATTCAGACATGTGGTGAGTATAGGGCTAGGAACACTATAGAGACTGGACAAACACTCCCTTATTCAATCAACAAACCCCTCAGAGCAGCGTGCTCTTTACTGTCCCCGTTTGCTCCCTGAGAACTCTAGACCCTTGCTATGCCACAGGCTGCCTGTCATTCCTATTCCAGGGTCTTTGCATACAGAAATCAAGAAGACTCCATTTCTTCCAGATCTCGACAGTGATTTTCAGTGTGTTTGAAAATCCCAGATACAGGAAAGAGGAGAAAAGGCGTGTGCTGAGGAGACTTAGAGCTGAAGAGAGCCTCGGATGGGTGGTGCTGGGCTTGGAGACAGGCCCTGACAGGACCAGGAGTCCAGGTTGTCCGAGAGTGGACAGAGACAGGCCAAACTGCACCTCCTTAGAGCTCTAATCCTAGGGACAGTGACACAGGACTCAGAGGACATTCATTACCTGTCAGCCGGAGGAGCGGTGAGCGGTGGAGGGGACCAAGGGGCTCAGGGTTGCCAGGAGAAGTGGGGTCTGTGGGTGGGGTCCTGTCATGGAAGAGGGTTAAGAAAGAACACAGGGCAAGATGAGGCTTGAGGGTAGAGGGGCCAGAAGAAAGCTCTGGGGTAAAGGACAGAGGAACACTGGTGAGGATCAGAGACAAGACTTCAAATGTGCTCAGTGTCGGCGCTTGACTGTTTGGCCAGGCCTGTCTCCATGAGACCAGAATGTGGCCAGCCACAGTGCCATGCCACACTGGTGTGCTTGGTGTCCATCCTTCCTGGGAGCCTGTCAGCAACCTAGGCACGAGGCATGGGTAAGCAGGCGAGACACCCAGCTGTCCTGTGAGGACACAAAGCTCCACCCTCAGTCTGTGCCACCGGACACTCACATGACCTGTGCCTGGCTGCCTGCCCGCCCACCCACCCTGCTGCCAATCACCAGTAACTACCCTCCTACTACAGCTGCTCATGACTGACAGAGGTCTCTATTCCCAGCCAGCCGCCTGCATGGGTTATATTTAGGCCACAGGGGTGGTGCTGAGCTGCTGACCCCCTCCTGGGGCCCAGAGCAGGGGCAGCTGGGCTAGACTGGCTGCCCAAGCTTGGCCTGGTGGCTCAGGCCGAACGCTGAGGCCTGGTTACTCTCTACAAAGCTGGCCTCTCAGTGCCTCATACCCTGTCCTGTCCTGAGCTACTGGATGAAGAGAAACCTGGGCTCTGGCTCTGGCTATAATAAAGGCAGGAAAATGAGGCTGGAGCAGGGACTGGGCTCTTACCCACTTGTGGAGGTTGGACATGATGGCTGAGGAAGATTCAGGGAACCCAGCAAGACCAGAGAGCTAGGAGGTCCAGGCCAGGGTCCAGTAGAACAGGTAGACAGTACATCTGTACACTCCTGAAGCTCCCTACACATTATCAGGGGTACCCTGAACCTCAGGCCCAGCCCCAGGCTGTCTCACAGGATGTTGCTAGGCAGGAAGTGGCCCCTCACAAGCCACATCGCCTGTGTTGGAACACAGGGACACTTCTTGCCTGCTTGGGCCTTAGTTCTGGCCCATTCTGCCAATCCAAGCCAGACCCCAGGTGTCCTGCCCCCCATGCCAACATGGAGGAGCAGGATGTCCTATTACTCCACAGAATGGTGGATCTGATTCCCCAGACTCCAGACCCGAGGGCTTGTGTGAGGCCTCTTCATCTTGCTATTCAGCCCAGGCAGAGGGTTAGGCCTGGGTTCTTGTGCCAGGTTCCTAGCCATCTGCCATGCTCCTACACACATGCCCTGCTCTGGAATCATCTGTCACTGTCAGGGTTCTTGTAGAAGAACAGAACTGATAGAATGAGTATGTATTTATGTGTATACTAGTTTAATAAACATAATATTCATTCAATCATCTTACTTCAAAAGAGTAACAACTGCTCTTCCATCCCTGAGAGGCCAGGTACCCCAGCATGGGGAGGGTGTATTGTCACACACTGGAGAGGGTGACAACCCAGTAGCTGATCAGTCCATGAGGCCAGGTTCCTCAGTAGTCTCAAACTGAGGTTGGTGACCTGGAAATTCCCTGAGGAGCTGCTGTGCATGGTGGGAGCCTGTTAACGCTGGTTCTGCCAACAGTGAAGGAGTCAGCATAGCAACAGAGCCAACAACTCTGGGGAAGATTGAGACCCGTGATCACCATCTTGTCAGGAAGCTGACAGAAGGTGCTGCCCACGCTTGGGAGCTGGGTCTCCACATCAACTGAAGCCATCATGAGGTCCCCTACTTCCTACGTTTTTTTTTTTTTTTTTTTTTTTGAGAAATAGCCTTGGCTGGCCTAGAACACATGGAGACTCACCTGCCTATGCCTCTGAAGTGTTTGGATTAAAGGTGTGCGCCACCACACTCAGCTGAAATGATTCTAATCTGTGGCAAATTGATATTAAAGCAACCATCACAGGCTCCTGTCTGTCCCCGGTGCTCTCCTGACTCTGGCCACCTATGAAAGCAACAGCTGCACAGCCCATCCTCTGCTACATCTCTGCCATGTGCTCTGCTCACAGGTCTGGCCAGGGACCACCACCCTGCCCAGCCATCAGTTCTAGCTCCAGGGGAGGCTGCTTAATGCTCACTGCCCCTCCCTACCTCCAGCTTCCTGCCCTGTTGACCCCGGATCTGAATGAATGTCTGGGTCCCAGCCTTGACTCCTTGCTTGTCACAGGAAACACATCACTGGGACATGGGACCACAGACCATGTAGAAAGGCATTGAGGGTAGAGCCAAGGGCTCTTGCCGGAAGTGGCCGCCCTGCTCTCTGAGGTTCAGGAAGTAGGGGTCTCAGAAGCTTCCTCTGGGCCAGACTCGCCTCGGTGGAGCCTGGCAGTGGAGGGTCAGAGGCCTGGCTGCAGCTGCCCCTTCCTCTGCAGCCAGTCACCAGCTGGGTGGCCTGTATATATGGCCTGGGAAGTGGGGGCTGGGGTGGCCCTTGGGTTCCCACAGGTGACCAGCAGTCAGAAGATGGGGGAAGGGTTGCCTGAGACAAGGGCTCTGGAGTGCATGTGCCCACCTCAGCCTGTGCCTGTGTGCTTCCTGCCAGATTGGCCTCAGCCTCAGTTTACCCCTCTGTACAGCAAGGTGTCCATCACTGTGCTCAGGGCCAGAGGGGCTGATATGGAACTAGAAACTTTGTAGGTGGCTAGGCCTGGTCCATGTGAGACATGTCAGCCCAAGCCCTAGCTTCACACACACACACACACACACACACACACACACACACACACACACACACACCAGGGCTGAGTTCCTTTCTTCTCTTTCTGGTGCCAAGTCCACCCCACAGTCACAACACTAAAGAGCCTCCGCTGGGGCCTGGGTGGTTTGCCTGCTCACACATAGCTGTGAGTGCAGGCAAAGGCTTGTGGGAGACCTCAGCCCACAGGGCCAAGAGTGTTCTGGGACCACACTTGTCCCCCCCCGTTTGCAGAAGGGGCCTGGAATAGAACTCTTCTACACCACTGGAGATGGAGGCCCCTGGGAGCCCCCTGGTTGTCCACTCTGGAAAAGACTCAGGGTAGGTGAAGTGGGCATCTCAGCTCATGCTTGCTCCTGTGTGGAAGCTGGCCTGGCCCGGCTTGGCCCACACATGACGAGTGGCTGTCCATCAGCACGGCCAGCCGCTTGGGCCATCCATCAGCAGCCAGCAGTCACAGGAGGAGCAGCATGTTTGTTTTGCCAGGTCTGTGCCGCTCCCTGGGGCGGGGCCAAAGGAAATGCCATTTTTGCCTGGGGTGCAGGGTGGATAGCAGCAGTGGGGACAGGCAGATAGCAGGAGGGGTGGAGCACCAGGGATGGGGCCAGGCTAGGATATGGAGGGACCCCTGGCTAGTTCATGTAGATGCCCATAGTGTTTCCCTATTCTGTCTCTTCTGGAACCAGGACGAATGACACTGAGGTCTCCTGTTTCCCATGATGGCTGTCTTTAGCCAGGTCACTCACCCCTGTTCCTGGCCACTGGGTTGGGTGGACTCAGGTGTCAGTTGCCACTAGTTGGGGGGTGTCTCTGTATCTGAAACCCAAGATGCTTGATCCTAGCTTTCCACACTGGCATGGGAGCTACTCTGGGGATGAAGACTGGGACAAAGACGAAATGTTTTGGAGAGGTGGGGGCTACCAGGAGATTTAGAAGAGCCTGGACACTGACTTGGAGCCACCCAGACTTAGAGTCAGAGCCAGGGATACATGAGACTCCATTAAAGGAGGTGACATATGAATGTCTGGTATCATCCAGACCCTGGGACAATGTCCTCAGCATCCACACTTGCTAATTCATCAACTGTCATTTGTATTAAATGAATATTCAGTGGTCCACATGTCTGCATATGAAGTATATAGAATGAGTGTTTTTTTAGTGTGCTGATATCCAATGACAATTTTAGCTTCTTTTTCAAGATGTAGGTATTTTTATTTTATGTGTTTGACTATCTTGCCTGCATGCATGAATATATACCATGTGAGTGCAGTGCCCAAGGAGGTCAGAAAAAGATTTTGGATCCCCTGGAACCTGAGTTACAGACAGTTGTGAGCCGTCACGTGTGTGCTGGGTCCCAACTGTGAACCTCTGCAAGAACAGCCAGTGCTCTTACCTGGAGAGCAGCTCTTGAGCCCTTGTCTGTTCTCACTAGGCTCTGGGGCGGGGAGAGGGAGGGGGGCACACCATCATTGACATATGTGTGGGTTTGGAGTGTTTCTTAAAGATGGGATCTCACTGTGTTGCCTGATCTGAGCTTCTGGGCTCGAGTGGCTTCTAAACTCAGCCTCCTGGTATACAGGCTCCCACTGTGTCCAACCTGGGATGTGTGTGTGTTGATCCTTTCTTCCTTCCTTCCTTCCTTCCTTCCTTCCTTCCTTCCTTCCTTCCTTCCTTTGTTTCTTCCTTCCTTTCTCCCTCCCTCCCTTCTTCCTTGTCTCCCTCCCTCCCTCTGACTTTTCCACTGCAATGTTTAAAACTGATCTTAGTCCCTTAATGTAATCACACTATATACTTCCAGTCCTGGGCTACCAAGGACAGTCTATGTCCAATGAAAGTGAGGCTCAGAGTCCATGGCATCTTGGCAGGCATTGGTGGCTCTATACTCCTGGGGTAGATGCTAACACAGGGACCAGAGTCTGACCAGTGTCCTCAAGCTGGCTCTGTTGCTAGGATGCAAAGCCAGGAAGTGCTGGGGTCAGGATGGTACCTGTTATTAACCCCTATGATGCTGCCCTGCTGCCCACAGGGAAGGAGGGCTTCCAGAAAGCACACCTCTTTGTGCAAACCTTTCCTTTCAGAGGTTCTTCTCTTCCATAAGGACCGCTTTGACATGAACACGGCCTTATCAGATTTCAGGTATTTGCACGGTGTGTCTACCCCGTGTCATCTCCCCAAACTAAGAGCTACTGTCAAAACCATAGACAATAAAAGCAGACAGCAGGTATGCTACCGAACTAGATGCTTCTGCACTGACAAAGAGTTGTGAGCAGAGCAGAGTGCCTGTGGTTCTCGATGGAGGGAGCAGAGCTCAACAGCAAAACTAGACAGCTACCTTAAAACCCAATAACCCACAGAAAGCCCCTCAGAAGACTGAACAGAGGGCTGGGTATGTGGCTCAGTATGTAGAGCATTTCCCTTGCATGCATGAAGCCTCAGACACCATTTCAAGGACTGTGAGGAACAAGGCACAGCAGGACACACCTCAGTCCAGTACATGAGAGGTGAAGACAATGAAAATTGGAAGCTTTAGGTGGTCATCCTTAGCTACTTAGTGAGTTCCAAGCCAGGCTGGTACACATGCCATCCTGTCTCAAACATAAATAAATAAGCAAATAAATAAATAAATAAATAAATTTTTAGAAAGACTGAATAGATACTTCTCAAAAATGACAAACATGTGTCCAGTATATCCAGCACCAAACACTCAAACACTCAAAATAAAGACTATGAAGTATGGAGCAGTAGACACTTACACACTGCTGATTGGTGTGAAAAGTAATCTAGCCAGGCAGTTCAGTGGACTTCCATGAGTTTGAGGTCAGCCTGGTCTACAAAGAGAGTTCCAGGACAGCCAGGACTGTTACACAGAGAAACCCTATCTTGAAAAAATAAAAATCAATCAAACAAACAAAAGCTAAATTCTCATTTGACCCAGCAATCTACAAGGACAGGAAATGAGAGGTGGCATCTGAATGCTCATGTTTGTGACTGCACTGCCCATGACAGCCCAAAGCTGGCAACAACTGGAATATCCAACACAGTGATAGACTATTCAACCATTAAAAAGACTGAGGCCCAGGCTGAGCTAGGGAACTTGCCTGGAATCCCAGAGCTTGGGATATATAGAAAAAAATCAGTACACGGTCTTCCTCAGCTACACAGGGAGTTCAAGGACAGCATGCAGAACTTGAGACCCTATCTCTTCACAAACGGGGCTGACTAAGGAAATAAGTCAGTTAAGTGTTTGCTGTGCAAACGTGAAGGCCTGAGTTCAATCCCAATATTTACATAAAAAAGTGGGTGCCTGAGAAATGGAGACAGAAGACTTCTTACAGCTCAGGGGCCAGCCAACCTATCCTAATTGGTAAGCCTGTAAGAGACCCTGTCAAAAACTGAGGTAGATGAATAACATGCCTGAGGCTGACCTCTGGCCCCACAAGCACTGACACACACACATGCATGTGTGCACATGAAGACATACAAACATGCACACTCATCTACACACACACACACACATATTCACACACTCACACAAATAAAGAGAAAAAAGAAAAGATCCCCATGATGGTAGGGAAAGCTATATCAAGGGGACAAGCCAGCACAGGAAGACAAATTCCACATGTTCTCACTTATGCTATTCTAGAACTTTTACCTCCTAGAGAATTGAAGGCAGGTTGTCAGGACTCGGGGAGCTGAGGGAAATGATAACCAGGATGAATAGTCAGGATGAATAGTCACAGTTAGACAGGGGGTGCAGAGACATGGGGCAGCATCGCGACTGTGGTTCATAAATCATGTTCTCTTTTTTGTTGTTGTTTTGTTTTTTGAGACAGGGTTTCTCTGTAGCTTTGGAGCCTGTCCTGGAACTCGCTCTGTAGATCAGTCTGGCCTTGAACTCACAGAGATCCACCTGCCTCTGCCTCCCAAGTGCTGTATTAAAGGCGTGTGCCACCAATGCCCAGCTATAAATCATGTTCTTGAAGAATGCCAAAAGACTAGATAAGTGTCCCAACAAGCACTGTAACTCTTCAAAGTCATGCGCTTGCTGGCTTCATCTGACACTTCCACAGTGCACGTATTGCACATGAGAAATACATACAATCTTACCTGTTGACTTGAGACATAAATACACTTGAAATCTCTAAAAGTAAAAAATGTTAAACTCTGGCTGCTCAGAGCAAATGTTTACAAAGTGTGCAATTGCAAAAGTCTCCTGCAAGGTGGGTGTGACAGCCACCCACCCAATTCACAGGTGCAGCACCCCTGTGGGAGTGACATGGGCTACAGGGGCACCTTTACTGTGCTAACTTGAGGGTCTGTAACAAGAGACCCAGGGCTGGCCCTGCCTCCACTCAAGCAAAGGGGGACTTCCCTGCACCCCAGGCCACAGCTCGGCACTACCTCATTGCCTTAATTGACCTCTTGGGCCACCCCTTCACCAAGACATCCAGTTCCTTTTGTACACTCCTCAGAAGCGAGCCAGGCCCCTGTCCTTGGTGTCTTGGGTACCTTGAGCTAGCCTGGAAGGAAAAAGTGACACAATGGCAAGTGTTATGGGAAAGGGCTGTCTTGAGGGCTCCAGAGAGCAAAGGAGAACAAGAACAGAGCCCAGGGCCCTCAGCATTCAGAACACAATCTCAAGATCACCATGGTAACAGGGCAGAGAACCCAGAGGGGACACAGGTCAGAGGGGTAGTCCACACTGGGGTCCAGGACCCACGAAAACAGGTGATGCAGAAAAGCCCCTGTGGCGCCATCAGAGTGCCTGCCTGGCCTGCTCCCTGCTGGCTTGTTAAGGGAATGCTGCCTCAGTTTCTCCAAGTGTGCCTTTACCTCCTGCTTCAGTGGGCACCATGGTTGCTTCTAAAAGCCTCAGGGCCTGCTTGTTCCCAGAAGCATGAGACAGCCTGGTGCCTACCCGCCCACACACTGTGGGATGGCCTCCGGTCACTGGGTCCTGGCAGACACCATGGAGGGAGGGGCTAGACTGACTTCAGGACTCAGATAAAGGTTCCTGTCCATCTGTCTGTCTTCCTAGGACAGCTGGTACAAAACACACCCAAAAGGATGCTGCCTCCCAGCCACCTGTGAGCTTCTTCTTTATCGCCTGGCCAGCTCCATTCATCTCTTCTCAGCCTCACTTTCCCCATCTCTAGGAGGATCACCTGGGGAAAAAGACTCAGGGCTAAGTGAGATGGATCATCCCCTCCATCCTAGTCCCAGGTTTGAGCTGGCTGAGGGAGGCTGAGGGGTCTATGACTGACCAGAGGCCCCTCCCACCATGCATCACCCTCTCATCACCTCAGAGCCTTTCCAGCTCAGTGGGGACTCACATGGAGTAGTGGCTTCTGCAGACACAGAATGGACCCAGTCCTTGGCCTGCTTGGGGACCACTATACAATTGTATGCCAGGTCCTCTTAGCTGAGGAAATCTTTGTAGCAAAGCCTGTAAGGGAGGAGATGGCAGAACAAGCTTAGCCTGGAATGATCCAGGGTACTCTAGGGATCCAGGATAATCCAGGGAGAAGGCACTACAGACAGGGACTCTGGCCTGGAGCCCCTGGGCTGTCAGGACAGTTCCCTATCCCACAGCTGTCTCAGCTCCCATCTCCCCCACCCGCCCCAGGATTCCTATTTCACTGAAGAGATTAAGACCACCTGGCAAGAGTACCCTCCTGATAGTTTGCCCTGGCCCCAGCCCCCAAGCTCTGGAGTCCCTCCCCCAATCCATCTCTCCAATACCCTCATTCCCACAAAGCCTCCACACCCTGCTCTGCGATGGCTCCAACACCACTGCAACCTGATGTTGGCTTGCAGTTATCTCCACACGAAGCCAGGACATTCTCTGCCCTCCATACAAGCCCCAGCCCTCCATACAAGCCCCAGCCCTGCCTACAAGATTCCTCAGCCCAGGCTGCCCCTGTAGTGAGTCCTGTTCTCTGACTGCCTAGACTCCTGCTGTCCTCAGCTGGTATTAAAGAGGCAGGACTGGCTGGTGCTGCCCTGACTTGAGGTTCTGAGCTCAGGTACAGCCCAGCAGGCCTGGAACCTCAGCCCACTCCACCTCTGACAGACCCAAGAAGAACCTCTGGGAACCACAGCTCTGAGCTCCCCATTTGTTTGCTTTGGGAAATTCCAGGCGGGCTCAGCAAAGCCTCAGAGAAGGGATTTGTCAAGGCTTGGGTGGGGCTGGGCCATGCTCTTGGACCTGGGAAATCCAGGCTCCATTGTGCCTCATGGACTAATGAGAGCGGAGCAGAGGGACCTAACTGGAAGGTCCTCCTGGGACTTTCTCTCTCCTAATCCCAAACCAGACTTGAGCAGTGCGATGCAGGCCACGACCATTACCTCACGGTGTTCGGGGGCCGGCTGGGATGTAGGAAGACCCAAGGAGGCTGAACAGTGACATCAGCAGAGGAGATGAATGGCAGCTAGCATGAGCTTGCTCTGCCCATTTTCTGGTGCCTCCAGCATTCTTCCCATTGTTGAGGTGAAAGCACAGGCATGGAGGCCAGGGTGTCTCCTGGTCCCATCTCACAAGTGGGGCCCCATATCACCCTCATGGCTCCTCCCTGCTCTAAAGGGTCAAGAAGGCTAAGGTCTCCAGGATTCCTCCTTTGCTTTGGGATAGCATTCCATGCCGTCTCCACACATGTGTGGGTAAGCACTAGAAGAGCTGGCAGAACCTGGCCAGCTCACTTGTCCCCGTGTTGTGCTCAGGCCTCTGTCCCCACCAGTCCATGGTGGTATTGGCTTTCTTCAGCCTGTGACAAAGGACTTCATACATCTTGCCCATCAGACTCCTCTGCTCTTTTATCCACCCTGCTATGTGACAGTAGTATCCCCTCTGCCTGCCTGTGGCAGACTGGCCAACTTCGGCTCCAAGCTAGTAGGAGCCTCCTGAGAAAGTGGGGCCAGGGAGAGGGTGGAGATTTGCCTGCACATGGACTCAAAACATCAGACCAGATTTCTGGCCACAGCTCATGCCAGTGGGGAAGTCAGAGCTGCTGAGGTGCAGCAAAGGGCAGAGTGGACAGAGATAGGCAAGAGAGTCCTTGTGGGACACACCGGCTGGGTTTCTCCAAGCAGCCCAGTTCTGTTGTTGCAATGGGTATGAGGACACGAACTTAGTGTTCACTTCACAAAAATCCCAAGTTTAGCTGGGCATGGAGGCATTTACCTACAACCCCAGCATCCACTGGCTTCATGGCGAGACCCTGTCTTAAAGAAAAATGAAATGTTCTGTTTGGGGTCTAGAGAGATGGCTCAGTGTTTATGAGTACTTGCTGTTCTTGCAGAGAACCTGAGTTCGAATCCTAGCATCTACATCCCGTAAGTACAGCTGCTGCAGGAGAACTGATCTGTCTTGCTGACCTTCTCGGGTTCTGCACACATGGTTCACATAAAATACACAAAGACACACAAGCACACACATACATAAACTAAATTTTGTGAAAAATATTCTCAGTATAATATATTTATTTTGCTACTTTGAACATCCTTAAGAAAGCCACATATGGAATGACTGATGGCCAGGATCCTAGACCTTCAGATCTGGCTTATTTACCAACACCAGACTGGGGAGGAGCAGCTTAGAACAAAAAGGGCCTTGCAGGAAATCCATTCAAAAGTGTCATCTTTACTGATGTATTCCCCATGGGATACTCTTCTAATACATGGTGTTCAGGACAGCAGCCTGGACAAGAAGCCCTTCCCCCACAGCCCATCACCCGACTGTTACTTTTAGCAAATAGCAGACATGAATAAATTAATATATTCTTTCCTTACTGCACAGCAGCAGGTTCCACAAGGGCCTTGTCAATCAAAGGTCCACTTACGTTTCCAAAATGTGTGTCAACACCAGTGAAGACCAGTTATAGCAAGCCTACATGTGTGATGCACTGTATGCGTGCACTCTGGGCAAGTGTCTGCATGTACAGTGTGAATGTGTGTACCTGTGCTCATGTGTCTTTGTCCCTGTCTAGTCTGTGCACAAAGACAGTTATGCCAGGGGTGACATATGCTATGGTACACATGTGTGAGCATGTGCATATTCAAATAAGTGCTCCCAAGTGCTCATGTGTGTGCAGCAGTATGTGTACCTCATCCTGTCCAATTGGGGTGCCCTGCAGATGAGGGGAAGCTTGAATTCTTGGCCTTCTGGCCACTCACCCTGAGTCAGCATACCTCCTTAGAGATAGTGTGGTAGTTCCTACTGAGGCCCAAGAGAGGAAGGGAAGGGGCTGTTCTCCTCAGATGCCTGCTCCACAGGCCACCTCCTGCCATCCCTCTAGCCTGAACTTAGGCCATCAGAGGTCTGTGCCACACCTCTGCCTGACAGTACCTGGGGTAAGGGGCCTTTATGGCTAGAAGATGGACAGCTGACTCCCCATGTGGTTGGCTTCTTCCGCCAAGTGGGCAGCTAAATCAACAGGCTCAGAAACTGGAGAGGGGCCCAGGCCCTGGCTGTCCATCAGTCTGTCTGTTTGTTTGTTTGTTCTAGAGTTGTGGGGACTTCTAGCCTGCAGGGGGCCCTGGTGACCTGGGGGGATAGTATTGCCCATCCAGCCTGACCACCCTTGTCACCAGCTCCCCTCTGGACATCTTCCCCAACACTTGGCCCGGAACACAACAGCCATAGTGTTTATGTGGGAGGCAGGAGGCCAGCTGTATATGACTGTCCTCTTAGCTGAGGTGAGGGTCCAGTCTTCTCCACCCTCATTTCCTCATCTATGACTGTAACTCTGTCTCCATTTGTCTCTGTTTACCCCACAGCCATCAGTTCCCCAGGCCTAGACATTTCAGGGGTCTGAAATGGGTCAACTTTTGCCTTGAGTCAGGGACCTAGTGGCTCTGGGGCACAGGAAGTGTCCTGTTGAAGAAGGAGCCAGCAGCATGTCAAGTGATTGAAATCCCTAGGCCCTCACTAAACTATAGGCGGCTCACAGGAAGCTGTCCCTCAAGCTTCCCAAAAGCCTGCCCAGGGGTGCCCAGCCAGGTCACCCTAAATCCTGATCCTCCTCTGTGAAACCCCACTGTAGATCTGGGGTGCTGTTCCCCATTTCCAGGGAACTGCTTGCTGCAGTCTGCCATACTCCACAGTGCTGAGCACTGAGGAAGGAGTACCCTCCCACAAGAGGTTCCAGTGAAAGGCAACCTGACAGGTCTTTAGGTTTCAGTAGTGGGTTCAGTTTAGAGAGGGAAGGTACCAAGAGAGGAAAGAGTCAAAGACCCAAAGAACTTGAGTTAAGAAAAGGGAGGTCTCAGGGAGCCACCAGGCAGGAAAGGAGTGCTTACCTCTCCACCCTCTCTGGGCAGTGTCTCTGTTGCTCATAAAATTCATAGGCACGAGGACACAAGAGTCCTCTGCCCTGAGCCCTTCCCTTGCCATGGGCCTGGCCCCCATTCCAGCTCTAGCTCCGAGTCACACCAGGACCCACAAGCGCCTGCTTCTGGCCAGGTAGAGCGTTTGTACACGGTAGTGTTCGTGGTTGCACGTGCAGGCACTGGTGGGATGCACGACCCAGATTTTGATGGGATCCCAAGGCGCCAGCGCTCCCCAGTACAACTTACCCCCACAATTTTCCTCGAGATTGGGTAGCCGGAGGGCAAGGCCACAGTCATTTGGCCCCAGCGACTGTGAGGCGCAGTTCTTACCTGCGTGCCTCCAGCGCTGGGGCTTTCCGATCTGCCCTTGTCTCCCAGGGTCACCCGTAATGGCTTAGTTACAGTCTCGGGCCATCCACCTTCGTGGACGACCGACGGAGCACGCCCGAGGGGCCGGGTTCCTGCGGAGGCAGCCGCCAGGGGGCTACGAGCGAGAAAGAGCGCAGGCCCGCGGCTCCCGGCTCCGGCGAAGGTCGAACTCCCACCCCGGCGCTCGGAGACTCCCGCGCGTCCGCGCCTGGGGCGCCGAGGCCGAGCCGCCGACGTCAACCGAGAAGCCGGGGAAGCTGTTCCTGGCATGGCCACCGGCTTCCTTTGAGTCCCGGAGGCCGCGCGTCCAGGCAGGCGCTGGAGGCAATTCCCAGCTATCAATCCTGAAGTGAATTAACCCGGTCACGTAAAGCCCGGCCTCCCTCAGCGCCCTGAGGGACGTAGCCTGAGTCTGCCCACCATGTTCTGATTTCTGGAGGAGGGGACCCCGGCGCCCCGACCTCTGCACGGCTCCACCTGTGTGCATGTTTGCTCCAAGTAGCCCGGAGTCGACGCCGGGAGCCCGCTGGGCCAGCGCACTTTGTTCGTGGAGCCGGTAAGCCCTAAGACCCGTGGGCTGTCAGGCCGCCGGCGACGAAGGTGCGCGGGGACTTGCGCGGCGGAGAGCCAAGCTCCGAGGCCCGCGTCTTTACAGTGCACGCGGAGTGAGGAGTGGGGCTAGTGGGTGTGGGGGGGACTGGTCTGCCTGCTCCCCTGGGGCAGCCACGTGTGCCCAAGGGAGGCGGAGCGAGCCGCTGCGAAGCAGGCCCGCAGGATTCTCTAGGGGTCTGTCTCTTGCACACTGGGAACTTCAGGAATTCGACTAGCTTCGCCTCTGACCGTGCAGATGGTCGATCAAGGGGTGTGTGAGTTGCAGCAGAGTCTAGCGACGGTGCTGGGATGCATCCAGGCGCCCATAAGGCCCAGGGTTCAAGGCAAAAAAAAAAAAAAAAAAAACAAACCCAGCTGCCCAGCTTCTCAGCCCCATTTCAAGTCTTTGCTCTCCACTCCTTCCCTACCAGCCGTCAGTCTCGAATCTAAACCTCAGTTTTTAGGGTCAAGTTATGGTCTAGTGAGGGATGTCAACCCCCTGCCTCAGCCTTGGAGAAATGCTCTTCTCGCTCTTCGTGGCTTGTGGAGGAGCAGAGGGTGCAACCCAGGTCCCAGCCGTACACTGAGCCCTCAGGACTAAGATGTGCAGCTCACGACCCCTGCGTGCAGCCTTACTCTATGGTGCTGCAGCTCGCGGGCTCGCAGCCAGGCCTCCTACCGCCACGGTGGAAACGCGGCCGGCAGGGGGAGCGAGGCGGAAGGGAGCGGCGGCCGGTGCAGGTGAGGGAGGAGCACTTCCCGGGGGTAAAGCTCTGCTTTGCTTCTGAACCTGTGTGCTCCGGGTGTAAGGCTACCGAAGGGGTTCATTCCTGCGCGTTGCGGGCGGGAACCGTCGTAAGTTAGCGACGGGAGGAGGGGAGCTCAGGCCAGTTACCGGGCGACAGGCACCGACCTCACAGTTTGCGGGCAGCGTCCAGGGTGGGGGCGGTCCTAAGAGCCCGGTCCTGAGGTCCCGAGAAGCCGCTGCTCTACTGCAAGCTGGAGACTCGGGTGGACTCTCGCTTGCAGGGTTTCTGATCTCTTAAGCCAGTTTTCCTAGCGGTTCCAACTTCCTGCTGTATTGGTAGGGAGAGTTAGGAAGGACGGATGCAAAAGGGTTCGTGTCTGCTCCGAGTGGAGCCGGTTGGTCACACACAGAATAGGTCAAGTGGGGGCCCCTCACCCTTTCCCAGAGAGCCTCTGCTACAGCGGGTTGTTTGCATCCTACCTGTGCCTTTGCTGTGAAGTGTTTGCTGACCCATAAGTGCAGCCACAGCAGGAAGGGGTTAATGGAGACTAGGGAGACTTCCCACTACCACTGCAGGTGAGGCTAGGGGCATCAGGACAGACCCCAGGGCTGACCCAGGGTGATCAGGAGTTCCAGGGATTTTCACTTTCACTTCTCAGAGTTGGCCTCATTGGGGCCCAGGACCTGGCAGCAGCCCTGGAGAGGGGTCCTGGGGAAGAGCTCAGCTACTCCACCCTGGGGCCATGGACAACTCAATAATGCAAAAATCACCTGCCTGCACATCTCCACACAGAGCCTGTGTGGACAAAGATATTGATGATGCTACATCTCTGCATCACTGCTGTGACCTTTATGAACCTGCCCACCTGTCCAAAGCTGGGCTATATGGAGGCAGTCCCTTCAGGGGTTTGGGGGGCAATGAGGTATCCCTGCTCAGGGAAGAAGGGAAGAACCTGTGGCCCACCTAATCTCCACACTACACTCCTTAGATCTGCCCCCCCCCCAACCCCGGCCAGTGACGCAGGTCACTGTCACTATCAGTCTGGGACCAAGGAATGACCTGGTGTCAGCCTCCCTCTCTTAACATTTGTTGCCCTTAAGCTTTCAGTTGCAGGCTAGAGCAGGCTGATGACACCGGTTCAGTTATCAGTTACACACATACCACCACCCTGACCCATCTCCACACAGCTCTTGGGTGCCCACTCTCTGCACTCCTGGCCTTGGCTCTTCCTAGAATTCAAATTGCCACCTAGTAGGCTATGGCCCAACGCTGAAGGCCCTGAGATTGTAAACACCCCAGGATAGGCTGTCGGCATCTCATCACATTCTGAGTCAGCAATGCAGAAGGCCTGGGCAGAGAAAGAAAACCGGGCCTTGCCTACTAGTCTGCAGCAGAGTCAGGGAGGTTCTGGGCTTCATGTCCTGAGCACAAAGGGCGTGGGCATTCTGAATGGGTCAGAAAGACCCCAGGTGTAGAGAAGGTGCAGGACAAGAGGGCCGTTGATGTAGTGATGCCTTGAGGCTCAAAGGCCGAGGGCCTGGTCTTGCACCTTAGCAGTTAGGCCTTGCTGTGGACAGGCTGCTGCAGGGTGGAGAGGGGACAGCACCCCACCATGCGGTCTGAATTTCTCCGACGTGTCCTCAGATCCCTTGGCCGGCCAGGCCCCGCCCCCGGCCCTCCCTGCGCCCCGCTGGTGCGCAGGGAGGTCGGAGGAGCGGGCACTGCCCACCCTCCGGATGTAAAAGCGTCCTGGCCAGAGGCGGGCGGTGCGCGCGGGGTGCGCGTGACGCTGGGGCTCCCGGGCTGTGCGGCCTGGGCGGCGTCCCACGATTCGCTTCCCCACCACGAAAGCAAGCTGACCCAAGGGGCCTGTAGGGGCATTTGCTGGTGAGGTCCAGCTCTGCGGCACGGAGGGACGAAGGACTCCTCAGCCCTGGGGCTATCTGCCCGTGGCCTGTGCGAGAGCCGGAGCCACTCTCTTACCCAGGTGCAGGGGCCGCCGGGGAGGAGGTGGAGGCAGGTGGGGCCAAGGGCAGGGCTAGACTCAGGCAGCCCCTCAGTGCCTCACCAGTGCCCTGCCATCTCAGACTGGGACATAGCGGCTTCTCCTTTGGGGTTGTAGACTCTGGTGGTGGCTTCGCTTAATAGAGGGGACGCCCAACCTCCGCAGAAGCAGAGGGATGTTCAAGGGGCGTTGGTCACACTGGGCCCTGGGAGCAGAGGCCAGGGACAGAGAGCTTGGAAGGCAGGAGGGCCCTGAATTTCCAGGGCGCTTCAACAGTTCGGACTCCCGGGCCAATACTGGCTGAAAATGGGGGGTCTCATGACGCCATAATCCCCTGGGCCTGGGACCGACGGCTGTGAGTGGCACTACAGGCCCCCGCCCCCGGGCCCCCTGCACTGGGCTGGGCGCGGTTCGGCTGGGCGTACGCAGTCGGAGGCGGCGCCGGTCAGGCCCGGGGCGCCTATGGACGCGCGGAGCCCGCTGTCTGCCCGGGCCAGCGCGTTCAGCATCGCCTCTCTTGTTGCAGCCGAGGCCTCGGAGGGCACCGCCCACCGGGGCCCCAGGCCCTCGGACCGGGCGAAACTTCGCCGGCTACCAGGATCCCCAGCCGGGATGCACTTCAGCACAGTCACCAGGGACATGGAAGGTGAGCCTTCTGTCCGCGTCTACACCGGCTGGCCGAACTCCGGTCCCCTGCTGTGAGGCCCTGGGCCCAGCGGGTAGAAAGCCATAGGCCCATGGGCGCCAACCTTGAAGCTGGGACTCAGGGACAGGGAGGAAGGGCCAGCATTCCCCAAAGTCAGTCCACCCACCTCGGGGACTGAGCACAGAAGCAAGGGCTTCAGGAAAGAGGACAGCGGGAGGCTTAGAGCTGGCAGGAGGAAAGATGGTTAAAGAATAGTCAGGGAACACAGTAAAGGAGGGAGTACAAAAACAAACAAACAAACAAACAAACAAGTAAAAGTACAAAGCCTCGAGATCAGCCAAGAGGAAAGGAAACTGAGAAAACAGAAACACAAAGGTAAGAAAGGAAGATACACAGACAGCAAATAAAGATAACGAAAGAGAAAATGAAGTAAAACTTTAGATGGAAAAAAGTAACTTCATTAAAGATAAAGAACAAGAAAATACTTCAGATTTTACCTACTTTTAAAAAAGCAAAGACACGAATACTAGAGATCAGACAGAAACAAGAGGAAGAAGAGGAACGAAAGGGAGGACATGGTGTTTTCAAAGTGGAAAGAGTGACACCAAGAAAAGAGCGAGAGCAGGGAGTTCAGGAGAAGCTGCAGCCGGAGAGGACACAGCTATGTGATGAGTTGAAACCAGGGACACAAAAGGTAGAGGAGCAAGAACTTGGGAAGCGTCTGGCGCAAAGCAGAAGCCAGCGCGCGCTGGCGGCGAGCAGGGGCCGCGCACCGGCCCCGTCGTCCCCGGAGCCGGTCGGAGCGGTCGGGGGGCCCGGGCCCGCGGAGCCGCGGCGGGGGAGGGGCGGGGGGAGGGGCGCGGGCCATTGTCTCGGCGGGGCGGGGCGGGGCGGGGCGGCTCCGCGGGGCCGGCCCGCGGGGTGGGGCGGTGCGGCCCGGGGCGCGTGCGGCGCAGCGCCCGCCACTCGGCCCGCCGCGCGGGACGGCGCTCTGATCGGCGGCGGGCGGCCTTCGGGTCATGATCTCCGCCGTGTCCAGCCCGTGGCTCACGCAGCTCTCCCACTTCTGCGACGTTGCAGCCTTCGCGGCCAGCAGCCTGAGCGGCCTGGGAGCACCGTCGCCTAGCGCCGACCCGTTCGGCCCGCGCGAGCCGCCGCCACCGCGCTACGACCCGTGCGCCGCCGCACCCGGCGCCCCGGGCCCGCCGCCGCCGCGCGCCTACCCGTTCGCGCCCGCCCCCGGGGCGGCCAGCAGCTCGGCGGCGGAGCCCGAGGGTCCGGGGGCCACCCGCGCGGCCGCCACCAAGGCGCCGGTGAAGAAGAACCCGAAGGTGGCCAGCGTGAGTGTGCAGCTGGAGATGAAGGCGCTGTGGGACGAGTTCAATCAGCTGGGCACGGAGATGATCGTCACCAAGGCGGGCAGGTTAGGTGCCCCCTCCCCGCGCCCCTGCACACGTGCGTGCCACGCCTCTGGCTGAGTGTCCAAAGGATGCGCTGGAGCCCGGTGGGTGGAGGTGCGGCCCGCCACCTGCGGGTCCCTCTGACCTCTCTGCTGACCCGGCTCCAGCGACAACCCGAGGAGCACCAACAGCGAATCCCGGGACTACGCGAGGGAAATCTGTGGGCTAAGAGGGCGCCCGGCTGAAGTCAGGCGACCACCACCTAGGAAACTCCCGTGTTGGTTCAGTCTGTAGGTGATCTCAAGAGCAAACGCCCTCTAATTGTATGGATAATTTTAGGAGGGAATTATGACCCTTAAAACCAGTGCGCTCGGTTTCCGGGAACTCGAGATCCGGTTTTCTTGGGCCTCAATTTCGGCCGCTTGTGGGCCCAGTTCTCCATAAGCTTGGCAGGGTATCGGTGCCAGTCACTCTGTTATTTGTTTTAAGGGCTGAGAGAGAAAGGGAACAATTGCAGATGCTCCCGTTTTGACTAGTAGACAAAGGCGGGTGCTGGGTTGTGTCTAATGTACACACCAGCTCAGTGGCCAAGGAGGCTCAGGGCCTGTTTGCAAAGCCTTCTCGAGGTTTCTGTTTCCCTGCTGTGCAGCCATCCCTGCGGAACCTAGGGCCTGTCCTTTGCTGCTGCTCTGTGCATTTTCTTCAGGCTCTTTTTACTGTCTGTACCCATACAGCCTGCTGAAGACCCCGGCTCGGCTCAGCTAGGCCTACTGGCCCCGGGGCAGAGGAACCAGCACCTTGAATGTCACTGGAGGGGTTCAGAGGAGAGGGAGCAAATCGGGAACGCTTAGTGTAAGCCCTTTGCAAGCAGATTCTTGGGAGAAGTAGGGACTTGCCTGTGTCCTACATAAGGTGGGGAGACTCTGGCCAGGTCTTGAGAGCGGGAGATTGGGGTTCTGAGGTGCCAGCTTTACTGGGGGAACTGGACAGCAGCAGTGTAGACTTTTGGAATTACTGCAGCCCTCGGTTTCATTTTGTTGGAGCCGGGAACTCTTTCACTTTGTTGGATCAAGCAGGGGAGGCCCCGAGACCGACCGAGGAGAAGCGGGAATCTTAGGTATCCTGCTACTTACTGGCTTAGGCCAAGTCCAGAAGGCTAAGCAATTCCTTGAGCAAGGCTGTCTGTATGGCACAGAAGACCGAATAGGCTCTGGGATTGTGCGGCTCAGCACCTGGTTAGACATTTCTGTGTTTCAGACAGGGACCTAGGGCCCAGCCTGCTGCTGCGGTGCTCATGGTTGAGAACAGGCCTACTTGAGGTTAGAGAGCAAGATTGCAGGGTGGGACTGAAGACAGCAGCCAAGGAGGGACTGAAGGAAGGGTTGAGCTAGGGCTGCCAGGCCAGAAAAGTTAGAGTGGAGAGCAGTCCTGTCCACCTCCTGAGGTGACCCGACCTCCCTGCAGGCGGATGTTCCCCACCTTCCAAGTGAAGCTCTTTGGGATGGACCCCATGGCCGACTATATGCTGCTCATGGACTTTGTGCCTGTGGATGACAAACGCTACCGGTGAGCCTCTGGGACCCCTAGGGCAAGTGGTGTGTCCAGCGAACGGGGTGGGGGAGGGGGAGCTAGAAAAACCCACTTCAAATGCCACACAAACCGGGCCCTCCTGTACTGGCTGCTCCCCTGCCCCACTCAGACACCACTCTATTTATTCTCTAGAAGCCTCCTCAGAAACTCGAGTAGTAGCCTCGAGCTTCTGGCAACAGGCAGCTCAGATGCCTTTGCCTGTGTGGCCAGCCACTTTACCCCTGTCTCCTAGTGACCATCTTGTCCCCTTCCCCCATCTCTAGAGAACCTTCAGTTCCAGAGCTGGCCCGGAAAGGTGGGGTGGCTGGTAAAGATTATGCAGGGCGGGCCTGGACTGCCTGGACAATTAACAGTAATTAATAAAGGGAACATGGGCCGCCCTGTGCCCAAAGCCACTGGCTAGTGACGCCAAATCCAGTCTCCTGCCTCCTGGGCCCTGGGGCAGGCAGACCCGCTTGCAGCGAAATGGAAGAGGGCGTGGCTTCCCCTCAGCGCAGCAGTAGGAGCAGCAGGACCCAGACTCCCAGCACCTTTTGTGTGTTACAGCCTTCCTTCGGAAGATTTCTGGTTTATCCATAGTCCCCTCCCTAGCCGCTGTGATTTAGCAGTCTTGACTTTGCTGAGAACAGAAACAAATCTAAGCACCACCAGGATCTCCTTGCTTACCCTCAATAGCATGACCCCTTTCACTATGTTGTCCTAGGTATGCCTTCCATAGCTCCTCCTGGCTGGTGGCTGGCAAAGCAGACCCTGCCACGCCTGGCCGAGTGCACTACCATCCCGACTCACCAGCTAAGGGTGCACAGTGGATGAAGCAAATCGTGTCTTTTGACAAGCTGAAGCTGACCAACAACCTGCTGGATGACAATGGCCATGTAGGTGACCCTTCTCAGTCTTCGCTGTTGTAGGCCTTCCAGCGTCCCACCCAGTACCGACAGAGGCAGTACTGGGGCAGCCCTGGGGTGGGTCAGGCTTCTGACAGGATGGCCTTGGCCTGAGGGGGAATCACCTTTCCTCTCTTCCCACTCTCAGCTCACGGTGGGGGGGCTCTTTAAGTGGAAAAGATGGACCCTTATGACAAGAGGGCAGGAGGCCTGTGGAGTCCCAGCCTGGGAGCCACTTTCCTGCTGGGTGGAGATAGGCTTCACAGCTACCACCCCAGCAGGCCTGGGGCAATCCTTGGGGTCTAAGGAAAGGAAGCCTAAAACCCCACCACTACACGCATCTTTCCCCGGAAGGTCCTCAATGGGATGCAAGGCCCTATGTCATCTGTAGAATGAGGGTGTTTGCTAAGAAAATTCACTGCTTACTTGGACTTCGTGATTTTGGCTGAAATCTTTCTCCAGCCTTAAGCTGGAGCTGACTCCCACCCTTGTCTTCCAGATTATTCTCAACTCCATGCACAGATACCAGCCCCGCTTCCATGTCGTGTACGTGGACCCTCGCAAAGACAGTGAGAAATATGCGGAGGAGAACTTCAAAACCTTTGTATTTGAGGAGACACGATTCACTGCCGTCACTGCCTACCAGAACCACCGGGTGAGGGCCTGCTTGGGGGGGGGGCGGTCCTGGGGACGGGCACACCACTGCCCTCTCCCTCCCGCAGGCTGGCCCAGCCTCCTATATCAGCTTGACCTCTGTAGCAGCAACTGTCACTGCAGCCTGAAAGTTTGTTTTCCAAACCATTCCGGAAACTCCCCATTAGAGGCCTCATCTGAGCTTCACCCAGATTCCTAGGGAGCCATCTCCGTTGCCCTCTTCGTGCTGGGGGGCTGAGGAGGGCGGAGGTGACCACATTCCCATCCCAGCCAGGGACACTCTTCCTTGGCACTTGTCTGAGAAGGCAAAAATAGGTCTGGTGAGAGAGGAGACGCATCGTACATCGTACAGGGACAGGGGCACTTGTGGGCCCTTTCTCTTCTAGACAGCGCTGAAGGCCTACCCCCTCTAAAGCTAAAAACACTCCCCTATCTGCGGCTGCTGAGATCGGGCTGCTACCACAGTTAGCTTACATTGCTGCCTTCCCTGCAGATCACGCAGCTTAAGATTGCTAGCAATCCCTTCGCCAAAGGCTTCCGGGACTGCGACCCTGAGGACTGGTGAGTGCCCTCTGAAGAAAAGGTGAGCTCCAGGACGCTTGGCCTGGACTCCCGTGGTGATCCACTCCCCTTTCGCAGGCCCCGGAACCACCGCCCCGGAGCGCTGCCGCTTGTGAGTGCCTTTGCTCGCTCTCGGAACCCGGTGGCTTCCCCTACTCAGCCCAACGGCTCGGAGAAAGGTAGGACCTAGGGTAGTGGGATCGCGGCCGCAGCCCGTGCGCGCTCCGCCTGGGTCCGCCGCACCCGGCCTCGCCTGCACCCCGGGGCGTCGCGACTTCACCAGTTGCACAAGGAGGTGGCGGGCGGGCAAGCGGGCACTCGTCCTCCCGCCCTCTGCCCCGCCCGCCGCACCCGGGACGTCACGCACCCGGGGTGGGGGTGAGGGCTGTGGTTGGACAGGTGCGCCCCTCGACCGTCCCTGCCCGGCTCTCCCCGCAGACGCGGCCGAAGCCCGGCGAGAGTTCGACCGTGACTCCGGACCCGCAGCGCTAGGCGATGCCGCGCACCCACCACAGCTGCTGGCGCGCGTGCTGAGCCCCGCACTACCCGGGTCTGGCGGCCTCGTCCCGCTACCCGGAGCGTCCGGAGGCCGGCATAGTCCCCCGCACCCCGAGTTGCGCCTAGAGACACCGGGCGCGTCCGAGCCGCTGCATCACCATCCCTACAAGTACCCGGCCGCCGCCTATGACCACTACCTCGGGGCCAAGAGCCGGCCAGCGCCCTACCCGCTGCCCGGCCTGCGCGGCCACAGCTACCATCCGCACGCGCACCCGCACGCGCACCCGCATCACCACCACCACCCCGCGGTGAACCCAGCCGCTGCCGCTGCAGCAGCAGCAGCAGCCGCAGCCAACGTGTACTCGTCGGCGACCGCTCCGCCTGGTGCCTACGACTACTGCCCCAGATAGTGCGCCCGCACGGGCCCCAAGGGCCACCTAAGGACGCGCTCCCCCACTGGGGAGCCTTGCGGGCCTCCCAGTGCCAGTGCCAAAGCTCCAGTCCGAGGCGGAAGGAAATGGTATTTATTGTTCTTCGCGAGACCGCGTCGCCTCCGGCCCGGCCGGCAATCGCAGTGTAGACGACCCGAGTGAGCCCCGCCTGCGGGCGGTGTAGATACTTGTAGATATGTGTAGATATTGTAGATACTGCACCGGCGCCGATTTTATAAACGGTTTCGCCTTTTTTTTTTTTTTTTTTTTGGAAACTGCCAGTGTGGCTGTTAATTTGCATCCAATTCGATCGCGCATCTTTGGGGGAGAGGGACTTAATTTTCCAAGCCCCAGTCATTGGTGAGGGCATGGAGCAGGGGCCTCCTCAGCTTTAAGCAGCCCTCCCTCCCGTTGGCCTCTGCCTGTCTCCTGCAGCTCCCCGGTTTCTCCAGGACAGGCACTGGCTTTCACGTCAGTTCCCCACACCTGCAGCTGTTGTTTCAGGACTTGGGCCTGAGCGCTGACCTATTGCAGGACTAGATCTACGAGTTTTTCCGTGGAAGCCGGGAATGATGGTCCGGACACGACACTGTCCATCCGGCCTCGGATGGCATGTGAGAAGACAAAAACAGGCATGCTCTCACAGCATTGCCCTAGTTTGGCACCAGCCCAGAGTTGCGTTTCCCCTTGTTTATTGACTTTATTCGCTGAATGTCCCCACAGAGTGACCGGGGTGGGGTAGGGGGAGTGGGCGTACAATGACAGTGGTCGTGAGTCATCTTGAAACTCCCGTGTGAAGCAATTTTCCCCAGGCCAGGTGTCTGGGTGACCTGTCTCCATTAACTCAACACCATCGAAGTGGCCAAAAGAACCCTTTGATCCCTCCCTTCCTGTGCAGGAAGGGCCAACCGAAGGCCAGCCAGAGTCAAGGCTGGCTTATGCCTAAACAAATGGGAAATGCCAGGTTCTATCCCTGGCTTTCTGTTTCAGTGTATTCATGGCATTTGCTGCCAGAGGAGACATCCCTTTTCCAGGCTCTTCCAGATGTTTCATGTCTGAACTGTCCCAGGTTGGGTGCCCACCTCCACCAGCCTCACCCCCACTCCCGCACCCCTGCCTCCAACTGTATCTAGCACCAGGGTATAAAGACTTCTACAGCATCTGTCCATATGGCCAGAAGAGACATAGCTGTAGGGCACTCTCCTGAGGGCAGCAATGGGCACTCATTCCCAAATCCTGTCTACCCTACCTTCAAATGCAAGTTTCCTTCTGCAAGTGACAGTGGGCTCTGCTCAAGGCCACCTGTTCCACATTGGCCTCATACTTTTGTCCCTGGGAAACCAGGGACTCCATGTCTACTGGAGTCCTGCAGAGGGCAATGGTCAGCTTCAGGCCTCCCCCTGGAATGCAGCCATCTCCTGTGGCATGCAGGGGATGTGGAGAAGAGCAGATTCATTAGAGACCTCCACTTTGGTGTTGTTTAAAGCTGAAGTGTGTGGTCTAGCACCAGCTTTTGTAAATAGGGGAGGAACACATCACAGAGCAGAGAGCACGACTCACTGGCCTTGAAAATATCCCTGCTGCCACAGAGCTGGCTCATTCACAAGGGGAACTGGGACACGGCTAGCCACATGAAACTCAGGTCCTCACTGATGCCATTCCTAGTGTGGACCAGAGGCAGCAGAGAAGGATGCTCCACACCAAGTGACCCTCAAGGACTAAGGGCTTCTTCCTCTGCTCCAGGGATGAACCTGGACACAGGAGGCAGTGCAGGGGGACACTACTGTCACATTCTCCTTCCTCCTTTATGCTTTGCCATGTGTCTGCTTGGCACAACCCCGGTCACTACAGCTGACCTTCCTATGGGAAGCTGCCTCTGAACAGCCTTTGACTGACTTATGGGAAGAGGATTTCCAGAAGTTCCTTTTCCTGTGATCTCGATATCTCTCTCTCTCTCTCTCTCTCTCTCTCTCTCTCTCTCTCTCTCTCTCTCTCTCTCTCTCTTTCTCTCTCTGTGTGTGTGTTTGTGTATTATGTATGTAGAGGAGGATTTACTATGTAACCCTGGCTATCCCAGAATTCACAATGTAGATCAGACTGCCCTCAGACTCTGACTCTGCTTCATGAGGGCTAGGGTTAATAATGGCTTGCTCCACCATGCCTTGCCCCGTTTTTCTGAATGTGTACATCCCCAGTTCAGACTTTGCACTCCTGATATCCTGGTATTTGGAGACAGAACCTTTAGAATGTGACTTGGGTGGGGGTGGGTGGGTTGAAGGGTGTAGATCTCCCCTAAGAACAATTAGTACCCTTTTAAAAGATGACACAGCTGCTGTAGAGATGGCTCAGTGGTTGAAAATACTGATTGCTCTTGCAGAGGACTGGAGTTCAGTTCTCAGCATCCCTTGGTGGCTCATGGGGATTCATAGCCAGGAGCTATGGCAGACACCCTCCACAGGCACCACACACATGGCGCATAGGTATAACACCCATACACATAAAACAAAACACATTTTAAAAAGGGGCCCCCAGTCTTCTGTCACAGGAAGACTCCAGAGTACAGACAGCTGCAGCCCTTACAGGAGGAGTAGACCATTCCACCACCCTGACCTTTCTTCCAGCCTTGGAACTAAGAGAAAAGAGTGCACCTTTAACCCCCTCTCTCAGGAGACAGGCAGGTGGTTCTTTGTGAATTCTAGGCCGGTGTGATCTACACAGAAAGTTCTAGGACAGTCAGAGCTATAAAAACCATCCCTTCAGAAGGAGAAATGTCTCCGGCTCTTGGCCAATGGACTTTTATTAGTTATAGTTGCCTTGGGTGACTATGAGAGGGGCCACTGTCGTCTTCTTTCACCTTAGCTTCCTCTGGAGCCAGGCTGCTGGCCCTGACCTGCTGCAAGCTGCCGTGCTGTCTGTGTGGGCGCAGATGTTTTATTTTACCTGCCTCTCCTTCATTACCCATACCCTAGTTGTTGAGCTCTCCCTGTGTTGTTCCCAGGGATCCCTAGATGGAACGGATAGTATAGGCTCCCATTCATGCCTCAGAATTCTTCAGAAATATAACAAACAGCCAACTGGAGAACTAGACTAACCAGGGGGGGATGAGACGATGTCCAGAGCCACACAGCCTGTTAGGGAGCGCCTATGGCAATGGTGCCTTTGTGTAAAGAAAAGTGGGGGAGCACCATACTGCCTTGGATCTCCCCCCAGGGAAACATTTGGGATGCAGAGGACAAGGGGAAACGGCTGAGGGGTGCCTAGAGTAGTGTTGACAGGAAGACCATGGCTGTTCTGCAAACCCAGTCCCCAGCCCCCCGCTGGGGAGTCAGAGTGTGTGTGATTCATGTGATGACAGTGTGGAGGATGAGACACCCAGCTTCAGGTGAACTACAGATCAAAGTGGCAGTCAGATGGAGCTGGTCCAGCATGGCATTGGCAGACACTGAGGGATGGCCAAGGAGGCTGCTTGGACTGGGTTTTCCCTTTGTGCCCTTGTGGTGCTCGGTCCGTGTCAATGGGGGGCTCCATGTGGACAGTGGACACTGGGCTGCTCCTGTTTTGTTTCCTACTGTCTGTGTGTTTCTTAGGGTCCCAGCTGAGCTTAGCCAAGGAGTCTGCTCCACCCACCCCTCCTCTTGCCTCTCTCAAACCACCTTTACACCCTGCTGTGGATCTAGCCCAGAGCCCCACAGGGCGGATGGGACCTTCCTCCTGGCAGTGGGTCTCACGTTCTTCGCGTTTCCCTAACCACACATCAAGCCTTTGATTCAGTTTCCTTTCCTGCTTGTTGTATTACTTCAAACCAGATGGGCTCCTCACATGCAGTCTGGAGCCCCCATGTCTGTGTAACGCTGCCAGGTCTGTGTGTGGGAAACAGCAGAGGCAAAGGTATTCAGCCAACAGCAGCAGGGGGGCAGGGTGGGGGGAATGTTAAGCCCTTACAGAGCAAATTAAGCTGTCCTCTTAATTGTAAGTGATGGCATTGCAACATTCTTATCAGTTTTCTTTGCCAGTTTTAGGTACCAATTTCATTGCCTTTTTTACCATTCCTGGACTTTGGGTCAGCCTGGAACCTGTTCCCACCTGTGGGAGACATGACTGCTTGTATCTTTTACTGGAGCTCTTCTTCACACATACCCCAAGTCCTCCTGCTCTTTCTGCCATGCTAGCACTGGTTTTTGGTAGCACCCTGCCTTCCACATCTACCTTTTATTGTGGACAAGTTTCTTAGGTATTTCTCCCCAATACAGTTTCTCTTACGTTATCATCACACAGTGCCAATGGTAGCACCCCAGGCCCCTGAGATGGCTATGTAGCTGACCCCTCACTCTGAGGCCCTGATTCTGCTCCTAGGTGGGTGGAATAGAATCCTTCCCTGTACAGCTAACTCTTGGAGGCTCGTGGGTTGCTCTAGTGGATAGGGACAGCCTGGTAGACTGGGGGGCATACGCCTGCTACCCTGTTGTTCCTGTTCTCCTATAGATTCTTGTGGTGAAGGCCCCTTCCTCAAGGTGAGCTGGCTTTCCTGAGGAGGAAGCATTCTTAGGAGGCATCAAGCCCACAGTCAGACCCCATCTCATAGGAACTGGTTGGATCCCTCCTGGCTTAAAGAGCTAACAGTGGGCTCCTGAGATCAAGCACATCCCTCCTCCACTCTCCAACTGCTGCCCAACAGCTCCAGCATGTGGCTAATCCCTGGTTCTTGATGTCTAGGTTTCTCTCCAGCACTGTTTCAAGCAATTCCCAGTCTAGTGTCTTGTCTCTATCTAGACTAATTGTCTGGAAGGAAGCAAGAATCCGATCACCAAAGGCTGGCTTACCATAACAGAAAGCCTGGGTTACTACTTCACAGCCACTGAGATGGCTGCTGTTCTTGTTGGTTGGTTGGTTGTTGGGTTTTTGTCTGTTTTGTTTTGAAAGAGGGTTTCTCTGTGTAACCCTAGCTGTATTAGAACTCATTTTGTAGACCAAGCTGTCCTCAAACTCAGAGATCTGCCTGCCTCTGCCTCCCTAGTACTGGGATTAAAGAAAGATGGATATTCTTAAAAACAAACAAAACAGAAAATAGCAATGTGGCTGAGAGAATGGTGCGTAATGCCAGAGAGACAAAACCCAGATGAATTCAGTTCCCAGTTCTGAAAACAAAACAAAACACCCCCTCCAAGCCAGCTGTGGTGGCTTACTGCTGTAATTCCAGCTCTAGGGAGGCTGAGGCAGAGGACTGACACAAGACCGAGGCCAACCTGGGCTGCATTAATAAGAACCTGTCTCAGAAACAAATAAAGTAAGGGAGCAGCTGTAGGAGCGCAGGGACTACAGCTCTCATGTAGCTCAGGCACGGATGTGACAGTGATCTAGCCATTCCACTCTCCTTGGAACGCCCTCAGAACATGGAGAGAGGGCTCCACCCTGTGTGAATACCCATGTCCATAGCTACATCACTCACAATAACTGAGAGGCACAGCCTTTGGTAGACACATGCATATGCTGTGTCCATCATAGGGTGGACAATGCCCAATCTTCTAAAGGAAGGAGCCCTGCAGCAGAAGGGCCTTGACAGTTTGCTCAGTAAGTAGGCCAGTGATTAAAGGACAAGTTTATGTGATGCCATGTATATGAGGTCACCAGAGGTCTGGTGTTAGGACCCAGGTCGATTCCCTACATCCACATGTGTGTCACAACCATCTGATTGCAGTCCCAGGGGATATGATGCTCTCTTCTGACTTACTCAGACACTAGGTATTTATGTGGTGTATAGACACACGTGCATGTAAAATATCCATTCAAATAATATAGAATAAAGGCCAGCCTGGTCTACACAGAGACTAGCAGGCTAGTCAAGGGTTACATAGAGAAATCTCATCTCAAGCACACACACACACACACACACACACATCAGAGTAAGAATGAATTTAAAACAAAGTAATAAAATGTTTTTACTTTTAAAGACAACATTTCTCTGTTTACACCGGTCTCTTCCAGAACTCATTCTGTACACCAGGCTGGCCTCAAACTTGCAGAGATCTGCCTGCCTCTGCCTCCTGAGTGCTGGGATTGAAGGCATGTGCCACCATGCTGGGCTGAGTTAAAATGTTGAATGGGGAGTTAGGGAGATGGCTCAGCAGGTAAGTGCATGTGTCCTCTTGCTGAAGGCCTGCACCACACGATGCTTCACTACTATCCCTAACAACAGCTTCAGAGGATCTGAAGCCCTCTTGTGATCTATGTGGGCACCAGGCACACAACTTAAAAAAAGCTGAAAACAAAAAATTTGAATGGGAATTTGAGAGGAACATGTTAGTACCTCCCTCCCCACAAGACAGGGTTTCTCATGTAACTACCTTGACTGTTCAGGAATTCACTTGTAGACCCTTGAACGTGGGTCTCAGTTAGAAGGCCTGGGCAGTCTACGGGATGTATTCCTGGTGCACAAAAGAACTTTGGGAGCAAATTCCCCATGGAGGGATACTCCCTTAACCTAGAGATAAGAGGGAGGGCCTAGCCCCTACTCCAAATGACTTGAGAGATTTTAATGATCCCTCCTGGCAGGTCTCACCCTCCCTGTGGAATGGGTGGGGAATGGGATGGGGGATTCATGGGGCATGGGAGGGAGAGGGAACTGGGATCGATATGTAAAATAAAGAAAAAATAAGAAAAAAAGTAATTAAAAAAATATGCCTGATCCAGGTGTTGGTGGCGCACGCCTTTAATCCCAGCATTCAGGAGGCAGAGGCAGGTGGATCTCCGTGAGTTCGAGGCCAGCCTGGTTTACAGAATGAGTTCCAGAACAGGCTCCAAAGCAATACAGAGAAACCCTGTGTTGAAAAACCAATAAATAAATCAATAAGTAAAAATGCCTGAGGCCAAACTGGAGTTTTGGATTCATAGTTTAGGCAGAGAAGATAGCCTAGTATTGATTGCCCTATGGTTTTTAGTAATCATCCTTCTGTAGGTCACTAATGAAAAGGAGCAAGCTGGACAAAGGGGGAAATGCAAAACACATAGTTTGAGGAAAAAAAGAACACCAGGGGAAATGCTTTGCTGGAACCAAGTGCTGTGCTCAAGGAGATAAAAAGTTTAAAGAAAAGCCTGATGCAAAATGGAATAAAGGGAGAGGTGACCTCAGGGCAGGGCCCCACCCAGCTCAGCTTCTAACCCAAGGAAAGGAATTAAAGAAAAGCTTAAGCAGAGAAGGAAACCATCTACAGCAGAAAGCTGGTACTGATGTAACTGAACAAGGGAGCCAATTTCAGCCCTATCAAGCCACAGAACTAAGCTTCAGAGTTAAGGATAGAAGAAAGGGGTTGTGGAATATTCCTCTGTGACTAAGGAAAGCCACTGAGGCCAAGTATGTGTCTGGGGGTGTCCAGGCATGGAGGCCTAGAGAGGTCATTGCATGAAGCTCTGAATGTGAAGCCTGGGTTTCCTTGGAAACCCCAAGACATTAGAGATGCCAGAGCCAGGATATCTTCCAAGGAGAGCTGATAGCAGGGAGTGAACCCAGTCCAAGGGAGAGAAATGTGTTGCAGGCAACAAAATTGAAAGGAGTTGGGTGTTCTCAAGAGAGGGTGCTCTTCCATTAGACATGGAGGTGCAGAATTTGGGAGTTTGCCTTGCTGGGATTTAGCCTTGTTTTGGTCCAGTATTTCCTTATTATGTTCCCCTTTCATATCTATTCTGTTATTGTATGCATGTATGTATGTATGCATGCATGCATGCATGACCTGCTTTTTGATTTTGATTTTACAGGTGGTTACAGATTGCCATGAGTCATAGAAGAGACTTTGAGTCAGTGTATGGAGACTTTTGGGGTTGGACTGAATGCATTTTTACATTATGCTAGGGCTAAAGCCCATAGAGGGCAGGAAGTGGAATGTGATAGTTTGAATGAGAATGGCCCCAAAGACTTATATATGTGAATGTTTGGTTCCCAGTTGGTAGACTACTTTGGAAGAATTAGGAAGTGTGGTCTTGTTGGAGGAAGTGTGTCACTGGGGGGTGGGTTTTGAGGTTTCAAAAGCCCATGCCATGTTTAGTCTGTCTGTCTTTCTGTGGATCAGATGGAGCTCTTAGTAACTGCTTTACCACCTTCCTGCATGCCCATGATGATCCCTGCCATGATGATAATGGATTAAGCCACTGAAGCTATAAGCAAAGCCCCAATTAACTGCTTTCTTTTATAAGAGCTGCCTTGTTAATGGTGTCTCCTCACAGCAATCAAACAGCAACTACAACAGGTATCTGCACTGCACAGCCCAGGCTGCCCTGAAACACACATATCCCCGAGACTACTGGTTTATTGGATGTGCTCTTGAGGACTCCATGTAGGAAGTGTGCCTCCCCTGAGATCATTCCACTGAGAAAGAAAATCAGTTGTGCAATTGCCTTGTCACCAGTCCCTAGCAGCCCCTGTCAAAGGTCAGGTACACAAATGAAGATGTTAAAGCTTGAGGAGGGACACTAGATGCTTCAGACACATGGCCACTGTGTGGCTTAGATATGCCCTGTGGCCAAGCTCCTCTTAAACCCCTGACTGAAGTCTCTAGGTGAACACACACCTGTTACACCATTAGTTTATTATTCAGCAACAGTAACAAGATGAAGCCAGATGAGCCAATTCCAAAATAGTCCATATTTACAAAGACAGAACTAAATACCTGTAGCCTTATGTCCTGAGCAAATGTCCTACTGTCCTTCCTACAGCGAAGAGTGTTCCTAGCATCCATCTTCTGTCTAAGCAGGCTGTGACGGGCCCATCTGGATGCTGAGATCCCTCAGCTCCATGCATATGCTCCAGAGAGGCCCCGGCATTTCCAGGCAACAACCATGCCTCCGTCACGTGGAGGTGGACATCTTTTAAAGTGAAGGCTACTATGCTTTTTTTGTAAATACTGGCTGTGGCTTGGGGCTCTGCCATCCCTGATCAGATATCATGGGGCAGCTGTGGGCCCTGCACTAGGGGAGCTGTGGGTAGCATGGGGTAGGGGGAGCTGTAAAACATGCATGGGGGGCAGCTGTGGACCAAACACTGGGGGGCAGCAGAATGCAGCATGCCCCTTCTCCCAGGCAGGGGCGAACCATGAAAACATCCTGCTTGTTATATTCCCTGACTGTATTCTCTTATTATATTCTCTTGAAGCACTCATTTAGTTCCCATTTTTCATTTCATTTTTTCTTTGGGGGGGGAGGCAGAGTTTTACTATGTACCTCTGGCTGGCCTGGAACTCACTATATAGACATGGTTGCCATCACACAGACCCACTTGCTTCCACCATATCTGATTTAGTTTTATTTTATTTTTATTTTTGATTTTTTGAGACAGGGTTTCTCTGTGGCTTTGGAGGCTGTCCTGGAACTCACTCTGTAGACCAGGCTGGACTTGAACTTAGAGATCCACCTGCCTCTGCCTCCCGAGTGCTGGGATTAAAGGCCATGCACCACCAAGGCCTGGCTCACCTGACTCAGTTTTTAAAGTTATTTACTTATTTTATTTTTTGTGGCAGGGTTATCTTGCGGCACAGCCCAGGCTGGCTTCAAACTTCTCACCTCTCTTGCCTTCCTTTCTCAATGGTGCAAGCTTCCACACTCAGCAGAATGAGAACCTGCTACCAATCTTGGCTTGATACTGTCATGGTCCACAGTGTCACCCTTCACTCAGGGTTACATGTTCCCTGAGCAGAGCTAAGGACTCTTTCCTGTAAAGTCTACCAGGTGAACTCTCTGCCTTTCCCCTTATCTGCCCTGTCCAGACACTGCCCTCCTGGCTGGTTCCTGGGCTTCTTTGAAGGCCAGAGAATGGCTGCTGACCCCGGGAAGCCAACCATGAGTTAGGAGACCTCATCTACCAAGCTACCTGGGACATTCAGAGTCCTCAGGCACCTGAAGAAAACCTATGAGGGGAGGCTGTGGGGCTGCAGGCTGAGGCCTCACAGCAGAGGCAGACCTGGCAGACCCTGCAGCAACATGCCTTTCCCAGGGCTGGTGGGGTTGGTGGCTCCACACCTTGCCTGTACGAGGTACAGGCTTACAGCAAGTTCAGCTTTAATGGTGTCATTGATGCCAGCTTGCTGTCTGCCACGTCGGGGTTCCGCATGAAGTTATACCTAGTTGAGAATCAAGCGTTTCTAACGAGCCCCGAAGGGATATTTTCTCTTTGTGCAAACAGTCCTTTTGTGTAGAGGGAATTCTGTGGCTTCTTGGCAGACACGTGTGGAAAACACCTCAGTGAATACTACTCACTCCCTTCAAAGTTTAGAGATGTGTGCGGCATGTCAGCACAGCCAGTCCTGGGCGACAGGTGGCTTCTCTGCATGCTGTGCTTGGAGCCCTTCTTTGGATGGTATCTGAGCCCTCAGTATCCAGCACTGAATCTAGATGCAGCCTGTGTAGCTCAGTGATCCCAATTGTCTTAGTTTCTGTTGCTTTGTTAAAACACTGTGACCAAAAGCAGCTTGGGGAAGAAAGGGTTTATTTCATCTTTCAGCTCTCAGGTCACATTCCAAGGCTGACGGAAGTCAGGGCAGGAACTCAAGGCAGGAACCTGGAGGCAAGAACTGAATCAGAGGCCATGGAGAGATGCTGCTTACTGGTTTGCTCCTCATGGCTTGCTCAGCCTGCTTCTTTACACAACTCAGGACCACCTGCCCAGAAGTAGCACCACCTGAATCAATCATTAATGAAGAAAATGCCAGGCAGATTTGCCTTATAAAGGCATTTTCTCAATTTAAGAATTCTTTCCAATTGACCCTAACTGTGTCAAGTTGGCAAACAAAACAATACACAACTAGGGAGCATGCTAAGTTATTCAGGGAACAAAGACACAGGTGCTAACAGGGTCACTTGTCCCAGAGGGGCCCAGCAAGCAGCATGGGGCTAAGAAGGGTCTGACTACCCATGGGCTGGATGGCAACTGTTTCACAGAGTAGCAATGAGACAGAAAGAGGTGGGCACTGAGAGGGCTAAGGCAATGTCTATTCAGGTGGCCACACCTTGTGTCCCTGTGAGTCTACCAGCAGATGCAGCAGAGGTGCTGGGTATCTCTGGTGGAGCTCACAAACTACAGAAGTATCCAAACCTTAGACTGAGCTACCGAAGTTACCAAGCAAACATTCTTAAGGTTACACTATTTGCCAGATAGAGGGAACGTGGGGCAGGGCTTGGGACAGCCCCTCTGGAGTTCAGAGCCCTACTCGGCAGCCACAGGATCTGCTAGGATTAGGTAAGGAACCAGACTTCTATTGCCTGACTGCCCCTTGAAATGCTAAGGACAATCATCTTGGACCTGAGCTCCTGACTTAGGTAGACCCCCAATAAGAACAATGTGGAAGATGGGTATGGAGGCAGATAGGTAATGTCACATAGGAGGCAGAGATAGAGGGAGAGTTCCAGAGCAGCCTGGGCTACAGAGAAAAACAAAATGGAAAGGATGTTATGACTGAATACACCAAACCGGAATCAGCACTGAGCACAAGAAATGTGGCTGTGAGGTGTCTCCATGATGGAAAAGGATGTAATGGACAGCCACTGGGAGGCAGGTGAGTGGCATCTGTGTCTCTCAGGTGACTGGTCAGCTGCTCTGGGAAATGTATAAGGGGATGACCACCCTTGGCTGCTGGTCTGGGGCTGTGCCCCTGCCTCTGGAAGCCACAGTCCTGTCCCGCCACCTCTGTTCTGGGAACACACACATTGCATTGCTCCTGGGTGGCACTCCCATTCTGTATGACTCCTCTGGTGCAGCTGAAGGAAGCCACTGTTTACCCCAAGGCAGGAACAACTTTCATGGAGACCTCATGGCTCAGCCAACATGGACGATGCAATTTAAAATGACTCCTAAAAGGAATCAGAGAAAGAAAACAGCTCATGTTGACAGAACAGGCAGGCATCTGGGCTCTGTGTAGAAACCACAGGGCCCCCATCATGCAGACCATGAACTGGGTACCCAGTCCAGGGTACCCAGAGTGTATGTATAGACACAGAACTGTCATTCTTCCATGCCACATTCCGTGTGCTGTGTCTTTTCCTGGGGGAGACATGAACAAACATCTCTCCACCCCACACTGGACACAGATGATAGGAAAAGAAACCGTCTCACTCAAGTCTGGCTTAGTGAACCAATGACTTCACTGGGGTTACTTGCAGGGGCACTGGTGACTCAAAAGCAGCTGAGATCACCCATGCTAGCACCGGGCACCTTTCACGAAAGCTGCCCACCTACCTGGAGCTCCCTGTCCAACCTGCAGGCAGCGCCACTGGTGAGTGCTCTCTCTCCCTGCTAATTGATACTGCTTTTTGAGCTTTGGGGAGGAGTCTAGAGTCTTGGGCCAGAGCCCCATGAGCCTCTTTCCTCATGAGCAGAAGATGTTCCAATTTGGAGGAAGCAGCTATCCAATCATCAGCACATGGACAGAAGAGCACCAGGAAACCCATGGCAGCTGTGCTCTAGCTACCACCTCCAGATCTGTAAGAAGGAAGGGGCAGGGAAGGTTCAGCAGAGCTGTGAGATGAGGCTTCAGTGCTAGGCTTCCTGAGGCAGCCATAGTGACCTACACAGGCTCAGAGAGCATCTCAAGACTGAGGGACGATGGGAAGGCTCCACAGGACAGCACTGCCCAGTGCTGCTGGGCTATCACAGCACGGTTTGGGCACGGACAAGAACTAGACTACCCCACTCACAGGAGGGCTCCCCAGCTTTCCTACAAGCAACCTACTCCCACCCCCTGCTTCTTTGACCAGGTCTTTTTTCATAACCCTAGCTCAGATCCACCTGCCTCCATCTCCTGTGTGCTCTCCTGAGTGCTGGGGTTAAAGTTCAGGCTCCACTGAAACTTCTAAGGAGGCCATTGAAGCACTGTTCAGTGACCCTGTAAGTCACACCCTGCAACCCCCACAGATATGTTGTCAGATTTTCTTTGTATTGCCAGTTCCCAAATAACAACAGAGACTTTTTATTAATTATGAAAACCTGGTATTAGGCTTGTTCTCAACTAGCTCTTATAACTTCAACTAACCCATTTATATTAATCTACATTCTGCCATATGGCTCATTCATCACGTCTCCTTCATACAGTATGTCTGACTCCCTGAGTCTCAGTGGCTTAATACCACAAACCTCAGATTCTCCCCCAGCCTCCTCTCTCCCTGGAGGTTCCACCCATCCTCTCCTGCCATTGAGCTCTTTGGTTTGAGGACATACAGTTCACTATGGTGAGCTGGCAAGTCACAACACATCTAGTCAGGAAGGACAGAGGGGAGAACAGAGACTGAGCTATAAACTGGAGGCCCACCCCAGGGTTCCACTTCTGCCAGAATCTCCCTCTCCTAAAGGGTCCACTACCTTCCCAATGTAACACCATCCGGAACCAAGTGTTCAGACACAAAGGCTGATGGAGACATTCACACTGGAACTGTAATGGGCATGGTCCTGTTTCTCCCTGCCCAACACACACAAGAAGCTCTGATATCTCCTCTTCTCTCCTTTTCGTTTGTCCCTTCCTCTTTCCTCTCTCTCCCTCATGAATTCTGGGAAGGGTAGGGGCTGCTGAGGCCTCCACTTATTACCTTTTCCTTGGGCTTTGCCTGATTTCAGAGGGTCAAAGCTACAGGGCCTGGTACGTAGGGACTTAGCAGGTCCCTTGGGGGATCTGGGAGAACAATGAGATGTATCTGGCTGGTGATCTATCAGGGACTTTCTCCACAGGGAGTGAAGAGGTCTGTGGCAGTGATCAAGGACTGCTTTGGTGATCTGGGTCAGACTACTCATTAGGTCCACAAGCTTCTGCCTATGTGGATACAGTTGGCCCGCCTTGTCTCTGCTGACTCCAGGATAGCCAGCCCTGTCAAGGGGTCTGATTAGAATCTGCTGAAGGTGGCTCCCAATTCACAGCCTATTACAGGAAACATTCCCTCCTGTCCTTGGCGACTAAGTGACACCTTCTATAACGTGGCAGCTTAGATCCCCATTGCATTTAGAGATCGCAAGCTGGGGGTGCAGTTCTCAGGGCTTCAGTTGGAGCCATACCTTTCACAGGCATACAGAGAGGACAAACCATGAAGCTCTCTGAGGATGCTGGGTTCCCTTGGCAACTGCCTCCCTCAATGTGGGGCAATGTGGGGCACATCCTCCCAACCAACCAGCAGCAGGCCACATTCCCATCTCCCAACCATTTCCTCTTCCAGTTGAGTTTCTTAGCATCCCATGTATGGACATCTTTTGGACTGTTTAGCCAACTTGCCACCGATCTAATTGAGCCTTCTCTGGCCTTGGAGCTGTGACACCAAGCCATAGTTCTTGCTACAAATATTTCACCTGGACGGCACACTCTTTCTTGTCATCCCACACGTGCCCCCAGCTTGGGGGCAGCAGGCTATACTGTGGCATAGACACATCTGGCCCCAGTGTGGTAGGCGAGGTGTGACATCCAGTCACAGAGAAGGGATCCAGAGCGGAGTTGGGTCTCTAAGAGCAGCAGGGCCTGGCGGTGCAGCACTGGTGCTGTGGCTCTTCCAGTACAGGGTTCTTCTGGAGATGAAGGAAGAAGAATCCTAGCTTCATCCTCACCTCCGCAGTCTGGTTTCCACCAGTCAACATTCCGTCAGAGGCTGCTCACCAGCCAGCCACACGCGAAAGAGGCTTTGGGCACTCGCTTGCTCCTAAGTAAGGCCTCCTTATTCCATGTCCTGCAAGCCTGTGCTTGTGCCCTGGGCACTACACTCCGGCTTGTGGCCTGTCTCAGCTTGTTTCCCTTGCCTCTTGCAGGTTCACTGGGAGTCAGAGGCTAAAACCTCCTTCCCTGACGACCCAATCCACTCCTTTAGGAAGCCCAGTTTCATCCTTTCCTCAGCCTTGGATGTCAGGAGTTCCTCAACATTTCTGGGGCAAGAGCCAAGGGGATGTGGTAGACAGCCACTGTGAGACTGACAGCCTCCCAAGGCCAAGCCCTGAGTACCTGCACCCAGACTGCCTGCTTGAAGATCTGACTGCTCTCATCCTAAGGGAACAACACAGGGACATCTCCATGGAAAGTTCTAACCTTGAGTCTTCAGGTTGGTAATGGGAAATTTATTGTCAAATATGTCCAGGCTGGCCATACTACCAGACCAAGCCATGCCTCTTACCAAGCTACAGGTGCCAGGTGTCTACCATCAGGTACTGTCATCTGAGTGACAGGTCACAAAGGGAACAGAGAACTTTATAAAGAAAGTGGATTCCACGGACCTCTGGCCATAATTTGTTGTCCTCAGAGGCCCCTGAGGACCTTCCACAGGGCTGGGTCAAGACTGTATTAAGACAGCAGTCATGGGCAGGGGTAGAGTGACCAGATGCTGATACGCTGGTCCTTAGACCCTGCAGCAAGCAAGCCATCAGGGGCGAAGGCCACACAGTACACAGAAGCACTGTGAAAGGTCAGAACAGCCAGTGGCTTCATTGTCCTCCAGTGAAACACACGGATGCGATGGTCCCAGCCTGCTGTGGCTAAGATCTTGTGGTCTGGCCGAATGGTAACTTCAGCAATCCCAGGATTGGTGAGCTCATGAGTTGTGTACACCTACAAGCAAGCAGAGTGAGAAGAATTAGGTTGCTCTTGGGTCTGCTGCATTCCTTGGCCACAAATATTCCTTCCCTGGCCCTACTCTGCCACAGGCTCTTGTCCATTTGGCCTCCTCCTCAACCCCATGGTCATAGCAGGGGCTTCCCTAAGTACATACAAGGCCACAAAGCTATGTTGTGCCCGTCCCCAGGCTGCTTAGACAACTCTAGCCCTGGAGGAACCTGGGAGGCCAAGTCCTGGGTGCTCAGTGTGGAGGAACCTCCACTGAAATTTGTGGCACATGGGAGATGCAAATTCCATCCACAATAACACCAAGAGTGAAATGGGACCTGGAAACATGGTAGGGGTTCCTGGACCGCCCAGAGAAGAGGTTGGCAAAGCAGCAGCCTTGAATGTGTCTCTCAAGAATTCAGTCAGAAACGAATTCACCTATTAATGATACCTAAGGTGGGGTATTTGGCAGGAACTGGAGCTATGTGAAATGATGAGGCCTGAGCTGGCAGCCTGTTCTGTCTTGTCTAGGGATAGTCCCCATGTTGTGACTGGCACTCAGTAGATGCAGGCTGTCGAGCGTCCTGGACTTCAGCACCACTAGCCAAATAAACTTCAATTTTTAAATTTCTATTCTATGTATTTGAGTGTTTTGCCCGTACATATATCTGTGTACTATGTGTGTGTAGGGCCCACTGAGGCCAGAAGAGGGCATCAAATCCCCTGAGACTGAGGGACAGACAGTTGCAGAGCTCTCATGTTGGTGCTGAGAATCGAACTTGGGTCCTCTGCAAGAACAGCTAGTATTCTTAACCAGTGGGCCACCTCTCTGGCCCTAAACTTTTATTCTCCAGATACTACCTAGGCTTAGCAGTCTTAGGCATTTTGTTGTAATGAAAATGGAATAAGGTGCAGGGTGAGGGAAATAGCATGGAGGAAGGACAAGGAATTCAGATGTGCTCTTCACTGGCCATGGAACCCTCATTTCCCTGGCTTTCTGTCTGTCAATGTGGCCTGTTCCTCTATATAGTCTCTGCAGTGCCATTCGCCACTGTGCCCTTGCCAAATGCAAGACCAATGAGGCCACCCAAACTTTAAGCTCCTAGAACTTCAAGCTAAATAAAAAAAAAAAAAAAAAATCCCTTTATGAAGTTAGTCTGCCTCAGGTTCTTTGTTATAGTAATGAAGGCAGCCGTACACAGGCCTATCCTATACACTGAAGGCACTTTACAGCTCTGTTCCCATGAGTGGCCTGCCTCTGAGCCACACGCTTTCGGTTAGTCCTTTGTCTTCAGTGCCTTCTAGAAGAACCACATCACCCTTTGCAGACAATGACTCATCTCCACAAAGACGACAGAGGCTGGGCATAGTGGCCCATGCCTTTAACCTTAGCACCCTGGAGGAAGAGGGACAGTGGTCTCTGAGTTCGAAGACAGGCTAGTCTACATAGAGCATTCCAGGCCAGCAAGGGTTACATACTGAGATTTTGCTTTAAAGAAGAAAGGAGGGGGTGGGCATAGGAAGGAGATACTAGGAAAATTGAAACAGAAAAAATGAATAGGAGTATCCATGGAAGCCAGTAGAAATGGTCACAGAGAAATTTAGCTACAAAGTAACAAAACACATCCTGATGAACCAATCACGATGGGACTGGCAGGGCTTAGAATGAAGGAAGAAAAGAATGATAAAGGGAACAAGCACCAATAGAGACCTTGAATGAGTAGGATGGGGTTTGGGAGCACAGAAAGATCAGGAAATAAACAGTGAGAACAAAACAGTTACAATGGACCAGAGAAAACATGGGGGCAACAGACAGCAATTTCAATTTATTGAAATAGAAGTTTTAGGATCTAAATCCAAAGAAAGACTGTAAGAGTCTTCAATAGTAAGATATGCTCTAAAATTATTAGAACTAAGAATGAAGAGAGACCTTCCAATTAGTCAGGCCAAAAAAAAAAAAAAAAATCACATGGCAGGTGAGGGTATAGTAGAAGCTGTCACCAGAAAGTTCCAGTGCTACATGTGTGCCAGCAGAGAATGGGGCAATGCTCATACAGGCAGAAGGGGAGCATAGTCCAAGAGTTTTATATCCAGCCAAACTGTCACTCAACTGTGAAAACAGTAGACAAACATTTTTGAACATGTAAGAGCCGAAAGAATATTGCTCCTGTAAGTCCTCCTGGAAGAACAAGAAGATTAACTCCAGCCTCGAAGGAGATGGCTAGAGAACTACGGTGAACGGTCTGGCAGACAGCACTGAGTCTACTTACCTACAGGATTAGGCACAAGACATGGGGATTATGGCTTGGAGAACCAGTTATGTAACTAACAGAAGCATGGGCGGGTGGTGAGGAAGATGGGGTGCTGCTGAGAGCTTGCTCACTGTTGGACCTCACATCTGAGATGACCTGACCCCCACCATAAATGATGGCAACTCAGCACATTTTCCTCTCCCCTCCCACCTGAGAAGCAAGCCCTTAGTTTTCTGGTATTTGCTTTGCATATCTGTGTATGATAATACCAAAATACCAAAGCAGTGAAAATTTAAGTATTCTCTGGTTTAAGTGATTAAATTCCATCCAAAGTTAAATTTAAATCTGAGGTATGTAGAAAGGGACTTCAGAGGGTCAAACAGCAGATAAGCCCGAACACAAGGGGACATAAGCTGGGGACCACTTGGGTTCCAAACCCAAGGCAGTAAGTAAGGTTAAAAAAAAAAACTTGGAGCCTAACCCTGGTCAAAGGTATAGCGTGACTGTGTTCAGCAAGCAGGCTCAGCTTTCATAAAGTGGTTTCGACAAAAAGGTCTGAGGCCTAACTAGTCATTTTGCTGGAAACGTCCATGAAGGTGAACGAAACACACAGGATGATTGTTGACAGGCCCTGGATAACAGGCAAGGTGAGGCCCTGGCATTTTCTGCCTGGGGACAATATCTAGCCAGAACATAATAGTCACATTAAGTTGAGGAGACAGATGAAATCTTGGACAGCTAGAAGGCTGAGACCTGTGAGGACAAAGGTGGTGGAATGAAGGGAGATGTGGTGTGGTTCCCCTAGGAGTCCTTGTTTGTGGTCTAGGCTCTGTATGTTCACAGCAGATGACAAGCTTAGCAGAGAGAGGCTGCTGCAGGGCAAGAGGTCAACAGTGAGAGCTAAAGACAGGCTGGCCACCACCAGGCCCCCATCAGAATAATGATCTAACAATGTAAAATGCCAGGGCTGGCAAGGTCTGAGTGGGGCTGGGGTTGCAGTGCCACCACAATGAAGGCAGCTGAGATGGCTTTTCCACAAACCTGCCCCAACACAGCATGACGCTGTGCCCACAAAGTCCCATGGGAACAGCCAGCCATTAAACCCACTGCAAGAGAAGAAGCAAATGCATACCAGCACAAAACAACAGAATTCAATATCTTTGTCATGTACCATCTAAAATGTCCAGCACATCAACAGTAATTACTAGACACACAGAAAGGCAAGATATGTGTTCCACAATCAAGGGAAAATCCAGTCAGTACAAACTGATCCCCAAATGACACAGGTACCAAACATACCAAATAAAGACATCTTGAAAGGAAAAGGGCCATGCAGATGGCACCAAGCCTAACAGCCTAAGAATGAACTTTCAGGAACCACAGAAAAACTCAGGAAGGCAATGGCTTGGCCCACCTGTAATCCCAACATTTGGGAGGCAGAGACAGAGGATCTTGGGGCCAGCTAACTAGCTAGACTAGTTGGAACTAGGGAACTCTGGGTTCAGCAACAGACCTTGCCTTGATAAACACAGTAGAGAATTATCAAGGAAGACACTCAATGTCAACTTTAGGGTTCCATACACATGAATATGCTCATATATGAACACACATGTATCCTTACATGTGAACTGCATACACAAACACATGTACACTACACATACATAAGAACTAAAGAAAAATACATTAAAATAATTATAAAATTATTTATGTGAATTATGTAGACAGGAATTATTAGTGAACAGTAAAACTTATAAAACAGAACAGAAAATATAACTGAGAATATCAGAATAAATGAACAGGAATAGAAATTGTTTCATAAAAAAGTGAACTGGGCCAGTGAGCCAGTTCAGAAGACAAAGGGGCTTGACAACCTGACTGTGATCCTTGGGACCCACAAGGCAAGGGAAAACTATTCTTGTAAGCTGTCCTCTGACTTCTGCATGTTCACTGTGCACATGCACAGCCCACAAACACACAAAATAAACAGATACTGTCTTTTTCCAGATAAAGGGGTTGAACTCTAGGTAGGACTTGAGCCCACAGGGAAAGTGCCAGAGCTGGCCGCTGTTGATGAATTCCCAACACTGTGTGAGCGTGTATGCACATGTGCAAGGCTGTGGTGGGACAGGGGATGCTCAGTGGGAAGAATGTACTGGCTGCTCCTCAGCACCCACGTGGAAGCTCACAGCCACCTGTAACTCCAGTTCCAGGGACCCAAGCCTTCTTCTGGCTACACAGGCACTTGTGTACATGGAATACATTCATATATAATACAGAAACAAAAACTAAACAATAAACCTTTAAAAAAAACACTGTTTTAAGCAAAATTAATATAAAAGGGTGATGTATGCAGAAACCCAGGAATACTCTGGCAGGCAACAGTAGTGAGGACACCTCACAGTACATGTCTCAGAACATACCCACTATTACACACACACACACCTATATTACAAGGAGGAAGCAAGTATCTGAAATGCTTACAGAACTCATGTCACTTCAAAGATTACAAAGCAAAAGTGGCAGAAATAAAGGTAAACTAAGTGTAGCAGGCCAGGGTTCTAAGACCCTTCCTCAGGAACTGGCAGAAAACTAGACTGCAGCCTGAATCAGTAAGGACTTGAACTGTAGATTGGCTCACACGACATATGTCAAGCTGACATAAAACTGCGCCGCAACGTCTGTATTGCACCTGTCTTCTCTAGGTGTGTGAGGTCTGTTCTCACAAGCCCAAATCAAGCCATACATTCATAAACACTGAGACAGACAACAGGATTAACTAGATTAAAGGTACCTATAGCCAGGCATTGGTGATTCACACCTTTAATCCCAGCATCGGGAGGCAGAGGCAGGCGGATCTCTGTGAGTTCAAGGCCTGCCTGGTCTACAGAGCTAGCTCCAGGACAGGCTCCAAAGCAATACAGAGAAACACTGTCATGAACATCCAAAAAAGAAAAAGAAGAAAAAAAAAAAAAAAAAAAGAAAGAAAGAAAGAAAAGAAAAAAAGGTACCTACAAAATCAACAAGTATTTAGAAATTAGCAATTTATTCTAAAGAATTCATGGACCAAAGAATAAATCACATGAAAAAAAGATTTGGGCTGGGCATGGTGGATCTTAAACTCACTTGGGCTGGCTTTGAGCCCGATGATCTGCCTCCACTTTCAGCTCTGAGACTGTAGTCATGAGGCACCAAACTTGGCTTTGAAGTTGATGTAAAACAAAGACATGCCGGGTGGTGGCAGTGCACACCTTTAATCCTAGCCAGGAGGCAGAGGCAGGCAGATCTCTGAGTTTGAGGCCAGTCAGGTCTACAGAGTGAGTTCTAGGACAGTCAGAGCTACACAGAGAAACCCTGTCTTGAAAAACAAAACAAAAAACAAAGATACAATGTCTAAGAAACCTGTCTGGTATTCATTTTTGGAGATATCTAGGCTGGAGGTTGATCTGCCAACAGCCCATGCAGGTAGGATCCGGGACTGTGGACCCCAAGAGGCTTCTCCAGAACACAGGTGAATCAGAACTGACTCACACACAGGCATAGCCTACCACACTAGCCACCCTGAGGTCCCACCAAGTAACTGAAACATGGCCTTGATTTATGGGAAGAGGGTGACCATTCAAGAATGCCCCAGGAGCTGGGCAATGGTGGTGCATGCCTTTAATCTCACCACTTGTAATGCAGAGGCAGTCAGATCTCCGTGAGTTCAAAGCCAGCCAGGCTAGGAGAGGCTCCAAAGCTACACAGAGAAACCCTGTCCCAAGAAAACCAACCAACCAACCAACCAACCAACCAACCAACCAACCAAACAAACAAACAAACAAACTGAATGCCTCAGCATGCCAGGTATGGTGATGGCACATGCCTTTACTTAGGAGGCAGAGGCAGGTAGGTCTCTGTGAATTTGAGTCTGGCCTATAGCAAGTTCCAAGACAGCCAGGACTATATAGAGAAACCCTGTATCTCAAACAATAACAACAAAATTCCAGAATTGTTTATGATATAAAATGTGACCCTCTGGGCTGGTGTGGTATACACACCATCCCAGTACTTAGAAGAGATAGAGGCAGGATCAGGAGTTCAAAGTCATTCTTGGCTACTCAGCGAGATTGAGGGAACTTTGATCTGCATGAATTTGTCTCAAAAATTAAAATAAGGGGGCTGGAGAGATGGCTCAGCCATTAAGATCACTCACTGTTCTTCCAGAGGACCCAGGTTTGATTCCCAGCACCCATATGTTAGTTCACGTCATCTGTAACTACATTTTCAGACCTCTTTTGGTCTCTGCTACTACTGCACAACATGGTTAACACAGATAAATCACACATAAAACAAAAATATTTTTAACAATTTTAAACAAATGAAAAAGAAAAAGGAAACATCAGTAGGGCAGAGCTAGATCCACAAGACACAGCTACATCGTGAAAGGCCAAGAAGGACCAAGAAAACCTAAAACCCACATAGGAAACTCAGTGTAAGCCACACCAACAGCCAGTGGATAGACTTCTTTTTCAGAAGGTGACTGAAGAAAACTAGCAAGATAATTACTTTGTTGGCTGTTCCTAAGTGAGCTCCCAAACACATGAAGCAGGAAAGGATGGGACTAGGGAGCAGGGAGGGAGAGGGCCAGCGTGAAGGTCTCCTGTAGCTCGGGGCCTTGGTCACATGTGTGCCTGGGCAGGCATCTATGTGTGCAGCTGTGTATCTAGAGAGACAGATATTTCTTCTCGAGCACATGTGGGCCACGGATGCAAACTGAACCAGCCCTCTGCATTTCAAAGAACTGAAGTCATTCGGGCCTTGTTTTCTGACCACAATGTAATTAAGTTAGAATTTGAAAACTAGAAGATAACTGGGAGTGGGGGGTAGGGGTAGGGGTAGGGGTGGGATGAAGGGTTGGGGTGGGGGGTGGGAGAGTAAAACACCTGGAACCATAAGAAGCACTCCAATCAGCTCATCTCAGGGGCCAGAGAACAAACAAATAGAGGGTCTACCTGGAAGTGAGGCGATACCCGGCAGTGTGGGAACCAGCTACAGGAGTACCTCATGGGAACCAGGGCAGAGCAACTGAGACTGACAGGTGCCATGTCCAACATGAGTTGGATGGAATGACCGAGGATGCCCGAGGACAGTAAGAAGACACAAGGACAGGGCTGAAGAATGTGGCTGACACTCACACCCCAGCCACAAACACCTACAAAGACAAATACATAGAGATTTTCACACTTCAAGTTAAAAGTCTAGAAAAACATGCCTCCCCCTCCCCCAGCCTAGCGTGCAGAGTTCAGACTGAAGTAGCTCAGGCCAACTCCGTGCTGGACAACAAGAAGCCTGGACCCCCAGCTCTGCAGCACATCAGCAATGAAGAGGCTAATTCACTCCCAGACTCGGCCTCTGAGCAGGAGAGCAGGGGCTTCCACAGCTCCTAGCCCCTCAACGACACCAGCAGAACTATATACTGGAAAGCTTGGCTGCCAGTCAACTGCCAGCAAGGAAATGTGCTGCATCTGGTGGGTTATCTTAGAACTATTCTTTGAGTGGGCCAGAATGGTCTTGAACTCCATCAGCCTTCTGAAGAGCTGCAAGTACAGGCACACACTGCCACAGCAGGCTTTATTTTGTTACTTTGATACTAAAGGGAAAACACTTGCATTTTCTAAATTAACAAAGTCAAGAAGAAAATCCAGGGGCACAGAGATGGCTCCATTGGCAAAAGTGTTGGCTAAGCAAGTACTGCCAGCATCCACACAGACAACCTAGAGCGATGGTGCGTGCCTGTAACCCAGCACTGGGGAGGTAGGGGCAGGAAGGTAGCTGGTGCTTGCTAGCAGCCAGTCTAGGTGAACTGATACGCTCCAGGGTCAGCAAGAGACTTTCTCAAAGGGGGTGGGGTGGGGTTAGGGCTGGAGGGATGGCTCAGCAATTAAGAACAAGTACTGCTCTTGCACCCACATCAGGAAGCTCACAACTGCCTGCACACACACAAGCACACACATACGGAAATAAAAGAAAAAGAAAGCCCATGTCAGTCAGAAGAGGCAATGAACACATCTGTTGAAACCAAGCACCCATTCACAATCCAGTTCATCCCCACAGACGTAGAAGGAACTTCATCCAGTGAGACCCTGTCACTACCCAGCTCTATCCAAAGCAACCTGTTTACGTATGACAAGTCTGGGTCCTAACCAGTGACACCAGCAACTCAGTCCTCCAGCTTTCTTGTTGCCATGCCCTCCCCTGCCCTTTGTGAACCTGATGACACTCTATCCACTGGCTCTGACCGCTTCTTGTCCCTTTGCCGTCTCTCGTGGCCTGGATATTCTGTCCACCTTCTATATTCTCACCTGGCAGAGCCCCAGACTTGTTCTAAATGTTCTCTACTGATGTCTGGGCACTAGCCCTTAAAAGGGCCGCAGAGTGCAGCTTTCCAAGAGCTCAGGTGGGTCTCCTGTGTGCAAGCCATCTATCTGTCTGCTGATGTGTGTGTAACCTTCAATTCCACCTCTACATTGTTCTGTCTTCACTGGGTTCCACACATTCTGCTGCACTGGGACAGTATGTGGGGCAGATGCTGTGGCATGGTGCACCTGAGCATGAGCGTGGGCCCCCATGCCTGCAGACAGATCCAGCTGTACCTCCTGAGACTGGAGTTCTATCTATGGCCCTGGGGGAACTGCGGGCTGGAGACCCATTCAGCAGACTGGACTGATACTGTTTCACTTGTCTCCCTGGGAATGTAGAGAGGGAACTGTCAAACACAGAGTGGACCCCACTGGAACCCATCAGGGGCCCATCTCAGGGACACTTCCTTGCTATTTCCTTGTCCCAGGAACTTAACCCTGCTGGTTCCTGGAGAGATGAGAGCATCGTTTAACCCTATGCCTGGCTGCAAAGTACTCCATGTTCTGGCATGAAGGCCCAAAAGAGCCCTGCCTCTGACCCTCAGAGGCGAAGAGGTATGCAGACACAGAGGGCAGCCCTCACGTTGACTTTCTCCTGCTTCCCTACCAGTTGTTCATGTGAGAGGGCCAAACTGCTGACTCGTTGGCGAAGTCCACCTCTACCTCAACCACACCAAGAAATAGGCATGGCATGGAGACAGAGACAGCTCAGATGGAGGACTGGATCTCCAGGCAGATGAGACTCTGGGAGCCTGGTAGGAACTTCAGCTGGAGAAAGACCAGGGGCCATGCTCCTGAGTATGGCAGTGAAGTGTACTGTACCCACAATCCACTGCAGACCTTTGTTCTGCTTCAATATGCACAGGCACTCTTGGTTGACATGGAGATGACTCTGCAGTTTTTTTGTTCAGCTGCCCTGTACGGCTTTGCTGAGACCATGACTGTGGCACAACCAGGACCGCAGATGGACTCAAGGCTGGGGCTCTCTGGAGAGCACACTGGGCTGCTCTGGCCCAGGCTCTCTTTGGTAGGAGAGCCTTGTTACTACTTAACGACCTAAAATAATACTGGCTGTAAATCAGTCCCTGCTTCAAGGCTGTGGGCCCTACTCCATGTGGAGGAAGAAGCAGAGCCTGGGTACCACCTGTATCTGAGGTTCAAACCTGATGGCTAGCAGAAGAGCCACCTCAGGGAGGCAGGCATGAGCTAATGTCCCTGCGTTTCCCAGGTGCTCTCCAGTAGGTTGTCCCGTATAGTCATCCTACTGGTCATAGCAGTCCCTCCCTGACTGAGGCCCAGCCTGGGCTCAGGACCCTCCAGAAGGATCTCTGGCCACCAGTGGCTCTTACAACTCATGACCTCAGGTGCCAGGAATGCTCGCCGCAGCACCATCTGGTTCTGATTACCCATGTTAGGCTGCGGGCGCCTCAGCCAGGGGTCTGTGTCCCGAGTGGCTGGGAGATTGATTTGGGCTCCTCAGAGACGTTAGCAGGAGGATGTGAGGAAAGCACATCTGAACCAATGTGGGGCTGGGCCAGAGCAGGCAGCCAGGGTACCAGAAAGGATGCTGTGGACTGGAGGCCATCTCTCTGGCTCTCAGGGGTTAAGAATAACCTCCAATGGCTTGCCTTGGCAGATTACCAGACACTTCCCTCCCTGAGGCCTGGGCTGTACAGAACCAGGGTCTCCCAGGCCTCCAGGGCTTCCACCACACTCCTCAGTCATCCCCACCCTCCCAAGCAGGAAGGCAAGCTCAGCAGGGGGTGAGGCTCCTTACCTCCTTTGATGTACACTGCTGGGCCAGGCTCTGCCCACCTCACCCCAACTACTTCAGGCTGCAGTTCCCAGCTCCCTTCTGCTTTAACTTTTCGACTCATTAGTAGAGTAAAAGTTCATCTCTGGATTGGAGCATGCCCATAAATTAAGTTTTAAGTTCCAGCAGCTGTTTCCCAAACATGCAGGAAGATTCCAAGAAGCTTTGGGTTGGAAGGGCCTCTTCCCGGGCGCAGGGCACAAGAGGCCAGAGTAGGAGCCGCACAGTTCTTGAAGGAGCTGCCTAGGTGTCAGGCCTCTGCCTTTAGACTGATGAGTCAAACCATAAGGGAATGCTAGACCTCACAGGTTGGTACTGCTGCCCTTTACTAGGCCTCAGAGGCAGGAGGGTGTGGAGGAGGCCACTGAGTCTCTCTGCTGGACTCTACACTTAATGAGGTGAGGACTCAGGAAACAGAGCCACCAGTTGAGTACTGTGCGCTCCCATATGCTCGCATGCAGGCCCCGGTTCTGAGGCTTAGGGACTCCTCTGCAGGTTGGAAACCCTTTCCTTTACAGCAGGAAACCTGTGAGTCTCTCAGACACTGACGGAAAGATGGCTGGATGGACATACAGGTCAGCTTCACTCTCAATCCACTATGTGCCCAGCATAGCTGGACCTCAGGGATGGTCGATGCTCAGAGCTATGGTTATGTGCCCGCCTGGTGGGCCTCACTACACATCTTCCCTTTCTTTCCTACTGGGCACTGCTGGTGGGGAGGCCAAGTTGTCTATGCTGTCTCTGCTTCCCAGTGGGGCACTCCTGGATCTGCCCCTATGTGGCCACAGTCAAGGCATGTTGTCTTCGGTTACTTCTTACAATTCCTCTCCACATCAACCTCTTGATCCAGGACTTCCCTTGGCCCCTTATCTACTGCCCACCATCAGTTCCTTTCTACGAATGGCCTCATGATCAGGTCCTGATTTGTACCCCGGGTGCCTCCCGGCACCAACTTAGCCCTGACTTTTCCCACTCAAATGCTTCAGGAACTGTGGCAACTCACTTAGACTAGAACCTGATGTGTTCAAAACAAACTATCCTCAGCTGCAAGGCCTGCATTCAGCAGAGAGACAGCTGAGCAAGTCCCCCCTCCCACTCTGGGAAGGCTGCAGTAATGACCTCTGCAGCATCCTATTGGGTGGAGGCAACCTGGACTACCATGTCTCCCACCCCCCAGCTCTACCCTTGGTGCTCTAGCCAAGTCAGTGAGGGTAGGAGCTAGGCTATGGCCACATGACACTCCATAGGACATGCAGCTCTCCCACCAAGGCTGTTTCCATGGTTCAGATAAGGCCAGCCCTGTCTTCTGAGACTCGTGGACAGGCTCCTTTCCTACCTTGAGTCAGCGTACCTAGGCCACCTCTGGGGTCTTGGTAGCTTGTAGTTTTCCAGGCCTGTACAAAACCAAGTCTGGGATACATATTTCACACTCCTGCCACAATTCCTCCATCCTAAATGGGAAACAATCCAGCTAGGCCCATTATGCTGTACTCTGGGAGACAGAAGCAATCCTAAGGCCATACCAAGTGGGATGGTCCACAAGATATTGTGGGGTTGTCTCTAGCAAGCCTTGTCCAGCCAAGGCCTTACTGCCTGGTAGACTTTCCTGTGACACATGAGCAACAACAGTCTCCCTAAGACCAGGTTACAGAGCCCGTCAGGCCATAGCTTTGCAGAACTTGCCACAAGTTCTCTTTTCTCTTTGACTAATCAGTTCCTTACTGACCAAACTCCTCTGAGTTTTCACAAAGGAGTTTGATCTGCCTGGACATTACGTGCCTTTTTTCTAGATGGACAGGACTTGATGGCTGTTAACCCGAGGTCCAGGAGAAACCCAAACCATGTGAACGGCGAGCCCACGCCTACTGGCCCTTGCTCCCCTATGCCTCTGAGTGATTAATTAGCTAGGGAACTGCAGCCGCTCCTCTTCATGCCTAAATATTGTTTCGGCCTATCAGACTGTTAGTGCAGAGCAGGATAAATGAGACCTGGGCCTGTACACTGACCTGCAGGGACTTCTGGCTGTCCAGACTCCAGACAGCCAGCACCTTCCCGGCAGAGCCTGAGACGCCCTTGGCCTTCTGAGAATCGAAGTCAAGGCCCATGACAGGTTCTTCATGGCAGGCGATCCGGCTGCACACCTTCCGCTCTGAGATGTCCCACAGGGTTACCGATCCATCCTCATAGCCAGCCAGAAGGAGAGGGCGGGGGCTGGAGTTAGTCTGTGGGGAATGGCACAGTGGTTGGCTCCCAAAGGATCTTGTCTTCAATGAGCTTTAGGGCTGTGGGAACAGCTCTCTTTCCAGCCATGCCCATAAAGGGGTTGGCCCAGTCAGAGAATAGTTCCTTTGCTTTCCATATATGCTAGCAGCCTCCCACATCCCTCTCATGGGGCTGGCAGGACCACCGCTAAGTACCCGAGGAGCTGGAGGAGGAGTGTAGAGCAGTCTAGGTGAGCCCCCAGGCCTCACACAGTCATACATTTCCCCCTACATTGGATCCTGTCCAAATCAAGGATGATATGATACCCAATGTACCCTGAGGCAGCTAGGGACAGACTCAGACTTCTTCCTCATCTCCTTCAGGTGTAAGACTAGAAGTCCTACCTTGTTGAGATCAGTCATCCTCTAGAACCACCAGGCAGGAAAATTCAAGCTCAACAAGAAGGAGTTTCTGAGCTTTGTTAACATAGCTGCAGAAGCCCCCACCCTTGGAAGTTTGATGTGAGAGGCCCTCACTATCGTGATGGATGAGGGCGAGGGTCAGAGGGCTCTGCGCCCTGGGCTGACGCTCGTTTATTTAGCCTCTGAAACAACTACAAAAGAAGAGTGCTGCAGGATTCCAAGTCACCCTCAGGGACATGCCATCAGTCCCTGCACTGCACAGCAGCCCAGGAGAAAATGTACAGGGCTGAGCAAGAAGGCTCAGGCTAGCTGGAGGCCTATGGCATGCATCTAACAAACAGCACAAGGGCCAAGGCTTTCTGGGTCAGCCCAGGTTGTGGCTGGGAGTGTGGTGTGGTATGAGCCTAGTGGGGGGTGGGGTGGGGCAAGGCCCACTGTAGACCAGTATCTGGAGGGATGGCAGTAACAAGAAAAGGAGCACACAATCACCAGACTTTCCCCAAGAACAGTGAACTTGCCAAGCCAGAGCTGCCACTGATGGGGCCTCTATATGTCCCCAGAAATGGCTTGCAAACTGACTGTATTATGCTGGTGGTTCAAGTTCACACATATAAAACAGGAAGGAGTGAGGCTCCTGGGAGGGGACATGAAGCTTCCTGTGTTTTCCAGGGCAATGCACTTTTAGCATCATCTTCAGTTGCTCTCCCTTAGGGCTAGAGCCCTACGGTGTCCTTTTACCACAACCCTATGAGGCAGGGTTGTCCCAGGTCTCTGAGTGTGTCCAGTGCCTGGCACAATGGTTCTCCCTGGCTTTGCAGAGGCCCTGGCTGCACTGCTGCCCTGTCCCTGGGTTTTGTCACAGGATGAGTTCCCTGCTGGTGTTTCTCGGGTCATCTGCTTACAAGTGGTTTGTGTAGGCCACACTGCGTGCCCTATGGGCAGCAGAGCCTCCAGACACACTGCTCAGGGCAGAGCAGGGGCAGCTCCAGGTGGAAGAACCCCAGAACAGTCTGCACCCCAATCAGGAATGCATGCCAACTCTTGCTACTCTTAATCACCACCCACAGCATGGCCACCTGGTAGATGCTACTCCAGAAGCTCTCTGGAAAGAACTGTCTCAATGCCTCAAGCTATGAAGACAGACCACAGGCCTATGGCATGCATCTAACAAACAGCACAAGGACCAAGGCTTTCTGGGTCAGCCCAGGTTGTGGCTGGGAGTGTGGTGTGGTATAAGCCTAGTGGGGGGTGGGCCTAGCAGTGGTCTGTGGTGACATCCATGCCACCTCTACAGCTCTGGCTCCACACTCTTCTTCCCTGGGCTGTCCCTTGTTTTTCTGAGTCAGGGCAGTTCAGAGCTTTTTCCATCACTGGCGTCAGCCCTGGCCAGCACGCATGAAGCTTACTGAGTTCTGAGCAACAGAGATTATTAAGAGCTACTAGATAAGACCCCTCTGCCATAGTGCCACAGGGTGGCCAGAGCAGGAGCCAGACTGGCCTAGGAGGTACACCTGGCCATTGAGTCTCTGCCAGTTCCCACCGCAGTACAGCACCTCACCACATCACTCTACTGAAGTTTCCTCCCCCTCTTTAGCAGCCCCCCTTGCTGGGATGTGGAGACAAAGATTGGCCCTGTAGCTTCTGCCCTTTGAAGTACAGCCTGAGAGACAGTAGCAGGCCAGGGCCTACAGGAACCCCAACAGTGTGTACTACAACTCAGCTGGAGAGGCCCTGAGACTCAGATAGGAGCCTTCTCTGAGGGTTGGTGCTGATGATGTTAGCTCAGGCCTTACTTTCAGCCTGACCTGCCCTGTAATTATTACCATAGCAATGCAAAATAGCTACTTTAAAGTGTGAACGAGAGATGGACTTAAGTGTTTCAGAAAATACGTCAGGTCGGGATACTTTGCCACACTCCTAGGATTTCTGGATTTAGGAGAAAACAAAGAAAATTCCTATAACCAGAGGCTTTTTTGCAGCTATGGATCTGTATCGCCAACAAATCCGTTGATTTGTCCTTCTGTCAACTATATTAATTACCTTAACGAGTTTGTACATCCCTTTCTACACATTTTTTTTTTTTTCTGATGGAATTTTTACACGACTGGGCAATGACCCATGTTTCCAGGGTGCAGAACAGGAGTGGTGTAGCCACAGGTGCCTGTGCCAGGGCTTGTAAGTATTGTGTCACCTCCTTGGATACTTCAGTGTGAACAAGGTTGGGAGGCAGGATGAGGATACATTTATTTTCCCAGTGAAGAACCCAGAAACCTGAGAGCCCCATATGGACACACTGAGACCAAGAACAAGGCTCTGCCTCTGAGTCAGGCTGCAGACTTGTGGGCCCAGGAGCTCTCAGAGCCTTGACTCCCTGAAGGTGTTTCTCTAGAAAGCTGCACAGCAAAGGCTGAACACTAGATCAGCCTACCAAAGACTTCTAATCTAACTCAATCCTCTCAGTTAAGAAACTGCAAGGAGCTGCAGAGATGGCATAGTAGTTAAGAGTACTGGTTGCTCTTACAGAGGACCCGGGTTTAATTCCCAGCGCCCACATGGCAGATTACTACAGTATGTAACTCCAGTTCCAGGGAATCAGAAGCTATCTCTTGACTTCCACAGGCACCAGGTACACAAATGGTGCACACACATTCATGTAACCAAAATATAAAAAAGGAAACTGCAGCTGGACGGTAGTGGCACTTGCCTTTAATCCCAGCACTAATGAGACAGAGACAGGCCAATCTCTGTGAGTTCGAGATCAGCCTGGTTTACCAAGTGAGTTTCAGGACAGGCTCCAAAGCTAAGTAAAACCCTGTCTCAAAAAATCAAATAAATAAATAAATAAATAAATAAAAAAGGAAACTGCAGGCCAGACATTTTTCTGCCTGCCTTCCATCCAGACTGAGTTCCTGAGGCAGGCATATGCTTCTTGTGGGCCATGCAGGCAATTACAAACCAAACAAGCCCATCTCACTTAACTTTTAGAAGAGGAGCAAGCCACAAGGCAAAAATCACCAATGAGAACTAGGAAGATGGCCAAAGGGTTACAACCCCTCCCAACATACCCATGACATGCCCATTGCTGTGTCTGTACTGGTTAAGATGCTGAGGCTTCTGGATTCTTTATGATACAGTAAATAGAAGTGACCCTGGAGGGAAAGATGCTGACCTGGATGTGGCCAGGCAAAGGCTTCACCTTGAGCAGCTCTGGGCCTGTTTATGTGTGTGGGGACTTCAGACCTTAGGCTGTGATGACTATCTGGGTCCTGGTTTTTGCAGCAGCCCCAGGAGATGGCTCCTGACCCTCTAACAGAAACAACAAAGGAAAGAACTACAGGTTAGGCTTCCCTGGAAAGGCTGGGGGAAATCACCATGCTAATGTTCCTGGGGCCTCTATAAGGTTGAAAAGTGGCAAAAGCGAATGCCCAGAACAGTGAGGTCCATGCAGGCTTGCAGACCCGAGTCAGCTTTTCCCTAAGTCTCAGCAGAGCCAAGGTCCAAGGTGCTGAGGGAAAGGGCATGTGTTCTTCTGGGAGCAAGCTCCACAGCTGACCTAACTGTCTCCTCCTTACAGCCACATTTGGCATCGGTGGAGGGTGAGGACCAGTTTCTCACAGCACTTCTGTTGGGTTTCCTTGCAAGCACCATCAGCAGCCCAGGAGCAGCTGCTGTCCAGTCAAGGCTGGGCCACAGAGGACAGCAGGTACATGTCCTCTAAAGGAGAGTGCCCACAGATTTGATGACAAATCCAACCCTGAGTGGGGCATGACTCAGGGTTGTCGGGTGTGGCTGGCGCACGCTGCCTTACCTGCCACAGCCCCAGGCACATGGGCATGCCTGGTTTAGCATCTGCCTCCGGCTTCAGGGTACACACTGACGTCTTGGATGGCATCTCCAGAATCTGAATCTGACAGTGAGAAAACAAGCTGATTTGGGTGGATGCCAAGCCGAGTCTATGCTATACAAACAAGAGACGTTTAAGGCGATTAGCCAAGGCTGCTCTCCCTGTAGGGACCTGAGAGCAGAGCCTCCTAATTAGTTTGCACAGGCTAAAGGGCTTAGATGCTCCTGGGGTCCTTGCAAAACGAATGCTCACATCACTCCTGAATGGCCAGCCCTTTGTCAGCAAGCAGCTATGGCACACCTTGCCCTAGTTTGCCATTTGGGCAAACCAGGCCCAACTTAATTGGTCCTGCCTACTCTGGCCATCCTCCCTCCTCCGATTGTCTCTCTTGCCTCAGGATTTCCAAGGGCTCTTTTTGAACAATCTCAAGCACATGAAATGACGCAAAATCTTATGCAGAAGGCCTGAGACCCATCCAATACCCACTCAGGGAATCAGCATGTTGCAGAGCTAACTAAGGCCAGCTCCACTGAGTCCTGGTTTCCCAGTACCCAAGTACCTGAGTTACCAACTCAGACATCCTAGATGCCAGGCCATTTGGGGCCTGGGCTGGGATAGGCCTTGTGACCCACATGGCCCAGCTTCCCATGTAGGTATGCAAGTCCAAGTAGACTGCTCATATGCTGACCAGCACCATCCACAAGGATCAGACTGGACTGGTTTCCCAGACAACCTATATCTAAGGTGATAATCTGGTATCCTCATTCATTTGGGGGGATGTGACACCTCTCTTGTGAGCTCATCAGAACAGAGGGGCCCCACATGATAAGCTGCAGCCCAGCACAAACCAGACGTTTCCTATGCCTTTTATCTGCCTGGGGTTCTACTACACTGTTGTGCCTATGTGTACTTTCTGGTGTCATGTGAGCTAAGTGGATTCTGGAATCCCAGAGCTTCTCTAGGTACCAGCAAAAGCAATTCCATGGCAACTAGCAAGAGCATGAATACAAACCTGCTTAGAGTGGCCTGGTCTGCACACAAGGCATCAGTTCCAAAGGGATGGAGGGTATTAATTGGACAGCATATACCCAGTATGGCCAGAGCCTGGGCAAGTAACAGCTGTGTTGTCCTAACCAACCTATGCCACATAGAACTTTATCCGTCACAGCCACAGAGATGATTCTATATCAGCCATAGGAGTCCTATGGGGCTGGGTCCAGGGCAGCTTCTAGGCAGTGCAGAATGCAAGCACACAGTCTGGTCCTTAGCTAAGAGTCCTGCTAATATACTCACTTCTGATAAATGTGGGCCAGGGTACTCTCTGGCAGGGTTATCTCATCAGAATCTCCATAGTGACTGGGCTCCTAATGACCAAGTTAAGCACTAGGAATGGCTCACAGCTCTCTGTCTCATCTGCTGCTGGTGAGTCTTATAGCCCCTGCCTCTGCAGTGGGAAGGAGACATGCTCAGGCCTTTAGGAGACAGATTGACATCTGAAGACACTTGGCTGTCTGTGGGAGGAGGGAGGGAGAGTCCTAGACCTTGGTGATGTTGGAGAGCAAAGCATCAGGGTGATTGCCACAGTTCCAGGGACAGGTAAGCAGGAGAGTGCCTGAAGACACGCTTCCAAGGAAGTAAGGAGATTGCTGAGGCAGTACCAAGCGGCCAGAGGATTCCAAGGGTTGGTGACGAGTCAAGACTACACAGCAGACCCACCAACAAGGGCAGAGGAAGCAGAAGCCACCAAGGGAACAGGTGCCCAAGATCTGGGAAGGGAGTATGTATGGAAGAAGCCAAGATGGAGGATAACATATAGGAGGTAGGGATGCTACAGGGGAGTAGAGATGAACAGTGTGGCAGTGGGTCAGCAAGTATGCATTAGAGTTGCTCCATGCCAAAAGGTAGAGAAGGGGAGGGGGCTCCTAGCCACAGTCCTGTCTCCTCAGGCCCATAGTCCTGAGTAGGCAGCTCCTGCTGGTGCTGGCAGATCAGGCCCGTGCACTGGGTTAGGCTTGGCTCCTGCCCAAGAAAAGTCATTTTGTCTCCAAGCAGATCTAGTTCATAAATAATGAGATAGTAACAGGCATTTATTTGTTCATGATTGCATTTAAATCACCAATTAGGAGCTACATACACTTTTCTTGCCAGTTTGCCAAAAACCTGTTAAAAGTTTTATTAATGTGAGTGGTGGGGGAGTTTCTTCCTCCTGTACAGCAGGCCAGGCAGCACCAGGTCACCCTGAGCCACAGACCAACAAGACGCCACTCTGAGGGTTAAGATAGCTCAGCTACTCTCAGGCCACTTATCACTTCAGTCTTCCTCTGTGGAGGTCACAGGTTCCTGTACAGTTCTAACCAGCTTCCAGCCCTCTAGCCCTCACTGCAGGTGGCACTGTATTTTCAAAACAATTTTTTATTACATTTATTTGTCTCTGTGTGTGTGTGTGTGTGTGTGTGTGTGTGTGTGTGTGTGTGTGCATGCACATGCGTGCGTGTGTGTACAACTTTTGTGACACAGTTCTCTCATCATATAGGTTCTGGAAATTGAACTCAGGTTGTCAGGCTAGGCAACAAACATCTTTACCCACTAAGCCACCTCAACAGCTGGACATTGTATTTTCATAAGCTGCCAGCATACCCTGGGCAAATGACTGTTTTCCAGTCTGCCTGGAATCTGCCTAAACCGGGCCCTGGAAATGCATAGCTGGCTTAGGCCCAAACAATGCCCGGGAGCATGCTCCCACCCCTCACGGCCGTCTGGGTGGCCACACTTGCCCAAACCTAGCATTTTTCCTTCTGGAAACAAAAGCTGGCATGGATGCCAGATGGAAAGATCCAGTGTCTGTAGGAGGCTCCATGCTCAGGGAGGCTAAGCACTGCTCTTTCAGCTCCCAGACGCCTGGAGAAGCAGGCTAGACAAGGAAGCTGCCCTGGGTCTGACCCTGGGATCCTGCTCTCCTGATACAGAATGGATGTTGTGCTTTCCACACACTCAATACATATCTCACATTGGGCTCTACACAGTCTCATGTTCACTAATAGCTCCAATCTGAGGGTCCTTTACTATCCAGCCTCTCCCTGCTGCCACAATGGGGTCTTCCTGGGTGCTCAGGTAGGGACAGTCCCTATCATGGCCTGTGTGCAGTGCAGACTTTGTATCTGTAACTTTTGCCTCCTAATGCACTGCCCTTCCCAGAATGTACAATTATGGAGTGCAGTTTCTCTGTCCTTAACATCTGGCTGATCATCAATGGCCATGCCTTGTACCCATAGCTCTGCATACAGGGTAATGACGATTCTATAGGAGGAAGCCCTGAGACAGGGTTAGTTTACTCTTATAGAAAGCAGAGGGTCCTGGTATTGCTGCATGGATCCATCTCCTGTACTCCCCTTTGCTCCAGCCTTATAGCTGATGGGCTGCAGTTTTCAGATGTCTTTTCTTTTGCCAGAGTTTGTGGAACACTCCCTCCCTCATTCAGCCTCCAGAACCCTGCAGTTTCACTGTGGCACTATACTGGTGTCTCTATTGCTTCTTCCAACAGGCTAGTATTGCACAAAGGCCCAAATTTCTGGAGGGTCCTCTCTGTATACATACATGTATGTGCGTAAATATATGAATAGGGAGGTATGCTTAATGTATATGTTTGTACACAGCCCTGAGTGGCCCTTTTCCAGGAACAGCACGATGCTGAGTACCAAGGTCTGCCTTAGCCCTTTCTGATTCTCACCATTGCCCTAGATGAATATGAGTTCACAGAGGACTAGGCTATGCATCAGCCAACGGCTGCTGGTGCTGCAGTGAAGCAGGCAAGTTGCAGAGCTGCAGCTGACAGAGCCCTGACAGTACTGGGCCTTCCTTATTGAGGGAGGACAAGTGTGCCTGCTTAAGGCAAACCCAATGTGCATGGAAGGTAGTTCAGAGGACTGGTCTTACCTCATCGCTGCCCTTCCCAGGTACAGCAAGCATCCAACATAGCTGTCCCTTGGCCAGGACAGAGCTCCTGCAGAAGCCCACACTGTCCAGCTGAACTGTATCCGTGATGGTGTTCCTGCCCTCTGCCAAGTCCCACAGGCACAGCCGCAGGTCCCGGCCCTGGCTGATGAAGCAAGGGGAGGGGTCCGTGAGACACTGTAAGCATATGTTCCCACTTGGACCAGCATCTGATGTATAACCCTTTAATGCTGAAGGTGGCCATGTATCTAGAAGGTGTCCAGGTAAGCTTTGCACCATCCAGGCTAGAGGACTCAGGTGGAGGGTTTCTCCCTCAGTGTTCACAGCTATGTTGGCATCTATGGCACTGAAGCCAGGATGTCCAGTAGATTAAGAATGTGGACACTGAGGCATATACCTATGGTCAGCCTCCTGTCGTTCCAGTTCCACTGAATTATACCCTGTACCCTTTTCTTCTCTGAGAACTGCCTTTAAGGACTCAGAAGTCTCACTTGGGTCTCTTCCAAAGTATATTTGAGACATATATTCACTCAGAATACCATGCAAGCATGTTGACAGCAGCTCTAGGCATCATCACTAGGAAACAGTCCAGCTGCTCTGCAACAAAAGAATGGCCAAGTACGCTGTGCCACAGGGTGCCACACAGCAAGGGACGGCGCCGACTGCTGACACAAGTAGCAGCTGGAAGGAAGTTGAGCCACAGTTTGCTAAGTGAAAGAACCCAGATCTGAAGGTTCTGCATCATGTGGCTATAGTCCTGAGACATTCTAGAAAAGAAATGGGCACAGGGACGGAGAACCAAGAGAGAACTGACCACAGTGGGTAGTTCTACACTTTGTGGGATGGCAGGCTGCTTCATGTGGCCTTGGGGAAATGGATACATGGCAGTGCTGTGCCAAACCCACAGACCCACAGGCAGTGTGACTGTCATTGTGCACAATGAAAACAGTCCCCGCTGGCTGAGCAAGAGCCAGGAGTCTGTGAAGGACTGCATGTGACTGTGAGGGACAGTGCACTGGTTCAGGAAGCACAAATGGAGGCTGACCTGAGGCTCACGGAGAAGTGCTGACTGTCGCCTGCAGGCCTAAAGAGCCACATAACTGTAAACAGTGGCCTTGAGCAGGCCTGTATCCTCACAGGCACTGGTTCTGCCCTCTCTGGCAGAGCAAATATGTAGCGAAGTAGGACTTTTCCAAAGAGAAAACTGTGGGTCCCGTCAGAACCTACAGGTCAGTGCGAGCCATGTGTGTGGCCAGACACATGCAGATAGGACACACAGCTGAACATGGATGAATGTGACAGCATGGGCGGTGCAGAGCCAAGTCTCTGCCCCCCTGTGCCACCCATGGACAGCCCAGGGCTCAAACCCATTACTTTTCTATCACAACATCCAGGTTTCTGGAGAGATTGTTGATTCACGGGCTGAAGTAAGGGAAAACCAAGATGGGGTTCAAGTATCTCCCAGTGTGGGAAGTAAGGAAGCATTAACAACACAAATGAGGCAAAAGATGCTACAGGCAATGCCCTTTAAGAAAAGGGAAGGCAGGGACAGTTCTTCACACATTCCTCAGCTCTGATAAAGTAGTATTCTACCAACAGGAGTGCGGAGGTATACGGGGAACAGACCTATGAGAATACACAAGACAGGACTATTTCAGGCAGAGACCACTGCAGGAAGCTAGCAGTAGTGGGAAACTGGTCTTGGCAAAGGTTCAAACTGTCCCCGGAATGTTCTTGGGCCTGTGCTGGCTTTAACAGGCTTGCATGCTCTTGGACCACCCTCCTCCCTTGCCCTTCTATGACTAGCTTCTCAGGGACCTAAGAAAGACTGTGTATGCATGTGAGTGTGCGTGTGCCTATAAATGTGCGTGAGTATGTGTGCGAGTGTGTGAGTGTGTGTGTGTGTGAGTGTGTGTGTGTGTGTGTGTGTGTGTGTGTGTGTGTGTGTGTGTGTGTGTGTATAGTTCCTGGCTGTCCTGAAGCTCAGAGAGATCCTTGGGCCTCAGCCTCCCGAATACTTGGATAAAGTCCTATGTCCCCATCTTTTAAAAGGCTCACTGTCAATATAGTCTTTTATTCCATTTTTGTTAAGGGCCATCATATCCAACATGAGGACCTTTTTTCTAAAACACTAAAATATTTGTGTAAACTTCACCAGTTAAACCTCTTTATTTTGAAGCAGGAAATATGAAAAGCTCTGAAATCTGAAACATTATGTATGAGAGCTGACACGATACTCTAATAAAACTTTCAGACTTTTATGCAGGGAGTAGTGCACGTCTGTGAGTTCAGGTCCAGCCTGGTCTACAACACAAGGCATTCTAGGTTAGCCAGAACTGCATAGTGAGACCCTATCTCAAAAAAACAACAAGAAACAAGCTTTTAGATTTCCAGATTAGAGAAATTCAGCTTCTTGGATGCTGATAGTGAGCCCAGCAGACACCATCCACCTGTATGACCAAGGTCAGTCACACCTGCCAAGGAGACACAGGGACTCAGGAGCCTCCATCACCACTAGGGTGGCAGTCACCACACTGGGCTTCCTCCCCAAACCCAGGGCCTCAGTCTTGTTCTGAACCTGGGGCATTCTACAGAGTACTTCAAAAGTACCGAGACATGGGAATGAGTACAGGGAACTTAGCCCAGAGCCCACATGAAGCTGCTGGCATCTCCTTCCTGTTTGTCAACAGAGCCGAATCTGGAGGGAGGAGCAGAAAGGACAATGGGATGGTGGGCTTTGCCTGCATCCCTCATCAGCAGCACATTCCAGAGGAATTGTGGGTCAGCAGGTAGGCTAAGGATGTCCATGTCCATAAGGCCCCCTGACCACATGGGGAAGGCCTAGCCAATGTGACTCCATTAACATGAAGACACCCCTAGCAGAGTATAAATATATGTCACCCTGGTGCAGAGATAACCTGTGATAGAATAATTATGCTATATAAAATATAAAAAGGACTTCACATATCAATAGGAAAAATGCAGTCAGTCCAGTAAAAAAATGGGCAGAAACCAGTAGTATCCCAAACTGGTCCCAGGGACAACAGCTGTCCATTAAATACCGGGTAGTCTTTTTTTTTTTTTTTTTTTTTCTTTTCCCTAACTTAAAGTCAGGAAAAATCATAAAACCATTCTGCTCGTTTTCAAGACATACATCCTTAAGACAGTCTAGCAGCCCTGGCTGTGGCCAACTGCACAGTGGGCGGTGCTGCAGCACTGTTCTTGACTGGGCAGTGGTTACTCAGGTGCTACAAGGGTCTATATACTAGCCTGTAAATAAGTGGTTTCTTGATGACTAAGGTAAAGAAATGCTAGCTGGTGTAGCTCTTGTGGCCCAGGTGTAACTAGGGCTGGGGACCCTCTAGCCCTGAGAGATAAGAAAGCACACAACCCCTTCCAGGGCCTCTTAAAGAAACCTGGACCCAAACACAGCTGAGGCCAGGCAGCCTTGGTGGGCTGTGGTCTCCAGTGCAGGGCAAATGCACCTGGGCATTCCACACCTGCAGCCCCCACCACAGGCCTCATGAGCCCCAGTAGGGACTGTAGGAGGGGCTACAGCTCCACCACCCTGGCTGGGGGAATAGGGTGTTTATATAGGTACCAGCCCCAGGCTACCCTTCATGCCTTTCAAGCCAGTTGGCTTGGGCCTAGCCCTGTGACCAAGGCCACGCAAGTGTCTGGGCCCTGGGTGAGCTCTTTTGAGGCTGTGCCCTGCTTTATTCAGCCCTGGCCCTTTAGCACATGGTGCAGCTACCTCTTTGTCTGCTGCTTTCTGGGCTGCTATCAGCTCCCTCAGATGGCACCTCCCAGTCTCAGAAAAGCCCCAGGGAAGGCGATCCCATCTGACAGGGGTCAGAGTTACCTGCTTCCCAAAGGCTGGAGCTGTCCCTACACTCTCCACAAGCTACAGCCAACCTGGCAGGATGCCCCTAACACCTTTGGTTTATTGCCATTTTGCCATTCTGCTCTTGCTAAAGGTAGTCACAGGGGCCTGTCAGAGTTCCCAGCATAGTAGGTCCCTGGTGTTCCCTTTTGTTGCTGTGACGCACCTGAGGAGCTGGTGCCCTTGGGGCAGTGTCTTCAGCCAGGTTACACCCTGGCCCCCATGGCCATTTAGGGCAGCAACTGTTCTTCTGGTCTGCAGGTTCCAGATGTGCACCAGGCCACTCTGAGAGCTGTGGAGTCAGGCACAGGCAGAGACAGGGCTGCAGTCAGCAGACTTGAACTTGCTCTAGGCCAACATCACACACAGCCAGTGGAAGGCGCTAGATACTTCAGCTGGAGGTGAGGACTCTGAGGGCCTGGGCTGGGGCACTTTCTCTGAGCTCAGTGGTGTGACACAGCGGTATGACTTGCTGCTCCTCCAAGAATTCCAGAATGCACAGGGTTTCAAGCAGGTTACGAAAGTGTGGCAAGCACAGTGCCTTTGCCGCAGCTTACATAAGCACCACACTCTGAAGCCCAGTGCTGGGCATCACCCTGGGCTTGGGGTGGGGCAGTTGTTACTCACCCTGAGAAAAGGAGGGGACTCCCCAGAGCTTGAGATGCTGGGCAGAAATGCAGTGTGTTCACAGGTGACTGTGTGCCTCGAAGGACAAACCTGGGACCAGGCGGTGGTGGGAACAGAGCTGCCATGTGTTAGATGCAGTCCTGGGGTGCAAGGGAGGACATGTGAGTGATAGAGCGCTCTACATCTCTTCAGAAGGCAGCTGGAAGGGAGGTATCTAGAAAGCTGTTGGCCTGGTACCCAGCTTCTGCCCCCTCTGGGAAAAGGATGTCGCTCTCCATCATGCAGACAGGCTCTGTGGCTGTACGACAGCCAGCTCTTGGCATGGGCCCAACTTACCCCAACTGCCAGCCTGTCATTGTTCCTGCTGGGTACCTCCAGTCCTCCCCCTCCCCGCATCCCCATCTTATCTGTTAGCTCTGGTATTCCCTCCTTGGCAAGCACAACCTATGAACCCTGTATAGAGGTCTTGCTGCCTCTACAGTAGAGCAGTTGCCTACCAAGCTCAAGGCCCTGGGTTCTATTTCCAGCACCACAGAAAGGAGACTTTGCTTAGCCAAACTTGATTCAGGTTCCTCCATCTTCTTGTAGGCCTATGTGAACACTTTCAGCAAAAACTCTGTCAGTTTAATATCACCCATACCGAGACGATCAGCCCCCTCAGCCTTTACTACCCATCAAGTGACACCTGCTTACCCTGGTCTGCCTTCAGCCTGAATCCCCAGACAATTGATATGGCCTCTTATCTATTTTCCATGTACTCCTCCCCATATTGCAGAATATCTGTACCCTTTGTGAAGATGTGTTGCTATGACTGGGATAATAAAGAGCTGAATGGCAAAAGCTAGGCAGGAGGTATAGGTGGGACTTCAGAGGACAGAGAGGACTCTGGGAAGAAAGGCAGAGACTCCAGGAGAAGCAGAGGAAGCAGGATATACAGGCGGAGAGGTAACAGTCACAAGCCACGTGACAGAATGTAATTTAATATAAATGAGTTAATTTAAGTTATAAGAGCTAGTTAGGAACAAGCTTAAGCTATAGGCTGAGATTTCATAATAAGAAATCTCCATGTCATTATTTGGGAGCTGGCAGGACAGAGAAAGACTTGTTACACCTCCTCCTGCCCCTGCTATAAACCCTGACTTGTCTCACTTTTCAGAGGTAGGCCTAATTTCTTTTTCTCACAAGAGCCCACATCCCTGTCCCTATGGTACTCCATGAGTCAAGTATTCAAGACGGCCTCCTCCCACAGTGACTCTGATACACACTCACAGAATTCACCCTAACATCCACTGGACTGGCTTCCCTCCTGTGCTCCCTCAGGAGCCCTCCACTCTAGAGCCCCTTCGCTTCCCTCCCTAAAGTAGAGTAATGGCATGCCTGGGTGATGGACACCATTCTTGCCTTGTGCCAGCACCTGCTCAGCCAAAATGTGCTTACAAATGAAAGCGCTACAAACTGCCCTACTGCATCCTGGCCTGAACCACCAAAACTTCTAATAATTTTTGTTTGTTTGTTTTCAAGACAGGGCTTCTCTGTGTAGCTCTGGCTGCCCTGAAACTCTCTCTATAGACCAAACTGCTCTTGAATTCATAGATCCGCCTGCCTCTGACACCTGAGTGCTAGGATTAAAGGTGTGTGCCTCCATCACCAGGTCAAAACTAATCATAACCACTTTGTGAACATCATTCTCTTTACTTCTGAGAAACTGAAACAGGAAATGATTGGGGAGCTGCCCCAGATTCCTGGGAATGGGCCTGAAATGCTCTCAAGGCATGTGCCACCAAGAGGCAGAGCAGCTGGGGAGGGTACATGGGAAAGGGAGACAGCCAGGCCCTATGGAGGGTAGACTAGGAAGATTGAGATAGACACACATGTAGTTCTACTGATCTGATGTAGGTCCCACCAGGTCAAGCCCTTTTTGAGCTCTATCCTTGAACCCTGACTCCCTCAAGGGCTTTCAAAGAAAACAAGGTCACCAGGAAAGCATGTACAAACTGTCAAATCCCCTCTTTTCTGTCCCCCCCCACTGGGGGGGGTGTTAGGGAAGAAGCTTTAGCTATGTAAAATTCATCATTTGGTAAAAGCTAACTAACTCTTTCCAAATGTGAGGTGTGACTTCTGCAGACACTGTACACAGACACATGCCCCTGAAAAGATCACAAATGCTGGAAGTACTGCCTCAAACAGGTGGCCCAAAGGACAGGTTCAGAGGGCAGCTGAGGGCCCTCCAAAGCCCAGCTGTGCTCTTGCCAGATACAAGCCCACGGGTCCTAACTCCACCACTGCCAAGAACTTAATCTCTTACAGCATATTTACCCAGCAGGAAAGCTCCAAAGCCAAGATAGGGGCATCCTGCCACATGGGCCCAAGCAATGAAGGATCTGCAATACAGATACCACACATACTGTAGCCATGTGCATACCATAGATGTTCACACTTACACATGCATACATAAACGCCCACATACACAGATGCATCCACACACACAGGGGCATACAGACCCTCAGGAACACAGCAAAACATACGTGTATACTTGTGCTCACATGCACACTCATGCACATACATGTATTAAGAGTTCTCACACACATGATCCTGGGCAGCACCAGCCGAAGCTGAGCCCACACTTGCCACCTGCCTGCGGCATGGTGGGAGTTTCCAGAACCTCACAGCAGAAGGCTCATTGTGAGGTGATGAAATCAAGGTCTCTTCTATTGTCTCCCCAGAAATGCAAGGAACAAACCCGTCACGTCACGCTGTTACAACAGTCGAAAAGCTCAGGCCAAAATGATGCATCAACAATTAAGGGCTCCATCATTTCAGGCAATTAAAATAAACGCTTTATTTGAAAACTAATTAATTCTACCTACATATTTTTCCTATGACAACATCCTATGATTACTTGATTTATGACACCTAATTATTCTTTATTAATCTAATTGAGAATAATTGTATTATCCTATCTCTCCTGGCCCCTGGCCCCTGGCCGCCCTGGGTGGAAGCCACAGCCCTTGTGCATGGTCCACGCACGGTGCTGCTGCATGATGCTGAGGCTGTGCCTCTTGTCTCTTCCTCAGTGAGTGGCAGGGCAAAAGATCAGAAAACAATACAGAGAAAGAGAACACTTTGGTTCTGCCTGCTCTTCAAGATGTCAACGTGAGAGAGATTATTTTAAAAAATTGCAGGAGAGACAACCTGGCAAATTGGGAAATGGATGACCTTTCCTATAAATGCCATAAGTGCCCAATGCCCACACATGTTTCCCCTGGGCAAATCTCAGCAGCCTTTGTCTAAAGGCCTCAGGGTCACCCTCATGGAGAGGTTCCCTCTCTGTCACTACAGTGTTAATTTTATGTCAACTTTACACAAGCTAGAGTCATCCATAAAAAGGGAACCTCAACTGAGAAAACACCTCCATCAGATTGGCCTGTAGGCAAGTATTGGGGGGGGGGAGCATTTTCCTAATTAATGATTGATGTAGGAGGGTCCAGTCCACTGGTGGTGGTATCATGCCTGTGCAGGTGGTCCTGGGTTGCATAACAAAGCACGCTGAGCAAGCCGTGAAGAATAAACCAGTAAGCAGAGTTCCTCCATGGTCTCTTAAGTTCCTGCCTCTGCTTGAGTTCCTGCCTTGAATTCCCTCAAGGACAGTCTGTGATCAGGACAACTAGGCCACACAATCTTTCCTCCCCAGTTGCTTTTGGTTCTGGTGTTTTTATCACAGCAACTGAAAAGCAAACTGGGGTGGAGTGTATATATCCCAAATCAGATTTGAAAAAGATTCAATCTGGTAAAAAGTTGCTGGGAAATAGGTTTCCCGGGTATCTCAGGAGGCAGAGGCAGGCAGGTCTGTGAGTTCAAAGACAGCCTGGTTTACAAAGTGAGTTCCAGGACAACCAGGGCTACACAAAGAGATAAACCCTGAGAGATGTGAGAGAGAGAGAGAGAGAGAGAGAGAGAGAGAGAGAGAGAGAGAGACAGAGAGACAGAGACAGAGACAGAGACAGAGAAAGAGACAAAAGCAGAGCACTAGGTGGGCATGATAGTGCACAGCTTTATTCCCATCATGTAGGAGGGAGAAGCAGATGGGTCTCTGTGAGTTTGAAGTCAACCTGGTCTACTCAGAATTCCAGACTAGACAGATGGAGCTACAGAGATACCCTGTCTCAAAATGGAGAAGGGGGGGGGGGAGAAAAGAAAGGCTAGGGTCAGCAGAATGAAGGTATTCCTGGCAACCTGAGTTGAGCCCCAGAACCCACATGGTAGAAGAAGAGAACTCTACAAAGTTATACTCCAACCCCCATATCATGCTGTGACACCATTAAATTAATTAATTTAAATTAATAAATAAAAATCAAAGAGAACCATGAAGGATATTTTGGGGGGGGGACACCTGATTTTAGAGATATTTGAGGAAATCTGGGTATGGATAATCGATCATATGGCATTATTAGTTTTGTGGTTTATTTGTTTTAGATTTTTAGTTTTTCTTATGCTTAGATGTTTTGACATCTGGTGCCTGCATGTGTGTCTATGCACCACATGCATGTCTGGTACCTGCAGGTCAGTAGAGTTCCTGGAGCTGGAGTTATGGATGGTCCTGAGCCACCATGTGGGTGCTGGGAATTGAACCTGGGTTCTCTGCAACAAAAAATGATCTTAACCACTGAGCCATCTCTCCAGGCATTAGTTTTTGTTTTTTTCCTGTTTTTTTTTTTTTTTTTTTTGAGGGTTTTTCTGTATAGTTTTGGAGCCCATCCTGGAACTCACTCTATAGATCCCGCCTGTTTCTGCCTCCTCAGTGCTGGAATTAAAGGTTTGTGTCATCACTGCCCAGCTGGTTTTTTATTGTTGTTTGGTTTACTTTTGCTTTTTATTTTTGTAACACACCAGAAAACAACAAGGAACATTATGACTAATAAACAGAAATTTAATATAAAATCAGAAAGAAAAAATACTGAAATAAACCATCAGAAAATCAGAGATATTCAGGGCAATAAAGTTCAAGAAATAAAGTGAGAAGAGACTGGAACAAAAAAAGTACTTAACAAAACAATGAATGAAAGTGTGGGAAAGACAAGCATCCAGTGAGGACACAGAAAACTCAAGTACTGACAAGTGCATCACAATTGCATTCTCAAGAGTGGCAGGAGGACAGCAGTGGGAGCCAGGGCAACTGATGTGATGGGTTTCCCTCTCAGGACATATGGACTAAAAAGCTCAGCCCCCATGTGCTGAGGGAACATTTATATGGTGGTTGTTAATATTCAGGAATCTGTACTGGCCTGTCCATGGACCTGCCCAAGATAGTGACCTGCAGCCACTATGAGCACCATCTGAGCACATTCACTGTGTTTCCTTTTAAAAGGCCCCTGCCCACCTCCCATCTCTCCCCCATTTTTTAAATTACAACAGTGGTACCCATTTATAACAATTCATACTCGGAAGGGAAGTACTAGTTTCCAGGTCTCAGGTGCGAGTTTCAGGAGAGAACCAGGTACCTGAGCAGCTAGCTCTCTGGATCACTGTCCATGATGGGCTCATCCCCTCTTGCACACACATGCACTATGATGCCACCTCCTGGTCTCTTCACCAGAGACTGACCACTGGGGCCTTTCATCCCCACTAACTGGGTGCTAAGTAGCCCTTTTGTTCTTGGTTAGCATCTGGAAAGCATTTCACTGTGGTGACAAAAACAGAACAGCATCCTTGTTAAGCCAGGCTTTCTTGCACTTCTACTCACTAACCCTGTACACCTGAGAAAATTTTAAACAGCCTCGGATCTATAAATCCACACAATGGATTTACTGACAGTAAGTCATAAATTTATTCTAAAACAATTCTTGGATACACATACAGTTATTAAAGATAAAAGCAAGCATGCATGCTAATTATTAGATGAATGCACGTATTTATTTTTATATAAAAACTAAATCTTGTCTGGACATTTAATACTGCAGGATATAAGGAATCTTCAATAGAGAACTTGGTTTTTATTACTGTCGACTCTGAGGATATGGCTTTGCATTAATATATAACAAAATGGCAAAATTATGTTTAGGGGGTTTTCAAAAATTGTTAGATCCAGTTGGTGATGGTGTACGCCTTTAATTCCAGCATTTGGGAGGCAGAGGCAGTGGATCTGTGAGTTCAAGGCCAGCCTGGGCTACGTAGCGAGTTCTATGTCAGCTAGGGCTCCACAAAGAAATCCAGTCTCAAAAACAAAACAAAAAATCATTGGAAATTCTCTCTCAAACCCAAGCTAAATTATATTAAATATATTTTATGCAACTCAAACAACAATTTTAAAAATTAAGCAAATACACTAATTTGATACTTACCTGATAGGGAATAATGGTAAGAAAAAAATTAAGAATTTTTCTTTTCTCCAATTACACTATTATGTTTCCAATGGCAGAAAACTGCGTGCAGTAAGTAAAAACGCTGCAGTTTATACTATATGAGTCTCCTGCATATGAGTCTCTTGTCTGAGATGGCACTTCCTGGCACTAGGTGGGAGGATGGGATGTTTGGTGCAAAGTGTGTGTGTGTGGCATGTTCAGAACCAAAGCTACCGTGAACTGTGCTGTGCTGCTGGGGTGAGCGCTGTCACAAACACTCAGGTTCAGATGCACTTCATTCCCAGCTTACTTTCTTCTGTGCTCAGAAGACTTTTACTAGTGGCATGACTTGTGACCCAGAGTTGGGAAAGCTAGACATTAAAGTACTGAAATTAAACAGAACAAAACACTGCAAATAGAGATGTCCTCAGACGAGGAAAAATGAAAAGGGCTTCTTATTAGCAGATTAGAAGGGATTGCTAAAGGAAACTATTCAAGCACAAAGGAAGGCAGAGGAGAAAGGACAACTATCTGTGTGGGTCTAAAAGCTTCTCCTCACTCCTTCATGAGCATGAATGGCCTTATTATTTTATGTGTATGAATGTTTTTGCTGTATGTATGATTGTGTGTTCCCGGTATCCACAGAAGTCACAGGGTGCCAGATCCTCTGGAACTAGAGTAATAAATAGATGGTCAAGCTCTCATGTGAGTGCTGTGAACCAAACCCAGGTCCTCTAGAAGAGCAGCCAATGCTTTTAACCACTGAACCATCTCTCCATTAATAACTTTTAAAACCATACCATTAGCTAGGTGTGGGGCACACACCCTTATCCCAGCACTCAGGAGGCCAAAGCAGAACTGAGTTCATGAGTTACAGGCTAGCCTTGTCTACACAGTGAGTTCCAGGACTATGTAGTGAGACCCTGTTTTAAAAACAAACAAAATAACACTGGGGCTGGGCTATGATTCAACAATTTAGAGCACTAGCTGCTATTCCAGCAGCTCCAGGATTCAGTTCCCAGCACCTACACATGGCTCTCAAGCAACTATAACTCTATCTAATTCAAGGGGATCTGATGTCCTCTTCTGGTTTCTGTGGGCACTGCATGCATGTGCTGCACAGACAACATTCAGGCAAACCATACAGACAAAATTAAAAATTAAAAATCTATACACTTAAAGAAAAAACAAAAACTATAATGTTGTCAGGCTGAGAAGATGGCTCACTGAGTAAGAGCTCTTGCAACAGAAGTATGAGGACCTGCGTTCAAACTTCTAGCACCCATGCAAAAAGCTGGGCCTGGCCATTGCACATCTAAACTTCAATGCTATGGGGAGCAGACAAGATCACTGGGGCATGCTGGCTGACAACTTAGCTCCAGGTTTGGGAGAGGCTATGACTCAAGGGAATATGGGGAAGCAGGCTAGGACAGGATGCCCAGAGTCTCCTCTGCTTCCATATGCACAAAATGCAGGATCTATATAGTCCTCAGGCTTTATTTGAAATAAAAAAGAAAACTGACTCCAAGAAAACCTTAAAAAAAAATAGATGAGTTTCCTAAATATAAAAACATCGGTAATGCTCAGACACAGTCCACCAGAAACTGTAGGGAACAGTCTGAGAAAGCTGGAAACACATACTGGAAGAGGAAGCGCCACACCCAGGTCAGAAGTAGCATTACCAGAAGATGCCAGAAATACCCTCTCCCTTCCTCAGTGGGTGCTCAGCACTGACAAACAAGCTTCTGGGCAGAAGGATGATGGGAGATGTCATCCTGTAAATATGTTTCTCTTACTGGTTAATGAATAAAGCACTGTTGGCAAATAGGAAGGCAAGATAGGCAGGACTAGGAGACAAGGAGGATTCTGGGAGATGTAGTAGAAGAGAGTCAAGATGTAGGGTAAGAGAATACCACATGGAAACACTTAGATTAATAGAAATGGGTAAATATTTAGGACAGAGCTAGCCAATAAAAAAAACACTAGTAACAGTCCAACAGATTTATATCTAACACAGCATCTCTATGTGTTATTTGGGGCTGATGCGGCTGAGGGATCAGGCTGGCGGGAAAACTGCTCATAACAGTCACTCCATCCAAAACCTGACAAACCCACATATTGCAAGAGTGTGGAAAGATAGCTTTGAATCAGATCCATGTGGTGTCCACGACCAGATTAAAGAGGAAAAGACCATAACTGGGCTGGTGTCCTGAAGGAGCAAGCAGAGGCATGCCCAGAATCCGGGACTCTGCTGTGACTAGAACAGCATCATTAATTAACCCAATCATCCAAAGGAGGACTGGGAGGGTGCCCACCAGACCTCCCATCACAGAACATCTATCAGCAGGGACACAGGGTGCTAGAGCTGGGGAAGGAATGGAGAGAGTCTCCAGAACCCAGCAGTCCAACAAATGAGTTTTCATACTCTCTATCTCTACCCCCATATCTACTCCTTATTTATTTAATATCCAACCTCAAGTTAGCAGGTCAACTTGGCCTTACTTTTCTCGCCATAGTTCACTATTTTTTCCCCTCAACATTCTCTTTCCTTTTCTTTTCTGCCTCCCAAAGAACACAGACAGGACTGGTTTGCAGGGTCTCTATGGTAACCTCCTGACACAGGACAGCTCTGTGTTACCTGAAAGTATCTTTATGTCTTTTATTTTCAATCCTCTGAAGACAAAACACCTAAACCTTTCCTACGGTTCCTCCTAGGTACAGTCCCTACCCCATTCCTCAACCAAGCGCTCGTCATGAGTCTTACTACTTCCTTCCTTTCTTTTTTTGATAAAGGGACAGGGTCTTATTACATAATCCTTTCTGTCCTGGAACTCACTATGTAGACCAGCTGGCCTCTGCCCCGGAAGTTCTGGGTTTACAAGACGTGTGCCACCACACCCAGCTTTTCTTCTCTGCTCCACTCACACATGTGATAACTAATATGTTAGTATACATACACAGCACTTTAAGTGTCTCCTTACTCCACTCAAACACATGATAACTAATATATTAGTATACATACAGAGTACTTTAAGTGGCTCCTTACTCCTTAAGGTTGCTAAAGAAAAACGGGTGAATGTTTTATAGAGGGTCTATTTTCAATCTTTTCCTTTCTTTGTTTTAATAATTTACTTTTATTTTATGTGTTTTATCTGCAAGTATATCTGTGTGAGATTGTCAGATTCCCTGGAACTGGAGTTACAGACAGTTATGAGCTGCCATGTGGGTGCTGGGAATTGAACCCAGGTCCTCTGGAAGGACAGTGCTCTTAACTGCTGAGCCATCTCTCCAGCTCATTGTTTTTTATTTTTTAAGACAGGGTTTTTTGGTATAGTCTGGCTGTCCTGGAACTCACTCTGTAGACCAGAGTGTCCTCTAACTCAGAGACCCACCTGCCCCTGCCTCCCACGCATTGTAAGAAAAACACCTATCTCTGGAGTTCATACATTCTACACTGATGCAAACAAATCAGGTAAGGCAGGATATAAATCAGGTAAAATAAGTAAAGTGGTTCAAAGCCCTTACAATTCTGTACAAAAGGCAGAATTGTATGCCATTCTCATGGTACTTAAGGATTTTATAGAACCTCTCAATATAGTTACTGACTCTCAATATGCAGAAAGAGTCGTCTTACACATTGAGACTGCAGAATTTATTCCTGATGGTACAGACTTAACTTCATTGTTTATACAGTTACAAGATACTATCCGAAAGAGGATTCATCCTATGTATATAACACACATTAGATCCCATACGGGTCTGCCAGGTCCTCTAGCACAAGGCAATGATGAAATTGATCGGTTATTGATAGGAAGTGTGCTAGAAGCATCAGAGTTTCATAAGAAACACCATGTGAACAGCAAAGGTTTGAAAAAGGACTTTTCTATCACTTGGCAACAAGCCAAGGAAATAATAAGGAAATGTCCTACCTGCTCATTCTATAACCAAACTCCTTTACCACCAGGCAGTAACCCTAAAGGTATAAAAAGAAATGAAATATGGCAAATGGATGTGTTTCACTTTGTAGAATTTGGAAAATTAAAATATGTGCACCATACTATAGATAAGTGTGTGCCACCACCACCTGGCTGTTTCCATAGAGGTTCTACCCTTGGAGTGACTGTTGCTGCATGTTGTATTCTTCTCAGGGAAGCGCCGAGTGCAGAGCCTAGTGCTCAAAACACCACTGTGAACAAATGGCACCTTAACCTTACTATAACTTTCCCACGAATACTTCCTACACCTTACTGAGAGAAGAAAGGTGACGACTTAAAAAAAAAAGGGGGGGGGAGGAATACCCCATCAATGATTTAAGTCTAAATTTGCAACTTCAAAAGCAAATGCATGACAAACATGAAAAACCAAGAGAGCGTGACCTATTAAAAAATTACCAATTCCACAGTGATAGTTCCCAATGAGACGGACTTGAACAAAATTCCAGACAGAGAATGACTATAAACACCTTCAAAGAAACGAGCTGGTGGTTTCCCGAGTCCCAGCACTCGGGAGGCAGAGGCAGGTTGACCTCTGTGAGTTCTAGGCCAGCCTGGTCTACAGAGCTAGTTCCAGAACAGGCTCCAAAGCTACACAAAGAAACCCTGTCTCAAAAAAACAAACAAAACAAAAAACAGGACCCATCTACTTGTTGTCTCCAAGAAACACACCTCACCATCAACAATAGAAACCATCTCAGAGGGAAAGGTGGAAAAAAAAAAAGTCCAGGAACAAGCAGTACCTCCCTTCCTCCCTCCCTCCCTTCTTTGGAGACACAGGTTCTCTGTGTAGCCCTAGCTGTCCTGGAGCTCTCTATGTAGAGCAGGCAGATCCGCCTGCCTCTGCCTCCTAAGGCTGTGATTAAAGGCAAGTACAACCACTGACTAGCAAATTTCACATTCTATTTTTTCTTACAAAAACAAAAGGCTCAAACCCCAAGCAAACAAGCAAAATACAAAAATAAGCACACACAAAGAAAACAACAAAAACACATGGAGTTTTGTGTTGGCCAACCACCCCTGAGCACAAGTTTGCCCTGGAGTGTAGTTGAAATACCCAGTGCCACTCCACTGGAGAAGGTGACTTTCCCTCTCCTAGCTGCTGCCATCAACTGCAAATAGCTTCTTGGCCAGGATGGGAGTTGGTGCCCACTTTCCCTTCCTTCTCAGGGCTGGGATTCTGGTCTGGTTTGCATCTGTGCAGGTCTTGTGTATGCTGTCAGTTTCCGTAAACTCATACTGTACATCAGCCCCATTGTGACTGGAGTCATCCACCACTGCCCCCTTTCCACCTCCTCTTCTGCACAGACCCTGATCTGTGTGGGGATGGCTTTTATTAAGACATCCCATTTAAGACTAAATGTTTCAAAGTCTCCCACTCTCTACATACTGTCTAGTTGTGAGTCTAGTATTAATTATCTACTGTAAGAAGACACTTCTCTGAGGAGGGTTCAGCAAGCTGCCACCACTCTAATATCTGACAAATTTCAAAACTAGTCAACAGGTCACTTCCTATTGATGAAAGGAAGGAGTAACTCACTCATCAAGATAACAGTACAAGATGGGCATGGTGGTGCACGCCTTTTATCCCAGCACTCAAGAGGCAGAGGCAGGCAGATCTATGAGTTTGAGGCCAGTCTGGTATACAGAGGGAGTTCCAGAACAGCCAGGACTACACAGAGAAACCCTGACTCAGAGAATGAATGAATGAATGAATGAATGAATGAATGAATGAATGAATGAATAAATAAATAAATGGCATTACAATTTTAAACATATACTTACTGAACAGGGTGAACCTAATTTTATACAGGAAACACTAAACATAAGGTAATGAGGTAATGGATTAATCTCAGCACAGTAACACTGGGTCACTCCACCCGCTCTCTCTGGTACATAGTTCATCCCAACCAAAAAAGAATAGAGAAACAGCAAAGTTAGAGATCAAATGGACTTAACAAACATCTACAGTATATTCCATCCAAACAGTGCAGAGCACACCCTTCTCCTCAGCAGCCCCTGGAGCTTTCTCTGAAATATACCATATTAGGGAACGAAGCATGAAGATGGGAGTTTCTGTCCCACTCTGTTCCTTTTACCAGCCTCTTCTAGTCTGGTAGCCCCACCGATATATCCTGCCTGGCTGAATCCTGCCTATCCATTGGCCAAAACAACTTTATTCATCAACCAATAAAAGGAATATATTCACAGCATACAGAAGGATATCCCCCATCAGAAGCAAGTATCAGTAACACAGGAAAATTGAAATTGCTTTTTATGTCCTATCTGACCACAAGGAAATAAAGCTAGAAATCAACAAGAGAAAATATAGGAAATTCACAGACTCAGGAAGATTGAACAACATAGTACTGAATGATGAATAGGTCACTGAAGAAATCAAGAATGAAATAAAAAAAGTCCTAGAATAGAATGAAAATTAAAATATATGAGTTAACAATGAAAGCAGTACTAACAGAGCATTTTGTTGCTGTACATGTCTACATTTAAAAAAAAAATCAGAGGCTGGGTGCTGGTAGTGTACTCCTTTAATTCTAGCACTTAGGAGGCAGAGGCAGGCAGATCTCTGAGTTCAAGGCCAGCCTGGTCTACAAAGTTACACAGAGAAATCCTGTCTCGAAAATAAAGAAACAAACAAAAACAAACAAATAAAACAACAGAGAGATTTAAATAAATAACTTAATAATGTATCTCAGGGCCTGGAAAAACAAGAATAAGCCAAACCCAAGAGGAGTAGACAGAATGAAATAATCAGGGTCAGGGCAAAATTAATGAAATGGAAATAACAACAACAACAAAATCACTCAAAGAATCAATAAAGTGAGCCAATCCTTTAAAAAGGTAAACAAAATCAGCAAGCCCTTAGCTAACTTAACTAAAGAAAGGGAGAGAAGACCCAGGTATCACCCAAATCAATAAACATAGATAGTACTGCAGACACCAATCAAATTCATTAAATCATAAAGGGCAAACATTAAAAACTTTTATTTTACCACATTTAATACCAAGGTTAAACCAAGAAAAGATAAATATTTTAAACACATCTATACCAAAGTAAGGTTAAAATAGTAATTTTAAAAAAGAAAAAAAAGACCCTCAAATAAAAAAAGGAGGAGTTGAGGGAGGGTCACCCAAACTAAGGAAAAAGCCACAAGGAGACCTGATATCTGATAAGGCAAATTTAAAAATAGAGACAGCCCAACAAAGCAAGGGCCCTTGCTGCTAAGTGATGACCCAAGTTCAATTCCTGGGACCCAATGGTGAGAACCAGCTCCCATAAGTTGTCCTCTGAACCCTCTCCATACACGCCATAGTATGAGCATGCTACAACTTCCACACAAGATAAATAAGCAAATGGAAAAAAAACAACACACAACCAAAAGGCACCCTAAATGGATAAAGCTGCTCCTAGAAACCATGTTATTAAATGAAAATCTTAGTTCCAGACAGAGGTAAGCTATCTTATACATTGTTGGTCAGGGAAGCCCCCCTAGGTCCCCAAAACACCACAGGCAGTTGCCACTGTAGTTGGTTACCTACCAGAACTATACGGTGTCACTGTTCTACTGCTGTGAAGAGACCAAGACAACTCTTATAAAAGAAAGCACAATGCTGAGAAGTGCTACTATAGGCTGCTAGGGGCCAACTGTCTTACTCAGATGTAGACCCTGCTAGGCAAGATGTGCTCATGGCACACTTGTGTACACAACTGCTTTCTACAGAACTGAGGTTTGCTCCACAGGAGAAAACTCATGTCTGGACCATCTGGTTAAAAGCCTGTGGCTGGGGAAAGCACAGGCCCTAGTGGGCAAGTTCCAGCTATCTTCTTGCTAACTGGACATGGTGTGCCTATCACATTGCCTTCTAAATAACTGTGTACTACTGTCAGCTTTAGTCACAGAAACTGCTGTTCCAAGTGTCAGCATTAACTGCAGAGGCTCATCATAAGTTGTCAAAGTGACCAGAGCAGTGACTGCTGGATGCTCAGCCCCTTAAGCCCTCCAGGGCTCAGGGAACTCTCACAAAGAGGACAGGAAAAGTCTAAGAGCCGAAAGATAAGATAAACTGTCATAGAATGCTACCTTTTGGCTATGACACAGCTATGACACTCTTGAACTTGTTACAATTGTGATTATCTGCACAAGACCTGCACAAGATTGGGCCCATCAACATCTTGTCACAGAAAAGAGAAGGACTCATGAGGCCCCACCTCTCACTGAAGCAGTTTAAAATTACTGGGGGAGGGAAGAAAACCTTTTGTCAGTAGAACAACCACTGGTCAGGTGCTCATGATCCTGTAAATAATCCCTCACTGCACGCATGCATGCATGCACGCACACACAAGAAGAAAGGAAGGCTAGGTGGGAAGAAGAAAGTGATCAGTAGGGTGAGGAGGACAAAAGAGAGCAATGGGGAGCTGAATCTATTCAAAACACATTATGGATATGTATGAGAATGTCATAATGAAACCTGCTACTATGCATAACTAATATTCCCTAATAAAAATATCAGATATGTATTAATAAATTACATTATGTATGTATTAATAAAACACACAGCCAAAAACAAAATAAAAAATTAGAATACCTACCTAGGTATGGTGGCATACGCCTTTAATCCCAGCACTTACATGGGAGGCAGAGGTAGGTGGATCTCTATGAGTTTGAGTCCAGCCTGGTCTACAGAGTGAGTTTCAGGATAGCCAGATCTATGTAAAGAGACCCTGTCTCAAAAAAAAAAAACAAAAACAAAAACAAAAAAACCAGATAAACAAACAAACAAAAATTAGAATACTGGAGATTATCAAAATCATTAAAAAAAAAAAAAAGATGGTACTAGAGAGATGGCTCAGTGGTGAAGAACACTTGCTACTCTTGTAGAGCCCCAGGTTCCATTCCCAGTACCTAACATGGCAGCTCACAGCCATCTGCAACTCTAGTTCCAAGGGATATGATGCCCTCTTCTAGTCTTGGAGGACACCACATGGCACACAGACATAAAAGAGGCAAAACACAATACACATTATTAAGTAATAATAAACAAATAATAACAAAAGGTAGGAAAGGAAGAAGGGAACAAAATCTAAAGGAGGAAAAGTGAAAAAAAAAATAGACCTAAATAAGGCCAGTTACATATTATAATACATAGCAATAAAAACCTTAACTAAGACACCACATGATAGAAGCTAAACAACTTTACAAAGTTGACTTGTGACCTCCATATGCACATGTGCATACACACAAAATATATGTAATAAAAATATTAAAAATGCTATTACAAGTACATGGAGAGCTGAGTCAGCTTATCCATCCACCTGACAAGGTACACACACAGTTTCATTCAACAGCTCAATGCATGTAGAATATGACCAAGACAGCCATTATGCTGGGTTACAGAATAAGCCTTAACAAATTTCAAACAACCAAAAATTATAAAAAGTCTATTCTTTGAACATTGAACGTAACTGGAAATCAGCAACAGAAAGGCAAATCTCCAAATATTTGAAAACAAAACAGAGGGGGAATGTCTGGAGAGAAATGAGAAAATATTCTAAACTGAATAAAAATGAAAATGCAACATGTGAGTATTTGTAGTTGTAGTTAAGATTGCTTGTAGCAGTGGTTCTCAACCTGTGGGTCTATAGACCAGGGTGCAGCTTGGTGGCGGAGCACTTGTCTAGATCCCCAGAACCACACTCACACAACTTTCTCATACATGTCCTCATTTTGAATCAGCAACTGTGTTTATTTATGGGCACAGTGTGACATTGTAATACATGCATACAAGGAGCCATGATCAGATCAGGGTAATTAGCACATCTATCAGCTCAAACAGTCATTATTTCTTTGCACTGGACAACATTCAAAGTCTTTTGTACTAGCTATTTTGAAATGGATTATCATCAATCAGTTACCCTGCTGTTCATCAAGTGTCACCTCTTCAACATCTCCCCTGTTCTTGGCCTGCCAATGTCTCAGTTCCCAGAACTCACATGGTGGCTCACAAACATCTGTAACTCCAATTTCAGGGAACCCAGTGCCCCAGGAGATGTTCTGCCCTCCATGGGCACTGCAAGCACATGGTACACATGTACACCCATACATATGAAATAACAATGAAATAACAACTTATAAAAAAATCAACTAAACATTTATAGAGTTCACACATTAAAGACTTGGTCAGAGCGCTGCTGCTGAATGGTTGGAAGTTTTAGGAGTTAGGACCCAGTGAGAGGTGCTTGGGTTACCACGGAACATACCCCAGAGCAGGACTGTGGAACCCAGCCGCTTTCTTTGCTTTGTTGCATGCTCTCCAATGCTGGAGTCTGACCTAGGACTAGCACCACTAGACCTGTGAGCTAATATCCTTTTCTTTTACACATCAATTTTCTTGGGTGTTTGCTATGTTAAAGCAAAACTGACTAACACATGACAAGAGACACAGTACTTAGTTTTATTCTCTGTAAGAGATTTTCAATTTTCCCAGTCCTGTTTACCTAAAGAGATTGCCATTTCTTCAGTGCACATTCTTGGTGCTTCCATTAAAAATCAGCTACTGGGGAGAGGGAGGAAACTGGAGTTGATATATAAAATAAGATTGTTTCTAATTTAAAAAGAAAAACAAAAAAGGGGGGAGGAACAGCTACTGAAGAACAGGTAAGCTGCCCACCTGCAGAAATCTCCCATTCCCCTAGTTCAGTCCCCAAAGACCCAATCCACTTCTCTCTGCACCATCAGCCCCTACTGCTATGTCCCTACTCAAGAGCAGCTGGACATTCCCGGCTCAAGTTCAGGTCACAGCAGCCAGAAGGAGAGGTAGGCAAATGTGGAGACGCCCTGCTGGACCAGAACTCTAAGCCACATAGACCAGAAGACCAGAGAGGAAAACAAAAACAAAGGAACAAATCACCCATCCAACAAAAACTAACTCAGAAATCGACACCTGGACCTATAACCACCCCAAACCCAGATGCCTAGACACCAGCACAAGAATGCAAATCAATAGAGGCCAAGACAACAACCTCCACTAAGGCCCAGCTCTCCTACCACAGCAGGCCCAGAATGTTCTGACACAGCTGAAACACAATACAAAGACCCACAATCCAACCTTATGAAGAAGACAGAGGCCCTTAGAGAAGAACTGAAGGAAATCAAGGAAAGGACAAACAAAACTTAGAGGAAATGCATAAATTTTATAAAGAAGGCCAAGAAAAAAATATTGAAGGAAACAAAACTGTTCGAGACATGAAAATGGAAATAAGAAAATACAAACTGCAGGAATTCTGGAAATGGAAAATCTAGGTGAGCGAACAGGAACTACAGATGCAAGCATCACCAACAGGACACAAGGGATGGAAAAGAGAATTAAGCACTGAAGATATTATACAAGAAATAGATACATGGGTCAAAGAAAATGTAAATCTAAAAAAATCTTTATCCAAGGAGCGTATGGAGGTGGGAGGGGGGCTAGGAGGAGTAAAGAGAGAAGGGAGGGGAAACTGGGATTGGAATGTAAAAAATAAATTAATAAAAATATATTTAAAAAAATTCTTGACCCAAAACATGCAGAAAATCTGGAGATACTATGAAAAGACCAAACCGAAGAATAACAGAAATAGAGGAAGGAGAAGAATCCCAGGCCAACAAAACATTTTCAAGAAGATCATAGAAGAAAATTTTCCTAACCTAAAAAAGGAGATGCCTATAAAGATATAAGAAGCATACAGAACACAGATCTGATTGGAAAAGAAAGTCTCCTGGCCTCATAAATAATCAAAACACTAAACACAGAGAACAAAGAAAGAATATTAAAAGCTGTAAGGGAAAAGTGCAAGTAACATGTAAGGATAGTCCTATTAAAATTATATGTGACTTCTCAATGGAGACTCTAAAAGCCAGAAGGGCCTGTAGACTCTAAAAGACCATGAATGCCAGCTTAGACTACTATACACAGAAAAACTTTCAATCACTATAGATGAAGAAAACAACATATTCCATGATAAAGTCAAATTCAAACAGTATATACCAGTCTAGCCGTACAGAAGATACTAGAAAGAAAACTCCAACCTGAGGAGGTTGACTATACCCACAAAACACAGGAAAGAAATGATCTTACACCAGCAAAACCAAAAGGGAAAAATACCACCACCAAAATTATAGGAATTAACAATCATTGGTCATTATATCTCTCAATATCAATGAACTCAATTCCTCAATAAAAAAAAAAAACATAGACTAACAGAATAGATGTGAAAATAGTATAACCCTTTTGCTGCCTATAAGAAACACACCTCAACATCAAAAATAGACCTTACCTCAGAATAAAGGGTTGGAAAAAAGATTATCCAAGCAAATGGACCTAAGAAATAAATCGGTGCAGCCATTCTAGTATCTAACAAAATAGGCCTGAAACCAAAATTAATCAAAGGAGATGTGCTAGTATAAGATCTCTCAGGTTTATTTATGTAAGCACTTAGTGCTATCAACTTCCTCTTAGCACCACTTTCATTGTATCATGTAAGTTTAGGTATGCTGTACATTCATTTTCATTGAATTCTACGAAGTCTTTAATTTTTTATTTCTGTCTTGACCCAGTTTTTTATTATTAGAGAGTTGTTCAGTTTTTATGAGTTTACAGGCTTTCTGTTGTTCTTGAAATCCAGCTTTAAACTGTGGTGGTCTGATAGGATGTATGGAGTTATTTTAATTTTCTTATATGTATTGAGACATACCTATGTGTTTGGCCGTAGATGTTAAGAACTGAAAGATCATCTTGACAGATTTTCCTTTGAGTATGAAGTCTCCTTCTCCATCTCTTTTGTTAATTAATAAAATCAAAACAAAAAGGGGGACATAACAAGACACTGAGGAAATCCAGTGAATCATTAAGTCATACTTTAAAAACCTGTACTCCACAAAATTGGAAAATCTAAAAAAAATGAACAATTTTGGTAGATACCACTTGCCAAAATTAGATCAAGATCAGATAAGCAATTATACAGATCTATAATTCCCAAGAAAATAGAATCAGTAATTAAAAGTCTCCCTACCAAAAAAAGAGCTCAGTGCACAGTATTCTACCAGATTTTCAAAGAACAGCTAATGCCAATATGCCTTGAATTGTTTCACAAAATAGAAACAGGAGGAACACTGACAAATACATTTTATGAGGCCACAGTTGCCTGATACCCAAATCACAGGAAGATTAAAAAAGAAAGAGAATTACAGACCAATTTCCCTCATGAAGATAGACACAAAAATATTCAATAAAATATTTGCAAACAAAATACAAGAACTCATCAAAAAGATCATCTACCATGATTAAGTGGGCTTCATCCCAGAGATTCAGTAATAATTCAACTTATGAAAATAAGTCAATATAATCAATATAATTAGTTAATATAAACAAACTGAAAGAAAAAACCCCACATGATCATCTCATTAGATGCTGAAAAAGCCTTTGACAAAATACAACACACATTCATGATAAAAGTCTTGGAAAGATCAGGGATACAAGGGGCATACCTAAACATAATAAAAGTAATTTACAGTAAGTCTATAGCCAACATCAAATTAAATGGAGAAACTCAAATAATTCCATTAAAATCAGGAACAAGACAAGATTGTCTACTCTCTCAATATCTATTCTTTTTTTATTTAAATTTGAAACAAGGTTGTTTTATGTGTCTCTTCATATCTATTCAATGTAGCACTTGAAGTTCTAGCTAGAGCAATAAGACAACAAAAGGAGATCAAGGGGATACAAATTGGAAAGAAGTCAAAGTATCATTATTTGCAGATGATATAACAGTATACATAAGTGACTCCAAAAGTTCTACCAGGGAACTCCTAAAGCCAGAAAACAACTTCAGTCAAATGGCTGGATACAAGATTAACTCAAAAGGAGCCACATGGGTCTAGGACACCATGAGAACATGGTCCACAGACTCAACTAAGCAGGACTTACAGGGCCCACAGAGACTAAAGGGAAATCATGGAGCCTGTATGGATCTGAGCCAGGTCCTCTGCATATAAGTTATGGTGGTATAGCTCAGTGTTTCTTATGGGACTCTTAACAGTGGGAGTGGGGAGGGCGTCTCTGACTCTTGTCTGTTTTTAGGACCCTTTTCCTCCTACTGGGTTGCTTCTTCCAGCCTTGATATGAGGGTTCATACCTAGTCTTATTGTAACTTGTTCTTCCATGTTTGATTGATACCCTGGAGAGGCCTGCTCTTTTCTAAGATTTTATTTATTATGTATGCAGTGTTATATCTGCATGTTTGCCTGTACGCCAGAAAAGGGCATCACATCTCATTACAGATGGCTGTGAGCCACCATGTGATTGCTGGGAATTGAACTCAGGACCTTCTGGAAGAGCAGCCAGTGCTCTTAACCTCTGAGACAACTAACTCACCAGTCCATGGCCTGCTCTTTTCTGAAGGGAAAACAGAGTGAATCTGGGGAAGAGGGAGGGATGGAGAGAAGGAAGTCTCAGCTAGTGGTGCTTGCTGCACAAGCCAAAGGACCTGAATCTAAGCTCCAGAGCCCAGGTGGAGAGCAAGGCATGGTGGTGCACACTTGCAATCCAATACTGGGAAGGCAGAGACAGGCTAATCCCTGGGGCTCACTGGCCAGCCATCCTAACCTACTCAGGAGCTGCAGGGTAGTAAGAGACCTATCTCAAAAAAAGGGGGGGGGGCTGGATAGGTGGTTCTGTGGTAAAGCGTGCTTACTGCCCCATGGAAAGGCTGGAGTTCATATCCCTGCACTTACACAGGTGACTCACAAACACCTGTAACTCTAGTACCAAGGGATCCAATGTCTACCTCTGACCTCTGGAAACCTGTACACATACACAAATAAAGTAAATAAAACAGCAAGCCTCTAAGCTGATTTGGCTTATTAACATTTTCACACACCCACTAGGGACATAGTCTGTGGTTTGTTGTGAATGCTGGTCTCATTCAATGAACTTGGAAGAATTTCTTTCCTTCAGCTTTAAAGAATCTGAGCTGGGAGGTGGTGGCCCACACCCTTAATACCAGTATTCGGGAGGCAGAGACAGGAGGATCTCTGCGAGTTCACCTGGTCTACACAAAGAGTTCCAGGACAGGTTCCAAAGCCACAGAAAAACCCTGTCTCAAAAAAACCAAAAAAGAAAAAGGATTTGAGATTATTCTTTCTGGTTTTATTAGGTTTTCTACTAATGTTTCATTTTCATAATGTACTCTGCATCTAGAAATTTATCCATTTCTTTTATGTTTTCTGATGTGTTAGCATTATCTATTCACCTTACTTACTTTTGTAGTATCAGTTATAATGTCTTTTTTTTCTCATTTTTCATCCTTCTGGGTTTTTTATTTCCTTAGTGCTAATTATGCTTCCCTGTAAAATCAAACTTAGTCAGAGTGATACTTCACATCACGCTGTTCTCAGTTCATTTATCTCTGCCAGACCTTATTATTTCTTTCCTCCTACTACTGTGGCGCTTGTTAGTTTTTTCTGTATTGTGAGACAGGGCCTCACTATGTGTCCCTGGCTAGCTAAAACTCACTACATAGACCAGGCTGGCCTTGAATCCAGATCCACCTGCTTTTGACTCCCAACCACCTGGATGGTTAGCTCTTTTAAAAATATATTGACTGACTGGTGTGTGTGTGTGTGTGTGTGTGTGTGTGTGTGTGTGTGTGTGCTCGCGCGCGCACACGCGCGCGTGCGCATGCACATACACACATGTGCCACAGTTCACCTATACTGAGCAGAGGCATTTGTTTGCATCTTCATCGTCTTCAGGCAAGGTCTCTCTTGTTTCCATCACTGCAATGAATAACAGTATTACAGATAGCACTATCTCACCTGTGTTTGCTTGGTTTTGTTACTATGTACAAGCCCCAGAATCCATGTTAAAAACTTCCCCTTGGCTGGTTCCTACTCCCCTAGTTCCTAAGCCACATTGTTATGCAATGCTTATTTGAAACATTTCTGTGGGTGTAGGCATTTGTGGTGAAAAACATTATCAATTCTACTTTTGCTGTACACACACACACACACACACACACACACACACACACACACACACACACACAAGTTTTTTGAGATAGGGTTTCTTTATGGCTTTGGAGGCTGTCCTGGAACTAGCTCTTGTAGACTAGGTTGGTCTCGAACTCACAGAGATCTGCCTGCCTCAGCCTCCCAAGTGCTGGAATTAAAGGTGTGTGTGCCACCACTGCCCGGCTTATTTTTGGTATATTGTACTTCTATTTTCATATATATTAAAACATTTTCAGCATTTCCCTCTTAATTTCTTCATTAACCCACTAGTTATTGTTTTTCATTTAATCCTCTCATTGTCTCTAGTTTTGTGGTCAGAAGACAGATAATTTTTAGTGATTGTTTTGTGGTTTACACTGGTGAGGTGTATGTGCTGAGGAGACAATGTATCCTGCAGCTACTGGAAGGAATGTTCTGTGCATACCAATCTATTTGGTCTATACTATAGTTTGACTTTAGTGTTTTATTGTTTGATCCTGGGTAACTTGTCTCCTGGGATGCTGACAACCCAGCTATTACTATGTGATTTCCTATCTCTCCTTTTAGACACAGTAACATTTGCTTTATATATTTGGGTAGTGCTGTACTGGACACATGCATTATCAACAGATGAGCTGAAATTTTTCTTCTTCTTCTTCTTCTTCTTCTTCTTCTTCTTCTTCTTCTTCTTCTTCTTCTTCTTCTTCTTCTTCTTCTCCTCCTCCTCCTCCTCCTCCTCCTCCTCCTCCTCCTCCTCCTCCTCCTCCTCCTTCTTCCTCCTCCTCCTTTTTTTTCTTTCAGTTTTTCAAGACAGGGTTTCTGTATGGCTTTGGAGCCTGTCCTGTAGACCAGACAGGTCTCAAACTCACAGAGATCCGCCTGCTTCTGCCTCCCAAGTGCTGGGTTTAAAGGCATGTGCCACCACTGCTCAGCTTAATCTTCCTTTTCTTGCAGGATTTTCTATTGGCATTAAGTATATTTTCCTATTCCTTCACTTTCAACCAGTAACTTTACACAAGAAGCAAGTAGAGAAGCTATCTATTTCAACTTTACTGAGAGATCCTTTCCCCAAGAGAGACTTTTTCTGGTCAATGGGAGCTACCTATCAGTTGGCATATTGCTAGCTTAGATTCAAAGTGGACACAGTAGTGTAGTTTCTTTAACTGTAATGCTCACTGGTATACTTGGTTGTGTCGGTGATCTAAACTGTGGGTGTCAGTGATGCAGTTATGTAGTATGGCTTTGCTAGAAATAAAGCTGTTGCCTGGTAAACTGTTGAGCAACAGACTGGTGGCTATGTAGCAGGCTCTCCAGTGGGTGGGGCTGTCAGACTAGGTTTGTGTACTTGGGGGCACTGTGGTTTGGTCAGCTGGTTCACCGGGGCAGAGCAAGGCTGCCACCCAACCAGCTATCAAGTCATGCACAAGTATTCACAGGTATTTCAGGCTTGTGGCTGGTTATATGTCAGTTTCCACTCTGTTCTCTGGGACATGGGTTTAGAAACCAGAGTCTTGACACTTCTGCTAGGTCTGTATTTTCAGAAGCTGGGGCTGTGGTACTGCAGATGATCATGACTGTGATGGAATGGCTGTAGATCCTCAAGAACAGAGACACACAGCATGTGCTGGTCTCTGGAGGGAGATGCACTTAGAGGTAGATTTAGATTTTCCATGGCCCAAAGCCACAGAGAGTTAGGTCATAGTGTGTGGAGGATGTAAAAAACATGAGCTCTTACTCTATGGCATGACAGACAGCTCTATGAACTCCAGACAACTCTCTAAACACCCCAGGCTCTGTGAGGGCTATGGAAATCTGTCTACAGAGACAATAGGGACTCGAGAGCTCCTCCTCCTAAGCAGGTCAGCTTTGGTTTTGTGCCCTGCGAGTATCCTGCTGTTTCCAGTCACTCCAGTCAACATCTCTCTTGGCTAAGGAAATTAAGAGCATAAAAAGACAATACTAGAAAAGAAGAAAGAGGACCAGAGGCTCTTCAGTTAAAGATACTTCCCACCAAACCTGATGACTTAAGTTCCATTCCTGGGATCCATACAGTAAAAGGAGAGAACCAACCACCACAGACTGAACTGACTTCCACAGGTGAGCCATGGGATGCACAGGCCTAAACATACACACAGTGAAACATTTACAAATATAAGAACAGTCTACAAGACAGGCATGGTAAACATACCTACCCTCTCAGCACATGGGAGGCTGAGGCAGCAGGAGGAGCATATAAATTGGAGCCCAGCCTGAACTATAAAGCTCTAAGCTACCCAGAGCTACAGAGTAAGACCCTACCTCAGAGAGACGCAGAGGAAGGAACCAGTCACAGTCTTCAAATTCCAAATCAGTAACCTAGCTTTCACTTTAGAAAACCAGAAATAGTCATTGCATAAAATCAAAACAACCAAGGGGTAAAGTAATATTAGAGAAATGAAATATTACAAATGAAATTAAGAACAGCACAACTTGAGAAGATCAACAGAACTGGATATGGCAACTTAAAAAGGCAAATAAAATGGACAGACTCCTCCTGGTTAACAATGTTAAAAAGAAGAGAAGCAGCCAGCAGTGGCACAAGCCTTTAACACCAGCTCTCAGCAGAGGCAGGCGTGTTGTAAATTCAGGGCCAGGCTGGTCTACGGAGAGAACTACAGGACAGCCAGGTTAGTTACACAGAGAAACCCTGTCTCAAAAAACCAATAAATAAGTAAGTAAAATAAGAAAGAGAGAACTAACCAAAAGGCTTATCATTCAGACACCAAACACTGATGTAGGGAGCCGTTACAAGTACCGCTGGGTAACTGTCAAAACCGTTGGTAGACAGGAGAGATGCGCATGCGCTGGGTAACTGTCAAACCCTGGGTCCCTGCCTCTCCCGTGGCGTCATATGGGCCGATGAGCAGCAGCCAGTCAGGGGGTGACACGTCCAAGGCAGAGGCTGCTAGCCTATATAAGGGATGGGTTTTGTGTGTTTGGGGTCTCTCTTTCCTGTAAGCTTATGCTCTCCCTCTCAAGAGCATTAAAGCTTTACTGCAGAAGGATCCTGAGTGTGCCGCGTCGTTCTTGCTGGCGAGACGGTAGCGCGGGACATCTGGTGCCGAAACCCGGGAATCAAGACCTCATCATCGTCAGCACCACGGAGACCCCTTGGCTACAAGGAGGATTCAGAACTGCAGGTAGATACGCTCGGAGAGGTATGTCTTTTCTGGACTTTGGCTTGGGACTGTTGCCACCTTGGGACAGTAGTGTCGAGGCTTTAGTGCTTGTCCTTGGGGCCATTTTGATCTTTTCCGCTATCCTGTTAGCAAAGTGTCAAAGTACCCTTGAGGAGGTCCAGAATAGCATGTCAGAAACCGAGTGTAGTGAGAGGTTGGGCGCGCGCAGAAAAAAAAACCGTCCACAAGAAGGAAAAAGGCCCCCCCGGTGAGTCTAGTGACAAGGGGGTGTATCTGCCAGATCACAGGGATCCTCCCCCTGCTGTCAAACCAGAGAGAGGAACTGGCTTTTACCCTGTACATAAGCTTGAGGCCTTAACTCTTGATAGCTCCAATGATTCTGAAAGCTCAGGGGATAAGGTCTTAGATACTGAGGAAGAAGCTGAGCTAGATGAGGAGGCTGCTAAATATGAGGAAGAAAGATACCATCCAGATGACCATATGCAAAATAGCAAAAAACCTCAGAGACGGCCGTTTCAAACGGCCCTCTCACAATTTCGAGAAAAGAGGGACTTTAGAATCTCAGCAATTATTGTCGCCATTGTGGCTACTACTGTGGTCACGGCGGCAGTGACAGCCTCTGCCCTTGCACTATCCACCTCGGTGCAAACTGCACAGGCTATTAATGGCTTGTCGGCTACTGTCTCCGAGGCCCTGGATAAGCAGGCCTCTGCAAACACTCAGATACAGGGTGGCCTGATGCTGGTAAACCAGTACATTGATTTAGTGCAGGAGCGGTTGGACATGTTGTGGCAGATGGCCCAATTAGGCTGTGAGCAAAAGCTCCCCGGCCTATATGTCACCTCCATCCAATATGAGAATTTTACCAAAACAGCTAATTTGTCTAAAAGCCTTTCTCAGTTCATGTTGCAGAATTGAACCTCCGAGTTTGAGCAGACACTTCAGGACCTGAGAGCCGCTATTATCCAGGTCAACTCCACTCGTCTTGACTTGTCTCTGATGGAGGGATTGTCGTCATGAATTGCCTCAGCTGTTTCTTATTTCAAAGAATGGGTTGGGGTGGGATTGTTTGGCGCAGCCATTTGTTGTGGACTGTTGTTGCTTCTTTGGCTGGTCTGTAGGCTCAGGGCTCAAAATAAGAGGGACAAGGTGGTTATCGCCCAAGCGCTTGTAGCTTTGGAACAGGGGGCTTCCACAGATATTTGGCTAACAATGCTTAAGCAGTAGGCCGCCGGTCAGACAGCTCTTGCACACCCAGAGCATAGGCTCATTGCACAGGGTAGAGTGTCTGGTCTGAGCAGCCCATGAGGGATGCCGAGCAAAGCATCGCACAGAGAGTTGCCTGGCTCTCTGGGAGGCATGTTGTCCTGCATAAGGGTTGCCTGCCCTAGTCTCCCTTTCCCAGAAAAACGGCAGAGGACAGGTCGAGGTCACTTCGGGGTGAGTTGACAGCCCCATAGCGACTCTCGCACATGGTCTTAATTTTTGATCTGGGAGGTACAACCTCTGTCTCTATCCCTCGTTATATGGGTGACCTACCTTCTGAAAATTGGGAAGCCTCATTAATTCTGTTCCTATTAATTGACTCTGTTTAAAATAAATAAAAAAGGGGGAGATGTAGGGAGCCGTTACAAGTACCGCTGGGTAACTGTCAAAACCGTTGGTAGACAGGAGAGATGCGCATGCGCTGGGTAACTGTCAAACCCTGGGTCCCTGCCTCTCCCGTGGCGTCATATGGGCCGATGAGCAGCAGCCAGTCAGGGGGTGACACGTCCAAGGCAGAGGCTGCTAGCCTATATAAGGGATGGGTTTTGTGTGTTTGGGGTCTCTCTTTCCTGTAAGCTTATGCTCTCCCTCTCAAGAGCATTAAAGCTTTACTGCAGAAGGATCCTGAGTGTGCCGCGTCGTTCTTGCTGGCGAGACGGTAGCGCGGGACACACTGAGAAAGGGAGACACTATAAACCACAGAATCAGTCTGTAAAAAGCAGCCCAGATGAAGGCTACATGAGTGCTGCATGACTGAAGGCAGCAACTGCACCGTGAGCTTTGTTCTGTTTTGCAGCACTGAGGGTAGGACCCAGGACCTGCTACAAAATCAAGGCAAACACTCTCACTGCTAACTTACATGCTACATGCGCTGCTCAAATCCTTGCAAAAACAAAACATACACAGTAATCCAGCCTACTCTGATCATCTGATACATCTTACCAAACATAGAAAGACAGGGCACTAGTTCTATACAGTGTCTTCCAGAAAACCAAAAATCAATTATAATAATAATGACAATAACAATAATAGCAGTTCTTAACTAACTTTATGAGGTGAGAGGTACTTCCCCAAAACACAAACCAATATCCCTCATGAAGATAAGATCTAAGGGCCCTGAAAAAAAAAAAAAAAGCCAGGTGTGGTAGCATATGACTTTAATTTCAGCACTCAGGAGGCAAAGGCAGGTGAATCTCTCTGAGTTCAAGACCAGCCTGGTCTACATAAAACATTCCAGGCCAGCCAAAGCTACCTCATCAGACCCTATCTCAACAAACAAACAAACAAACAAACAAAAACCAACAACAAAAAATCCTGGAAAATATAGCAAAGAACCCACCATTACAAAAACATATACACTGAGGGGTTGTGGTGGTGAATGACTTTAAACCCAGCACTCAGGAGGCAGAGGAAAGTGGATCTTTTGACAGCCTTGTCTACAGAGTTCCAGGACTGCCAGGACTACACACACAGTGAGACCCTGTCTCAACAAACGAAGAAAAGCAAATCATAGTAAGGTGGCAGGAAAAATGGTCTAGCACTTAAACAGAACCCACTGCTCTTCCAGAGGATCCAAGCACCTATTACAGGCAGCTCAAAACCACCTGTATCTTTCCCAATCACCTGTAAACCCAGCTGGGCAGTCTAATGCCCTCTTCTAGTCTCCAAAGGAACTTGGTACCCCCCCCTCCACACACACACACACACACACACACACACACACACACACACACACACTTGAAAGTTACATAGATCTCTGTGAGTTCCAGGCCAGCCTGGCCTACACATCGAGTTCCAGAACAAGGCTCCAAAAGCTACACAGAGAAACCCTGTCTTGAAAAAAATGCTTGCACATGTTTTCCCTGGAGCTGGCCTTACAGGCACTTGTAAGCCTCCTAACAAGGTGCTGGAAAGAGAACTTAGGTCCTCTTCAAGAGCAACAATAGCTCTTAGTCACTGAGCCATCTCTCCAGCCCAAGTTATGAAATAATTTTTAAAAATACTGTAAGAAAATAAGAAGATAATCATCTGGGGAAAATACCTGCAAATCATGAATTGGTGTATCTGGTAAACAATCCATATGATGAGATATGATGTAATTCAATGGCAGAAGTTTGATCCTGAGGTGGAAAGTAGAATTTGTATACTGTATATTAAAAAAAAGTTGGGCTAGCATACATAAATGGTAGTATGTGTGTGAAAACACACACACACAAAATAAATAAGTAAATAAATAAAATGTCCTTTTCAGTTTTAAGCATGTCCCCACCATGGTACCACACTAACTCCTAACACTCAGGAGGCTGATCCAGAGGGAGGGGTGAAAGTTCAAGATCAGAACGAACTGTGCAGTGAGTGATAAGCCAACCTAGGATACAAAAGGAAACCCTGTCTCAAAAAACAAACTAACAAATTTGATGCTGACTTCACAGTCTGGTGGTATGCACTTGCCTACCATGCAAGACCCTACCAGCAGACCCTGGGTTTGATTACCAGCACAAACCAAAAAGTGTTGTTATTAGTTGGCAGAGTGGCACACGGCTGTAATCCCAACACTCTGGAGGCTGATCCTGAATTTTGGTCTAGCCTGTACTACATAGAGAGCTCCTATGGAAAAACAGTAAAAACAACAGCAAAATAAATTTTAATTTTCCCAATAAGACAATAACAAAACATACTGAAATGAAATTAAAAATAGTAAAAACATTTAAACAAACATTTCACCATAAAACAAGTGATTGGCAAATAAAAGCATGAAAATAGTACTTTTGGTCATTTGGTCATTAAAGAAGCACAAATGAGACTATAATAAAATGTCTCCATGTACGTAGCAGGATGGCTAAAATGGAAGAAGCTGTCATCAATTCCTGGAAAATATGTGATGCAGCACAAACAGCCAGGCTCTATAACAGGATTACACAGTGGTACAACCACTTTGAAATATAGTTTGGTCATTTCTTTAAAAACAGTCCCAAACTGGAAACAACCCAAACATCCATCAACAGCTGAACAAACAGCCATATATGCACACAATGGAACATATGCACACTGTACTGTAAAAGGTAGGAAGCGCTGACATACGAGTCAACGTGAATCTCAGAAGACTCAGAAAGAGTAAATACGAGAGTCTATTTATATAAAATTCTAGGAAATGCTAACTGACCTACTGGGAACCTAGGGAAGGGAAGTGTAGAGAAGGGGGAGGGGGGCATACAAAGGGGCAGGAGGAAACTTCCCATTATGCTGAAGACAGTGTGTGGCATATTATCCCAGGTGTTGAAAACTATCAAGCTGTTACTTAATTATGTGCAGTTTATTGTATATAAATGCTTTATTTTTTCTAAAATTTAAACAACTAAAATAAAATTAAAATCAATTAAAAATCCATAAAAAGGCTAGGCGTTGGTGGCACTCACTTTTAATCCCAGCACTCGGGAGGCAGAGGTAGGCAGATCTCTGTGGGTTTAAGACCAGCCTGGTCTACAGAGTGAGTTCCAGGACAGCCAGAACTACACAGAGAAACCCTGTCTCATAAAATAAACAAAATAAAAACAAGAAAACAAAGAACAAACAAACAAACCACAAAACACCATCTGAGATGTACAAATGGTAAATAAGCAAAAAAAGTTGCTCACTCATAGTCATCAGGGAGATGCAATGGGAGACCAGTAAGTATCTACTGAATGTCTAAAAGTAGGAAAACAGACAAAACCAAGTACTCCCAAGAATGCGGCACAACTGGAACCCTGTTGCTAGTAAGAATGTGAACACTCTGAAAAGTGGCAACTTCTTGAAAGTTATACATGCATACCAAGTATTACCAGAGGTTCCATTTCTAGACTCTTATGAGAGATGAAAAATTAAGTGTAAGCCAGGTGTTGGTGGCACTCACCTTTAATCCCAGCACTCTGGAGGCAGAGGCAGGTGAATCTCTGTGAGTTGGAAGCCAGCCTGGTCTACAGAGCAAGTTCCAGGACAGGCCTCAAAACAATACAGAGAAACCCTGTCTTGAAAAATCAAAAGACAAAAAAAGTGCAAGCAAAAACAAAAAGGCTACACATGGATGTTTAGTTTCATCCATAATCTCTCCAAACAGAAAACAACCCAAACGATCCTCCTCAGGCAAACTGGCTACAATGAGAAACAAGCTATCGACAAATTAAGTAGTGTGGTCCAATTTCCAGAGAATTACTGTAAATAAGAGGATGTGTGATATACAACTCTGTCTATACCATAGTCTGGAAAAGGCAGAGGTGGGACTAGGGAGGGGGACCGGTGGCTATTAGGGTCAGAGGAGAAGAAGGGCCTCACCATCACAAGGCTGTTGAGAATATGAGCTTTCTGCAGCCTGATGCTGCTGGAGTCATTTAAGCCCTGATGTGAAAAACACTGTTATCCTACTAAAGTATATTTGAATCTATGTTGACATACAGATGTGATGGAAATCAAGCATGGAGGTACACATTCAAAATCCCAGCATTTGAGTGACTGGGGCAGGAGGATTGAAAATTTCAGTCTGGGGCACACTGCCAGACCCCGGGGGTATAGGAGGAAGAGGAAGATAGAGCAGTCCGTAGACAGACCTGGAGAGATCTCCCGAGCAGAGTCCCTGGAGAAGCTGCTTCGCTCCCACACTGTACACTCTTGCTATGCAGTGACTCCCTTCCTCACAGTGCAGGGTGAAAAGAGTAGCTGCAGCGGGGAAGACTCAGGAACGCCACTCCTGACAGCCCGCCAAGGTCAGCACTGGCAGTGAGGAGTCACAAAGATGACACACACTGATGATTTTATGTGAAAATAGAGACGCTTTATCTTCATAGTCTTCCTCCCTAAACCGTGGCCTTGGTGTGATCATGAGGCAAACCCGTAAGTGGAGGAGACGGTCAGAGTCAGTAAGCTAAGAGGACAAGAGAGAACGTGCAATGAGAGGTCCCAGGACAGAAAATGGCATGAGGTTCAGTTCAGGAGTCTGCATTTAGCCTGGATTTCAGTCCTCAGTGGTGCCCAACTTAAGATCTCAATGTGGGGGGAGGAGGCTCCCTCTTCTTTGGGGCCCGATCACATGGACATTCTCTGAAGGCTATACTCAAATAAAAGATACCATGCAATACATGTGGGGTCATTTTCTTGTACTTCGGTTAATTGTATTTAATTTGCCACTGGTATATGATGAAAACTCCATTCTAAACATTTTTGGTTAAAAACTTTTAAGACAAGGTCTTTCTATGAAGCTCTGGCTGTCCTAGAACTCACTATGTAGACCAGGCTGGGTTCCAAGTCACAGAGATCCTCCTGCTTTTGCTTCCCAGGTGCTAGATTAAAGATGTGTGCCATCACACCCAGCTAGTTGTTCTATTTTATGCATATGGAAGGTTGGTCTCGGTGTATGTATGTGTACCATACGTGTGCGGTGCCCACAGAGGCCAGAAGAGGGCATTAGAACCCCTGGAACCAGATCCAGGAAGGTGCTAAGAACTGAACCCAGGTCTTCTTCAAGAGCTCCCAAGCCACCTCCTGGCCCCAGAAAGCACTTCCTTAGGACAAAAAGCAACATGCTAAGAAAGAAAGGTTAGCTTTATCCCTTCAGCCCAGGGCAAGCGTCACAGAGGGGAAAGACTCAGAATCCAGAATCTACCAACGGGGCGGGTCTGAAAGAACACGCCAAGGCCATAAGCTGATGCATAGGAGATGCACATGAAGGTGCAAGTGGGCTTTCTCCTACCTCCTGCTTGCCCCAGCGCCTTCCAGTATCTGCCTATACAGAGAGAGCATGCCCTGAGCAGTTCTGGTCTGAGCAGAGGCCTCTCTGATGGGAGAAATGAGTGGCATCAGAGCCTAGAAGCTCAGAATTGGCCCCTGCAGCGCTGGCCAGTGTCCTGGCTCCTATAGCCAGTTCCCCATGCTCTCCTCCATGCAGCTTCACTGCAATTGTCCAGGCAGACAACTGACACGTTGCTCAATGCTTCAGCCTAAAACCCAGACTCCTAGAACTGAGCATGGCCCTCTACATTTGGGAAGTGCAGGGTGACCAGCACAGCATGCATTCCATTCAGTTCATCAGAACCTGGTTTCCAATGCCTTCTTAATCACTGAGATTGAAAGCCCACTGAGAAACATCACTTTTGTGGCCTTGACTCTGAGCCCAAGACATAGGTGGGAGCTGCTTCTAGAACAACTAGCAAGAGACCTCAAGTCCTCTGAGGGGTAATCCTGCCATAAACAACACCAAAAACATTTCCATAGAGGCAAGGCCTGCTTCCGTGTGTTGCAGCAAAGTTGTGCTCCCTGCTCCATAAAGAACTGGACACACTCCCAGGCAGGCTCATGTGTTGTCAGCACTGGCATCTGGAGACCTGGTCTCTACCTACATCAGACGCTGCAGCTCAGCCCAGGAAAGATGCTGGGAGGCTGGACCTGCCCCCAGCCACATCCCTGCCCCTGCCCATGCAGCCCTTTCTTGCCCCAAGTATACGGGAAGCAGGTCTGCCGAAGTAACTCAAGCTGCACAAAGAATCCATTCCTGGAATGGAGCTCTGTTTGGCGACTCAGAGTCAAAGGCGCACTTCATTGCTGCTTTCCAAATCCCAAGCATTGTCAGGGCCTTCTCCTTTGAAGCCTTGCTGAGTGATTGAAGCGTCTACTTTCTGAGGGGCAGATAGCACTGGGCCAGTAATCTGACTCTAAGCCACGGGATAAAGGTAGTTTGTTTCCTCTCAGCCCGTCTGTCAACACCTCCTCAGTAATTAGCCCTAATTATTACAAAGGGCCAGCCTCCCATTCGGTTATTAAATCAGAAATGGTATCATGGCTGGGCATCTGTCAACGCCCCAACTGGCGACCTTCGATTCATTGAATCCTCTGTCAGCCTCTGCCTTGGGAAGTACCCAGGCAGGCAGAGAGGCAGAGCTTCAAAGATACAGAACCCAGGAAGCATTCTGGGGCAGCAGGAAAGCAAGGAGGACGGCAGGAAGATAAGGAAAACAGCAAAAAAAGGTGGGCTTGCAGCACAGTGCCAACGTGGGACCTAGTACCTTCCTCAAGGCCTGGAGGGCATCACTGCAATCACTGTCACCTCACTTACTCCAGGGCCGACCATTGTCAGTGTGTGGATGTGTGACAGCTGCTCTTTCCCCTGGAGGACAAGATCCCCAGGGCTGTACTGGAACACTTCCATGAGGACAGGTAGGCTGCACTCGTGGTGGACATTCAGCCAGAGGCCCAGGGAAACCTTTAACTGTCTTTGTGATGTTGCACAAGGATGTTGTCCATGCTGAGCTGACACCATATCCTGAAAGCCCTGAGCAGGCATGACTACCCCTGCAGCCTGGGCCAGAGCCTTGACTTTTCTCCAGGAGAAATGGGTTGCTATTTGTTCTACAACAAAAGCCTAACACCTGGCAAGTATTGCTCTAGCTCTAAAGTGATGCTGTCCAATCAGGATTCATGTACTTCCCTGGGAGCAGTGCCCAACCCCAGTCCTCAACACCTCCTGGTCAACAGTACCTTCTAGTCACTCATACCATCAGGGTCCCCTCTCAACAGGCCCCAATGATATAGGTGACAGAAACCAACTACAGCCCCAGCTTCCTATTAGGCCTCCCTGCTGGAGATGCAGCCCATGTGATAGAGCAAGGTAGTAAGCACAGATCATCACAGCCCTCCTACCAGCCCACCAATGCTCTTTTCCCAACAGTGCCACTTCAAGTCCCTGTCAGGTCCTCAAGGCTAACAACTGTCACAGTGGCAAGGCCAGACTAATGGGATAGCGTGAGTGAGTCCCAGGAGCTTAGTACACGAGGTGGTTTTCACCCTTGCTGCTTAGAAGTCTCTTGGTTGGAGCATGTGCAGCACAGAGTACTGGTCAGCCTACCTATAAAGGCTGCCAGTCACTGATGGAGTTCCTGAGCTGCAGGGTAAATAGGGGTTCTCCAAAACCAAGCACCTCAAGCTGTACCCAACAGTATTATGCACTTCTTAGGAGTGGCCTAAGGAGCCTAAGAGGTGACAGGAAGGAAACCTGCTCTGAGGCATTTATGGCAGAGGTGGGAACCCAGCCAGTACCAGGCCACAGCCTTTCTGTGTCTGAACACATGGAAAGTCTTGCTATTCTAGAGGCAATGTGACTATACTTTATGCGAGAACCAGCTCTAGGGCCCAGTAACCAAGTCCCCTCGGAGAAGGTTTTCTTAGCCACGGTAGTGGGGACACTGTCCATCAATGCCAAATTTCTGGGCCCCTGCACTGTACAAACAGACATAAGATATAGCATAGGGAAAGGGGAGAAGTCAGGTGTCTCTTTCCATCTGCGTGGTAGCTCAGCCATTGGTACAGTAGATGAACCTGACTCATACACAAGTATCACACCACGGCTCATAGTTTGCTGGGCTCACCCACCCACAGAACCCTCCAGGGCTCAGTGCTGCTACAGAGGACACACACAGTGGTTCAAGAAACACTGAGGTAACTCAGGGCTCCTGCTGTCCTAGAGAGCAGGCTCAAGCATGCTGCACACAGACACAGTGATCTCAGGACATGAGATACAAACACTAGAAGAGCAGGGTGAAGAGTTTATCAGAGCCCACTACATTCTCCTCTCCTCTCTACCATAAAACCAAGACTCCTTATAAAGCCAGCTAACTAAGGACAGAGCAGACCAGAGTGCAGCCAGGGGACAATCGGTGGCTGATGCCAGATCCAGTTATGCTCCATGGAAAAGAAGGAAACAGGATCCTGTAAGTCAGGATATAACAGGCTGTACTCTGGTATATGCAGTCATGTGCTTGTAAACATGCATGCACTCTCACGTGTGCGCGCGCACGCACACACACGCCACACACACCTCTCAGTGGCCTCACACATGAAAAATTTATTGCTTGCTCAGATTACACAGCCATTATGGTTGTCAGCTTCTCTGCCCATCACAGAAGACCTCCCTTATCCCAGTCACACTAACAAGGAGATTCCAGGCTTAATGTCAAAGGCAACACATGAGACTTTAGGAAACAGAACACTGCCTTTGAACCCTCATGTAGGGAAATTTTCTTAAATAATAAATGAAACAAACCCATGTGCAGAACAACTAGGAACAGCCTGCTCAGGGTAGAGACTAGCAATGCCACACCTCAGCACTGGCCCCAAAACCAAGGCCCTGGGGGCCCTGCAGACAATACAGAGTGCTGTCCACAGCACTGTTGAAAACTACAAAATGAAAATAAAACCCATCTTGGGCTTTGCTCTAGGCTGAAGTACCCAATTCTTCAGCTTAAGTCCTAGACCCCACTGTGACATAACAATCTTATATTTGGATAGGGTACTTCAAGAGATAGTTTAGGTAAAATATCTTTAGGGTAGACCTGATCCAACATGCTTGGTGTCCCAGTGGATTAGGATATGGAAACATATTCAAAGGGATTGATTGGGCAAGGACACAGGGAAGATGGTCATACACAAACCAAAGGGGAAGCCTTAGGAAAAACCACTCGACCTGCAACTTGACCTTGGATTTCTCCACTCCAGAAACATGAGGAGACATATTTCTTGTTTGAACATTTACTCTGGATTACAGGTCCACCCTTTCTCCGCAATGGCTACCTCCAACGTGAAAAGTTGCTTACTCAACTCAATACTAAGTAACTCACTTTGATGGTTTGAGTAAGAATGGCACCCATAGGCTCATATATTTGAACAATTAGTGCTGAGGGATAATCCTCCTGCAGGCTGTGAGTATGTATTCCTCTCACTCATTAATAAAGAAGCTGCTTTAGCCTATAGCAAGGCAGAATAAAGCTAGACAAGAAAGCCAAACTGAATACAGAGAGAAAGAGGAATGGAGTCAGGGAGATGCCAGCCAGCCACCAAGAGGAACAAGATGTATGAGAGCACAGGTAAAACAACCAGACACATGGCAAAACACAGAGTAATAGAAATGGATTCATCTAAAAAGTAAGAGCTAGTTAGTAATAAGCCTGAGCTGTTCAGTCAAGCATTTTGCAATTAATATTAAGCCTCTGGGTGATTATTTAAAAGCAGCTGTAAGACAGGGTGGGATAGCGAAACAAACCTCCATTTGTAGCGTAGTCATCAGGGAGTGGCACTATTTGAATGGATTAGAAAGATGAAGAGATGTGGCCTTGTTAGAGGAAGTGTGTCATTGGGGGGTGGAGGGGGCTTTGAGGGTTCAAGAGCCCAGGCTAAGCCCAGAGCTGCCTTGGTCACAGCAACAGAACAGTGACTTAGGTACCACCCCACATGAGGAGGACCTTTGTAGCTCAGGTACAGCTGTGGCTTCCTTTGGCCACAGTAGTGTAGGTGCAGTGATCCATGGCTCCCATGGCATGTGCAGAGGGGAGACCTGCTGATAAGTGTTTCTGAAGTACAGCAGTAAGCAGAGCATATCCAGTCCGCTCCCAGAAACGTGGAATAGGCAACAATGAGGTGCCCACTCAGATCAGAGGTTATTAAGTTCTAGCTGATGCTGACAGAAGAAGCTGTAAGAATGACAGCTCTACTTGCTCTGCCCCTCCTGCTGGATCTTTCTAGTTGTGCTGTTCATAATGTAATGACAGAAAGCCACAGGGGTTTAGACCTCAGCCAGGACACAGTGGATATCCTCATTCAACCCTCCTGGGCACCCAGTGAGGACAAACTAAAACCTAGCAGGGGTCAGGTAAAGAAACAGGTGTGATGAAACTCAACTCCACTCTCAGATCCCACACACCACGATTACAGCATGTGGGCAAGTGGTCACACATATACACACCTAGAACTGTTAATGTGGTGAAACCTAAGCATTTTATATCCCCAACAACAAAATGGAGCCCATCTGCCATACCCTTGGCAATTTAACTTGTAGAACTACGTGTGCTTTCTGTAGAACTGCTCTAGTTTGGATCTTAAATGCTATGCAGTGGAATCTTAGGTGGGGCCCATGGAAGGTTTCAAGTCACAGAAGTGCCCTTGAAAGGGATGCTGGATCCTCTGCTGCTACTTTTCACTTTTTCTCATCCTAGAATGAGGTGAATGGTTCTGCTACATGGTGCCACCATAAGCTACCAACAAACAGTGGACCAAAACCTTCAAAATTGTGACCCCAGATCTTTCTTCCTCACAAACTGATTATTCAGCCCTTGTTACAATAGGAAGCTAACAGGCATTTTTATGACCTTAAAAAAATGTCATCTTTAATCCATATTGAGTGTGTGGTGGCACAATGGATATAGGTGTGCTGCTCCACTGCTTTCCAGAAAGCCAACCAGTTATCAAAGTGGTTTTATTGACATGCATTTGAAATACCACTAATAATGTATTGAATTGTCAACCTACCTGGCTCTAAAATGGTTTGCTACATTATTGTTTCTCTATTCCAAAATCCAAGTGCTTCAAATGTTGCAACGTTACAAAGTCTCCCAATGTCTCAGACTCTGCTGAAAGCAATAGTCCTGCAGACATAGGCAAGCATTCCCAAGCCTTCAAGAGATGCCCCAGGAAGAGCAGGGTCAGCAGGAATGATGGTGATTTCAAGCAGAAGGGTTCACTTCAGGACCACCAGAGGTGGGAAGGCAGATGCATTAGGGGCCAGCAAAATGGCAAGGGCCAGCGAGTAAATAGACCATTGTCCCAGAAAGCCATTCCAGGTCCCACCATCAGAATCACAGGCAGGCCCAGCCACAACTGTTCCAGCAATGAGCAATCATGGCATACCTGGGCAAACTAGAACAGAAGTCCAAATCTACTGCACAATTATTTGTTAGCAACATTCCCAGCTGTTTTGTGTATATGACGTCTGTGCCTAGAAATAATTTACAAATAAACCACCTGGACCCAAAATATCTCCTTAGCAAGGTACCAAACAATCCAACAACCTGTTCCAAGTCTCACCAGATGTTTGCTCATCATGGCATCTCCTAAAGCAGCCAGCATATCTCCCATCTGTGGTCCTGTTAAGCATCCAGGAAAGTTCCCTCTCTTGTCTAAGGTACACACTTTGTACTGGGAGGCTGTCTCTATCTCAGATCAATCTGGCTCAAAGGAAGTATGCATGCTCAGCTCTCCCTAGAAACTCATCCTTGAGCAAAACTGGTCTTTCCTCATTCCAATCCCAGGCCTCACATTCCTTCTGCTACCTGCTTTTCTCATTCCAATCCCAAGGCCACCCAACACCTAGCACTCTGTGCCCCATCTGGCTCCTCCCCCTTCTGTCAGACCCTCTCACCTTCACAGCCTCCATTGGGAACCACCACTGCACACCTGTAACACCTGTTGTGTTCTGCTGACAGACTAGGTATAGAACTTCTGTTCTCAAAACAAGGACTGTTAGCAGCCACCACTTATTGAGACTAGCAATGCTTTCAGGGACACATATCCATACCAAAACCATGACAAGGAAGCTCAATCTGCCAGGAGATGCAAGTCACTTCTATCAATGCAGCTTTAAGTATTGAAGAATCAATGTGGCACTCTGTGTGTGTGTGTGTGTGTGTGTGTGTGTGTGTGTGTGTGTGTGTGTGTGTGTGTGTGTGTGTGTGTGTGTGTGTGTGTACTCGAGCATGCGCTTGCAGAGCAGGGAGTAGCATAACCAGGTATAGTGAGAATGTTGCCATGTACAAGGGGGAATGAGTAGAGTTGGGCCTAGTAAGAGGCTTAGCTTCTACCCTTCTGCATTCAAACCTCTCAGCTGGTCAGGACTTTGAATACACTCACAGAAAGTATTATTCTCAGCCAAGATGTCATCTCATTCCTCAGAAGGATGAATATGGCTACTTCTGCCCTGCTCATAAGAAATGAAATCCACCAAAGTGTGCAATATCTGACGAGTGGTTCTTTTTAAAAGGCAGTATATACATACAACTGGGTATTATTTGAGCACAAAAAAACAACAAGCAACATGGAACCAAAGGCACTATTAAGTAAAATAAACCCAGGCTCAGACAGACAAAGGCCACATGTATCTGTACATGGAAGCTATCAGAGTTGACCTGGCAAAAGCAGAAGGCAGATAATGGGAACAGGACAGAAAAGTCCAGGAGACATGAAGGTTAGATAACTCCATAGCAAAACATACACTTATAGGTGACAATAATGCATTTCATATTTTATAAGGAACTATGAGGGGAGTGCAAATACAATCCCATACAAAGAAATGATTAGCATTTAGGAGAAGAAAACAGCAATCACCAGATTGGGTCATTATATATCTACGTATCCAATTATATTGTACTCCATAGATACAGCATTTAAAAAATAAAAATAAAAAAAGATTTAAACCCAGAAGGCAGAGGCAGAGGCAGGGGGTTCTCTGTGAGAACACCGTCAGAGTGGTACAGGTACATATCACGTTCCAAGCCACCCAAGGCTACATAGGGAAACATTGTCTCAAAAACAAAAAAAAAAAAAAAAAAAAAAAATCATTTAAAAAGGAGCAGTGGCTTCCTTCAAGCAGTCTTCTTTCCATTGTAGTCTAGCACCATAGGTCAGAGAGCAGGGCAAGGGTCCAGAAACACCACCATAGTTCTTTGTGGGGGCTGCATCTGGCAACAACGCTACAGTCAGATGGAGGCTGATCTACAGAAATAGGTGTAGGGTAGGACCTCACCTAGGAGCTCAACACATGCCCACGTTCTGGCAGAAGCAGGACAAGCTCACATGCCTCTCTGTCTAACATCCAGCTGTGGGTCAATGGAGTCATCTGTAGACAGCACTGTGCTGTCTGGGTGCTGTGGGACCCCTCGCTGTGCATAGTCCTCCATCACCAGGAACACTGCACATCTAGAGCATGGTCAGAATGCAGGGATGAGGACTGGAGAATATAACAAATGGTGGCTCTTGTGGGATGTCAGGTACCCAGAAATACTTTCTTGTCCCCTTAGTTTTCAAAATTCTTCTGTTCTCTGGGGTTCTTACCTCCCCAGATGAGCCGACTCTAGCTTCAGGAATAGGAGTTAACAGATTTTGAAGGTACTAAGACAAGTTTGGGGTCTGCATCCTTTGGGTAGGGGACAGCTGATCTCACAGCCCTGCTATCAGGACTACATGCAGAGCTAGACTGGGCCACCAGCTCTTGGGGCCCAGGGCAGCTCTCCTTAGCCAGCTGCTGCTCAGTCCAAAAACTTCTGAATATAGAGTTAGGCTTGAACCAAGCAGGGGTTGGAGGGAGTGGCTAAAGCAGGCCTCAGGGGAGTATCCACATTTAGTGCTAGGCCTATTAAGAGCCGAACTATGGTAATGCCTTACTCTGAGCAGCTCTGGGGGCCACTGGAGACTGGCTTCATGTGGAAGGCAAAGGACAGGAGACAGTGGCATGATACTCAACAAAACTGTTTGGGCCTTGAATAACTTCTTTGAGATCCTGGAAGAAGAGTTCATAATCATTAGGCAAGGGCAGGTCTCTATTGAGGTAGGAGGCCACTCAGGCTCAAGCTAGGCCAGGCCTGTCAGTCAACTGAGGCTCTCACAGACACAGTTGAGATTTTACTGATAGAGTCCAAAGTGGAAGACATATAATCACCCAGCTGGGCCCATGGAAAGCCATCAAAGGTTGAAGCCAGGAACCCAGAGGAAGTCTGTCCTGAGTGGCCAGGGGTCTGGTATGCGTCCAGCTGGAGGGCCTCTTTCTGTAGGCTTACTGCCAGAAGAATCATTAGCTGTGCTATTCTGATTCATGGTGGTGTACACACACATGGGGTTCCCACAGCGGGGCCTCTCGATCCAGAAATCCACCAAGGGTCATGCTGTGAGCTACCATCCATCTGCTGCCAAGGGTGTACACTGGTGAAACTGGCTGTCACCTGTATAGGATTACCAGGGCTCTTCCAATGGCACCTGCCATGAGGCATGCCAGGAGTAGAGGGAGAATGGGCCCACTCGAGGCCTGGTGCGGACAGATGAGGCAGGCACAACACAACGGGCCAAGAAGCAGCTGAACAAGGTGTGGCAGACTGCCATTCCAGGGAGATGCTGAGGGCCAGGGGAGCTGAGTCGGTAAGAGTCGAGGGACCATCGGATACAGGCCATCATCCAAGGAAATCTGTCCAAAAACAAGGTGGGGAAGAGCAGGGACTAGGCCCAACCATCACCACTGAGTTGACAGGAGAGGTTAACAGGCAGAAAACCCCCGGGGACCTGATTAGCTGCTCTGAGTGGAAGGAGGCACCCAGGGGCTGGCCTGGGAGGGTAAAGGAAACAGACAAATGCTGCCTGTGACTTTCAAAGTGTAGTGACAGATGCTGTCAATCCCAGAAGGAGCTAGATCAAAACATCACGGAATTTTAGGACAATGACAGTAGCAACTGTTATTTGCACCATTTATGCTGAATGCTGACTACCCACACATTGGATACTATTATTATTGCCAAGGAAGAGGGGCAAAGTGATGTGTGTGCAGCCACACACCAATTAGTAACTGACAGCAGAGAAGTGGAACCTGGCAGTAGAGTCTACTATAACCACAAATCATTTCACAGGCTATGAACTACCCTTTGGAGTGGAATGAATGGGCTCCTGGCTGGGCTGCTGGAATACTGTAAACTAAGAACAGTGCATGCCAAAACATCCTTGTCCATCCAGCACCAGGTACACCTGCAGGTTGCCTAGCTTGGTGTTTCCTCCTGCTCTCAGAATCCCAGAGACCACCTGCAGGCTGAACTACCCAATCCTGAGCACACCTCCCTCACCCTCATTCCAATCAATAACCTGACATCCTAACCCCCAAAGACCATACTCTGCAGTTCCACTTTAGGGGTTCTTCTGTCACCACCAGCACCTGGCCAGAGCCCCTACTGATGGTTGGACACACCCTTATTCCAAGCTGTGGTCACAAGGCCACACACAGAAGGACAAGGAGCCTCTCTGGGCTCTCACACTGCTCCCGTCTCTCTCTAGAGAGATGCACACCACTTGAGACCTCCTCTCATCTCTCTGCTTCATCCCTCCCCAAGCTCTGTCCTAGGAGCACCAAGACCAGCATATATCTTCACATCTGGTTTTCCAGCGTCCGTTTCTTCAGAAAGATACAGCAAAGTTGATGTTTGTGCCAGCACTTCCCAGGTGGCTTGCAACACTTAGCTGCCAGTACCACCAGGACCTATCTCTACCACCCAAGCATTCTGACCATCTCAGGTAGACCCCTGACTCACACCTGAAAGCCCAGCTGGGATTGGGATTATCATTACAATCAGGAGCCAGATCCAGCCTCTCAGTGAGTTCTCAAAAAGTAGTGCCCACAAATCAGGCCCCAGGCCCCAAAGCTAGGTGTCAGGCTGCCCACAAACACATGTCACATGTCCAGAAGCCAGTGAGCCACCCAGACCTCCTGCCCCAACTCCAACCTTAAGATATTATCTGCCTGAGTGCCTCTGACAACATAGAAAAAAGCGCCCCACCCCCGCGAGAACAGTCAATTCGTGCTTCAACCCAGGTCTTCCTAACCTGAGCCAGTCACTCTTTGAGCCTCAAGATCATCCCACACCGCCCTTGCCTATCAGTCTGTGGACCCCTCTCTCCTTTCCATCAACCCTGCCTGGCGCTAGGAAACTTCGCTCTTTTTCCTGAATTGGGCAGCAATCTACTAGAAGACGTAGTAGCAATCTACTACTAGGCCGTGGCGCATGGGAAATCTTCCTCCGAAGGCTGGCGGTACCTGACACACGGGCTGAGTTCTTTGCTCCAAGACCCAGGAGACCCGGGAACAGAACTTGCCCAAAGCCAACATGTGAGTGGAAGACGGACTTCCAGCACCGCCCACCTGCCCGCCAGCAACCGCCATGCAGGCCACAAGCTCCGGGTCTGTGAAGCCCTCCTACCTGAGAATGTGCAAAGCGCGTCCGCCAGGGTCAGATGCTTTGCTGACGGACACAGGACAGAGCAGCGTGCTTCCGAGGCCAGGATCCCATAGCCACCTGCAAAATGAAGAGCGAGAAGAGTCTGAGCGAGACCAGGGGTCGGGGGCGTGACTCCTCAGCCCGCCGTCCCACCTTGCGCCGCCACACTGACCCAGTCCCACTAGCCCCGCCGCCGAGATCCGACCCGAGGCCGCCGGTTCCTAGGATTTCGCCCAGCGCCTCGCCAGCCACGCCCCCCTCCGGCGTGCGCACTGCCACCCGGGACGCCCCACGCTCGCCTTCCCTCGGGGCTGCGCGCGCACGCTCGGCTCACCGCGCCTGCGCCGTGAGTCGTGAGGCTTCTGCCTTGCAGACGTCCGTATGGTGCCGGCGCGATGGCGCGGCGCGGGGGGTGATGGGAGGGCGCGCTCGCTCCCACTCCTAGAGGCCGTGTGCGCAGCCGCCAGCTGGTCATTCGGCGGGAGCAGAGGCCGCTTTTCCAGTTCTTCTTGTCATCTGGAGGCCGTGGGCCAGCGAGGGCTCCGGTACCTAGTGGCTGCTGAGCTTGCAAGCCTGGGGAATGTATGTCTCCGAGTGACAGGTCCACACGGTACCTGTCACCGTCCGGTGCCATGCTCAGTCTGATAAGGTCCAGTGTCTGCATATCTCCACCCCAGAGGCAACAGTCAGAGCAAGCTGGCAGCACACCCCTCCACTTGGAATCATAGTAACTGCAGGCAAGAAAGCAAGACCTGTGACTTTCCTCGTCTCGCGTGGGTGGGTCTTTGTCAGGATCCAGAGAGGACGGTGCCAGTGACTCTTGGACAGGGCAGTGCCTAGACCAGCGTGTTGCCAGGCACTGGGGAGCCCAATCGGCACCCAGACTTTTTATAAAAGTCTAAGAGGTGAGCCTATGTGCCCTTCACATGCATATGAGGGTTTGTCCTTCTAGTTCCTCCGTGTCCTCGTGATGTCATACCACAACCCAGACGCGTACTTAGATGGTCCAAGGGTTTGAACAAGGACCAGAAGGCGTTGCGGCATGGTGATAATTCTGAAAGCAAGCACATGCATAACACACCAGCTCCCTGCTTGCCCCGCTCTGGTGATCCTTTTCATGAAAAATCTCTGAAATGTTTCTGCATTTACACCCAAACTTACTCGCTTTGATCCTTGAAACGGGAATCAAAGATCACATTGTACCTTCCAAGGGTCTGTGGGGCTTTCAGTAGCCTGGGCCAAAAATAATAAAAGTGGCACCCAACCAGGAAACACCTCCTTGAAGTGTGAATGAAACTTGGATTTTTTTTTTTTTCGGTTGTATCTTTGCTAATTGACCTGATAATTTAAACTTCCTCCCTTAAAGGGGGAGGGGTTGTTTCGGTGAATTCTGATCACCCTGAGGCTCCAAGCAGCTGGAGCCAACTCCGGACTAATCAGCAGAGAGTGAGCAGCAGGCTTGTGCAAAAGACCACACTATCAAGTCCCTCCTGCATAGGCCTTTTCCAAACTGCCTTTTAGTTTTTATTTTAGGGCATCACCTCAAATGCGCATGACAAAATTTATCTTAGTAAGCATTGTAAAGTATACAATGTAGTAGTAGTATTAATAAACATACTCACAAGGCTATGCAGCTGTTGCCACCATTCCCAGAACCATTTCATCACACCAGATATCCTCCATTGAACAGAGCCCTTATCTCCAAACACTGAGCACTCACCATTTTGAGTCTAAATTTGGCTGTGTATCCACATACCTGGTGCTAATATAGTGTTTGTCCTTTTGTGAATGTATTTCATTTAGTATGTTTTCAAGGTTCATCTAGGGGCACCTGATGACCTTTTCTAGTTTCTTTGGCATCAGGCACATACACGGCTCATATATGTATGTATGTATGTATGTATGTATGTATGTATGTATATACATATACACACACACACACACACACACACACACACACACACATACATGCAGGCAAAAGCACTCTTACATGTAAAAACATTTTTTTTTACGAGCCAGCTTTTAACCCCAGGACTCAGGAGTCAGAGGCAGGTGGATCTCTAAGCTCCAGGTCAGCCGGGTCTACATAGTCAGACCTTATTTGAAAAATACCCCCAAATAAAGTGACTGACCCCTCCATCCCTCACACACTGAACTGTTTATACCTTTGGCCACGGTGGGAAACAGCACTGTGGAATCAGTGCATCCTAGTCAAGGTTCCCATTGCTGTGATGAAACACCATGACCAAAAAGCAAGTTGGGGAGGAAAGGGTTTACTTGGTTTACACTTCTGCAGCACCATACATCATCAAAGGAAGTCAGGACAGGATCTCAAATGGCGCCAGAGCTGATGCAGAAGCTATGAAGGAGCTGCTTACTGCTTACTGGTCGGCTTCCTGTGGCTTTCTCAGCCTTCTTTCTTATAGAACCCAGGACCACCAGCCCAGAGGCGGCCCCACCCACCATGGGCTGTGCCCCTTCCCCACTGATCAATAATCAAGAAAATACACTACAGCTGGATCTTATGGAGGCATTTTCTCAGTTGGTTACCTCTTTTTCAGATAAAGCTCTAGCTTGTGTCAAGTTGACATAAAACTAGCCAGGACACTGTAAAAGATCTGTTTGAATCCCTGGTTTTAATTTTGTTTTAAATGTATGCGTTATGAATGCCATGTACTCATTTATGTCTGCATCATCTGCATGCCTGGTACCCCCAGGGGCCAAAAGAGGGTACTGGATCCCCTGGAACTGGATTTACAGATGGCTTTGAGCTGCCATGTGGGTGCTGGGAACTGAACCAGGTTCTCTGGAAGAGCAGAAAGTGCTCTAAACCACTGAGCCATCTCTCCAGCCCAATTTTAATTCTTTAGCTACACACTAAAAAAGATTAGACGTGCTAAGTCTTATAGTAATTGTTTTGTTTGGTGATAAACTGCCAGTGTTCCAAGATAGTTGCATCATTTTCTGTTGCCAGACATGCATAAGAGTTCCAATTCCTCCATAACCTGCCAGCAAGTAGTTATGCTCTCAGCCTGGTATGTGGACACTCAGTCTCTCAGAACTACTTATTAAAGAGATTGTCCTTTCTCTGTCTTGCCACTTTTGCCAAAAATTGTTTGGTGCATTGGACCTTTGGCCAGCCTCCTGGTTGCTGCACCTGATTGTCCTCTCTCCTTTCCCTATCCTCACATTGCCCAGCTCAGCCTGGTCATGGTCACTCTGGACTCTCACAGATGTCCCTGCCTCTGACTATGCTCTCCCTTTTATCTACAATAAACTTACTCCTCCAATATTAAAAGCACACACACACACACACACACACACACACACACACACACACACACACACACACCAGCAGTCATTTGAAACAGTCATTTGGTGGGGCTGGAGAGAAGGAAGCTCACAACTGGCTGCAAGTCTAGTTCCACAGAATTCAGCACCTTCATCTGGCCTCCAAAGGCAATGCATGCACGTGTTATACACATATTCAGACAAAATAGTCAGACTCAAAAAATATTTTTAAAGTCATTTAATACTTCATGCATACACACATCACATGTGCACTAATAATCATAAATATGTGTGCTTCTTTTCTTTTTTTCTTTCTTGTTTTGGTTTATATAGTCACAGCTGTACTGGAACTTGGTCTGTAGACCAGACTGGCCTTGGACTCACAGAGATCCATCTGCCTCTGTGGGGATTAGAGGTGTGTGCCATCACCACCCAGCTATGGGTCTTTCTTTCTTTCTTTTTTTTTTTTAATATTGTTTAAGGTTTATTTATTTATTATGTACAGTGTACGTACAGCCTGTATGTATGCTTGCAGAGCAGAAGAGGGCACCAGATCTCATTATAGATGGTTGTGAGTCACCATGTGGTTGCTGGGAATTGAACTCAAGACCTCAGGAAGAGCAACCAGTGCTCTTAACCTCTGAGCCATTTCTCCAGCCCCCAGCTATGTTTCTTATCTATTGGGCTTTCTGTTATTTTCCAATAGTATATATGTCTGATTTGTTGTTGTTGTTTTTTGTTTTTATTTTTATTTTTTATTTTTATTTTATATTTTTTTTTTTTTGACAGGGTTTCTCTGTGTACCTCTGTAGACCATGCTGGTCTTGAACTCACAGAGATCCACCTGTCTTTGCCTCCTGAGTGCTGGGATCAAAGGCTTGTGCCATCACCACCAAGCTATATGTCTGATTTAATGTTAGTACTACACTGTACCGATTACTGTAGCATTGCAGTTAAGTTTGAAATCAGGAAGTTTGAGGCCTTCAAGTTTGCTTGGGGGTGGGGACTTCTAAGGGTTCCTTGAGACTCTGAGTTTTAGGGTTTTTCTCTCTCTCCCTTCCTGCCTCCTTCCCTCTCTTACTCTCTTCCTTCTTACTGAGACAGTCTCATTCTGTGGCCTTGACTGGCAGGTGAGCTATCTCATGCCCTCACCAAATATTTTCTGTCACAGCTGGTTGAATGTGTTGATGCAGAATCCACAGACACAGAAGACGGAGTGTAGGGCATCTGCACACCAATCTACCCTTCATAACACACATTACTGGAAGTCCTGTTGCCTCAGCTTTTCTCACAAGCTCTGGGATTACAGGCATGCTCTGTTTAAGGTAGGTTTTTCTATTTTTCCAAAAACACCATTGGATATTAATAGCAATTGCTTACATCGTTAAATCACTTAGGGTGTATTGACGTTTAAAAACGTTGGGCTGGGGTTCAGGTGTGGTGATGCATGCCTTTAGTTCTAGAACCCAGAAGGTAGAGGCAGGAGGATCTCTGGAAGTTCAATACCAGCCTGGTCAACATTGTAAGTTCCAGGATAAACAACCCTGTCCCACCACTCCCTCAGTAAATAAAATAAAATGTTGGATGTTGGGCTAGGGTTGTAGCTCAGTAGTAGCCCACATGCCCAATATGAATGATACCCAGCACAAAATACTAAGTTTTCCAAGCTGTGAGCACAGTATATCTTTCCTTCCTTTCTTTCTTCTTCTTTTTTTGTCATCTTTAACTCTTTTCAGAAGAACTAAGCATAGTAGCAGAGCCTTGTAATCTCACAACTCAGGAAGGTAAGGAAAGAAGATCCTGAGTTTGAAGCCAGCCTGACCTTCATAGCAAGGCTGTCTAAAAATTATTTTAAATATTTATTATTATATGGTATGTGTGTGTGTATGTATGTAGTATGTACAGCATAATGCATGCATGGAGTTCAGAGGACAACTTCAGCTTCTGGGGGTAATTCTCTCCTTCCACTGTGTGTGTGCCAGGGATCAAATAGGACATCAGGCTTGGCAAAAAACACAGTTACCTACTGAACTATCTAACCTCCTCACTGAATATTTTCTGTCTCATTTGGTTGAATGTGTTGACTCAGAAAGACTGTGTGTAGGGCACCTGCATATCATTGTCTTAGGGTTTCTATTGCTGTAAAGAGACAACATGACCACACCAACTCTCATAAAGGAAAACATTTAAGGGGGGGTGGGGATAGTGAAGTATGGGGGTGGTAGGGGATCAGGGGGGTGGCTTACAGTTTTAGAGGTTCAGTCCATTATCATCATGGTGGGACATGGTGGCATGCAGGCAGACATGGTGTTGAAGCTGAGAGTCCTGTATCTTGATCAGTGCACAAGCAGGAAGTGAACTGTGACAATGGGTGTAGCCTGAGCATATATGAGACCTTTAAGCCCACCTCCTCTGTGCCACACTGTGGCCTTCCTCCAACAAGGCCACACCTCCTAATAGTGCCACTGCCTTGGTGGGCCATTCTCTTTCAAACCATAATCACCCTATAGTGTACATATCACACAATACATTGTTATTATTACTATTGCCCATGGAAATGCTCAGAAACTTCAGCAACACAAGGAAAGTAGCAACAGTGGGCACTTTTTAATTGTTCTGAATCTTAAAAGGAAATATTGGGTTTTTTCCACCACTAAGTGTCATGTCAGCTGCTGTCACTCACTCATTCCACTTTTTTTTTTTGGTTAGTTTGAAGTTTTGTTTCTTTACTTTTAAAGTTTTACTATTCAATTTTTATTTTATATGCTAGATGTTTTGCCTTGAATGTGTACCACTTGTGTACCTGGTGCTCAGAGGCCAGAGAGGGCATGGGATTCTGGAACTAGAGCTACAGACCTTTGTTAGTCAACACGTGGGTGTTGGGAACAGAGCCTGGGTCCTCATCATAAACTTAACCAAATACACATTCTCTAATAATGTTATGGTATTTTCTTTATATTTGGTTAATATACTAAAGTACATAGATAGAATGTTCAAAAGAAACAATCTTGCATTCTTGGGATAAATCCTATTTGGCCATAATAAATTCCTTTTATGCATTGCTAACTTCAGTATGTTCATATTCATATTTTAAAAGGAATTTAGTATATATATCTGAGGCAGGTATTGCTTTGTAACTTTCTCTTATTTGTAATGTTATTGCCTATAGTTTTAATTTAGCTGCAATAACACCCTTTCCAGGGTCTGATGCCTGCTGTGGCTTCCAAGGACTCCTGCATTCCCATGGAGCACAGAAACTCACACAGGTTTTAGATTTACCTATTTTGTGTGAGTTTTTGCTTACATGTATATATGTGCACCTGTGTGTGGCTGTGTCCTCACAGGTCAGATGTCCTGTGCTGAATGAAATTCAGATGGTTGTGAGTCACCACATGGGTGATGAGAACAGGACCTGGGTCCTCTGCAAGAACAAGTGCTCTTAACACTCAGCATCTCTTTATCTCTCCCTCACCCCCTGGACAGGGTCTCACGATATAGTCTTGGCTGGCCTGCAACGCTTTGTAGGCCAGGCAAGGATTAACTTTGCCTTAGTTTTAAAAATATTTATAGTTATATAGGCTTTGCCAGAGAGATGGCTCAGTGATTGTGGTTCCCAGCAACCATAATGGTTTTCCATTTGTCCCTAAACATAAGAAAACGAAGGCCTCTTTGGATAAGAGAAAACAAAAAAAAAAAAAAAAAAAAAAAAAACACCCTTTCAGATAACAGAATGAACATTCCATAGGAGCCCTGAGCAGGATGGAGACCCTGCACTGACTACTACCCAGTCAGAGGAAGGAAAAGTCAACCAAGGCAGAGGCCAACCTTCTAGCCTGTGACAACCACATGGCAGAGAAAGCAGGCAAAAGCCGGCTGTGGTGGTCCAGCACTCCAGGCAGAGGCAGGCAGACTTCTGTAAATCTACAGGCTGGCTAGGATAATTGAGACTTTTTCAAAAGCAAAAAAGAAAAGCTAGTCAGGCCAACTGTGTGCTGAGGAGAATGCCATGGCAGAGGAACTTCACTCCATTTGGCCCCCTGTGGCGTCAGTCATCCAGTCCTCTCAGCAGCCTTCAGCCAAGTTGGTGGGGTGGAGTGAGAGCCTGTCTGAGCTGGTGAAGGCAAGACTCTCTCACATTGTGTCTGGGTCTCCTAGCATAGTTGCCCGCCCTGGCATGCCTGGGCACTGGGGATAGGAGACTTGGCCTAGCAAAGAATGGGCTGACGGGAACAACAAACTCCATTTACACACAGCTTCCGTCCCAGAGACTTTGAAAATTAAATACTCCCCAAGCTATGGAAAGCCAGCCACTGGCTGAGTGCTAGAACTTTATTATTATAATGGGCCGGCCCAATTCCAGCCACCACAGGCAGAACAATGAGCCATTGAAGCCTTCTGAAGGTCTGCCTCCCATCCACCTCTCCCTCAGGCTGGGAACTGGTACTGAGGCCTCTGAGGGGAGGGTAGTAGGGCAGACATGCCTAAGTCCTGGCTTTGCCATCTCAGCTCACAGAGACTTCTGGGGGAGGAAGTCTGGGAATTGCTTTCCTCACTCATCAAGCAGGGCCTCCATAAAAACTACAAGCAGAAAAACCATAAGCAGACGCAGCTTTTACACTGACAGTCCATTGCATAGCTTGACTCTTGTGGGTTAGCAGCTAATTGTAATCTGCTTCCAGGGAAGTTACATGAAGATGCTGGAGACAGGTGCTCTCGCCATGCCTGTCCATGGGGTACCTCTGCCTCATGCCAGAGTGTGTATCAGGCCAGTCATTTATGTGCTGGGCTGTGGGGGTGGGCTGCAAAGAAGGCCCAATGAGTAGCCAGGTAAGAGCCATCAGTACTTGTCTCAAAGCCATCAGTGGCCACAACTGAGGCAGTGAGCTGTGCCCATCTGGCTGTTAACTCCCAGTTGCTATGTCACACTATAACTTGTTTATGGCCCCACTTTATTCCCAGGCATTTTGGTGTTATTTGATCATCAGTTTTAAGCCCAAAATATCCAATTTTATTGGGAGAGAAAAAAAATTTAATTTTATGGAACTACAAGGCCCAATCACTGTCCCATGAAATCCTAGAAGGGATTGGGCCTGGTCTGCCTTGCCCATCCCTGTTGCCTTTGCTCCTGGCTTTGAATTTCCTTCCTGAGATGAGGCTTCACCCTGCACAGTCAGGCAGCTGAATTTGGTCTTCTGTGACTCCTTGGGTCTATCTGGGTTGGATTTCCAGCTTATGAGTGCCCAACATCCTGCTCTATCCCTGGTGCAGGCCGGCTCTGAATACAGAAGGCCTGTGAAGGGAGTCCTCTTAGCGCCTACTGGGAAAGCCTCACGTGCTCCTCAGATAGCACTAGGACGGCTCCTGGGACCCCAGCTTGGGTTTCAGGATTAGAGTAACCTGAGTATCATAAACCGAAGCAGGGCTGAGATTAGGCAGGCTCAGGTCTAAGATGCTTCCAGGCTGCTGGGAGATGTGAAGGTCTCCGCACGACCCTTGTAGTCACAGGTGCTTGGCTGTGGACCAGAACTTCAGGGCTGCCCAAACCCTCTGGTGGCAAGACTAGAAACATGAGAGCTCTTAGAGAGCTTAAGGGGGCTTGGGAACAGCAAGGGGAGGTAGCAGAAGCCAGGTCCCAGCAGCAGGGATGCTCAGGTTGAGGGCCAGCAGCTGCCCATGGGTGAGTAGCCAGGGCCCTGGCTGACTCACCATCAAGGTCACATGGTCACCATCAAATGGGTCTTCTGTTCCTCCTCCTCCCAGAACAGCTCCCCATCCAGAGTGGACAGCACCAATGTTGGACCTTCGGTGGACCTAGGTCACACAAGATGGGCAATGTCAGGCATGAGTGTGACATGACACTGCATGGACAGGTGCAGGGGGCCAAATTTATCTCCTCGTGGTCTCTTGGCCCCCTGTGTTGAAGCATCTTCTGTTCAGTTATTTCACATCCTGAATATCTTGGGTCATGGTTGGGGAAGCCCTCACCAGCCTCTCTGGGACAGTCCTTTTTTGTCTACCCTGTCTGGGAGGGTTGCTGAGCAACCAACCTATGGCATGTCTGTGGCAGGATTGAGGTGTCTGCACTATTCTGAGGAACCTTCCATTTCACCTGGAAGAAGCCAGTCAAAGCACCATCAAGACCCTTACCTGGCTGTGAGGGACAAGCAGGGCTTGGGTCTGGCAGCACCCTCCTGTTGCCTTCCACAGTGAGAGCAAAGCACAAGCGTGTGGCTCTATGTATTTATTTGTGCCTTTGCCTAGTTCAGGAAGCACTTGAGGAGCAGCATCCAGAAGTGCAGCCTGAGCTTGGATCAGAAAACAAAGCCCCCAAGGACTCTGCTGGCTCTGGACTTGCACTGGCAAAAGCACTTTGTGGGGACAAGGAGAAGAGACAGGATGAGGCCAGTTTAAATGGTACAGAGGCTTGTGTTTAGCTCAGGTTCCTTAGGGAGACATCTTTGGGGCACGTTTGGGAGGATGTATGTGCTGGGGTTTGAATAAGAATGGCCCCCATAGGCTCAAATGTTTGAAAGCTTAGTCATGGGGAGTGGCACTACTTGGGAGAGATTAGGAGATAGAGACTTGTTGTTGGACGAAGTGTGTCACTGGGGGTGGGCTTTGAGGTTTCAAGGGCCCAAACCAGACCTAGTCTTTCTTTCTCTTCCTGCTGCCTGTGGACCTGGATGCAGAACTTGCAGCTCCTTCTGCAGCACCATGTCTACCTGCATGCCACCATGCTTCCCTCCACGACAACAACAAACCTGTGAAACAGTAAGCCAGCCCCAATTAAATGCTTTCTTTTTCTTCTTCTTCTTCTTTTCTGCTCATTTTATTTATTTATTTTCCTGAAACAGGTTTTCTCTGTAACTTTGGAAGCTGTCCTAGAACTCACTCAGTAGACCAGGCTGGCCTAGAACTCACAGCGATCCACCTGCCTCTGCCTCCCAAGTGCTGGTATTAAAGGTGTGCGCCACCACTGCCTGGCTAAATGCTTTCCCTTCTTGCCATGGTCATGGTGTCTCTTCACAGCAATAGAACACTAACAAAGACAGGGGTTGCTGCTTGAGTTCCAAAGATGCCCAGGAAACAGGGTCCGGAAGCTCTTGTTCTGGTCCTGCTCAGTTAGTGCTGGACTGGGGCTCCTGCACTCAGTAGTAAGTCCACAGCCTGCAAGTTTGGGGCCAGATGTTGCTGGAGGTTCTTGACCCATCACCCTTCAACCCTGTTATGAGTAGTTTTCCCTGAGCCTGGCCCCACAACCACATCAGCCCCAAATAACACACAGAGACACTGTATTAGATATAAAGCTGTTGGCCTGTTACTAATGTTTTTCATTGGCTAGTTCTGTCTTAAATATTAACCTATTTCTATTAATCTAAGTGTTTCCAAGTTGTCTTACCTTACCGGAGAGAGGGTCTGGACTTCTTCCCTCAAGTCTCTATATTTTGACCTTCCTACTACATCTCCCAGAATCCTCCTTGTCTCCTAGTCCCACCTACCTTGCCTTCCCATTTGCCAACAGTGCTTTATTCATTAACCAATAAGAGAAACATATTTACAGAATGACATCTCCCATCATTTCCTCTTTTCTGTCTAAATAAAAAGAAGGGTTTTAACTTTAACATAGTAAAATATATAACAAAGCAGTTATCAAATAAAAACTATAGTTAACAATATTTAGTCCATTAACATTTAGCAAGATTTAAAGAAAATATTCCATCATTTATCCTAACTTTGTGAGTCTAAAGTTTTATAAGTAACTTATCTTTAGTCCTATCTAACTAAGGAAAACTGTAATCATAACCACCTGTCTTCAACTCCATCAAAGACCACAAAAGGATAATATATAAACTCTAGAAATGACAGAGACAACTTGCTGCCTGGTCAGTCACCCGAAGTTCTTCTGTAATGTTCCATCTTCAGCCTATAGGCCACAGTGTGTCTAATAGACTACTCAGCAAAGCAGGAAACTTTAAACTGTCCACCTGTATTGGCAGCTTGTCAGTCACTTTTCTCTGTGTTCCGCAGAATGTCTGGCAGACTCTTCCATGAAGCAGGAACCCTACAGCAATGTCCATCTTGTTTCAGCAATCACTTTTCTGTGGGTTCTGCATGTCCAGTTTATACAGCATAAAGTCAAACAGTCTAGACAAGAGCAGTATCTTGCCCAAATCTTGCCATATTGGAAGTAAACTCCATAACGAGTTTCTTCAATGTCCATCTTCCTTTCTGATGTAGTTGGTGTTACCAGGAGCAGTTATGCCTCACTGTTAAGAAAAACCCTAAACCATTTTAAATGCCATATTCTGTAGTTCTTTGAAATCCATTTGAAATATATTTCTGTCTATCTAGAAAACTTAACTAACAAAACTATAAGTTTGATTATTATAGGTGACTATAATCTGTACTAAATTATACATTATATTTTAAATGAACTATATAAACACAATACCTAAACAAGAGGAGAAATATGCATATCACAAAATTGATATTAAATTTGTATCAATAAATGAAAATCCATTCCAAAACAAAGTATCCAATTCTATACCATGCAGCCCCAAATAAGCACACAATGATTTATATTATTAAACTGTTGGCCCATGGATAGGGCTTCTTATTAGCTAGCTCTCTCCTAATTATTAACCCATTTCTATTAATCTAGGTATTTCTACATGGCCTATCTTACAGAAGAGTGCCTGGCACACCCTATCCTCTTGGTCCCTCCATGGTGTCTCCTGCAGTGCCTCTCTGTCTTTCCCAGAATTCTCCTTGTCTCCTAGTCCCACCTATCTTCCTGCCTCTACTGGCTATTGACCAAACAGTGTTTTATTTATTAACCAATAAGAGAAACATATATACAAAAGGATATCCCCCATCAGGAGAGCACACTTTCCTCCTGGGCTGGGGTTGGCCCCCAAGAGCTAGACCTGTCTTGGATCATTTGGATGGAGAATTAATTCACAGATACTTCCAAAGGGAGTTAGGTCTGTGTGGTCCATTCCTAAGTATCCAGTGCCTACCTGCTGGCCTCAAGCTTGGGAATGCCCACCCATGTCTGGGTGTGGCCTGCACACATCATTCTCACTGTGTATCCCATGTGGAGCTAAGGGTGAACTGAGTAGGGAGTCAGGAGGATAGACAGAGGGCAGGCCAGGAGAGTCTAGTGCATTTGGTCAGGCATTCGAAGGAGGGGCCCTTGCCTGGAGTAGGCCACCCAAAGTTACTAGGTACAGGGAAGTAGCATCCAGAGGAACAGGTAAGGCAGAAGTGAGGGGAGCAGGAATAGGAAGTCCAGTACAGACACAATCATGTATCTCATGTGATAAAGCCTCCTGATCAAAGGGATCTTGAGCCTGAATAGTGACATGGTCTTTTAGTCCTATCTGCTGGAACCACTACCTGTGGAACTGAGTCATATGCCAAGCGAGCAAAGAACAAAAATGTGGATGGACCTCAGACATAAGCTCATGTCTGAGGCCTCAGGCAGACACTGCTGTTTCTCATAGGCAAGTCCACTTGCCAGCAAGCACAGCAGAGACACACACCTCTGCTGCCAGATGAGCAGAGGTAGGGGTTCCCAGGGGTTTAGGATGTGCAGAATGGGGGTGTGTGCTACAGTCTCAGCTGCTCTGCTGCTTGCCTCAGAACCCTCTCCGAGCTTTGCTGGGTTCTGTCCTCCACTAGTGTACCCTCAGCCTGGTCCTGAAAAGCACCTGTCACCCTTCTCTGTGCCTGCTGCACAGGGATTTCAGGACAACATAAAGGGGGGTGGTATGGGCCAGGGCAAGGCACTAGGAACCAGGTGCTCCATTCTACTTCCTAGGATAGTCATGCAGGGAGGGAGCTCCTACCAACTCCTTTCCTTCCCATGTCCTTGCGCAATCCAAAGCCACAAACAGAGGTGTGTAAAGCGTTGCCGGGGGTAATTGCAGGTTATATGGAACAATCTGAGGAATTAAAAACATATTTTCATTGCATCATAAAAACATGCAAAGGCAGAGAAGAGGCGGCCCGGGGAGCACCTGGCTCTGGGATGGGGAGCACCTAGCCCTGGGGCATTCTAGCCCTTGATGCATTTTCTGGTCCAGGGAGGAGACTAGCCCTGCAGTGATCCTGCAACTAGGCCATGCAGATACTCAGGACACATACATTGCTGATGCAACTCATCCATGGGTCCTTCTCCTTGGCATTGGCCCTGCCTTCGGCACAGGGCACAACAATCCTCGGTGACTGGCACAAGGTAGGCACTGGTCTGTGCACACTGCCCTGATGGGGACTTCCTGGTTCTGTTCTGGCTCCACCCATGACTGAGTGAGGGCTCTGGGGTCAGGTCTCACCAGAGCACTGGGCTGCCTTTGTGGTCTTCTGAATCTGGCCCTGAGCCCCACAGCCAGGCCAATGTGTGGGGCTACACTGACTAGCCCCAAAGGTAGCTTGGGTGGTGGCTCATCCCTGTGACTGTCTTTCCTCTGCAGCACTTGCTGCCAGACTCCTGCTCCCCAATTTCCAGGAGTTCAAAGGGAGCTAGGACCTGAAGCCATAGAATATGGATTCGTGGATGTCTGGACCTCCTAGAGGCTGGCACAGGCTGAGACAGATTCCAGGGGCAAGTGCCCTGATGCATATTTTGCTCTGGAAAGAAGATGTAAAAGGATGCCCTCCCTACCTTTGGGGCCAGCCAATGCAGCTGCACACACTGGCCTGGCTATGGGGCCCATGAGCAGGCTCAGGAGACCACAAAGGCAGCCCCGCTGCTCTGCTGAGACCTAGGCTCAGAGCCCTCACTCAGTCCTGTGGTGCCAGAACAGGATTAAGAGGGCCCCAATGGGGCTGTGTGCACAGGCCAGTAACTATCCTGAAGGAGCTTTGGGGATATGAATGTATGGATGGTATTGGCTGGCTGGGTAGGCAGGAAGCTACAAGCCAGTGTGTGCAAAGGGCCAGTCACAGGTTGCCTCTATTCAATCATCACCCAGCACCAAGGCCATTTTCAGGTGCTTGCTTGCCCCTTGGCAGAGACTGCCCCCCAGAGCTGTGGTCCCATGGGATACACCTGGCCAGGCCCCAGAGGCTTTCCACCCCTCTGGCCTGAGGCAGCAGGTGTTAGTTGACCTCTCTGCCTTCGCTAGCAGACAAAACCTCAAGCTGGAGGCGCACCCCGCCCCCCCCCAACCACGCCCTAGGATCCTGGCAGGCTGGGGCGTGCCACCAGTGGTGCATTTAATAGGACATGGCTGATCTGGCCCTGCACTTGTCAGGAGGGCGGGCCCAGCACAGCACTTGGCGTCTTAATTGGGCGCCTGAGAGCGCCCTGCACACTTCCACTTAGAGCCAGGCTCCTGTAGGCCCATTAAGGTGCAAACACATTCCTTTGTTGGCTGACAAGCAGGGTCCCATCCAAGGCTCCTGGGGCCAGGCCAAGTGATGTTTTCTTAAGGAAGACACGAGATTAGCCTCTGCTAAAGCCTCAGCATAATGCAGGGCCCTGCCCCTCCCTGTCAGGGCTGTGTCTCCCAGAAGTGATTGACAGGCACTCTCAAGCCCATCAAGCTTCAGTGTGGAGGATTAGCCAAAACCAGTCCACAAGCTGACTTGGAGGGCCACAGTGGAAAGTGAGGAAGTGAGCAGCTTTCGGCTCAGAGACAGAAAACCTCAAACAACCCTGGCAAACCCTTTCCTCCTGTTCCTGACCCTTGGTGACCTCTGGACCTTAGGGGTGACCTTGGCAGAAGGTCCAGGAGGGATCTCTAGAAAGAGTCTTCAGACCTGAGCCATTAGCTGAAAGGAGGCTGAAAATGGAGAGGTGCTGTGTCCTGCCAGGGACCGGAAGGGTCAGGTCAGGGTTGTTCCTCCCAATGGCTTCTAGGAACTCTAGGACCAAGACACTGTGTGTGGCTCCATGTGTTCTGGTTCTGGTGGCAGCAGATTGGGGATTCCTGGGGACACCACAAGCAGACACATGCTTTAGGAAAATACTCTCTTTATTGGTGCTCCAGAAATGCCAGGGGTCTCAAACCTGGGCAGCCCACATGGGGGTTTCTGCACAGGCCATCATCATCTGACACTGGAGGATGGGAAGGCTTGCCAGAGGATGCAGGTGTGGAGTAACTACTCCGTGCAATCATCCCTGCAGGACACACGGTGCTCCATTCTCATATGGGTCTCTGAGGAGGCAGCAAAGACTTCCAGTCCTGCCAATAACAGGTGGGGTCACTACAGGCCAACCCTCACATTGGCATAGCTGTGTCACCCTAAACCATAGGAGACCCTTGAGATATAAAAATAAGCCCTTGAAGAGAGCCCCCAGCCCCACACTTGCCCAGGTTGGTATATCAGAGCAACTGAAATTGCTACAAAAATATTTTGATCAAAACAGGGCTCTTAACAAAAGGCCCAGAAGGTATAATATTGTGGTAAGAGCTTCTTTAGAGAACCCTTTTTGTCAAATGAAGCCCTGGTGCTGGGAAGCCTTGGTGGAGCTGATGTCAGAATGCCCAGACAAGGCCCCTGACAAGACTGACCAGTGGGTGTCTGGGACTCAAACTTGATAGAGGGCATCTTGAGGGGGAAAGAACTCTTTCTATAGTCTCCTCCTCAGCTTCAGTGAGAATAGTCACTAAGGGCCCAGACCAAGAAAGGGTGACAGCCAAGACAGATATCCCAAGATGGGCTGTAGCATGCAGACTCAGGACTGGGGCTTCTAGAGGATGCCGTCAGACAGAGGTGACATGGCAGGGGCAGATGCCTTCACCAATTTCTTCCTCAGAAGAGGGCTACAATGACTGCTAAGGAAGGCACTGCGACTCTGGCTCCCCGCTCAGCTAGCCTGGCTCTACAAAGCTATAGCAGAGTCATATGTGTGTACAAAGCAGCATCTCCACCTTCTGGGCAAGAAGGAAATGAAAGCGGCACACAGGAAGAAAGCAGCACTTGACACTCACCAGGAGATCTAGCCTGTGGGGAACCCCTGCGTGTACCTGGCATCATGCCTGTCATGGTGGCTCCCATGACTCCAGCCACAAATGCTCAGGCCTGCTCACCTGCACCCAGGTGTGGCATAGTGTGTGCCCTCAGCTTGGCAGGGATGGAGACTTAACCTCAGCACCCAGTCACAGTGGGCTGCAGACCCGAGCGCTTGGAGATGTGCAGTTTTACCACCTCTTCGGAGCAAGTGGGATGGATCCCTACTGTCTGCATCACCTGTGCATATGACGCCCCACATCTGCATACATTGAGAGTAGAATGGTAAGTGAGCAGCCTTGGGAGGTCTGTCCATGCCATGACCTTGGGAAGGCTTAGAAGACGTATCAGCACTAGGACTATCTGCCCAAGCCTGTGCCGCTCTGCCCACTGCTCCCAGTAAACATCCACTACCTACATTGCTAAGTTGCTACCTACCTCAGGCCCACCTATTCAACCTTCCCCTGGCTTGCTCTAGTCTGTCTGTCCTAATTGCCCCTCCTTCAAGGCCTGCTCCATCACTGTCAAGGTGTGGCAGGAACTGTCCACCTGCCATACCTTGAATCCTGAAAGACACAGACATGAGAAGGCATAGGGAAAGGTGGACAGGAGGAGGGTGTGTGGGTCCCCAGTGGGCTGGGAGCACATGAGTTTGGCTAAGAGTTGGGCCTTGGGGGTAAGAGGTCTAGGGACAAAGGAGAGCAGGGAGAGGATTTCAACAAAGGAATAGGACCAACATGTTGAAGGGTTGTGTGGGTGAGACAGGGTTTGGGCCACACCTGTCATACAACATCAGGCCTACCTAGCCTACAAATGTGTTAGGGCAATGGCTGGTGATAAGGTTTTCCCAAGCATGAGCCATAGGTCCCAGGTGAGCCCATGTCTTAGGGATGTCTTTCTGTGGTCTCTAAGGGATTGCAGCAGAGCTGTCACATAGGAGTTTACTCCAAAGTAGCTACCAGGTAGGATCCACGAGCAGCGTCTCCTAAGTATCCCCTAGAGACAATGTGGGCAGTGTCTAGCATGGATACACGATGTAGATGATGGTAAGCGGGGCATCCACATCAGTTTGGCTGGGGAGGGCCCTGGAATTACAGTGCTGTCCCACAGTACATTCCATTTCATCGCCCAGACAATTCAGTTTTGGGAAGAATTTCTGAAGGTTATTTTATTTTATTTTATTTGGTTTTTCGAGACAGGGTTTCTCTGTATTGCTTTGGAGCCTGTCCTAGAACTAGCTCTGTAGACCAGGCTGGACTCAAACTCACAGAGATCCACCTGCCTCTGCCTCCCAAGTGCTGGTATTAAAGGAGTGAGCCAACAATCCCCCCCCCACCCCCGTTGTATTTGTCATGCCGGAGGCAGGATGAAAGATGCCCGCTGCAGACATGCACAAACCCCATCCCCAGAAATGTGGACCCAGTAGCTTCCACTACTGTGAAGACAACTAACAGAAACTGCTGTCAGAACAGAGGAAGTGGCTACAGCACAAAAAGGCCAGGATTCTACATGACTTACTTGATCCCCAGAGCAAATCCTTGAGTGACTTCTCCAGCATTGGGGCCAAGGAAGTGCAGGCCCAGCACCAGCTGTGGGGGCTCCCTCAAGCACACCATCTGAAAGCCACAGTGATTTTGACTGTCACTTAGCTGTAAGGACTTGGTGTTCCCCATCTCCACAGCCCTCAGAGTTTCCTATTTGTGGGAGCTGGTACTGACTGTCAGTCTGACAAGCTCCACAAGGGCATTTCTACCTTGGGTAACAGTGGTGGGTAGCCCCATCGTAACTATGGGTGGCACTGTTCCATGGGCTGAGGTTCAGGCTGTACAAAATAAAGATTGTGAGCTGAGCACCAGCATCCATCTCTCTGCTTGACTGCAGACACAAGGTAACAGGAGGCTTCAAGCTTTTGCCACCAAGCATTTTGTTACACTGTGAGACAAAGTAAACCCTTCCTAAGTTGTTTCTGCAGGTACTTTGTCACATGGGGAAAGTGGCTAATATTCGCTGCTCTGCCCTGTGGACATCAGCACACTCCCTGTAGTCACTAGCTTTTCCCCTCTTAGTCCGAGTGCACCCTAGCCCTGGCCCTAAGCACACTCACCTTTATGTAGCACTGCGATGCATCCCGATCTGTCACTGTGTATTCCAGTGGCTTATAGTAGGCATGGTAAACCTGGGTGACAAGACACCAGCACCTAAATTCGTGGCCATGCCCAAGATAGTCCTATAGTCTTGGAACTAACAACAGCAACAAAAAGTACTCAGAAGGCACAGGATTCTCAAGGACCCAGAAGCACTCATGTGACCCAAGGGTATGTGTGAGATGTGGAAATACTTCAGCTGGTTATAGAGAGTGTGTCCTCCTATGTTCAGGTAGCCAGTACCCATAACCACATAGTCTGCAGATAGAGTGTCCCCTACTCAGATCTAAGACTCCCCATTGAACTACAGCAGGAGAGCAGGCATCAGACTGCTGAGGTGCTGTTAGCCATGGTACAACAGAGACCACGTTTGAGCCATGCTACTGGGGCATCTCCAAAAGGCGCAGACTGGACAGAGGGACCTCAGGTAAGTCACTGGTATAGGAGTGCCCACCCTACCCATGTGAGCAGGAATGGCTCTCAGATGGCTGCCCGGCCTCCCTGAGACACCCTGGTGCTGACTTGGCAAGCGTCAGCTAAGTGAAGGAGTTGGTGCAGGGTTGTGGAGGGGCAGGGCAGGCCCCAACCTCACTGGAGCTGAGGAACAAGGGCTTTCAGCACCCATGAAGAGCTTGACAGTATGTTCAGGGCTGCAGCCATATAAAAAATGAGCAGGGCCCCACATGTGCTACACAGCCATTATTAATTAATAGGGCTTCAGAGAATATTGTTCTAAGCAAGACAGAACTGAAAAAAAAACAAACAAGAATGTTTGGCCATTCAACATCATGAAACATAAAGCATTATAAAATGCTATGAACACATGTCCCAGTGTACTTATGATGAATCTAACAAAAATAGCAAATAAAGTGCTGGGAGGGCAGGCCTGTCAGGCCTGTCTCCATGATGGAGGGGCCTGGGTACATGGAGCGGGCAGACTCCATAGCCTAGTGACCCCGGCCTCTCTGCCTGCAAGCTGCTGCTACAGGAAGACCTACACCAAAGTCCTCCAGCTTCTACAACCTGGCAGCTTTTGAAGCTTCCAGCCACTCTGGCCTACTCTGAGAGCACCACTGGGGCCACAGGCAGCCTGCCACTGCAGACTCCCAAAAGCACCCAATTAAAATCCCCATGTTTAGGATGGAGGCTCCAGTCAGGGCCATTGGGCCTGTAGGTATTAGAAGAACTGGGGAAGAGGACAGAATTTAGGCTGGGAGTGCATGCCTTGCCCACCGGGAACCTCAGGCGAGTACCAGAAAGGTGGAGATGCAGGTGGGTAGAAATGGGCCAGCCTGGGCAAGAAGGTAGAATGGAGCAGCCAGTAGGCCAGAGGACACCTTGGAGGAGCCACTCAGGTTAAGGGAGACTCCTCCCACTAAGAGGTAGGGAGAACTCTGCAGCACCAGGACCTGAGACCTGTCACAATCTCTCTGTATGCTGAGGCTCTGGTGGGAACGCTAGGAACCAAGACAGTGCTTCTACACACAGCATAGTTAGGCGCGGGATGGAGGCTGCCAGACCACAGGACCTCAGGGGAGGAAGGTCAAGGACTCCATCCTGGACAGCAGGGGGCAGTTCCCTACCTCTACATGCTCCTGGCCATGGAGAGCCACAGCCTCCTCCTCAGACAGCCCCACACAACCATACTCCAGTGGGGTAAAGACAGTCGTGGGAACCTGGAAAGTAGGTCTGGAATCAGATATGCCACTTGGGCCCCCCAAATTGAAATTGCATCCCTTGAGTGACACTTGAGTAGTAATCTGAGGCCAGGGGCCCAGCCACACACGAACACAGCAGGTGCTCACTCATTGTTCCTGGGCTGGACCAGGTCCCTCTCTCTAGAAGAGGGGATGAGCTGCCAGCCATAGCCCTACTACCCTCACCAGTACACCCATATGTCGACAAAGGGCACGAGATCCTGCCCATAGTTCCCAGTGACTAGGGATCTGGTTCATATGGCCCCAAGGACTATGTCCTCCTGCTCATGTACGCACACACTCACATTCACACACTCACATGTACATATACACCCATGCACATACATCTGTGCATATGCACGCATGTATACATGTGTGCATAATATACCATGCACATGTAAACACATAGGTGCAAAGGTACCCTTTAGCCAGGAAAACCAGCCAAGCCTTTCCCAGATTGGATTTGGGTCCTTCATAGGAACTCACACTGCTGTAATCCATTAAGGCTGAGGATTTCCCAAAGAGCCTCTGAGCCAGTAGCTTTCCTGCCTTGATAGCTGTGGGTGTCAGCTCAGGCCGCCCCTGAGGGAAGAACAACAACACTATGTTCCAGGCAGCTCTACAGATGCTGCACCACCACCCATTGCCTTCCTAACAGGTTGAAGACTCCCAGTACCATGCCATAAGCTTTGAGGATGTGGACATAGGCAACAAGGATATGGGCACGGCTGTGAGGGTAAAAACAAGAACCGTGAGGGTGTGGACACGAGTTGTGAGGATGCAGACTACAGTGTGAGTGTGTGGACAGGAGCTGTGAGTATGTGGACATGAACTGTGAGGGTGTGGACAGGAACTGTGAGTGTGTGGACAGGAACTGTGAGTGTGTGGACAGGAACTGTGAGTGTGTGGACAGGAGCTGTGAGTGTGTGGACATGAGCTGTGAGTGTGTGGACATGAACTGTGAGGGTGTGGACATGAACTGTGAGTGTGTGGATATGAACTGTGAGTGTGTGGATATGAAATGTGAGGGTGTGGACATGAGCTGTGAGTGTGTGGACATGAACTGTGAGGGTGTGGACAGGAGCTGTGAGTGTGTGGACAGGAGCTGTGAGTGTGTGGACAGCAGCTGTGAGTGTGTGGACAGGAGCTGTGAGTGTGTGGACATGAGCTGTGAGTGTGTGGACATGAGCTGTGAGTGTGTGGACAGGAGCTGTGAGTGTGTGGACATGAGCTGTGAGTGTGTGGACACTGCTACAAGCTGTGAAGATCTGGACATCTTCATGCAAGGCTGAATTTCTCACAGTGACAATCCCAAGACCTCTATGGGTTTGCTTATTACCACTGTCTTCCATCCACCCCACTGCAAGGGCATGTGGAGTCATCATTACTCTCTAGAAGAAGGAGTAGGCTGCCAGGCATAGCCTCACTACCCTCCATCCCTGGCACAGGCTTTTCTCTCAATCTGTTACACCAACGATCTCAAGAGTGTTGGTCTCATGACAGAGCTCAAAAGAGATCCTGCCATGGTTCCCAGTGGCTCAGGGTCCAGTTCATATGACCCCAAGCATGTCATGTGCTCCTGACACACAACTGGACATGCATGTCACAGTCCACAAAAAATTCCAAATCAGTGTCATTCCACAGGAGACCCCTCTGTCTCAGGGCACACCTTGCCTCGGGTGTTTCTGCTTGCAGCAGCTCAGGCCCCCACTGTCAATCACCTCTGTAGCAGGAAATGCAGATGCTGTTTGGCATTCCAGAAATGAGTAAAGATCTACAGAGATAAACTCCACTTCCAGCCTGTGCATTCCATCAGGCCTGAGTAACCCTGAAACATCCCCACACAGCACAGCACATTAAACAACACCACTACTTCACCCTGGGGTTCTTCGTAGCCACTGGCCTGACCTGACTACAGGAGTATTATCTGCATTGCTTGCAATGATCTTTTAAACTGTATACTGAATTTTTAAAATAGAGGTTTTTGTGCGCCACATGCTGGTGGCAACACAGCACTGGAGCCTAGGGTGCAGAGATGCACATGGTGCTTTTTCGAAAGAACACAGGTGCTGTCTCAGGCTGCAGTGCTCACAAGACAAAGCTAAAGCCATAGTCAGAGGCTACAAGCTCCAAACCAACCACAGGCAGAGCAAGCAACCACACTACCCAGGTTCCTGAGGGGCTGGAGAGGTGATTCAGTGCTTAAGAGCACTGGCTGCTCTTCCAAAGGACCTGGGTTTCAGCACCCATATGGCAACTCACAACTGCTCATAACTTCACTTCCAGGGATATGATGTATAGATACAAAGCTTCTGGCTTCCATGTGCACCAGACACACATGTGGTGCACAGATATTCATGCAGGCATATAAAATGAACGTGTGTGTGTGTGTGTGTGTGTGTGTGTGTGTGTGTGTGTGTGTGTGTGTGTGTATGTATGTGTATGGTGAAGTGAAGAAGGGCTTGGACAGCAAGCCCCATGGAGCTTGTCATGCAGTCTTTGGAACTGCCATCTGCAAGGCTTTGTCCTGGCAGAGGTGGGAGTCTAGCACCTCTGGGAAGGTCACATTCCAAAATTTCAGTCACAGGGCCTGATGGTACCTTGCACAGTGACTACTTGGCTCATCTGAATATTTTCACAGTTGCAGGGGACCCCTCTGGTATACAAAAGACTCAGGAGCTGTGCTGACCCAGCAGGTTTGGAACCTACTATGCACAAACACTGGCTCAGCTTCACCAGGTTCCTCTCCACATTTCCCCAAGTGAGTACCAAAGGGTGCCAAGGCAGGGTAGCCATTGTCACACTCCTGAAGGCATAGGTGCCGGTGCCCTTGCCTAGCCTGCTTTGCCCCTGACCAAAACCTTCTGTTACCTACCCCACTGTCTCTCAACAATGGGACCCGAAGTGGTTCACCACCCGACGTCACTCATGTTCCTGCATGGTCCCTAGTGCTACTGGGAACTAATGATGTGATACTCATGTACATGAACAGTGACACATTGGGGAGGGTTGGATAGGGTCCCTCACCAAAAAGACAAACCTGCTTAGAATTTGAGTTTATTTGGAAATGGGTTTTTGTGTAACATACTGACCCAAGTCTGACAAAAGACAATCTGTAAAACAAAGGAGGGCATGAAGCACCTGGTAGAGACTATTAGTGATGACAGGACAGAGCTGGGACCCAAGGCCCACCCAGGCCCAGCATAGAGGAGACAGGAGGTAATCTCCTCCTAGAAGGTACTAAGGAGTACAGTCCTGTCCGCACTCAGATTTAACTTCAGGCCTCTAAGCGTGAGTGCTCTATGCTCCTGAACTTGTTACAGCAGCCCCAGGACAGACACATACTCGAGGGAGATATAGCAGGTGTCAACACAGAGACAAGAGGGCTGAGGGCTCTGTGAGCATGTGTGAGCATGTCTAAGCAGGGGCTCCTGAGCACCTTCCTTGAGATATATCAGAGTGGTTCAGTACGTGCTCCTCCTGAGGCTCTGAGGATGCAGAGACCAGGACTGATGAAGCAGGCCTTTGCAAGGGGCCTGTGAAGGAGGAGAATGGTGGCTGCATGTTTCCCAAGCTAGGGCCTTACTAGGGAGGTGCTAGAGGCCATAGTTTCCATGGAAGACAAGGAAGCAGGGTGTCCACAGTCACAGGTCCAGTCAGCAAGGATGGGGTTCAGAATATTGATACCTTCCCCACATTGAGCCCCTCACCCAAGAAAGAACAGTGATAGCCTAGTCGGCGAGGGACTGGAATAGCTTGAGGCTCAGAGGGGGAACTGTGGCAAGGACAGGTAGGGCCTGATGACCTCAACTGGGGCGTAAGACCTCACCAAGGTCATAACCAGCAACAGCTAACTCTGTGTACAGCCAGGGTTTGGTTTGATTTTATTTTGACATTTTTAAAATGATTTTGTGTATGGGTATTTTGCATGCATGTATGTCTGTGTGCTCCACACGTGTGCTTGGAATCCAAAGAGGCCAGAGGAGAACATCAGATCCTCTGGAACTGAAGTTATGGATGGTTGTGAGCTGCCATGTGGGTACTGGGGGTCCAGGTCCTCTGGAAGAGAAGCCAGTGCTCTTAGCCATCTCCTCAGCTCTCAGTTTTAAACTGTCCTACCCTGACACTCCCAGAGAGGCAAAGCATTAGAAGGGGCAGAAGCGAGTGCTCTATCCTTCCCAGGATGCACCTGACTAGTACCTAGAGTTGGATCTTGTGACTGGTGCTCTGGGATAAGAGAGAGACGTTTTTCCTGTGGACAGCAGAGTCTACATCACGTTCATCTCAAGGCCCGACTAAAATAGGGGAGCATGGAAATATGAGTTTCCAGTGGCTGGCATTGACCAGACAGACGCAGAGCATACCTCAGCAACATCTCCAATGGCAAAGATGTGGGGGACAGAGGTGGCCTCCTGAGCATCCACAACAATCTTCTGGTTCTCAGGGTTGACATTCACACCAGCCTTCTCCAGATTTAGATTTCTGGTTTCTGGAACTCGCCCTTAAGGAAAAGCAGAGAAAGTTGAAACATTTAGGTTAGCAATTTTGATGTAATGTAGTTGCAGGTGTATGAAATCCCAGCTCTTGAAAAGTGGAGGCAGGAGGATAACAAGTCCCAGGCAGCCTGGGCTATGTATATGCAGGGCTGGCTGGGCATGGTGGCACACACCTTTAACCCCAGCATTGGGGAGGCAGAGGCAGGTGAATCTCTGTGAGTTTGAGGGTGCCTTGGTCTACAGAATGAGTTCTAAGACAACCAGGACTACTACATAAAGAAACCTGTTTCCAAATCAAGATTGAGGCTATAGCTCAGCAGCAGACCAAGGAGAGAGGAGGTCCTGGTTTGAGTTCCTATACAATACATAGATCAACCAATAAATTCTCTAAGACACATTTCTCAGAGCTGCATTCTGTGGCTGGCCTAGGATCCCAGCTACTTTGACAGGCTGAGGCAAGATATGCTCAAGCACAGGAGTATAAAGCGGTCTACACAACCTAGCAAGACTGTCCCCAAAAGACAAAACAAACAAAAGCAATTTCTCAGAAAGGCCACTCAGAAACTGAAAAGGCTAGTTGCAGAGGGGCAGGAATAGAGGGGATTTTAACAGCCTCTGGCTCTAAGAGGGAAAGTCTATCAATGTTCCTTCAGTTGTTATTGCAACCTTGTAGGTACCCATAAACCCTTGTGGCGTTCAGTACACTTTAGTGTCTGTGGGCACTATCCACTGAAGGTGGTGTCCCTCTCAGGTGCTGCTTTCTGAAATATGGGTAAGGAGCAGATGCTTTCTGACATAATTGTAGCTTGACAATTAGTTTGTGGGGGCTAGATTCTAGAACCTTACATACACCACCCCCAAAACAGTATGGCTCTAGTTTCCAGTCAGGAGAAACCAGGCCTCCCTTGGAGGGGGACAGACATCTGTCTGTCTGTCTTTGCTGTGTTGTTCCCATACCAGGCCTAGACCCACAGCTCCTTCCTGGGCCGCTCCTAAGGGACACCTAATGGCTCACTGGTCAGACTGAGGTAAAGTTAGACCTCAGAGCTGTGTTCCCAGCCAATGCTCAAAGCCTCTGTCTAGGTAGGGCCTGTAGGTCTTTACATGGAAGCTGCATGCAGGCAACACAGGCCCAGGTGGCAGGGCCTATAGTGGTCACCAACATTCAATAGGCCTCACCTAACCTCAGTCATCTGTCTTTCTGTTTGCCCTCTGTCCACTTGCACAGGCTTACCTTCCCACGACACATACTCTTTTGCTTGTTTGTTTGCTGGTCTTTTTTTGTCTGTTTTTCAGTGCTGGATGGAACCCAGGGCTTCACATATGTTGGGCAAGCTTTCTACCACTGAGCTTCACCTTTGGCCTCTACTGTTCTGGATTTCATGAGATGGGCTACATAGTATTTAATGTCCAATAACAAAGACTGCGGCGGTTGCTCCCATAGCCAAGGGTGAGACAATTGGGCTCTGGAGCTAATTCAAGAGACAGAGACCTTCATGGATGAAGATGAAAAGGCTACCAGTGTGGGTGAGGCACTAAAGACTGAGGGGCTAGCCTGGGCACCAGTCCCTTCCCTGGCCACAGCCTCTGACCTCCTCAGTGCCAGGTTCTGGTCACTTTAACCTTCTTGCTCCCTTCAAGGATTTCTTAAATGTGGACAGTACTCCCCGGCCCCTTCCTTCTCTGGATTGCTGGCAGTATAGTTTCTTCCCAGATAGCTGCCTAGGTCTCCAGTCTCTCTGTGTAGAAAAACCTCTTTTTCCTGTGGATTTCAATGTTCTCATATATAATAGGGACCGGTGTAGGACCCAGAAAAGATGAGGCACAGGTTTCACAGGGAGAGCAACCACCACACTGCTGCCCTTGCTGCTGGCCCTTTAAGGTTATGTGCTGAAATTTCAGTACTGGCAGCCCTGATGCTGATGACAAGAGAAACTCCTGACACTAACTGAGGCAGTCTTAAAGATGGAACAGGCACAAAAGTCTCCAGTGCAAAGAGTATGTGTCCCCTTATGAAGATGGGGTGCACGCACATACAAGCCTGCACACACACACACACACACACACACACACACACACACACTCACACACACACAGAGACAGAGAGAGACAGAGACAGACAGACAGACAGAGAAAGAGACAGAGGCAGAATAAAATGAATGAAAAGATTAAAAGCAATGTCCTATAGAAAGGAGAGCAGGTGTAGCGAAACACGCCTGCCACCACAGTACTTAGGCAGATGAGACAAGAGGACCACTGAAAGCTCCAGGCCAGCCTAGGCTGCAGAATAGGTCCCAGGCTGGCCAGGGCTACATTGCCAACCTTGTCTCAGGCAAAACAAACAAAAGAACAAGGAGAAGAAGATAGTGGTACAGAAGTGAGAATACTTGTCTAAACACATCCTTTGACACTTCTTTATGCTTATACATAGTTTATATATTCAAAAGAGACATTAACACAGGAAAAAATTCTAAAAACCACAAACAAATTTAAACAAATGAACCAAGAGGCTGCAAGAGAGCAGATGACAGGATCTACTCCAGTCCTCTCAGTACCCTCAGGGAACAGTTCCAGGGCCCCTTCCCAAACCAGGATCCACATCCTGTCACATGCAGCCTACCCACAATCTGTGCATTTGGCCCATCTCTGTATAACTGAGACCTAATTCGGTGTCAGTGCTAGTGAGAAGCTGCTATGCTTTCACTAGGGGAACAAGAAAACACAGCGTGCATGTACTCAGTAGGTACAACAACAAAATGTTTTGGTTGGGTATTTTGTTCAGTCGGTAGAGTGCCTTTCTAGCATATATGAAGTCCTAGTTCTTTACTGGTGGGCACTCTTCCACTTCCTCAAGTGCCGAGGACTCCTGAGAAGAACTTACCCCACTTTGCCTACCCTGAATGCTTCCTCCAAACAGGCTCCAGGTGTCACCTCCCACCAACAGACTATCTGCATGGACAGACAGAATCCAGGATAGCCTTTAGCAGGTGCTATGTAAGGAGCATGCTCACTAGAGCCAACAGTGAGAGTAAGCAAATTCACATTCTGCCCAGACTCTCAAAATAGGGCTGTGAGCCCTTCATCAGGCAGCCAGTAATGGTGCTGAATGAGAAAGCTAATAGCCAGGTCTCCAGACCACAGTGCTCAGCTTGCTCTCTCCGGCACACCACCTATAGCTGTCCAGCAAACTGCTCAGAGCTGACAGAAGCTGGGCTTTCAGACAGTTCTGAACTGCACCATGCTCACCCTCAGCTTCAGCTTTTGGGTGTAAAGCCCAGAACAGGGACAGGACAGGCTTATCTCTCTTGGTGTCAGTGTGTCTGTCCTCTCACGTTCCATACAGTTCTGGGCCTTCAGGGAGGGTAGCATATGAACTTTGTCATAGTTCAGCTGTCAGGGGAGGTGCCCTTTACCTTGAACCCAGATGATGATGGCCCCCAAGCGGGTGGATGTCCCCCAGAGCTCCAGATAATTCCCTAGTGACAGAGGTGATTTGGCATCAAAGGCATAGTTCCCACAGTTATTGGTATCTGGGACAAGCTAGACTTCACTGTGCAATGTCCAGGAAGTGGGTGGCGCCCACCTAAACATCTGGCAGATGAAGCTTTAAGTCTCCAGCTGTTACTATGGATGGGGAAGTCAAAACACTGAGACCCAGCTAAGCCTGGCTGCTACAGTTGGCTCAGGCTGGCTCCAGCCTCTTGGCACTACTCAGCCAGAGAAACTGGGAGTGGGCAGGCAGGCACCACAGGGATCAAACTGGACTCAGGCAATGGGAGGCCACAGTAGAGGAAGGAGCTAGGCCCTGTGGATAGGGCTGGAGCACACAGGAGGAAGCAAAGGCTCTATAGGTTAGGGGCCCATGTCTCCATCCCTGGGTGTCTTTTCTGGCTGCCTGCTGCACTCACTGCCTCCTGGTAATTGTGCTGGAATTAGGGTGGCCAAGAGAAAAGCTGGTAGCCTGCTCATGCAGAAGACACTATGTTCATGGTCTCTCCTACATGTATGCCTACCTGATCCTGTGAGGCCAAGAGCTCCTTGGCAACTATGGTAACTACTGATCTTGCAGATGCCAAGGGCCTTATAGAAATAAAGATACAGTAAAAAGAAGATGCTTAACAATGCCAAGTGATTTTCAGTATATTTTAGTTTGCTTCATAAATATTAAATTGTACTATGTAGGACCTGGGTTCATTTTCAAAAGGGATATAACTCTCATCCTCCTTATCCACACACTGTGCCCCAAAATGGTAACTATTGCTGTTAACACATAAAAATCTGAATTATGCTCAGAGCAAGTAATACACAAATATTCACTATATGTACATATATAATACATATTATAAAGATGAAAAAATCTGCTTATGACAGAGATACATTCATTAGAATGTGTCACTGAACAGTTTGACATTGTATGAAGATAGAGTATTCTTACACAAACCTTGATGCTCTATTCTACCTCACAGGTAGACCTTTTGTTCCCAGGCTATAACTACATACAACACTCACTACACTGAGTGCTACAGGCAACTGTAGCACAGCAGGTCTAGCCTCTAAGCACATTTGTTTCCATATACATTGCTACAGTGGTACAACAGCCTTGGAGCCACTGGGCCATGGCAGGTTTTTTTTTTTGGTTTTTTTTTTTTTTTAGCAGTGGGATAATCTTCCAGGAATGCTGGTTCAGATACACAATGCATACATCTGAAAGCAGTATCAGGAGAGAAGGCAGGGCGAGAACTAAGTGCCCTTCACGGTCTATTGCAAAGCCAAGATTTTGTAGGACATGTTGTATATATACATTTGGGGGAGTCCAAGGGCATGTGAGCCAAGTCTGCAGTGTGAGGAACAAATGTCAGGCTGGCTGGATAGGAGAGGAGCAGACAGTATGGAAAAGAACTTTGCTAGTGTGTGGCAAGTGGTTTATTACGGCTTCTGGAAGGGATAGTGGAGGAAGTGGAGGAGGGGGCAAGACAGGCAGCATGGCTACATGGAGGGCCTAGAAAGCTGTTATCAGCATGATGTAACCCCAGAGGCCAGGGAGGCTGTCTTTCCACAGACATCCTATATTGTGGGACCATTCCCTAAAACTGAGACAAACTCTGCAGCCATGCTACAGACCACAGGGAGCAGGGTGTGGGCCCCATGATCGCAGACATAGCCTCACAACTCCCTCAAGCTCTATTCTCTCCCTTGGGATCAGAGCTGGGTCCAAGTTCCCTCCTGGCACTGAGAGCCCATTAGAGATGTAGGCACCTCCTGAGCTCAGGTCTCAAACCCATGGAAAGTAGAAAACAAGTGCCAGGTAACAACCCCAGGGTCATCCACCTAAGCAGGCGGCTGTAAGCACTCTAGAGCCAGTGACATTCACAAAGTGAGAAGCAAGGTGCAAACCAACATGCTGAGCAATGTCCCCAACAAACACAAAGGCTGTGTGCTCAGGCCATGCTGGAGGGCAGCCACATCTGCGAGTGTGCACTGTGCCCAGCACCAGCTGAGGTCCCCAGACCCTGCTGTGTCCAGAGCCAGTTAGCTCAGTCAGTTTCTGTGGTTTCGTCCCACAGCCTCAGCCCTAAGCCAAGTGTGGTGGTGGCAACATGCTCCTGAACAGGACACTTGGGGGCTCCCGGAGCTCTGTTGCCTTGACTCCAGCAGGAAGGCAATCTGGAGCATCCCATGCCATGAGTCTGTTGGTTTCTCACTGCTGATCCAGAGGAAGGGAAGCTAGACTGGAAGATAGGGGCTTCCCAGTTTGTGGCAAGAAGGTTTTTTTGTTTTGGTTTAACATTCTGACCTTGGTGCAACAAACACCTCTCTTGCTGTTGTAATTTGCACTTCACTGATGACTAATAAAACTGTTCTCTATTTACTAATGGCATTTCTCTTGCAAATTGCCAAAACTTTGTCTGTTACCTTTCTTGCCTCTTAAAAGCTTCACATGTGACTGATACATGTTGATCTATCACTTCTTCTGCAACAAAGGTGTTCAAACACAACTTCAAATGCACTTTTCCTCTCCTCTCAGTAAACGTAGACATAGGCCCAGAGTATGTGAGCTGAACACTGTGCTGAGAACCTCTGGCTGTCACTTCTGCAGCACCCCCCAGCCATATACACATACACACATCCCTCCCTCCTGAAGCCTGCTGTTGTCCCTCCTGAACAGTTGACCCTTCCCCAAGAAGTGGCTAGAGAGGCAGCAGGCCAATTGAGTGATAAGGTAGCCATCAGTCATTACCACCTACTCTGCTGGATACAAGGCTGTGCAGGTGGAAGGCCACAAGCAGCACCCCGAGCCTCTGTGATCCACGCTAGTTAAACGAGCATGCCCTCCAATTTCATGCCTGCCTATAGCACATGTTCCCACCAGGGAAGGGCAATCCATGAAATGAGGTGAGATTTAAGTGCCAGCAGGAACAGGGAGGGTGAGTGAGGGGCTGTGATCCAGACTTGATATGGCCACACCAGGTGGCATAGAGTTGGACAGAGTCGTGCACACTGTGGCCTTGAGGCAGTCTGAGGTTTATAAAGGCCTGTGCAGAGAGCCTAGGCAGCTGTCCTATGAAAACCCCAGTGCTACTCAAATGTACTGAGCCTGGCCTGGCCTGCTGCTTGCCTGTTCCATGGAGGCTGTTTTGTTTTTAAATTGCTCGTCACCTTCTTACCTGTGTTCATGGGTTCTTTTTGTAGGTAGGGTTTCACATAAACCATGCTAGTCTCCAACCCACTGTATAGCTGAGGATGATCTTGAAGTGACCCTTCTGCCTGCCTTCCCAGCACTGGGATGGCAGAGATGTGCCTGCTTATGCCCAGTTTATATGAAGCTGAGGGCAGGCAAGCACTCCACCAATTGAGCTACATCTCTAGCCTTGTCTTTTACTGTTTTTGGGGAGGAGTATGAGGTGTAGCCCAGGCTGGCTCCAAATTTCCTATCTAGCATGTGTTTCCCTTGGACTCATGGCAATCCTCTGCCTTCACAATGAGAGGTTTACAGGTGCAAGCTACCAGGCCAGCTCCCTTCTTTGCTTAATCATTTACTTAGTCTTGAGGATTAAACCGAAGACCTCCAGCATGCTAAATGTCTACTGCTGAACCCCAACCTTTTCCTTTTCCTCTGCTCGTCCTTCTCTTTTCCTTTATGGCCCTAACTCAATACAGCTTAGGCCCACCTATAGCTGTGAGGGCCCCTTCTAGGGCCTGTGAGACCCTCAGTGCAGAGATTCCAGGTTAGGTATGTCCACACTCTGCACCTTAGCTTAGCACCCAGTCCTGGGGACCAAGCTACCTCTCAAAACCTCCAGGTAGCCCAAAGCTGCCCCTTCTCTTTTGCTGAGCTCAGAACATTCCTAGTGATAAATGTCCTGTTTATTCTCCTACCCCTTCTCCTGCTGCATGGCACTCAGAGTTGGGGAGGGCTGTGTGACTGTGTTGCCATATGGACATGTCATTTGCACATATACAAATAGGTAGTCCTGGGTGGGACCGGAGAGTGAGACTACACAGCTCATCCTGAGCTGAGATTGAGCCCCAAGCACTAGATGTCCCCACACAGTTTCCCTGGGCCCTGCCTCCCTGGCTGCAGGCCAGGTACACTTGCTAAGGGGATGGGTGACCTGTAGAGCCTCCACACAAGGTCAGATGGAGGCTGTGAAATCTAGCTCCAATGCCTAATAGCCAGGGTTGACTGGCTTCTCTCACACCATTTCAGAGGCTCAGACCTGGCTTTTCCTCACACAGACGATGATGACAGTGAAGGCAAGATACTAGGTTGTCTAAAGTGAAGCCTGAACAGGAAGAAATGGCTTCTCGATCTGGGTGAGAAGCAGGCGAATTCCTCTCCCAGGTCTTACTTGCCCGCCCCTCTACCACTCTAGGCAGGTTCCTCAGACAGGTACACTGACGTCCCCAGCTCTTAAGATAATTGGGACAATGCAGATGCGACAAGGGCCCTGTTCCACATGCTGGGAAGGAGACCTGTGACCCAAGTCGTCCTCCAGAGGCCCCATGTGCCTTCCTTAAAATCAGATCTCAGCTCAGCTGAAGTACAGCCAGGCCAGCTCCCCAGACAGCACCAATTCAGGCCACAACTGGTTAACTCCTGGCTAGGCAGAGCAGACCCCGCCTGCCCGGACTGCAGGCTGACTGTCTTCACTCAGCGCTGTAATCGGCACATCTGCAGACAGGAAATCCTCCTTGCTGAGGTTCCCAGTCTATTATCTGAGACACCTGGTGTGGGCGGGTGATTCAGAGACAAACAATGAGGGGCCCCTGCACAGCAATTAACTGCTTTAACTGCTAATATGTTTAATCCACCACTGGAGATCAAGGCTGTGTGGAGGAAAGGCTGCCTGCCCCTCTTGGCTTCCAGAGCGCAGTACCACTTTGCCATGGCTGCAGCCTGACGTGCCCCCTCCCCACTACAGAACATTGGCCTGGTCAGGTATAGGGTGCTGGGGTCTCTCCTGACCATGGGTGTCATGGGGGCCTGGGAGAGCATCCCTCACAGTGTAGCTTTTTGGGAAATAGTATCAGCTGCTTGGATGGGGGGCCAGCAATGCAGCTGTATGTTCTATTTTAACCTCCCGGAGTGCATCATCTTATAACTAGCAGAAATAATGCTTCATTAAAGGCTTATCAGTGGGAGCTGCAAAAAAAAGTCCCGCTGTTCAAGTGGGAAGTGGCTCCTGAATGTTTACAAAACCTGGCTCTGATGGGGGTGGTGAAGTCAGCACATGCCCGAGCGAGCAGTAAGCGCCAGCCCCACCACCCAGAAGGCGTGCCAGAAACCGCTGCCGCCACTGCCACAGCCCTGGGGAAGCAGGGTCAGAGGCCAAGGACTTCGAAAAGCTTCCAACCCCAGCATCAATCACTCCCGCAGCATGTCTGGGGGATACTCTTTTTGAAAATAGAAAAAAGTAGAACAGACTCCCAGAAGGGAGGGACAGAGGCTCTGCCTGATGAGGACCCCCTGGAAGTCAGGGGACCCTACAGCATTGGGCACATGGTGGAGTGACAAGACAGGGAAGGGGCATGGTGATGCACTCGGTGGGCCCAGGATTTGAGAGACTGAAGCAGGAAGACTGGCAAGTTTGGTCTCCATTGTGAGTTCAAATCAGCCTGGACTATGTAGTGAGGCCCTGTCTCAAAAAAACAAATCAAACAAGCAAAAACAACAAAGGCAAGACAGGGTTTCATGTATCCAAGGTAAAGAGAACTGTGGGGGCAGGGGGACAAGAAAAAAAGCTGTCTCCTCACCACTTATGAGTTTAAGATAAACCATGCACTCTTTGGAGTACAAGACATGACCTAGTCTTTTGTAGTGTTCATAATGAACTCATTAATTTTTTCAGTGTGACCAAGAACATGCTCTTTGGTGATGGGCTAGCTTTAGCCCGCCACCAAATCCACATTCACATCCTTCTTCTGTGTGATCTGAACCATTGCTCCATCTTCTCTCATTCAACCTCATTGTTGATTTCCATGTTTGAACAACTCAGGAAGAAGTTTCTCTCCAGAAGTGTACTGCTCTGTGATGCAGCCCTGTTCCTTAGGAAACCCATTCTGGGGCCTATTATGCCTTGGACAACCTCTCTAGAACACCTGGAGACCACCTGCCTCATTGAGATGGAACAAAAAGAGGTTTCTGAGGGTGATCTGGTTTCTGAGCCCTTGCTCACACTAAACAGACTCCAGAGACCCAGATGATCTAGGACAAAGCCGTAAAGTATGTTTCTTCTGATGCAGGTATGCCCTGTGTCAATGTGCAAGTTCATAAGGAAGCCAGGAAAACTAGAAACCCAAACTAAAAGGTATTCACACTGCGGTGGGCAGGGATGCTCATATGGGATATATCACACTCACCAATAAGGACCCACAGTGCTCCCTGGGGGTCAGCACTCACCTTGGCCAGTACACTGGTCTCCCAGCATGCCTGTGATAGGAGCAACATCTTGGATTTCTGTTCTCACCCTCTGGCTGAGTCTCCACAATCCTCACTACATAGACACAAGCCCTGTAGGCAATCTTCTCCTGACTACACCTTCCTTCTCCCTGGGGGTGGGGTGTGTGTGCATATATCTAGCAAAGTCGGAGGCAGCTAGGTATGTACAGCTTCACCTACTAAGCCTTCATCCCCTGAAAAACTGGGCCTAATACCCATAGAAAGCAGAAGCATGAGAGCAAGGCTATGTAGTAACAGGCAAAGCACCCCTTCTGGGATGGAACCTGGGCCTGGGAAATGCTAGGCAAGCCTCTGTTAATGAACCACATCCTCTGGCCTGCATCAGTACAGCTAGCTTGTGGGCATTTGTGTTCACTGCAATAGGACTGACAATGGGTGAAAGCAGCCTGCATGTTCATCAACAGATGGGTGAACAAACAAAATTGTTCAGTCTTAAAGAGGAAGGAAAGCATGACACATGCTAGCACATGCCTTGAGGACATTATGATAAGAGACTCAGGCCAGGAACAAAAAGACAAATTAAGATAGGAAGTGGAATGGTGGGTGCCGGGGCAGTAGGAAACTAACCTGCAGTAAATCGGGGCTTTGGGGTGGGGTGGTGCTCAGCAGACACATGGTGGTGACTGCTGTACAGCAGTGTGAATGCTCTTCAGGACACAGAGCAGGTAGAAAGTTTTGTGTTATATTATGACTATCATTTTTAAAACTTAAATGTTTTATTGAGGCATGGTTGGAGCTCACTGACCAGGATAGGCTGCCTAGGCAGCAAGCCCCTGGACTCCACCTGCTTCTGCCTCCCCAGCTCTGGAAATACAAACCCAGCTTTGTAATGTGGGTGCTGGGGAGCAAACTCATGCTTATGCAGCAAGCACGAATTGTCTTCACCACAGTCCTCTGCGTATCACTTTTATGAGAAAAGCCAGATGTGATGGTGCATGCCTATAATCCCAGCACTTGGGCTGCAGGGGCAGGAAGATCAGTTCAAGTTCATCCTTGGCTACATACGGAGCTTGAGGTTATCCTGGGCTATGTGAGACACTGCCTCAAAGCAAGCAAACAAGAAACTAGCTTGAAATTATAATGTTGTAAAGCAAACATCTAATTGATTCTGGACAGATCTATCAAGGTTTAAGCCCTATAGGAAATCTCTAGGATTTACTCTGACCTCTATGAAGGGTTGTGGAAGACCTCACACACTGACCCTGAATGATGATGCCCAGTGACACCAGCAAATTTCTTCTTTGGTTTGCATTTCCAGAATAGCACATGGCAATGCGAAAAGAAAGAGCTAGAGGAATAGTGTGTTTGGGACAGCCTGGTATAGGTACTGTGCCCATAGGCTTTCACAGTAGCCTACAAAGTATACCACACAGTGGCCAGCCTACTTGGAAGCCAGAAGAGGGGGGACCCAGGAGGTGCAGGGAATGAAGGTGAAGAACCCTGTTCAAGGGAACTCAGTTCTGCTAGTTTCCTTGAGCTAGATACAGTGTGTGTGTGTGTGTGTGTGTGTGTGTGTGTGTGTGTGTGTGTGTGTGTGTGACTTGCCGCATCCTTACCTATGGCCCACAGGACAGTATCAAAGGTGTCTGTGTCCTCCTTGCCAGAGGCATGGTCTTCCCAGGTGACCTGTAGTTGGCCAGTTGGGAGTTTTTTGATGAGGGAAGGGACACAGCCTTTCAGGAATCGGGTACCATGAGATTCCATGTGCTCTGTGACCAAAGATGACATTTGCTGCAAAGCACAAAGACACCATGAAGACCAGGTTACTACTAGCAACAGGCACTGAGAGAGGCCCTAGCCTTCCGCCTTGCTCTCAAATGTCTAGTAGGGCCACAACAGGGTTCTGCAGAGAAGAAGGTGGGGTGCCCACTACCCTACCCCTGGGTCCCTTGCTCTATGATGCTGGAGTCCAAGCTACCTCCTGGCTCCCAATTTCCAGATCCTGGGACCACTGGTCTGGGTCCTCTCTTAGTCATGGGATCTCTGCCCCAGTTCATCTAGCGAGCCCACCCACTCCCCACTGTGTGTCACCAACATCCCCTCACTGCCAACAGGAAGTTGGGGGAACTGACAGAAGACTCTGACTCCCAGGAAATGCAGGAACAGTGGTGCAGGCCTGTACTGGGGGGGGGGGGTGGCGAAGGTGTGACAACCACCTCCTTGCCCACAGGGCCCAGTGTATCACCAGGTCTCACTGTAGTTAAGGCTAGTTCATATGCAACCCTGCAGTTAACCCAGGCTGACAGCAGAGACTAAGACACAGTTGCCTGGAGGGCATAAACAACCACCATTTAAATCCTGTGACATCTGCCAAAGTAATGTGGTTCATGTTGGACCACATGTATGAGGAGCCCTTTATATCAGGGTCCATATCTCAATTTGTCCCAAACAAAGTAACTGAGTTATTAGCTGACTCATTAGCACTCTGAGCCACCAAAGGCCTGCTGGACTCAAACTTGCAAGTCTCTAAGGGGAACAATGGGATTTGCTCAGTGCCCGGCAGACCTACTGCCACCTGGCCTGAGACTCCAGCTCTCTTCTCTGCAGGTCCCTTTACCTCTTGGGCCTCCTCCACAACTGCAGCCTGCCTGTTGCCAACATATGCCCTCACAGCAGGAAACCCATAGGCTTCCCCGATGTTGTGTTCCTGTAGTGGGGCTTGGTATGTACACCCTTGGCTGTAGTGGCACAGTGTTAGAATGAAGGTGTTTGTGGGTGATGGAAGTAGAGGTTATGAGCAGAGCATTCCATGCTCAGCTGACTTTGTCATGTTTCTGTAATCAGAGGTTAACATGACAGAGGACTGGGCTACCTTTGGTAGAGGACATAGAATATCTGCCATCTCAATGACAACCTCAAACTTGAATTTTAATGGGTGACTTATTTTGGGGGATAGGGCTTGAAATACTGCCTAGGCTGGCCTCCACTCTTGGACTCAGATGAACCTCCTGCCCTCAGCCTCTCAAGTGCCAGGACACCTGGCTTTTAAGGACTGGTTTTGAAAATTTAGGTCTCTCCCAAAGGCCACACCTACATCTGCTTGGGGCATGGTAAGGCAGCCAAAAAATAGTGTGGCTTCACGAAAGGAGCAGAGCCCAGGTGGGAGTAGGAGCTCCTGGGCATTACCTGGTCAAAGCCTCGGAGAGGGATGCTGCGCATCATGACTGTGGTATCCAGTCCAATCCCTGTGAGGAAGCCAGCACACTCTAGCGCCACATCTTCAGCAGCATGCTAAGGAAAATTGACTGACTGTGAGAGGGGCAATAGAGCCTGGGCCCTGCTCCAACAACCCAGGACCCATGTCCATGCTCAGTACAGAAGACACCTCTGCTGGAAGCTTCAGAGACCTCCAGGCCCTGGGTCTCAAATGCACAGAACTGGCAGCCCCAGCTTCAAGCTCTCCCAACAGCACCCACAGGTCAGACAGGTTTATGCCTCCACAGGGCTTAGCCTCCAGGAGAGAGGGTGGAGATTCAGTGGAAAGCTGCTGGCCAGACCTAGGGGAGAAGATCCTTGTGGGTAGAGCCACAGAGCTGTGCCTGCGCCTGTGCTCCGATGTGATGCTCAGCCTTGGGGCTTTCATCTTCCCTTCTACATCCTGTCCTGACCCTAAGCCTCTCAGGGCTCTCCCCCGCCTTGACACTTCCTGATCTGACTGCTCCTCCTGCAGGAATGAGGTCAGATGAGGGCTGCTCTCAAGGGAGAGGCCCATCACAGCCATTGTGACTGCCTTACAGCCCTCTCCAGCCACTCCAGCTGGCTTAATGTGAGACTCAGGAAGCAGTAGCCTTCAAAGGTCAGCCTCAAATAGTTCCCTGGGCCCAGACCCCCAACCCCAACAGGTCCAGTTCTGCCCCCACACAAGAAAACAAAATATCTCCTGGGAGGGAGAATGATAAAGGGGCTATTCCTAAGGACGGCCATCTGCAAAGGATACAACTGGCTCCAACCACCAACCTGCAGAAGAAACCAGCAAAGAGCATACAGAGTGAGTACCAGCAAGGCCACATGCTCTTGTTCCAAGGCTGGGACAAAGATGGGCCCTGTAGCCTTCCTGCCAAGTACTTATAAGCCCATGACAGTTGAGGCTGACTGTTCAAACAGGTGGTATAGAACCTGCTTCCTAAAAGCTATAGCTATGAAATACAACACAGCAAACAGTGCTATTGAACCAGCAAATTGCCTGGTGGTGAAGGGTGCATGGTCAGTGACAAATGACACCTGGCCTGTGAATAGCATAGGCAGCACTGGGCTGGTGGACATGTTGAGAGATGTCCCTCAGAAGCACAAGGCTTTCCTCCTGCCCACAGATGAGTCTTGTCTTAGGCTCCTCAGAACCTCTTGAGCCAGGACGGAAGCAGGAATGATCTGGTAAGACACTAAGAGGACCAGAACGGAGGGAGGAAAGGGGCTTATGGGAGACAGCTTCTGTGAGCAGAGCCCAGGCCTGTCTGTCCAACCCCACAACACATGGGACCAATAGATCTCTCCCTGTCTCTCTGTCTCTCCTCTCTCTCCTCCAGAGCCAGTACAAGACACTGAACACTCATTTTAATCTTTTTTTGTGGCCAGCTCCACACTCCACATACCCACACACATGTGCATGCATTCACACATACATGTACATTCAGGGGACATGAAAACATGAAAAGTCCTTTGCACGCACACACACACACACACACACACACACACTTTGCACGCACACACACACACACACACACACACACACACACACTGTGAATGCACCAGCACAGACAAGTGGTCACATACAGCTGTCCACATCCTCTCATATGCACACCCATGAATGAGCACACAGGCACATATGTGCACACTCATGCAAAAGGCCTGAGGAAATAAGGGTTCCCAGCCAGGGTGGCTGCATGTGGGTGGGCTCGTCAGATCACCCCTTCAGTCTTTGAACAAGAGCAGGTGATGTAAGGATGGATAAGCCTGATGTCAGTACTAATCCTGGCAAGTACTAATGATATAATTCCATTTCAAAAAGCGGCGGATCCCTCGGAATACTTGTGCAGGTGCCCTGCGGGAACCATCTGGCGTGCGGCTTCTGCACAGGAGCTGGGGACAGAGTCACACTGACTGGCTTAGTACAAGATGGTTCCAGCTGCTCACACAACCCCACTCAGCATGTGATGAACATGGACAGGGGTTCCTGGGATCCCAATTGAGACAGCAGAACAGTGGTGCTTTCTAGGTCCCCTGTGAACTGACTGCCAAAGAGACATGCACAGGAGGCAAGTGTGCATCTGCCTGCCTGCAAGCACCCACACAGGTGCAATGTGTCCAGAAAATAAAACCTAACCTTTTCTGGGTTTGATGTACAGAGTAAGAGGTCTGAGCTGTTTAAGATATGAAACCCAGTTACTTAAGAAGCAAGCAGAATTAAGCTGCTTTGATCATCCTGCCTCACCCAAAGTTGGAGGGTAAAGTCTTCTGTGAGCGTCCAACAAGCAGTACCTTTGCTCTCAGCTCCTTGAAGAGCATGCCCCGCCTCCCAATAAGCTGTGGCGACTCAGCCTATGGAGACACCACCAGTGTAGCCCTTCTGTTGGTGACTGGGCTTCTCTACTTATCTCAAGTTTCCTTCAGACTCTCCCAGGCAGCTGGAGCCCCTAGCCCCCACTTCTAGGCCCTCCTACCACATTGCTGAGCACGAAGCAAGCAGTCTCCAGAACCTGGTTCTTCTGTTTCTGCAGTCCACGTGTGCCTCCCAACCTCCCACAATGCAGGCTGGTGTAGGAGATGGGTGGGCGGGCAGCCAGGGATCACCATCTGCTTCAGCAGAGCCCCGTGGACACCATGGACCTCCTTCTGAGATGGCCCCACAACAGAAGGTGGGGAACCATTTCCCAGGTGCCTCCAGGCCTCAGGCCACCAACTCCAAATTGCCAACTCTAGAGCACTGACAGGGAAGAAAGACACCCATAGGCAGACACATTCCTGGGGGTGGGGGAGTCTTGAGTGTGTGCACTGAAATCTCTACAAAGCTCACATCTTGCCTGAATGGACAGTGACCTTGGGCCATTTATTTTATGAGCCATGTTGATTGTTAGCATTGTTTTTTTTTTTTTTTTAACTCTCCCTCTAATTGACCAATTAATGGGAACATGTATTCTTTGAAAGAGGAACAGAAAAAGCCAGAGAACTGAAGTTCTAGGAATAGCCATACATGCCTGTAACCCCAGCACGTTGGAAATGGAGGTAGGAAGATCATGAATTAAAGGCCAACTTGAGAGCTACGTAGAGAGTTTGAAGCCAGCCTGGACCCTTGAGGAAAAAAGAGGGGGAGCAGGAAGAGGAAGAAGAGGAGGAGGAGGAAGAAGAGGAGGAGGAGGAAGAAGAGGAGGAGAAAAAAAGAGAAGGAGGAGGAAGAGGAGGAAGAGAAGGAGGGAGAGGAGGAGGAAGAAGAGAAGCAGGAGGAAGAGGAGGAAGAGAAGGAGAAAAAAGAGGAAGAGGAAGAGGAGGAAGAGGAAGAAGAGGAGGAGGAGGAAGAGGAGGAGGAACCAAAGCAGAGACAAAGCATGACGCTGTAGATTGGTTTCTACTGGCCACACTCACCCAGGACCAGCTACAAAGGCACAGTGACCAGTGCAGCTGCAGCCAGCCACAGGGAACGGCAGTGCTGGCAGTCTGGAAGAAGTTTGCAAGCCTGAGAGTTAACACTATGTTTAAAGATCTGAGGCCAGATCTTTGTCTGTTCAACCAGAAGTCACCATCCTATACCCTAGTAGCCTTGAACCCAAGTCACCATCCTATACCCTAGTAGCCTTGAACCCAATCCTCCTGTGTGTGTGTGTGGGGGGGTGCCTTTTAGTCTGCCAACATTCTCCATGGATGCACGACTACCATGAGATTAGTTTAATCACAGGGTGGCTTGCTTGTCAGAATTGAAAGCCAGGAGGAAACAGAAACAAGGGCATTAACACAGACCTGTGAAGCTAGGCTGACAGAGTGTTCAGTCTGCCTCTCAGCCGGCAGGACACTAATCCTCTCTCCAGGAGGCACACCCACACCAGTGACAGTCTCACAGGAGCACCTGGCTCCTTGGTAGTACTACCAGTCCAGGAAGTGCCAGTCAAAGCTGTAGGGCCACAGATGTTCCAGGAAAGCAGCCCTAGAGAGGAGACACCACAAACCCTCCATCCTAGTGGAGCTGGCTCCAGATCTGCCTGGACCTGCCAGCAGCACCCAGCCCTCTGAGGTCTGCCCCCAGGCCACGCCCTAAGGAGTAGGAGCTACCCAAGGTCCTGGCCCCACACAGCCTAACAAGCAGAAAAGTGAGAATCAAGTCCCAGGCTGACAGCTGCTCTCGTTTCACCTCATCAGAGTGTCACACAAAGAAGACAGAAGCTGGGCAGAAAATGAGAATATTATGCAGCCGTGACTCAAAGTGGCTCTTCTAAGATAAAATGTACTTTCTAACTCTTGGGCTTAGAACGGGAGAAAAATGGTCACTGTACCTTGGGCAGCTTCCCAACTTAATGAGAGTCAGACCAATGCTACTTCCATGACCAACTCGGAAAGTGGCATTAAACCGGTCCATTATAAAAATTCTCTAGTCTGGCATGCTGACCCACACTTGTAGTCATAGCGCTCAGGAAGATGAGGTGGGGTTGTCATAAAATTGAGGCTCCAGACTAGCCTGCACTAGAGACCCTGCCTCCTAACGCAAAACACTCTCGGCTTCATAGTGCCCAGAGACAGAAGAAAGCCTCAGGTTGGTATGGGCACATGAGAGTGGATGGTAGCAGACTGGCCTCAGCCACCACCATTCCCAGCTAGTGTGGTGTGTAGCCAGGATGGTTTGAATGGGACTAACAGCAGAGGGAGAGGTTGGCCTCCAAGCTCTGTAAGCCTTTGGCGACCAGAATCAGTGTGAAGGGACAGCCAAGAACAAGCAGGCTGTAACTGTTAGCTGGAAACAGTGGCACGGCTCCTGGAGCTCAGGCCCAATATGGGATGGGAGAAGCTGCAGAGCCAGCTAAACTCACTGTGGCCTCCTCACCATCCAGGGCATGCCAGCTCAGGGATCAGAAACAGTGACCCTTACAACACCATCCATTGATCAGCCTGCCGGGGGCAAGGGGATATGGGAGAGAGTGACTATGGGACCTGTCTCATAGTTTGGGTATCTAGAAATATAGACAAGAGAGGTCAGGAGTGCTGGGCCAGAGACAGTCTGAGCTGCAGGGTTGGAGGCAGGGCCAGCTCTTGCTACTCCCTGTCCCTACACACCCAGTTCAGGCCCCTGTAATCTGTAAGTGAATCTCAATGTCGAGTCTCTCGTCCCCAAAGCAGAGTTAAGGAGCAAGCTTACTTTTCTCACCATCCACATCCTTCCACTGACAGGGCCTTGTTTAATCAGTGGGGCAGTTTTTCCACAGGGGACCAGCTACCTCCCACACCCTCACCTTCCTCACTGGCAGTGGATACCTGCCTACAGTGGTGATTACCTGCCTACCCACTCTTCCCGAAGGAGCCCTGTATATTCTCTACTCCCTCATCTCTTCTCCAAACTGTTCTAGATTTTGGCAGTCAAAGAGCAATGGGAAAGGCAGGCTGGCCCATCACAAACTGGTGGCTGGGTGGCCAAGACTGGGCAGGTGTCAACTTTCAGTCCTATCCTGAGCCCCATACTGCCCAGCCTCAGCTCCCCTAAGACAGGACAAGCAGTCTGGGACCACCTTTGCACGCTCAGGAGCTCTTTCTATAAAGTTGCTAACGCCCTGAGTTCTAGCCAGGTGCTTCATCTACTATAGCTGACAGGTGTGACCTTGCCAGAACCCAGCTGCTGGGTGAAGGGTGTCACTTAACCATGTCTCCTATGGACAGCGCTAGACCCAGATGACATCCAAGCAAGAAAGGACCCCCTCACTTGATGCCCAGGGGCAAAGGCAGTGGGAGGTAACCCTGGAAGCCCAGACAGCTATAGATACTGTGATGAGCTCAACTCACCTCATGGGTAACTAGGGGTGTTAGTCACCACGCCCCATATAGATGCACTAGAAAATAAGTCTTGGCTGCTGCTTGTGCCCAGGTAGACAGATGAAGAAAAGCTTTGAAATTCTGCTGTTCCCACCAAGGTTCTGGAGCCACATCCATACAGCCCTTCCTCAGCAAATACCTGCCAACAGACAGTGTCCACTACAGGCCCAGGCACAGAGCTGCCATGTGCCCTTGACTGCTGACCTGGCCTTCTGGATGAGCTATGTCAAAGTGTCACTCGGCTCTGGGAGGCACCCTGGGGCCATAGGGACAGCCCTGGGATCCATATTAATTTCAGCTCCATTTTAAAGGCGAGTTAAAATAAACACAAGGAATATTTATAAGGCAAATAAATCTAGCAGAAACAGCCCCTCCAAGTGTGAGCAGGGCCTCCCCCTCTGCCCCAGCCCAAGCTGATAAAATACAGAAATGCTACTGTAGACCCTCCAGGCTTATTTTGACTGCACGGAGGAATGTAACATGTAAACACTGCCTCCCCGCCGCACTGTTACAACTTGCATTAACAGCCTGGACAAAGCCGCATTTTCACAGAAGCATCGTACAGGGATATATCTCCAGCTTAATTTTTTTTTAAAAAAACCCATTTCCTCACATAAATCATGTTCAGAACTAAACGGGTGACTGATGCACCACAAACACTTTTTTTTCTTAAACAATAACATACCTAGATTCCATCTACATCTACACCAAGGAGCTTTAAAAAAAAAATGTTTTTTTTCTGAAGAAAATAAACACTGTAGTTTTGTTCCTGACTAAAGTATCTGAGGGCCATATCTTCTCACTGAGCCACAGGGGAGAGGCCCCCACTTCTGGGCGGCAGAGGTTTGGTGGGGATGGGCTCTTGCTGGGCTGTTCTACATGCACAGCACGGGTCAGCTTCCCAGAAATGGGCCTGAGCAGAACTCAGAAAATTATGGCTTTTAGAGATAGGCCAGAACAATGGCTTGAGCCCAGAAAGTGGGCTTCAGAGAGGGGGCAAGGCCGGCCTGCAGAGCCGCTGCTGCTCTAGTGCTTTCATTGGGTCCAGCACAAAGGGCACTATGGGAAGACAGGAGGGTAAGAGCCTCCCAAAGAAGTCAGGGTGCAGGAAACAGGGTGAAGCAGGCTTAGTGGCAATGCCCAGCAGCAGCACCTGCTTGCAGACAGGTCAGCCAGCTGGCACCGCAGCAGCCCACCTCACAGACAAGGGTAACCTGGCCCAAGACATAAAAGAACACCCAATCAGAGGTGACTAAAAACCAAAGCAAACCAAACACTAAGCTGGGGGTGGGGCGGGCCCTTCTGAACGCGTAATAAATATAAAAGCCATTAAGAGTAAAGAGGGATTTAGGTTACATCTAAAAGGGAAAGAAACCATTTGTACGTCTATAAGTTACAAAGAATCTTTATGGTCTGCAACACAGGGCCATCTCTGATATTTGAACCAGCTGGAAGATAAGAGATGAGGGGTGGGGGAACGCAGCCAGACACAAGGCCAAGGTCCGAGAGAGGAATCCACACACACAGACACCCTGCATTTCAAAGGAGGCCGTAAATACAGGAAAAGATGACCCATGGAATCAGAATGTGTTCAATCTAGCAGACAGTCAAAGCTAGACGAGCAGACAAAGGGCAGAGCTCAGCAGTGCAGGGCTCTGGGTGCAAAGCCCTGGGAAGTCCAGATCCTTCACACCTAGAAATAATTATGACATAAAAGAAGATGATCATTCTCTGACATAAAAATTAAAAACTTGGATGGGAATGCTGACTAGTGGTAGAGCACCTGGCTAGGATATGTAAGGGCCTGGGTTTGAGCTCCAGCACTGCAAAAGAAAAAAAAAAAAGAAAAAAGAAAGAAAAAAAAGAAATCGAGAGATAGGGGTGGTGGTACTACACATTTGGCAAGCTGAAGTAGGAGGATCACAAGTTTGAGGTCACCCTGGGCTGCATAGTAGTTCCAGACCAGCTGCAATACATGGTGAGACTGTCTTAAAAACAAAACAAAACTAAATAAATGCATAAATATTCAAAAAGGCAGGGGCTGGGGAGAAGGCTCAGTGGTTTAAAGCACTTGTTGCAGAGGACTTGCGTTTGACCCCTAGTACTTACAAGGTGTCTTATAATCACCCACAACAATGCCCTCTTCTCACCTCCATGAGTACCAGGCATGTATGTGTTACATATACATATATGCAGACAAAACATTCATATACATAAATATTTTTATAATTATTTTTATTTTATGTTCACTGGTGTTCTGCCTGATGTATGTCTGTGTGAGGGTATCAGAAGCTCAGGAAGCAAAGTTATAGACAGGTATGAGCTTCCATGTGGGTACTGGAAACTGAACCCAGGTTGGCAGCCAGTGCTCCAACTGCTGAGCCATCTCCCCAGACCCTAATTTTAAAAATAATAATAACAAAAAGAGACAAAGGCAAATCAGTTTGGTAATCCAGCAGGAGTCATCATGAATCAGTATGAGCTCAGCCTTAGTATGGAGGAAGGGCTGCAGACAGCAACAACTGTAGTCACACAAGGGAATGAGGAGACAGCATGCCATTCTGTGTCTTACAAAAAAGCAGACAATGCCCATGTTTGGGGGATGAGGAGGGAAACAGGCAGCAGAGCATAAGGACAGGGTGCATCTAGCCTGTCAGTAAGGGGTGCTGGCCCTTGGACCCAGCTTTTCTGCTTCTAGGTAAGGTTTCCTTATAGGTGTATAAAAATTGTCTAAGATCACTGCTGGTCACATGTGCAGCAGCACTGGACCCTGGTATACCACCACTGGGAACACCATCACCACTGGGAACACCATCACCACTGGGAATACCATCACCACTGGGAACACCGTCACCACTGGGAGCACCACCACTGGGAATACCACCACCACTGGGAACACCATCACCACTGGGAGCATCACCACTGGGAGCACCACCACCACTGGGAACACCACCACTGGGAGCACCACCAATGGGAGCACCATCACTGGGAACACCACCACCACTGGGAACACCACCACTGGGAACACCACCACCACTGGGAACACCACCACCACTGGGAACACCACCACCACTGGGAACACCACCACCACTGGGAACACCATCACTGGGATCACCACCACCACCACTGGGAACACTATCACCACTGGGAACACCACCACTAGGAACGCCACCATTAGTGGGAGCACCATCACTACTAAGAACACCAGCAGCTGAATAAAGCATTGAGCTACTGAAGGTGGTCCGACAGATGGCACAATAGCCCAACAATTCCAATGCTGTGTATATGCTCAAGAGAGTGGAAGGCAGGACTCTGATATCCACGCACCATCTTCACAGCAATGCAGTTCACACTGCTTACCCATGGGTGAGAAGACAAAGAAAACGTGAATGTTGGTGCATTATAATCAGTTGTAGAAAAGGAGGAAGGGTCAGACAGATGGCCTTGTGATAAAGGTGCATGCTGCTGAGCCTGATGACTTGTGCATGTACGGGAACCCACTGCGTAGAAGAAGAAAAATCAACTCCTATAAACGGTTCTCTGATCCCCACATGCACATTCTGTTATGTGTGCAACCCACACACTAAACAACTAAGCAAACAGTGTGGACTTGATGAAATGGTTTAGTGGGTAAAGGCACTTACTCTGCAAACCTAGAGACTGGCATTTAATATGAAGAATCCATATAAAAGTGGAAGGAGACAACCACTTCCAAGTCACCCTCTGACCTCCTGACCTCCACATGTGCACTGTGGCACATACACATGCATGCGTGCACACACACATACCACAAACACACTTGTATGCAATATTTATTTATTTATTTATTTATTTATTTATTTATTTATTTATTTATTCATTCATTCATTCATTCAAAGGATCTAGACAGTCAGGCAGTGGTGCATACCCCTAATCTCAGCACTTGGAAGGCAGAGGCAGGTGGAGTTTGAGGCCAGCCTGGTCTACAGAGTGAGCTCCGGGACAGCCAAGGCTACTCTGAGACCCTGTCTCAAAACAAAAAACCAAAACAAGCTTGGAGCTGGGAATATAGCTTCAAAGGTAGAGTGCTTGCCAGTTTAGTGAAGCCCTAGGTTCCATCCCAAGCATCAGGACTTTAGGGATAAAATTTGCACTCACTGAAGTAAGTCCAGTGCATATATACATCCTCATACCTGTGGCTCCAACATGCACAAGACATACACCTGCATATATGCACAAATTTACATGCATACATGTGTACATGAACACACACACTCCTGCCAGCCCACCACTGGGGTACTTTTTCTACTAGTATTTGCCAGAGAAGGCATAAGGCGATGAACAGTTATCATCCAAGCCTCTGTCACCCTCTTGTGGCCACTCTTGTCCCTGCAAGCAGGAAGCCTGCATCCAGTATCTGGATGAGGATGGATCATCTCCGGACAGGTGCTTTGCACACGCTGCTTTTCTCACCTTCACGTGGCCACAGCTTGGAGCATGCTCAGTGCACAAAGCGGACAGGAGAGATGATCAAGAGAGACCCCCCGGAGATTGGCTGCACCATGAGTTCAGGGAAATGGTACTGACCACCACTGCCCTGCACAACAGCTGACTCGCTCTCTGTAACACTCATGTGTCACCTTCAAGGCTGCCATGGGACATGGGGCACCAGCAGCCCTGCAAAGGGGTCTCCAAGGCTGCCTTTCCTTCTTTCCCAGAATGATGCCATGGCTCCAGAAGGAGCAGAAAGCAGATATAGCCGCACAGCATACCCCAGGCCTTACGTTTTCCCAGGGGACTCCTTCAGCCAGAAGATATCGTCACTTGTGATTCCATATTCCATGGCTCCTTTGATCTATGGAGGAAGAGAGAATTCATGTGGGGATGGGAGGTGACTCCATGTACACTACCCCAAGCATGCACCCTACCCAGGAAGACAGGAGTGGCAGCTCCTTCCTTTTCACATTGATAAAGATCCAAGACATAGGCATGCAGACTGCAGTATAGACTGAAGGATCCCACAGGCATGCAGACTGCAGTATAGACTGAAGGACCCCACAGGCATGCAGACTGCAGTATAGACTGAAGGATCCCACAGGCATGCAGACTGCAGTATAGACTGAAGGATCCCACAGGCATGCAGACTGCAGTATAGACTGAAGGACCCCACAGGCATGCAGACTGCAGTATAGACTGAAGGATCCCACAGGCATGCAGACTGCAGTATAGACTGAAGGACCCCACAGGCATGCAGACTGCAGTATAGACTGAAGGACCCCACAGGCATGCAGACTGCAGTATAGACTGAAGGATCCCACAGGCATGCAGACTGCAGTATAGACTGAAGGACCCCACAGGCATGCAGACTGCAGTATAGACTGAAGGATCCCACAGGCATGCAGACTGCAGTATAGACTGAAGGATCCCACAGGCATGCAGACTGCAGTATAGACTCCTGTAGGTATGCAGAGATTTCTTGGCTCCTGATTTTAAAGGAAACCTCTGCAGTCTTTAGGTGTCACTAAGCTAATTAAATAGATTCCAGAGGCCAAACATGACAAAAAAGAAGTGCTTCACAAAACCAATTCCTAGAAGTGTCCAGCAATGACAAAATCCCAGTGGGAGTTACCACATGTTTCTTGAAATATTCTGCTTTCACCAAAAGACCTGAGCTATGTGAGGGGATAGAAACTGCTTTCCAGATACAACTGCAAGGAGCAAATATGGTACAGCCTCTGGGAGACAAGCTAGTGGTCTCTCAAAAGGGTAAGTCCAACAATCATGCTCTAACTTCATTGTTTTTTGTTTGGTCTGGTTGTTTGAGACAGGGTTTCGCTGTGTGCCAGAGCCCTAGCTATACTGGAACTCACTCTGTAGACCAGGCTAGTAGTGAACCCATTGAGATCCAACTGCCTAAGCCTCTGGAGTGCTGGGATCAAAGGTGTGTGCCACCCCACCCAACTCCAACTTCCATTCTTAATACCCAAGAGAAGAGAAAACAAACTCCATAAAAAAACAAAACAAAAAACTTTTACAGGGATGCTCATCATGGTTCATAGCAGCTAAAAAGAAGCAACTGCGGTATTCACTAATGGAAGTCAAATAAACAAAAGGTGGTCTTTACACAAAATGGAATATTATTCAGTCTTAAAAAGGGAGACTCTGATCTGTCTAAGAGTAAACACTGAGCTCATTATTCTGGTGAAATGAGCCATCAAAAGCACACAGATCAGATCATTTTTACGAGGTTCTTGGAGCCTAGCAACCAGCGGAGCTGCAGCAAAGCATCAGCTAGGAACTTTGAAAAGGAGAGAGCAACTCTACCAAAATCCATCGTGCTTCACAAAGGGAATGTTGGTAAGCATATTCTATTTCAAACCTTTGAAGTTGGGGAAGAAGAAGATGGAGAATGAGACTGAAGTCCTGGAGACCCCAGCATTTTGAAGTTAAAGAGAAAAGTGATTGACAATGGGGGCTTGGAAGAAGGAACACAGGGCCAGGTGTGTGACATCACTCAAGTCAACACTTGAGTCACAGCCAACCAAGAGGCTGAGGCAGAGGGTCTCTGGAACCCAGGTGTCTGGATCCAGCCTGGACAACACAGCCAAACACTTTGGGAGAGAAGAGGGAGGACACCGGGGGAAGGGACACAGAACCCAGGAGCCTGCAGTGTGGAATGACCGTGAGGCATTGCTATGTGGTGGTCCTGAAGGCCCATTTCAGCACGGGAGGCCTGGAAATGGGAAAGGCAATTCACAGAGGAGTGAGAGTAGAGGGCCCAGGCAAGGGCCACAGCAAGCCACTCACTTGTGTGGGGTACCGCGGCCGCCCTCCTGTAGCGATGACTATGTGGTCAGCCGAAAGCAGAGTCTGAGGGTAAACAGAGAACCATGGGTCAAACAGTGTATGCTCGGCTGCCAACAGGCTCAAAAGCCTATGGGTGTCTGGGACAGTGGTGCCTGTGTCCCCTACTGTGCAGTGTGGATACTTTGCCCATATCTCTAAGTCTTAGAGCAGGGGTCTCACAATGTCCACTGAACAGGAGAACCAGGCAGGAGAGTCAGGGAAGTATTCTAGGTCCAAGCACTTCTCAGTGTACCAGGCCTTCACAGACACTATGCCTCCACCGAGCCCCACAAACACTGTGGAGTGACCCACACTGCAGAACACACACAATGCAGAACAGCCAGCCATGGCATTTGAGCTGCTTAACAAGGGGACTGTGCAGCTGAAAACTGATCTAACTCACACTAGGCAATCCTTTTGCCACTGTACTACATCCGCAGCTCTGTTTGAATTGTGTGTGTGTTTCTGTGTGTGTGCATGTTTCTATGTATGTGCATGTGTCTATGTGTGTGAATGTGTCTGTGTATGTTTGCATGTGTCTGTGTATATAAGTGTGCATATGTCTGTGTATGCAGGAATGTGTGTGTGCATGTGTCTGTGTGTATATGTGCATGTATCTGGGTATGCAGGAATGTATGTGTGCATGTTTCTCTGTATATGTGTGCATGTGTCTGTGTATGCAGGAATGTATGTGTGTGTGTGCCTGTGTATTCAGGAATATGTGTTTGTGTGTCTGTGTTGGGGAGACATGGGGCCACTAGACAGACCAGGGCTGCTCTGGGACTCAAGATCCTGTTTCTGCCTCCCTAGTGCTGGGATCTCAGAGTTGGCCACTGCACCCAGCTGTGACCTGTGCACCAGCTGTGAAGATGTGTGACCTCAAAGGCAGCTGTTAACAGCATAACAACACCCAGGCCAAACAAAGCTGGCATCAGGTACCAGAGCAGCCATGAGATTCAGGCTAATGGACACTTACCACCTTCCCACCTTTATCAACTCCTTGAACTGTGTGTTTGTTGACAAAACTGGCTTTGATGTTAAAGTACTTGACTTTCCTGAAATATAAAAATAAGATTTTATGTTATTTTTTCTTTCTTTTCTTTTTTTTGAGACGAGGTATCATGTATTCTAGGCTAGCCTCAAACCCACTATCTTAGTTAGGGTTTCTACTGCTGTGGAAACACATGACCAAATGCAACTTGTGAAGGAAAGGGTTTATTTTGCTTATACGTCACATCACTGTTCTCATTGAAGGAAGTCAGGGCAGGGACCGACAGCGAGGCAGCAGCTGATGCACTAACCATGGGTAGGTGCTTACTACCAGCTTGTTCAGCTTGCTCTCTTTTTGTTTTTATTTTTTTGAGACAGAGTTTCTCTGTGAGGCTCTGGCTGTCTTGCAAATCACCATGTAAACAACGCTGACCTCAAACTCACAGACACATCTGCCTCTGCCTCCCACATGCTGGGACGAAAGGTGCCACTGCACCCTGCCCTTTAGTCTGCTTCCTTATAGAACCCAGGGTCACCAGCTCTCAGGTACCACTCACAAAAGTCTGGGCCCTCACCCGTCAATCAGTAATTAAGAAAACGTCCTACAGGCCTGCCTACAGCCCCATCTTATGGAGGTATTTTCTCAATGGAGGTTCCCTCCCCTCAGATGACTCTAGCTTGTGTCAAGTTGACATAAAACCAGCCAGCACATGCACTATGTAGCCAAGGATGACTTTGAACTCCCGATACTCCTGCCCCCACCTCCAGGATGCCAGGATTACAGGTGTGCACCACCACACCTGTCTCTAAAATTAAGGCTCTTTAAGCATTCCCTCTGCAGACTTGGCCTCCAGGGCTGCTTAAACAGACAGTGCATGCAGGCTGCTAGGATGCAGACTCTGGAGCCAGTCAGCATCACACAAAAAACAAATAAACACCTGTGAAAGGTTTTTTGTTTTTTGTTTTTGTTTTTTAAATAAAAGAAAGAGAGAGAGAGTGAGAGACAGGAGCCCCGGCCCTGTGGTCCCACCAGGATAAGTGTGAATGGAAAACTACCCTGTAAAGCAAAAGCCCCTTGCCTGTCACTCTAGATTCCCTGAGATGTGGTGACCACAGATATGAAGACAGTAACAGAGCCATGATGGACACCATCCTGACAGCCCCAAACTGTGACTGGCAGGGGAGGGAATCAGGCCTCCCAGAGGGAGGCTCCAGGGGGAAATGAAGTGTCTACATGTGTGTCTCCTCAATACTTAGAAGTACCAAGACGCCAAGAGATGCCAGTGAGCTGTGGCATGGTGTGGCCAGGCATGACCCATCCTATGTGTGAAAGGCCCCACAGAGAAAGTAACTAACAGTGTCCAGGTGCCTCTCCCCAGGCTGTCTTTCACTCTCCAGGCTGTCTTTCACTCACCCTGACAAAATCAAGGAACAGCCTTACAATAGACACATTATACCCATGCAGCACTGGAGAGATGACTCAGTGGTTAGGAACACAGGCTGCTCTTCCAAAGTAGGGGTTTGAGGTCCAGTACCCATATGGTGTCTTACAACCACCTGTAACTCCAGTTCCCAGAGACCCAAAACCCTCTTCTGCCTCTGTAGGCAACAAGCACACAGATATACATGCAGGCAAATACACAGAGACACAGACAGAGAAAGAGAGAGAGGGAGACAGACAGACAGATACACACACACACACACACACACACACACACACACACACACACACACACACATACACACACACACAGAGAGAGTGGAAACACACCAGTGGTAGCACACACCTTTAGTCCCGGCACTCAGGAGGCAGAGGCAGAGGCAGGTAGATCTTTCTAAGTTCAAATACAGCCTGGTCTACTGATCGAGTTCCAGGATAGACTCCAAAGACACACAGAGAAAACCTGTCTCAAAAACAAAACAAAACAAAACAAAAAACAAAAAACACCAGCAAAAAAGAAATGGAAACACCTTCCTGCCCCTCATGATCCTCTGCTGCCAGCCTGCGGACTCACCAGGCTCTGTCCTCCAAACTGTGGAGGGCCACAGTGGCCTGCCTAAGGGATGCATCCTGTACAGGGCCAGCCTCTCACTGCTCAGCACTCCAGTCACATCCACAGGCTACGCCTGAGGCTTCTCCTGCCTGTTTCACTCTCTCCCAGCTCCAGCCGTTCAGCTAGCATGTCCCTTCATCGCTATCATTTCCTCAGTTGTAGGCCGCTGGGGCATCCTCCACTTCCCAAAGCACTGACCAGTCTCTGCCCCACTGAGGCATAAGAACCCTCATGTCATCACTGCCAGGGGTTGTGCTATACAGTAAACATTTTCACAAGTATAAAATGCAAGGCCAGAAGGGTGGTCCTCCCAGGCCATATCATATGGCCACTAAGTCCTGAGAGTTTCAGTACCTGTCCTGAAGCTGGACACGGTGACCCCAGTTCAAGGACTTCACATGGTTTTGCACGGCTTCTGCCATTTTCTTCCTGTTGACACAAACAAAAAACCATGAAATCCACAGTAGCAGAGTTGGCTGCAGTGAAAGACTCAGGAATATTGGGAAATAGAGGTGTGGTTATTTTACTTTCCTTTATTTTTGGAGTTGGGCAGGGTTTTGCTAAGTAGCTCAGGCTGGCCTTGAACTTAAGGTTCTCCTGTCTCAGCCTTCTAAGTCCTGAACTACAAGTGTACACCACCATTCCTGGTTTACAAATGTGTTTAAAGGGCTGAAGCCTGACACTCACCTTCCAGGGAAACCTGTTTCTGACCAGAGTTTGGGGCTACAAAAATGCTGGGCTCTTTCTTGTTGGGGAATATTATTTTAAGGTATTACTTTTGTTTATGCTGCATTTGTTTAACTCTGTGAAGATGTGATTCTTTGCCTGTCTAAAACCCCTGATACTCTATGAACTACGCGGCCAAAGGCGAGGCAGGAGCAAGGATAAGCAGGGCTGACAGGCAGAGAGGATAAATAGAAATATGAGAGAGAGGAGGAACAAAAGAACAAGAACAGGAGGATGCTAGGGGCCAGCCACCTACAGAGTACAAGTGAAAGTAAGATATACAGAAGTAAGAAAAGGAAAAAGCCTGGAGGCAAAATGTAGATAGGATAATTTAAGAAAAGCTGACTAGGCTGGGCATTGGTGGCGCACACCTATAATCCCAGCACTCAGGAGGCAGAGGCAGGCGGATCACTGTGAGTTGGAAGCCAGCCTGATCTACAGAGCTAGTTCCAGGACAGCCACAGCTACACAGAGAAATGCTGTCTCAAACCCTCCCCCCACCAAAAGAAAAGCTGGCTAGATACAAGACAAGACAGGTGTTTATTAGTAATAATATGCCTCTGCATGTGTGATTTATTTGGGAGCTGGTTGGTGGGCCCCTCAAAAAGCCAAAAGAGTAAAACATTGCACTACATTCTCTACCCAGAGAATTTAGCATGTTCTTCCTCCAGTGGCCACCAGAAGTGTCTGGAGAATGCCAGCTATCTCAGCTGCCCCCAGCTGAGCCACAGCTAGAGCTGCTCCCTGGGATAAGTTGCAGACAGGGGACCCCACAGCGAGGACTCCTCACCAGCTGTGCTGGATGGGCTGGGCCACCTCCCAGCCGTAGTGGTGAGCATCTTTGATCATGTCCCCCAGCAGTGCGGCATGATGCATCAGCTTCTTGGGTATACAACCCACATTGACACAGGTGCCACCAAGGCCCCACTTGGTACCTGGAATATCAGAGAAAGAATGTGTGTGTATGTACATACATATATGTGTACACATGTGTGTGTATACACATATGTGTTATGTGTGTTGCAGGAGACAAAACCTAAGTCTTTGCACATACCAGGGAGGGGTTCTATCACTGAATCACCCAGGCCCTGGTAGAAATGAATGAACAGGCGTCCATTCCACAGGCTTAGAATGCCTTTAGGGGTTACTATTTTGTGACCTGAACTTGGCCCAGTGGACCCTTCCCATGTGAGAAGTCATTTAAAATTTTTTTTGAACATTTATAATTTTTGTGAATATGGGTGTTTTGCACACATGCATGTGTGTGAACCACACAGGTGCTGTGCTCACAGACATCAGAAGAGGGTATCAGATCCCCTGGGACTGAAGTTAGAGCCGGTGAGTCACCAGGTAGGTGTGAGGAATCGAATCTCAGTCCTCTGGAAGAGCAGCAGTGCTCTTGACCACTGAGCCATCTCTCCAACAGCACCCCATCAGTCATTTTTAAAATAACTTTATAGAAATGTTTGTGTGTTGGACAGGACACTGTAGGGAGGCTGGGGCAGAAGCGAAAGAATGACTCAGTGTCAGTTGAGTGTGAGCTGTGTCCCTACTCCGTACTCCCTTCCCTAGAATGTGTGGCTCTGTCCAAGCCGCCTACCTCGGGGAGAAGGTTCCACATAGTCAGCCACTGCCACCTTCCTTCCCAGCTGAGCAGCTGAAATGACAAAGACATCTGCAGGTGAGTGGCACAGAAAACTGGCAGAGCTTCCCAGGTGCCCATGAGGCCCAGGAGAAGGCAGGGAGTCCAGGCCAACACCTGAGCACAGGGGCCAAGTGGGCATGCTGTTCCTTCCCCTTGTCCATGCACCTGCCCTTCCCGGTACCCATGCAGCTTGCTGCCTGCAGGCAGGAGCCCCCCAGCCTCTTTGCAGACTCCAGTCTTCACACCACCCACTGAGGCAGTGCTAGGAGGATGCCTACTTCCAGAGTTCCTACTCCCACTTGGATGTTCAGTGTTAAGTCCAGTCCCCACCTAAAGCACATGATGTCAGCCTCACTAGCGACATATGCAACAGTCACGACAGACAAGTAACACATAAACACTAGAGGTGAGGTGGGGAACTGGAGCTGGTGGAAATGTATGACATTACTCAGCCACAAAGAGGAGGGAAGTCCTCAGACACACTCTATCATGAATGAACACAGATGACATCACAGTGGAAGAAACAAAAGGTCACAGATGACCCCACTGATATGAAATGCTAAGACTCCACTGAGACAGGAAGTAGACAATGATGGCAAGGGTCAGGGAGGAGGCAGGATGAAAACATGGGGGAATGAGCATGAAGTACCCAAGGGGAGATGAAAACATTCTAAAATGTGACTGGTTATGCGATCCTGTGACTATACCAAACTGAAGAACTCACTTGAAATGTGTGGACAATGACTGTATCACATATCTCAATAAGACAGTGATAAAAAGGGATACTCTTGGGGATAAATATGGCAAAAGATGTTTCTTGCCATGCTGGTTGGTTTTAGTCAACTTGACACAAGCTACAGTCATCTGGGTAGCATAATCTTAAATAAGAAAATGCCTCCATCAGACTAGCCAGGCTGTGGGATGTTTCTTGATTAATAATTGTTGTAGGAGGGTCCAACACACTGTGGCCAAGCCACTCATAGTCAGGTGAACTGGGGTATATAAAGAAACAAACTGAGCAAGCTGGGTGGGGGGGCAGGGGGGGGAGTGGGAGGAGAGCAATCCAGTAAGCAGCATCCCTCCATGGTCTCTGCTTCAGTTCCTGCCTCCAGGTCCCTGCCTCAAGCTCCTGCCCTGAGGTCCCTTAACATAGAAGTGTAAGCCAAATAACCCCCCCCACACACACACACCAATTTCCCTTTTTGTTTACTTGTTTGGTTTCGTTTTTCGAGACAAGGCTTCTCTGTGTAGCCCTAGCTGTCCTGGAACTCAATCTGTACACCAGGCTGGCCTTGAGCTCAGAGATCCGCCTGCCTCTGCCTCCCAAGTGCTGGAGTTAAATCTGTGTGTCACCACTGCTGGCTCTCAAGTTCCTTTTGACCAGAATTCTTTATCGTAGCAATAGAAAGCAAACGAGAAACAGAAACCAGTATCAGGGCTGCAAGAGATTGCTGTAAAGACCTGACCATGTTTTGGCGGGGATTATGGGAATGTTTGAAACTTCAGGCTGGAAGGCCACTGAGTGCTAAATGAGAGGTTAAATGGCTATTCTGTGGGAGCTTGGAAGATAAGAGTGTGGGGAGAAACACAGAGAATGGAGGCCTGCTTATGATGTTTCAGAAGGACACTATCAGCATTGTTCATGTGATATATTTGAATTAAGACTATGGTTTCTGATCAGCTGGGGATGAAGAATCAGTTGTGACAAAGAGACCAGCACTTCTAAAGTGAAACCTTTGCTTTACTAGGACAGTACATGCTGATCAGCTGGAGGTGAGAAATTGGCTAAGAAGAGACCAACATCATTGACCAGCAAAAATCTTTCAGGAAGTGCTTCATACGGCACTTCAATGTTCAGAAGTTGTGGTCCAAAAGGAACAAGGCTGTATCTCAAGCTGGCAGCCAAACTTGGTAATGTATAAGAACATTTCACATAGTGATGGTTTTGGGGGGCATGCAAGCCATAGGACTGAAGGAGTCATGGAGAGTTGAAGTTTGGTGCCATGTGGCAGAGTCAGAGTCTCTTAAGAGATACCAGGCGGCCATTAGTGCAGCCTCAGCTGTAGTGAATACCTTAGTGTGCTGGAGTGGCCAAGACCATGAGATGACCACCAAGGACAGCAGTAGATGTGGAGCAGAGCTGGCCTGAGCCTATAAGACCTATATGTGCTGTGGAGGGCGGGGCTGGAGAGGAGGAGCCTATGTGTGCTGTGGAGGGCGGAGCTGCTTAAGCCCTCAGGAGTGAGTCACAGACCTTGAACACAGAACTACAGAATTTGATGCACACTGCTGCATGTTGATTTTGCTTTGATCTAATTGTAACTGCACCCAGGTTCTTCCCTCTTGAAATAATAAGTATGTAATTCTTTTTTTTTTATAGGAGCCCACAGTTGAGAGATTTTGAACTTTTAAAGAGATATTAGACTTTTAAAGTACTGACATAAGATTGTAGAGCTTTCAGAATTGTATTAATTTTTATATTGTGATATTAATATAAGATCTTGGAGATAATAGGAAAGTTTATGGTTTAATATCTTTGTGTATCAGAATAACAGGAGGTCAATTATTATACTGGCTATTTTTTGTCAGCTTTATAAAAGCTAGCATCATCTGGGAAGAGGAAATCTCATTTGAGGAAATGTCTCCATCAGACTGGCCTATAGGCAAGTCTGTGAGGGTATTTTCTGGATTAGTGGTTGATGTTAAAGGATCCAGTCCACTGTGGACAGTACCACCCTTAGCCAGGTAGTCTTGTGTATAAGCTGAACAAACCAGGGGGAAGCAGCCAGTAAGCAGCATCCCTCAGTTCCTCCAGGTTCCCCCCAGTTCCTGCCCTACTGCCCTCAGTGACATGGAAGTACAAGCCAGATAAACCCGTCCTCCCCAAGTGGCATTTGGTTAGAATGTTCTAACACAGCAAATATTGTACAGTGAGCAATGTGCACACACCTGTACCCCTAGCACTTCAGGGCATAGACAGAAGGATTTAGAGGCTGAGGTCAGCCTGGACTATATAATAGGACTCCGCCTCAAGAAACTTTTATTCTTTTTTAAAATTTTTATTTATTTGTTTGGTTTTCAAAGACAAGTTCTCTCTATTATGTAGCTCTAGCTACCCTGAACTCACTATGTAAACTAGGATGGTCTCTAATTCACAAAAATCAACTGCCTCTGCTTCCCAAGTGCTAGAATTAAAGGAATACACCATCACAATTGGCAAAAAATGTAATTAACTGTGTGTGTGTATCTGCATGTGTACCACATACATGCAGGTGCCCATGGAGACCAGAAGATATTGGGTCCCTTGTAACTGGAGTTACAGACAGTTGTGAGCTGCCTAATGTAGGTGCTGGGAACCAAAACCATATTTTGCAGCAAGTGCACTTGGGAAGTTGAGGCAAAAAGGATCAGGAGTTCAAGGCCAGGCTCAGCTACACAGCAAGTTCCAAGCCATACAGGACCACATTGGAACCTGTCTCATACAAAACAAAACAAAGGGAAAGGAAGCTGGGAATAGCAATGGGCTGAACTGTATCCTGCCTGCTCAAATTCATACATCAGTCACAACCCTCAGTACCAAGGAACGTTGACTATATTTGGAGGTAAAGACACACACATGCACACTAGGGATCGGAGAGATTACTCAGCAGCTGAGAGCACTGGCTGCTCGTACAGAGGAGCAGGGTTTGGTCCCAGCACTCACATGGCAGCTCACAAACATCTAACTCCAGTTCCAGGGATCCACCTTCTTCTGGCCTCTGTGGACATAGACACCAGGCACACGATGCACACATATATACACATGCAAAACAGCCATACACATTTAAAAAAGAACAAATGTCCACATGCAGGTGAACAGACAAACAAGATATGATCTATCATGTGCTGTCATAATACAATAAATAAGAACAAACTACATACACTTGGTGAAAGGACAAGACCGGAAAGATGGCTCAATCATTAAAAGCACATACTGTTCCTCCAAAGGACTCAAGTTCAATTTCCAGCACTCATGTCAAGGAGCTTACAAGCCTCAACTCCAGTCCCAGAGAAATTGGACATTTCTGGCCACTGCACACATACCCACATTCAGACACACACACAATTAAAAATAGTAAAAACAAAACAAAAAAAAAAAATAGCGACATAGCGTGGAAGGAGCTGGAGTAGTTAAGTGTACAGAGTGGCTTCCACTCACACACATCTTAGCAAACGACAAGCAACCTACAGTGGGAAAGAGCAGGTCAGTGAGAGAGAGGGAAGGCAGGGAGGCGTTACCATGCTCTGTGAGATCTGGACACTGTAATAGCCTGAGCTTTGTCTCCACCCCCACATGCTCAAATACATGCTAGAATCTTAACCTTCAGGGCCATGGGCTATTACTACATTTGTGGATAAAGTTAAACTGGGCCATAGGTGGTCCCTTGTCCAACTCACTGGTTCTTTAAGGAGAGATTAGGGTACAGATCCAGGGAAGCCACTCCACCTATCAGCCAAGGAAGGAAGCCAGAAGGAGCCAGTCCTGCTGACACCTTGCTCCTTACACTGCTGGCACCCAAACCACAGCCCACACAGACAGGTGAGACGCGTCAGGGACAGTCACCATCTTCACAGATACACCCGCCTGTCAGACTGTGCACTTGCTTTTATTGATTGATTTCTTTACTTTGAAACAGGGTCTTGCTGTTACCCAGGCTGACCTCGAGCTTCTAGACTCAATCGATCCTCCTGCATCAGCCTCCTGATCGCCAGAATCACAGATAGTCATGACCAGGCCCAGCCTCAAGTTATCCAGTTTAAATTCGTACTGGTCTATTGTCTGTCAATTCTGTCTTAAAGTGAGACTCCATCTCAGAAACAAACACAAAAATATGGAGCTGGAGAGACAGCTCAGGTTTGAGAGCAGACTGCTCTTGCAGAGGACCTGAGTTCATTCCCAGCACTCATGTCAGATGGCTCACAACGCAGGGAATCTGGTGCCCTCTTCTAGACTCCACAAGAACCTGCACTCACAATCACAAACCCTTACACAGAGACATACCCATGTAATTTTAAAGTAATAAAAATAAATTTAAGACAAACAAATAGGGATGGGACTATGCCACTCTCAGAAGAGACCAGATTCGGGATCTGTGTGGATTCCAGATTACAGGAAACATTTGTTCCATAGCATCTACTTCTGGGTATATGGCCTATCCCCCACAGGGCCACCTTCACTTAGGAGAACGAAAAACTTCAAGGCCCCAACACACCAGGAGAGACATGAAATACAAAATACATACCTTCCTTGGCACAAGCGAGGCCACCAGATCCCCCACCAATCACCAAGAGATCGAAGCACTGCTGCTGGCCTGCTGAGGAGGGACAGACGGTAAGAAGCTGCCCGAGCCAGCCCAACGGCAGTTCCATACAGTTCTGTGCGGGACAAAGCTTATCAAGATGGGAACCGCATCCTGGGGCAGTAGGGGTGACCACTCTGTCTGCCCAAATCAGAAACCAGCATGTGGTGAGGCTGGCTGTCAGGGTGTGTGACCATCTTTGCAGAAAATCTCCCTAACTCCCAAAGGGAGACTCAGAGCCTAAGACTTCACCCAATGTTCTGAGACAAAACACAAACTTCATTTTCATTCAGTCTACATGCATTTCAGTGGTGAAGGTGACTTCATTATAGCAACCAGAGTATCTATGTAGCCTCTCCTAAACAGAAGCCAAGAGACTCAGAGTTGTCTTCCGACATCCATGTGTGTGCCAGGAGCATGTGTGCACTCACACCCATGAACATACTACATAAACACATAAATCAAATGTAAAAATAATAGTTTTAAATGGCCATTTAAAACTATTATTTTTACATTTGTATCCACCTTAAGTAGACAAGGCTACAGAGAAAAGCCTAGGGCTTCCATATCCCCCCCCAAGGTCACTGGCATGCACCCCACTATGGGAACACATAGCTGCAGGTCGGAGGTGGCCCTTGGTTTGCAGTTCCACAACAGAATCTAACCCAGGCTCAAGTTCTGAAAAGGCCTGAATGGCTACAAACTATTTGCCGGCTTTGATGATACTAGAGAAGAAAGGAGATTAAGTGGCAGGAGGCAAGTTGCCACTCAGTCCTACAGAAGATCAGCATGGCAGACAGAGCCAATCTGTCTCCTCTCTTGCCTTTGGGTGACAGAGGTGCAGATCCTATATCTTGACCCAGGAAAAGGCTCCTACCTTCCATTGCTGACATCTGTCCTTCCTGAGGCCCTACACTGTGCTCTCTGCCTGTTTGCTATCAAACAAACGGTCGGACTGGCTTATCATGGGCCACTTGCTTTCCCACCGTACACACCCAGGAGACTCCCCTCTGATAAACTCTTAGAAAAAGCCCACAGTGGAAGTTTACAAGGGTCAGCAGATGTCACAGGACACCTCACCTAGGTGATGGCTTCCTGGAGGGAACCCTCACATGCTGGCCTTCACTCCTCTTGCCCACAGCCTCATCTCCAGAACATGTCTCTGCTTCATCTCTGTCTGCCTCCTGACCCAGTGTTCTGGAAAAGGTGAGCAGGAAGCAGGCATCTAATAAATATGACAAGGTCCAAATAAAGAGCACACTGCTCTGATAAAGCAGGAAATTTCCCTTAGATGGGCTGGCCACCCTGAGGAGTCACCTGTGGGGGTGGGGTAGGGGATCCTGTATAGCTGTTCAGAGGATGCCAACAGTCTTGTTTGGGTGATGCAACCCCACCCCACCCCTAGCTGGAAAACATGGGTATAGGGCCTCAGGGAAGGGTGGCCCAATAGGAGCCCCACTCTGGCAACAGGAAGGACAGACTGCAAGGCTGGAGGGGACACAAAAATGGACTTCAGAGTCATGGTGAATAGTATCTTCCCTAGACCCTCTAGGATCCTCACCCCAGCAAAGCTGAAGTCCAGGATCCTCAAGGCCAGCTGAAAACAAATCCCAAACCACAGGTGGTTCCCAGGCTTATAAGCTCAGTGAAGCATCTTCCACAAATTTAAAAAGAGGTTTTCTTTAGATTTTACTTGCTTTTATTTTATGTGTATGAGTGTTTGTCTGCATGTATATCTGCATACCAGAGACCAGATGAGGGCCTCGGATACTCTGGGAATAATGGAGTCACCATACTGGTGCTGGGAATTGAAGTTGGGTCCTCTGGAAGAGTAGTCAGTGCAGTGCTGAGCCATCTCTTTATCGTCACTATGGAGGGCGATGGTGCCAATGGCACAAGTACATTGGTTCTTTCTTAACCCCCACAAAAATCACTGTAAGTGTCCCCTGGGGATTAGCAAAGCAACCTTAGATCCCTAAGTCCCCACCTCACATGGTAGTCATGCTTCCCAGCACTCTCCAGGCTAGCCTTTGCCAACCATTCAGTCAGTCTGCCTGCCCTCCCCTTGCAGGCCACAGGCCAGCCATTGTCCCTTCCATGCCACTACCTCCATGAAGAACCCTGGCCTCTGTCCTTTCTCATGTCCTACACTCACTGTGGGTAGAATTGAGTTCTGTCACTGGAATCCAGGGGCAGTACTAAGAGTGGTCACCACGCGAATGCTTGGTAAAGATCAGTCATGGGACTGACCATACCACCACAGATGGGAAACTCTGGAGAAACCTAGCCTGTTGGGGGTAGTGGGAACCATTTTGAGGGGTACCTAGCTTCCACCCGGGCCATTTGAAGTTGATTACCTCCCTGATTTAACCAATAGCTCTCCCTGGTGCAAAGCAAACAAGCTGTCTCTTTCCAAGGACATAAACAGACCCTGACAAGCACTGAGGCTTGATCCCATGGGTTCTCTACCATCTTCTCATTGTTCCCTATATGTGCAAGTAAAAAGCACTTGCTAGGTAGGACATGAAGGTGCAGACCTATAATCCTAACATTTGGAAGCTGAGGCAGGAAGAGCAGTTCAAAGCAGGCTTGGGCAGCAAGGCCGCCTGTGACTTAACAGAAAAACAACAAATCAATGACCGTAACCTCAGCGCTTGGGAAGAAACCAGAAGGTCAAAGTCAGTGCAACTAACAAGGCCATCTGAGGCCAGCTTGGGCTACATGCGGGTGGGTGTAGGGGCAAAACCAAAATATTACAACAACAAAGAAGAGCACCTGCTGTAAGGATGCAGGCATCATGCTGGCCGGCCCCTGTCCCCTGGCAGAATGCACTCAGGCAGTACCCTGGCCAGCCCAGAGTTCCATGAGCAGGTGCAAAGGACCCCTTAAAAGACAAGACCCCCACCTTACAGCTCTTTCTGCTCCTGTCTCCTTCTTCTGTCCTCTCTCTCTTTACCTCTTTTCTCTTCCTTCCCTTCCCCTCCCTCCCCTTTTTAATAAAACTTCTCCCTCAAGCTCTGCCTGGCGTGTTTGTCCCCCAACATGGTCCCCCACGCAGGAGCCCCTTCCAGCTTTATCCTAACACTGAAACAAAAGAACAACACCTGCAACTCGGAGTTGTGGGCCCATAGGTAAGGTGCCTGGTGACCACCGGAGCCCTTGACATCCTTATCAGGGCTACAATTAACACTGGGGACAGGACCTCAGGCAAGGTACCTCCAGCATTTTAGTCGTCTGAGAGGGAGCAACCTGCTAAAAGCACACTCCCGACAGTCTTCTGACTGCCGGTCCCACGAGACACATTCCAGCAGAGCCCCGCCACCGCGACCCCATGTGGACACTCGCAGACACCCCTCCCTCTCCGCGTGCACGGCCCACGACCCCGCCATACCTCCCACTGCGTTCGCCGCGCCCCGTGTCCCGCGTGTCCAGGCCCAGGTCCGCAACCGGAAGCGTGTGACCGGCCCGCACAGCGCCGCCACCATCGCCGCCATGGTCCGGGGACCTCAGACGGCCGGGACTGCCCTTGGCGCTGCCTGAGCCGTTCGCGCCACGCGGGCCAGACCTGTGCATTGCCTGGGCGAGGTGAGTACCGCGGCCGGGCGCCTGCACCGAGCCGAGCTCAGACCCGGGGATCGGATGCAGCACCCGCGGAACTGGGACTAACTGGGACAGGGCTGAAGGGCGCTGAGCTCGGGCGGTGGTTCCCCAGGCCTGGGTGCTGGGTGTAACCTAAGGGAATGTGGGCCGGGGCTGGGGAATGAGGACGCCTGGGAAGGGATCTGATCCTGGCTGAGGGTCGCTGAAGCGAGGTAGGTCTCCACACTTATCTCAGGGAGCTTGAAGAGCAGTGCTGGGGTGGGAGGTAGGCTTGGTGAACCTATCCCTGGAGTTGGGTTTAACTTGGACACGATGCGGCACATCCAGGGCCTGGCCCATCAGGAGAGGGTCTCACGTAGTTTTTTGATTGGGAGCAGAACCTTTAGTGTCAGAGTTAGCCGGCCCAGGAGGTGGTCAGTGGAGTTGGAAGCTGCTGAGCAATCTCAACAGGTGTTCTCTGAGAGGCCTTAGGATGCCCCTGGGTCTCTCCTTGCAAGACAAGCTGAGGAGTACTAGGGCAGGCTTTGGGACAATGTTAAAGAAAAAGGAAGTCTTCCAGCCAGGGACTTTGGGGTCCTTGTTGGCCCTCCAAGCATTGGGAATGCAGTGGGAGCTGTCACGAGTACTTGTAGCCTCTTTTAGGAAGTTGTGATGGGATAGGCCCCAAGAGAACAGCTTGTCACAGAGATACAACACTACCCTAATTAATATTGGGACAGATTTTACCTAGGAATGCTGACAGGGGAACTGCTAGCCGGTTTAGGCAGAGGTGGATACGGTTCTGAAGGGGAACAAAGGACTGCAGAAGTCAATGAAGGGAACAATTACAAAAATCAGGGAAGGGAGGGGAGGAAGAGGAAGAAAGGGGAAAGGGAGGGGAGGGAAAAAGTAAGGGGAGGGGGAGGGAAGGGGAAGGGAGAAAGTGGGAGAGGGGAGGGAGGTATGGGAAAGGAGGTGATCTATGCAAGCTCTTCATGGTTTGGTTTTGCTGCTGGGCTTGTGGAACTTAATTCTCATTCCCCACAAGAAGCTGAGGCTAGGGTGTCTGGCTTTAGCTTCAAGGAAATTGGGTGAGCCATCTTGACTTTTCTCAAGCAGACACTTTGGGATCTGAAGTTGCTCTAGGGCTGCAGATTTGAGCTTCAGAGAGATGGTTAAGGCTTTGAAAGGAGCTTGGCCAAATGTGGTTGAGCCTTCTTGTTCCAGGAGAGAACATATTTCCAGCGGTGGCAGACATCCTTCCTATTGGATAGAAGTCCATTTTCTGTTTCATGACCCTTCCCCTCACAAGGACTAATTGTATTAGGACAAAAATATTTGCTGTCAGGATTTTGTAAGGATGTTCCTGAGAGTCCAGCGGACATGTGTTGAACACTTTTCTAGATGTCAGGTATCTTTGAGAGGGTTGAGGAGCAGTCTGGAGGGTTTCCCAGGTATCTTCTAAGTGTATGAGGTGAAATGATCTACCACAAACTTTCAGGCATGATCATTTCCTGGAACAGTGTACGAACCCAGTAGAGGACTTCTGGTGTAGCCCATGAACTGTGCCTCCAGGCCAAAGGTTGTCCACAGAGTATTTGGTGTGTTGAAGGCTCTAAAGTTTCTATCAGAGTGTCAGGCTTCAGCCTGCAGATCCTGCTGGGACAGGGTAGCTGCATTGAGCATATCAGAAATAGGAAGGCTATCCTGAATTTGTTGCCTGTTAGTGTTACATAGTGATTTCCAGCTTGGGCTACAGAATAGGATCCCTGTCTTTGAAAAAAAGGGCACAATTTTCTTTTTACAAATGCAGCTGTAAGATGGTCTTGTGAAATGTTTTGGTTTGTTTTTGTTTTGTTTTGGGGGTTGTTTTTTTTTTTTTTTTTTTTTTTTTTTGTTGTTGTTGGTTTGGTTTTGTTTGGTTTGGTTTTTGGTTTTCAAGACAGGATTTCTCTGTGTTCCCAGTTCTCCTGGAACTCACTCTGTAGACCAGGCTGGCCTGGGGCTCAGATCAGGCTGCCTCTGTCTCCTGAGCACTTGGACTAAAGGTGTGCGCTACCACTGCCCAACCATGAAGTAAGTTTTTTTAATTAGGGGATGATAGGGCACTATCACAGTGAAACTCAAATTGCAAACATTCTGGCTCTAAGTAAATACAGTTCGTTTTTGTTACTCCTCTTTTTAAAGCTGGCCTAAGCCTTGCACCAAGACTCCTGCATCGGCCTCTCCTGTGTTGGGATGACATTTGTGAGCCACCACGACTGGCTCGGCTCTAAGTGTGACTGTGTGTTTGTGTGTGGGAGTATGATGAACATGAGGAGGTCAGAGGACACCTCGATGTCTTTTCTCACCTTCTGCCTTGGTTGAGGCAGTGTCTTTTTTCTTGTCTACTATTGATCAAGCTGACCCACAGGCTTCTGAGGTTCTGTCTCTTATCTCTCTTCACAGCACTGCAATTATAAACACATGTTTGGCTTTAAGTGATCTTAGGAATCAGAACTGAGTGGTCTTCCCTGGCCCAGTTGTTTTAAAATCATTTGCAATGCCTTTAGGGAAACACTACTATTTCTGTAGGCCGTTTTGACTTTATCAGTTTCTTGACTTTCAGCTAAGAGGAAAACACATACTAGATCCTAGGATAAGGGGCTTCTTTTCTTTTTCCCTTAAGTTTTCCTGACTTAGAAGGGAAGGATGGAGGGTGGGGAATGTAGCTTGGATGGTAGGATGCTTGCCTGACAACCCTAACCAACCCTGGGTTCAACCCCTAGCACTTCATAAAATGAGGCATGATGGGATATTTCTAGAAATCCAGAACCCATTTGTGATAAGCTGCACAAATGTGTTATGCTTCTCTGTTGAAACACAAACATCACCTCCCTTTTTGATCAAAGATAAAGCAACATTTTGCCTTTTTGCAGGGTACTGGGATTGCACCCAAGGTCTGGTGTCTGCTAACCCTACATACTACTCCTGCGATTAAAGGTGGGTGCTACTACCGCCTGCTTAGCATTCTTTTTTAAACAAGCAGGCAGTGGTGGCACCCACCTTTAATCCCATCATGTGGGAAGCAGAGGCAGGCTGGCGAACCTCTGAGTTCGAGGCCAGCCTGGTCTAGTTCTAGGACAGTCAGGCCTATACAGAGGAAACCCTGTCTCAAAATACAAAAAAAAAAAAAAAAAAAAAAAAACTGTAGCTTCTGGAGGGATGGATTAGGAGTTAGGAGCAATGCTGTTCTTCTGGAGAACTGAGTTTTTTTTGTAGCTTCCACATCAAGTGACTCAATGGCTGTAAGAACTCAGGCACTATGCTGGCCTGCCCCTGTCACCTGTCAGAATGCACTTAGGTCAGCCCAGGATTACATGATTGCATAGGACCCCTTTGAAAGACAGGATACCCACCCACTCATTTACCTTCTCTTTTCTGCTCTCTTTCCATTCTTTTGTCCCTCTCTCTTTCCCACTGTTCCCCTGGGGCAGACAGGACTTTCCCTGTCTCCCTCTTCTGTCCTCTCTCTGTCTCTGTGTCTCTTTACGTCTTTTCTCTTCCCCCTCTCCCCCTTCCCTTCTTTAAGTCTGTCTGGCGTATTTGTCCCTCTGCCTCTGCATTCCCCCCCTGCCATGGAATCCACCAAGATTCCCCTCCAGCTTTATGTAACTAAGGCCACTTGTAACTCCAGCCCTCTTCTTTGGGGGCACACACACAAAAACATAAATGATAACAAAAAAAGAATTGTAGCTGGGGATACTTTCAATTCCAGCACTTAAGAAACAGAGGCAGTCAAATCTTTGTGAGTTCAAGGCAGGCCCAGAAACCTCACGTTACTTTGATGACCTCTGTAGGAACAAGGTACACCTAAATTTGTGGACAGCTCACCGAGGTCTGATGGCTGATTCTGGGGTGTTTCTGAGCCTTCAGAGGCTTTTTAAATTCCTTGTGGACCTCTGGGGGCTAATTACTATTCTTACTGTAGTGGTATGAATATGCAGGCCAATTCTAATAAAATAATAATGTTTTTCTTCTTATATACTCACTTGTTATTTTGTTTTTTTTTTTTTTTTTAAGACAGTTTCTTTGTGTAGCCCTGGCTGTCCTGGAACTCACCCTGTAGACCAGGCTGGCCTTGAACTCAGAAATAACTAGGACAAAGTTTCAAGCCATCATGTCCTGGTTGTTTGTTTTAAGGCACAACATGGAGACCTTTTGTTTTGAGACAGTCTCTCCATGTATCTTCCTAACTTGGAGTTTGCTGTGTAGATCAGGCTAGTGACTGGCATTGATCATCGTGCCCCTGCCTCTAGAATGGTAGGGTAGCAGGTGCTACCACACCTAGCCAGCAAAGTTTTTCAAGAGAGTTTTGTAAACATTGGCTTAATAAACTCAAACTTAGTTCCTTTTAAAGCCCTCTGGTATTCCCTGATTCTGGGTAATCATTCTCCAATGGGATACTCCTGTCAACAGCTGCCCCCTGAAGTTTCCACTTGTGTCCTGCTGTGGGGGAATATAGATCCTAATTGTAACTATGCAAGTAGCTTTGACCAGGAAAGAAGTTATTTGGTAAGTTTTGATATTTGGGGGGAACAGACTAAGATAAGGAAAAGATAAGTGTTTCAATGTAGTTTAACAAAGTATATTTTACTGAATAGTTATGAGTCATGGATAGCTAAAGAGAACCCAGCTTCTTTTTATAGTTAGCAAATAAAAAAATAGAACTCCAGCTAGTAGCAATGATCCAAAAAGCAATCAAACTTAAGTCTTCCTTTCTTTTTACCCAGCCCCACGTCCTTAATTCTTGATTCATTTTTTTTTTTTTTTTTTTATTTTGGAGGTTTTTGGTCACTATGAAGATAAGACTAGCCTTGAACTCAAAGCTCAGCCTACTTCTCCTAAGTGCTGGGATTAATGGCACCACCACTGAGCTACTCTTCAGCCTTTGTTCCTGTGGTTTTATTGTCATATATTGATTTTTGACCTGGACCAGCAAGTTGTTCTTCAGTGGCAGGGCCCTGAAGAAGAACAAGGGGATCCGAGATAAAGAAGATAGAACAGGTGGGCTCAGGAGGTTTGCACAAGCTATGTCTTATACCAAGCAAGCATTTTAAGAAGTACAGCATCTTACATACTATTTGCAGGGGAAAATGGGGCAGATTCAGTGGAAAGCTATCATACAACAGGACAAAGTCAGCAGGACCCTAATCAAGCAATATTGTACAAGGGGAACAGGCTAACTCAAGGGTATCACAGACCCAAGCACACAGCAGCCCAAATGAGGTTCCTTTATCCTTTGATCAGGGCATCTAAGAAAGCCTTGGCTCTCAACAGGTTATCTCTGATGTAGTGTGTGTGTGTGTGTGTGTGTGTGTGTGTGTGTGTGTGTGACTGGGGACAGGACCCAGGACATTGTTGTGCATGCTACACACAAGCTCTACAATAAACTGTGTCATCAACTTATATTACTTAGACATTATTAACATGGATCTTACAAACTAGGAAGTAAAGTTACAAGTTTATCTCATACCAGGATCTAGCAGATTAGTACAGTACATGAATTCATCTCATAATCTCTAGAGGTATTTTATGGTGACCTGTAAGTATGTGTGGTTGTGTGTATGCATGTGGCCACAGGACAGCCTTGGGTGTTGTTCTTCAGGAACTATCTATCTTGATGTGTAAGACATGGTCTCCCACTGGCCTGGAGCCCTCCTTTCCAAATGGGCTAGGCTGAATGCCCAGTGAGTCAAAAGTTTCTGCTGTGTCTGCCTCCCCAGACTGGACTGCCTGGCTTTTATATAAACTCTGGGGATTAAACTCAGCTCCCCTCACTTACTCAGCAAGCATTTTACTGACTGAGCTGTCTCCCCAGCTCCTGTTTTTGTTTGTTTTGTTTTTAAGGCAGGATCTTTTTATATAGCCTTGACTGTCCTGGAACTTGCTATGGAAACCAGGGTGGCCTTGATCTGCCTGCCCCTGCCTCCCAAGTGCTGACATCAAAGATGTGCACCACTATACCTAGCCCTGGTATAATTTTTTAATATAGAGAGAATATGTTAATTATTAACTAAACACAAACCTTTTTTTTTTTTTTTCTAGCAAAATCCATTTACTGGTTAACATACTTCTTAGAAGACACTTGAAAATCCCTCTCCTGCTTTTTGGGGATCCTTGAAATAAATATTTGAAACATAGGGAGTTAAGTAGGATAAATTTAGACAGTCTTGCTGTATTTTGGCTCAAACATAGTTTAACATGTCCATGTTTATGTTAAGACATAAACCCAGTGTAGGGCTGGTGAGATGACTCAGTGGCTAAAGGGGTTACTTCCAAGCCTGACGACTTGAATTTGACTCCCAAAATGTCCTCTGGACATCACACACGTAAAAAAAAGAAGGGTCTCCCTTATAGCTTTGGAGCATGTACTAGAATGCCCTCTGTAGACCAGGCTAACTTTGAACTTACAGAGATCCACTGCCTCTGTCTCCAGAGTACTGGGGTTAAAGGCATTTGCCACCATCACCCATTGACACAAACTTTTTTTTTTTTTTTTTTTGCTTTGAGACAGGGTTTCTCAGTGGCTTCGGAGGCTGTCCTGGAACTAGTTCTTGTAGACCAGGCTGGTCTCGAACTCACAGAGATCTGCTTGCCTCTGCCTCTCAAGTGCTGGGATTAAAGGCATGTGCCACCAACGCGCTGGTTGACACAAACATTTTGTTGTTGTTTGTTTGTTTTGGGTTCTTTTGTTTTTCAAGATGGGTTTCTAGGCATGTGCCACCACTGCCTAACACAAATGTTTTAATCCTTTTGTTCATTTAAAAATATGAACCACAGCTGGGCAGTAGTTCAAGACCAGCCTGGTCTATAGAATGAGTTCCAGGACAGCCAAGGCTTCCCAGAGAAACCCAGTCTCAAAAACTATAAATAATAAATAATGTAGTTTAAAGGTAGAGGGATTGCTTTGTCTGGCAGACAGAGCAATGGATTTAGACCCATCATGGTGACAGAAAGGGGAGGGAGAGGTGTCCCACATCTGTAACTCCAGCATTCAGGAGGTAGAGACAGGAAGATCAGAAGGTCAGCTACTAGAAAGTTCAAGAACAGCCTAGGCTACAGGAGACTCTGTCTCAAAAAGGGAAGAAAGCCGAGGAAGATGTCTTGGTAGATATTGTGCTGTGCAGAAATCCATGTAAACATGGGCAAAATGGTGGCATCTGCCTTTAATCCCAGGACTCCGGAGGCTGAGGCAGGTGGATCTCTGTGAATTTGAGGCCAGCCTGGTCTATAGAGTGAGTTCACGACAGTCAGGGCTACATAGATAGACCCTGTCTCAAAAACAAAACAAAACAAACAAAAAATAACAACAATATGTGAGTTTGAGCCTGATCTATAGAGTGAGTTTAGGACAGTCAGAGCTATATAGATAGACCCTGTCTCAAAAACAAAACAAAACAAAAAATAACAATAAAGATGGGCAAAATGGTGTGCACCTGCATCTCTAGTGATGAGGGTGGGGACAGACTGACCTCCAGAGTTCACAGACCAGCTATTTACAAGCTCCACATTCAGCAAGAGGCTCTGCTTTGAAAAAGAAAAAAAAAAGAAAAAAGAAAAAAAAAAAAGAGGAATCCAATGTCAATGTATACATGCAATACAATATATTTATTTGGTGTTGGGTCATGTGAGCTGCATCTTAGGCCTCAAATTTGTATTTTCTTATTCAACTTCAGGCAGTTGCTTTGGTGGATCTCTGAATTGTTAGAACATCTGCTAGGGTAAGGGGTCAAGTTTTAGAGGCTCCAGAGCTGAGGGCTGCAAGAGTGAGTTCTTTCTGGTGGCATGGTGAGTGGAGCTTGGACTTGAAAGGGAGCCTATGAGATGATGTTAGGATGTCTGAGGGAAGGTCTGAGCAGTGGAAGGGTGAGACAAAGGCTGGGACATGGCTCAGTGTCCAGTGTCTGTGAAGCTTCATCCTAGTGTCCTCCCCACAAATGAAGGGAATTGTGTGTAGGGGAGGCATTATAGAGAAGACAGTTGTAGACAAAGGTGTGAGATCCTAACTTTCCCCAGACCACTGGTGCTTCAGGTAACCCTTGATAGTCACATCAATGGAAAAGGGGGGTTGGGTGTTGTTTGAATAGTGGTGTTTTGGTGTGTTGACATAGTGGCGGTAGCACAGAGTTGAGATAGGCATATCCTAGCCTACTGAGAAGCACCCATGGAGGAGTTAGGAGCACACATTGACAATAGGAAGGACTTACAGGGAGGCAGGAATACAAGTTTCCAACCACAAAACCAAAGGTTAAGTTGTCACTTGGAACCACAGGCCAGAAACCTTCAGCCAGAGAGGAAGGAACGCCAGGAGCCACCTGAGCCCTGGCCCCATAAGAACAGCACGGCCTATGCAGGACATGGTGGCACACACCTATAATCCCAGACGTTGAGAAGCAGAGGAAAAAGGATGAATTTAAGGTAGCTTGTTTGGGGCAAGCCTGGTCTACATGGAGAAAAAAAAAAAAAAAAAAAAAAAGATGAAAAGTCCAGCCAGGCCCCTCACAGGTTAGTTACCAAGGCTGGGAGACACAAGTCTTCTCTTCAGGTGTTGTCTGTAGCACACAGTGTTTGTTTGGTAGCTTTGGGTTTTCTCCAGCGGGCACTAAAGGTCATCCCTAAGGGTGTCACTGTGAACCACCTAGGAACTAGGTTCTAGCCTGTTTCAGCCAAGGTGGAGGTTTGGACTAGAAAAAAATCAAAGGAACAGGCTAGAGTCTGTGTAAGGAGAAAAACCTTTAAGACGCTGGTGTGATGTGGCCCAGAGCCTGTGCCTAGAGCCTGTGGTGGGAGGGTGTGTGTGGCCATTCACTCCTTAAAGCATGAAGTGAAAAGGTCAGTGTCAGCTCGAATGCTGTGGATTGGATGGTGGGAAGGCAGGCCTGGCCAAAAGGACAGCTGCTGGGCCTCCCTGGTTACCAGCCCACGAGCTGCCTGAAGTTGCAGCCTCTCAGATAGAGACCATCTGTTGGGATTAGAACATCACCCCAGCAGGCCGTCAAGGCCTTTCTGTCCTTCACCATCCTCTCTCAGTCCTCTCCACAGGTATTCGTGGCCTGCTTCCTACTGAGAGTGGGAGGGAAAGCAATCCTGTGATGGGGCAGGGTCAGCCACTGTGAAAGTGCCTGTGCAGAGAGGCCCTTAGATCACACAAGGCTCTGGCTTTGTGAAGACAGCAGAGGAGGGCAGTGTCCTGCCCTGGGCACCAAGGAGGCTTTGAGACAAGTTCTCATGTAGCCCAGGCAGGCTCAGGATGGCCTTCTGATCCTCCTGCCTTCACTGTTGTGTGCTGGAACTATAGGTATGTGTCATCACACTAAAGACTGAATCCAGAGCTTCATACATGCTAGACATGAGCTCTATCTCAGCCTTATTTTGGGGGGGTTGTTTGTGGGTGTAGGTATATGTACATTCATGTCAAGGTCAGAGGTCAACATCAGGTGTCTTCCTCACTCTCCACCTTATTTATTATTATTTAATGTGTATTAGTGTTTTGCCTGCCTGTATATCTATGTGTGAATGTTGCTCAGAGAGGCTTGGATTCCCTGGATTTGTAATTACAGACAGTTGTCCACCATGGTGCCACTATGTGGGTGCTGAGAACTAAAATCCTGTAGAAGAGCAGCCAGTACTCTTAACTGCTAAGTCATCCCTCCAGACCCTACTGTATTTTTTTTGAGGTTCTCTTACTCAATCTGGGGCTCATTGATTGAGTAGCTGGCCTAACTCCTCGGATGCACCTATAGGAGCTCACTCTGTAGCCAAAGCTGGCTTGGGACTCATTGTATAGTTCAAGTCAGCTTTAAACTGATAGACTTCCTGCCTTGGTCTCCCACCTTTTGGGTTACTGACATGAACCACATGTCTGGTTCTCTCTTTAAATGATGTGAGTGCCTAGGGCATAGCTAGTAGAATGTTTGCCTTGCATGCTCTGAGGTTCTATCTGCAGCACTAGAAAGGAGGAATTAACCATCTAGGGTATGGAGCCCAGTCACTGTGCTAACTGTAGGAGCCAGCATCTGCTCAGTCCTTAAATAAAAGGCATTTAAGCTGGGCGTATTACTGCCCCAGAGGCTGGCTCATTAGACAGGCTATCTATGTCTTGGGTGGGTGATCTGTGCTTCCTGGGCATGTCTGTGGCCAGCAGGTGCCAGGTACTATGTAACCTCTTGTCCTGCGTTGCCCTCAGTCATGCAGGATCCATGGGACTTTCACCCCAGTTTACAGAGAAGTGCTCAGCAGTGAGAGAGGTGTGCCAGGCCCCACGGACCTGTCCTAAGACCAGACTTGGGATTCCTGGCCCAAAGAGCTGCCCACAGGTCTACCTTTACCCCCAACCTATTTGGAAGCGCCTTCTTTTTATTTTGGTTTTTGAAGACATGGTAGCCCTGGCCGTGCTGAAACTTACTCTGTAGACCAGGCTGGCCTCAAACTCAGACCCATCTGCTTCTGCCTCCTGAGTACTGGGATTAAAGGTGTGCACTATCACTGCCTGACTCAAGGCTTCCTCTTACTTAATAAAGCTCATTCTGAAGAGCAGCTGCCTCAGCTTCCTTCTCCTTTAACTCAAAGTTAATAGTTTATAGCAGTGAAGACTAACCCAGACCTGTGTGGATTGGGCTACACTCAGCTCAGGGTTCAGCATAAGCAACCTTTATGCTGGTGTCACTAGCAGATGACTAACAGCCCCTTCCAGTCTACCCCTTGGCACCTTTGAGAATAACTTTAGGATGAAAACTTCACATGTGGCCATTTGTTGGGCATGAAGGGCATTCACAGCGTTGTATAACTTTTACCTTCATTCCACACTGTAACTCTGTGCCCACTGAACAGTGCCCCCACCCTCAGCCCCTATTCAGCTTCCAGCCCCTGAGTAGACTCCTGTGGTATTTGCTATTCTTTGTCTGGACGATTTTGCTAGCAGGGACCATCCATGCTTCACCCCACCCCAGCAGCACACACTGCACAGTGAAACGCTTCAGCTTAGAGAGCCTTGGGGTTGCTTCTACTTGTGGGCTTCTGTGAGTCACACTGCGGGGAACAAGAGTAGACAAGAAGTGTCTGAGGTTCTGCTGTCAGCCTGGCTACCCAGCATTGTCACGTGGTGATAACCTCTTGAGGAGTCATCAAACTGTTCCCACCAGTTTTCATGTCAACAGTGTGCAAAGGTTCCAGTTTTTTCATATTTTAACCAACTTTATTATCTTACTTTAAGATAGGAAGAAAAAAATCAGGCCTGGTGGTGCAGGCCTACAATCCCAGTTACTTGGGAATTTGAGGCAGGAAGATTATAAATTCAAGGCTTGCCTGGGCAATTTAATGACAATTTGTCTCAAAGTAAATGGCTGTCAGTATAGCTCAGTGAAGCCTTGTGCAACAACCCCTGGTGTCCCACCCAAGAGAAAAGCCAGTTCAGTGACTGACATGTACTCTTTCCAGCGGCTCTAAGATGCAGTTCCTCAGTAACCTATGCTAAGACACTTCACCAAAAGGCTTTTTGTGTCACTGTTGTTGAGACAGGATCTTAGGTTTTCCAGGCTGTCCTTTAAGTCACATGAATGGCACTTCTGACCTGTCTTCACTGCCTGAATGTTGGGGTCACAGGAGTGTGCCACCAAGCTCAGCTGGTGTGAACTGGCGCCCAGGGCTTCATGAGTGCCCAGTGAACTGTGCCCCAGCCTCTCCCAGTTTTTAAACATTTTATGCATGCTATGTTAGATGCCACACAGCTGCACCCACCCCCAAATCCTCTTGCTTGTTTGTTTTTTTTGTTTGTTTGTTTGTTTTTTTTTTGTGGTTTTGCTTTTTATTTTCATTGATTTGAGATAGAGTCTAGTATAGCCCAGGCTAGTCTCAAAATCATGATCTTCAGACTTCTGAAATTACAGATTTTCATAGTACCCAATGTTTTTATTACTGTAGCTTTGTAGTTAAGGGTTTTTTTTTTTCCATTTTGGATAGTTTTGGCTGTCCTGAAATTTGCTCTGTAGACCAGGCTGGCCTCAAACTCACAGAAGTTCACCTATCTCTGCCTCCTGATTGCTGGGATTAAAGGTCTGTACACCTAGGCACACCTTGGCCCTACCTCTTGGGGACCTGGCAGAGTTCATCACCCCTGTGTGCATGGCAGGCAGTTTTCTGTCTCTGTATATAGGAGCAAAAGGTCCTATATACAGAGACAAGCTCTGCCTGCCGGCTTTCTCTTCCCATCATTTCCCTGAAGAGGTAGGCAGGCCTCTCTCTCCCTTCCCCTACTAGTTTCCCTTCCCACAATAAAGCTTCTGCCTGCATGCTGTACTTGTTTCTCACTGGCCAGGGATCTGCTGCATATCAACAACCATTATCCAGTTATAGTTAGTTTTAAATAACAAAGTTAAGTCTTTTACTTCTTTTTCAAGATTATTTTGGCTATTCATGCTCCATAGAGATTCAATAAAGTGTCTACTGAAAATAAAATGCCCTTGGGATTTTTGGTAAAGGGTATTAAGTCAGTAGAATGATCTGGGTGGTGCTGGAAATCAACAGCGTATTAACAGTCTTACAGCAACAAGTCTTCCACTGTAGTCAGTTACTGACATGTCTCTTGGTGAGGGTCTTTATGCTGACCCAGAAACCCAGGCTGCCTATGATGAACTTACCTTGTCTCAATGTAGTACAGCAGCTCTGAATGCTAGGGGAGAGGATAGAATCCTATACCAAGATAAGGCAATGACCAAGAGATTGCTTTAGTGTATTTCTAGAAAGATTGTCTAGGGCAGTACAATTAGAGGTAGCAGACATAGATTCTAGGCGAATACTCATAGAATCATTAGCTTATGAGAATGTGAATCCACAATGCAAACAAGTGCTTTGGCCTTTAAAACTCAGATCAGCATCCCTGGATGAATGGTCCTATATACAGCCAACATTGAGTATAATGACAATAACACTGAAGCTTGGGTAGGAGAAGCCATATCTAAAGGTCTGAGAAGACATCAAGTTAACAGAGGTCTTAACTATGGTGACATAGAAGCCTGGGTAGGAGAAGCCATCTCCAAAGGTTTGAAAAGATATCAAAATGTCAGATGTTTTAACTATGGTAGGATAGGACACCTAAAAAGAAATTGTAGGCAAAGCATCTCTAGAAATAACACTCCCAGGAATGAATGGAACAGAAGGCCTCAACCTTCTGGGTTATGTAGAAGGTGTGGCAAAGGCCCACACTGGACAAATGAGTGTAGATTGACCAGAGACAAGTAAGGAAACCCTTTAAAATCTGCAAACTCCTTGGGGGGCCTCTCGAAGGCCCCCATGTCAAAGGTGGTTCAACATTCCAAGTCACTGTGGAGGACAATCTCCCACAGGACGATTAGAAAATCCAGTGCCTATCGTAAAAACTCATACTGCTCTGGATGACAAACTAGTGATGGAAGTTGAATCAAACATAACAGAAGGAAATAAAAAACATATTTTGGCAAACCTCTATAAACAAGTCAAAGGCCTAGATTGATAGTTAATATGAATAACAGACTGGAGGCATTGTTGACACAGGGGCTGATGTAACTATTATAACTAATAAATCTTAGCCTCGAAAATGGCCCCTGCAAGAGATAAATGTTTAATTCTTAGGGATTGGAACCCTGTCTCGGGTAAAACAGAGCAAGAGATGGATTGAATGTGTAGGACCAGAAGGACAGAGAGGAAGGTTGAGACCATATGTAGCTGATAGTAGTGATAAATTTATAGGGTTGTGATCTATTACAGCAATGGAATACACAGATTAACATTCCTCCAATATTAGATAGGAACCATAAACAACCTCATGATTGTGGAAAAAAAATATTATAAAGTGTGATACAAGACAGACACCAAATATCCAGGCTGTACAAAAACAATACAAGTGCCAAACAAACAGAGGAACCACAAGCCCTACCCTTAAAATGACTAACAGATGAACCTGTCTGGGTAGGGCAATGGCCTATGACCTCTGAGAAGTTAGAGGCTTTAGAAAACCTGATTCAGGAACAACTAAATGCTGGACATATCAAGGAATCTACCAGCCCCTGGAATGCTCCCGTATTTGTTATCAAAAAGAAATCTGGTAAATGGAGAATGCCTACAGACCTGAGAGCCATCAATAAAGTTATCCAGCCAATGGGCTCTCTACAGCCTGGAATGCCCTTGCCTTCTTTGATACCTAAAGAATGGCCTATTATAGTTATTGATTTAAAGGACTGCTTTTTCAGTATACCTTTACAAGATAAAGAGAAATTTGCCTTCACAGTACCTAATTACAATAATTCTCAACCGGTGAAGAGATATCAATGGAAGGTTTTTACCACAGGGAATGCTAAATAGCCCCACCCTGTGCCAATATTTTGTACAAAAACCACAGGAAATAATTTGTAAACAGTTTCCATAATCCATAATCTATCATTACATGGATGATATATTGTTAGCTGACTCTAATGTAGAAATATTAGAAAAAATGTCTGAGAAAATAAAGGATGTTTTTACCTTGCTGGAGATTAAAAATTGCACCGGAAAAAATATAAAAAAGAGATTCTTTAAGCCCTGAAGTTCAAGAGCTTTTGCTTCCTCTGTCCATAAAGCCCTCCATTCTAATTGTGAGGCGTTTTCAAGGACAGCTGATATTAATTGATCACAATCCTTAGGGGTTACCTTGTGATTCCTTGCCCATGATTCTATTAATTGCTTCACATATGGTGAGTGCATGCCATAAGAGACTACTGCTTCCTTTATACCTTTTAAATCTTTCATATTTATTGGTTCCCACTGATATGCAGTGCCACCTTTTGGGTGTTTTTTTTTTTTTTTTTCGTTGCTGGTTTTCCATTAATAGATACAGAGAAAGCTCCCCTGACCCTAAACGGTGTAGAAAAATTTAAGTCTCTTTCATGCCCTGTTACCTGTAGTTCTTCTGATATATCAGATTGAAGGTCTTCTAAGGCCTGAAATCTATTCACCATTGCTTCTTTGAGTGTCTGAATTTCTTGAATCATATAACTTTCTAGAAACCTCATTGCATCAGTTTCTTACTTTCTCCAACTACGAATGATTCCATGTTTTTAATATTCTCATCCTTAGATATTGTCTGAATGGCATGTAAACTGCCTTCCAGAAACAATGTTCTATTTGCTAGCTTGCCATTATCCTCAGCCATGGAACAGATTCTATCTGCTAGTCTTTTCATCTGGTGTTCCAGTTTTTTAACCTTATTAGTAGCTTCGTCTGACCAGGAATAAGCTGTTTCTGCTAGTGTGTTAATGCATTGCATTGTTTCTGTTTTGGGTTGGTCATTTTTATGTTCCATGTTTTGTATTCTACCTGTCAGTTCTCTATTGCCATCTTCAATATTCTGAATCTTTGTTACTAAATCTCCTATGGTTTGTACAAGTTCCTTATTGTTTGCTCTAATCTCAAACCATTTCTTTAAGAGTTTATCATATTAATGATGAAACCCATTGCTATTACAAAAAAAAAAAATGTATATATTGGTCCAGTCACAATTTTCTTCTGCTAAAATTTCTTCTATATATGAAGTAAAAAAAAAAATTACTAAATTACACCTTAGGTGTAATTCTTCTATCCTGGAACTTTGATGCTTTTAGTTGTAGATGTCAACTTGTGGTAGTTACGCCTGGAGGTGTACCACCAAATAATGTCTGGCAGCAGACAATCCTGTAGGATAGCTCTTAATATACTAAGGCAAGCGAAATTTTGTTAAATAAAGGAGTGAAATGAGCCTTGTGCAAATTGCTGGGACCGTAGGGCTAACAGGTGCCACCTCCAACTGGGCCGCCAGGCTGCAGGAACACACAAACAGGGCAGGCCCGGAGTCCGGGCTGTGCATGGGAACACACGAGCAGGTGGGCACTGCAGGGCTCTGTGCAAATGCAGTGTGAGGTAATGGGCAGGAGATGAGCAGTGGTCTCAGGGCCGCGGTGGAGATAAAGGAGTTGTAGGGCAGACACAAATGTCTCACAAGCTGCGTTGTGTCTGCCTGGTTAGGCAAGGCAACCGCCTGTTCAGGGATGGTGGGGGAAGGGAATGGCGTCTGCCACCTGGGTGAAATCCAGGTCCTGTGAAAATCCTGATCCCACTAATGACACCAGATATCGCGATTTAATAAGGATCAGGATAACAAATAGGCGAAATAGATGTTTATTCAGGGAGAAATAACTTACAACCTAGACAGATGAACACCAGCAGGTTCCAACAGATGCTCTCCTCTCTGCATCCCACCTGCAAGAGAGCTTTCCTAGGCTCCTCCTGAGACCTAGTTCCACAGGTCACTTCCACCCCTGTCTCCACCCCCCAATGGGCATGGTCAGTGCCACAGAAGCATACAAAGTGAGTATCTCACTACACATGTCCCTTCAGTTTTATACTCATGGTCAACTAAGATCAACTAAATATGTGGTCTGCTGAGGCCACTCAGGACTGAGCTTGGCCTCTGCCCAGAATTAAACACTTATTCCAGGAGCCCACACAGTAGTGCTCAGATCTTACAGTCCGTCCACATACCCCAGATGAAAGGAGCTCACTGGTTTCTCAACAGAGTTGTGCAGATGGCCCAGAGCTACTCCAGTTCTGTTGAGGGCATGATCTGTATTTCCATTCCCTCGATTGTGATGTAGTACATCCACCTATGAGTATTGGGATTATTGGGATTACAGGCATGTACTGCCACAGATGGCTTCCTTACTTGCAAATTCAATTGACTGCTTGAGTTTGGCAGTTGCCTCTCAATGGCCAGGTGGGCATGGCCACACCCATAGCTGCACAAAGCAAGAGAGGGCTTTCAGTGAGCAGTGGAGTCCTGCACTCTTGGGGGACCCCCACAAATAAGGAGACAAGACTTTTGGGGAACAGTGGGGACTGTGTTTCTGTGCTACCTCCTTAGCTGGATTTTAGATGGATGGACTGACAGACAAATACAATGAATGAATGAATGAACGAACGAACAAAACAGCTCAATGTCTTATCACTCAAATGCTACTTTCTAGTAATGATAGTGAATGGTATAACTAAGACACATGTGCCAGGAAATCTCAGCCATAATAAAGGAGTGACCATGGGCCTGTGTGTATGCCCATGGACCCAGCATTCAATGCCTTGCAGGCTGGCTCTGGAACCTGTTCCCACTTTGCTGTGCCCACTCTTGACCATGTCTGGTAAGCTGCACGGTGATCATATGGGCCATTGTTCCCCTGGATACTTTCCTACAGATTAACAAGTGTGCTCTCTTACTTTCGTAGTGTGGTGGGGAGCTATAGCCTTAGCAAAGCAGCTTTCTCCCATTTCCCCCAGGGTGCAGGTACATATGACAGCAGGGCCCCCAGCTGGGGAGCCTTCTAAGTGATGTCCACACTCTGAATCTGGGAAGGTGCTGGAATGGCTGGACCTTAGTCAGTTCTAGGTCACTTTCTGTCAAAAACTGACCAAAGGCCAAGCTGAGTTCCTCAGAATTCCATGCAATTCCCATGTCTGCTCAGCTCACAAAGTGGAGGCCAGGCCCACCATACGGTGGGTCAGGAAGCAAGAGCTTGGATGTGATTGACTAATGGGAGCCTGTGGGTGTGTGTGAGGGTGCAGACCCGCCAACGTGAACACCATGCCCTGTGCAACTGACTGTGTGACTCTGTGGGTTGCAAAGCCTCAGCTTTTGGTCTCTTCTGCTCTCTCCTGAGACTGTCCTGAAGCAGTCATCACACCTAGGGCTTGGGTCTGCCTCCTCTTAAGACTCTTCCTCAGGCCTTTCCAGCCAAGGTCAGGTTCTATGTAATCACCAGTGGCCACTCTGGAAGGAACTGTAAATGGCCACAGAGTGTTTGGTGGTTAGTTCCTCTTCCTGTGTCCTTCTATTTAGGGTCTCTGGTATGAATCGTGAGCTGTGCTATGATCTTAGTGAGTTCTGCCCCGTGCTATCCATGGAAATCTGCCGAACTTTGCTGGTTAGATCCTGGCTCCTCTCCCCAGCCCTTGTTTGCCAGAAGGTGTGCGTGTGAGCATGTACTCACACTCACCTTGTGCTGGGGACAGACTGGCCTTACGTGTGCTAGATAAGCATTGTACTGTTGAGCTAACCCAACCCTTTAATATGATCTTAGAGAATCTGTAATCTGGAGCTGTTCCCTACTTCAATCGATCCCAGTATCTCACTTAGTTCCTTTGTGGGTCTTCAGCCAAGAATCAGTCCATACAAGGCCAAACAGCAAGAGGAGAGTGCACATATTGTATTAATTTTGCACAGCCCTGGGGATTTCCACAAGATGTGGACCAGAGAAATGACCAAAACATTGGACATAATGGTACACACCTGTAATCCCAGCCATCAGGAGGATTGTGAATTCAAGACCAGCCTGGGCCATATAGCCTGGCTCAAGAGAGCAGGAACTAATAATGGAGGTTAGTGGTAGAGTGCTTACCTCACACACACAAGGTTCCACCCACAGCCAAAAGGAAATCAAGAACGAGGGGCCACAGCTTTCCTGCTTTCTGAAGCAAAGGATGGTAATTTTATAGGGAAAATAGAACACATCTCTGGAGTAAGCTTGTGAGTGAGGGATGTCACTTGGTGACTGTGAAGCCAGCTGGAAAATGAGGGTCCCCAACTCTGTTCACAGTCTCTGCTTGATGAAGGTTGTTTTTCTGTTTTGGTACCAGAAGACCTCCTCCCAAGAAATCTTCACATTCTTTTGTATATGGCCCATTCTGCACCCAGTTCCTCTTTTGGCTTGAAATTGTCACAATACCAGTTTGGTGTGAGATGGCACCTCCTTCATCAAGAAAGCACCCAGGGTTGGGAACCATGCCTCACTGGCCTCCACACAGGACTCCAGGAGGCACACATGTACCTGCTCTGGCTAGCAGCAGGCTGCAAGCTCTTACCCAGTGAGTCATGTGGGTGTACGCTCTGAACCTTGACCCTCCTTTAGCACAAGAAACCAATAGTGCTCTGAACTAAGTTCTAGGTGGGTGAAGGAAGGGCACAGGCCTCATAAACCTGTCTACTTTACTCCTGCCGTACAGATGCTGTTGGCTGCCATCTCATTGGGTCTCCTGTTGTTGGCCCTCCTCCTGCTCCTGCGACGCCTGGGCTGGGGCTTGATAGCTATCTTCTGGTTTGAGTTTGTGCAGCAGCCAGTCCGCAACCTGCTCATGGGTGACACAAAGGAACAGCGCATCCTGCACCATGTGCAGCAGCATGCCAAGCCTGGAGACCCTCAGAGCGTACTGGAGGCCATTGACACCTACTCCTCACAGAAGGAGTGGGCCATGCATGTCGGGGGTACAAAGGGTACGTGGCTCAGTGTGCAGGTGACGGCTAGAAATAGGAACCCAGACATGGGTGTGGTGGTCTTTGCAGGGAGCCTGTTAAAGTGGGAGGGAATCATGGGTCATTCTCCTGCCTAGCCCCCTTAGAGACCATAACATTTACACTTGAAGGAACCAGTTAGGTGTGCAAAGGCATTGTGGGGTCCTCTGGACTATCAGCATTAGAAGAGTGGGGATGTTACTGGTCAAGAGAGGGGTGAGGCCCATAACTGGGGGTGGGGTTCCCCTCCTTCTGCCAACATTCACATTCTCTTCACCACCCTCTAGGCCAAATCATGGATACAGTGATCCGTGAGTATCGCCCCTTGCTGGTGCTGGAGCTAGGAGCTTACTGTGGCTACTCAGCTGTGCGGATGGCCCGCCTGCTGCCCCCTGGAGGCAGGCTTCTCACCATGGAGATGAATCCTGACTATGCTGCCATCACTCAGCAAATGCTGAACTTTGCAGGCTTGCAGGACAAAGTATGGCCCTATAACCAGTGTGGCAGCTGGGGCTGGGAGGGCTGAACAGGCAGGGGAGGGAGGGTGAGTTCAGTCACTAAGCACCTGCCACGTCAAAGGAAGGAACCCCAGCAGGTTAGGGACAGTCTTACTAACCTATCCTACAGAGCCAGCAACTCCCAGGGCTGCCCCAGGAGAGACTACACAGTGCAGACTCCTCTCCAGAGCCCCAAGAAATTGATGTATGTACATGTAGGGGCCCAGGCAGGGTCCTTTGTATCCCTGTAGGCACAGCACTGACAGAACACTGTTCCAGGTCACCATCCTCCTTGGGGCGTCTCAGGACCTCATCCCACAGCTGAAGACCAAGTATGATGTGGACACATTAGACATGGTCTTTCTTGACCACTGGAAAGACCGCTACCTGCCAGACACACATCTCCTGGAGGTGAGCTGAGCTGACCCTGCTTAGTGGGATGGCTTCTTTGCTGTCACTGTTGGGGTAACTGGGCCTTAGCCTCTCTGAAGAGTCCCACTGAGGGAATAGATGGGCCCAGGGACAGTCTGGGAATTCAGTGGGTACAAAAGCCCCATGGCAGGTGGAGGTGGAAGGGAAGGGGTTCTGGGTAGGAGTGCCAGCCCAGGGACTCCCTGCTCTGCAAGCAGGGTTCTGCTAGGAAGAGAGATGAGCACTAGAGATCAGGACACCCAGGCCTGAAGAACACAGGGCTGAGTGTACCCAAGGGAACAGAACTGGCCACATGTGTGTGACTTGGGGGCAACTGAGACTGGCCACGGGGATGGCAAGCATGTTCTGGATCATCCTGAAGCTTCTGCTCTACACCTCCATTCTCCCTAGCCCCTTCCTGCCCTCAGCACTGCTGCTCAGTCAGCTTCATCTAGCAGAGACCCCAGTGATTACTGATGGAGTCATCCCTACTCCCAAGTTATTAGAGCTTAAGGATGCATTACCTTGTTGTGCTCTGTTGGCCAGAAAAGGGACAGGGAGGACTGGGTGATGCCTTCCTTCAGAGCAGTTCCTCACTGAGGTCTTTCTAGCCCGTGCTAACACACTTTATGTTGTGATTCTTAGCGCACAAGACTATCCCCTAAACTTACTGACAGGTCTGGGGTCCCTTGGCTCTCTCATGACCCAGAGGCTGAACATTACTAACCCCACAACCACTGTGACCAGCTGGAGCCCTGAACAACCGTTAGGGGTACAGCTGGGCCCTGCAGCAGCACAGACTCTCCTGCATTAGGGGTGGGTGTATTTTTATTTTGGGTGTGTGGTATTAAGAACAGAACCTTGGGTCACACCTGCTGGGCAGTGCTCTTATCACTGAGCTACACTTCAGCTCTGGCTATTTACTGGGTTTTACTTTCCATTTTTGGGTTGCTTTGTGTGTATGTGTATCTGAAGACAAATGTCTTATATAGCCCAGACTAGCCTGGAACTTTCACTCTTCCTGCTTCAGCTTTCTGAATGCTGAGATTACAGATGTGGGCCATATCAGACAGGATTACTTTAACTTTTGTTTCATGATTATGTTAAAAACAAACCCCTAAGCTTCCTAGGCAACCTTCAAATAGGCCATCCAGGTGTGCTGTTTCCTGTTCCCCTCCTCCCCACCCCAAACACAAGGTACATTTCCTTATCAGGTACTTCCACGATGTCAGCAGACATACTTGCCAGAGTGGATAGACAAATATCCTACATGTGAGACTTCTTAGAACCACAGCTTCTAAAGCCACTACTTTGGGGACCCAGGAACTACTCCCTCTAGTGTCTTCCCTGACCCAGGTGGAAAGTCCAGAGCAGATCCTGAAGGTCAGGGGTGTTGGTGAAGACCCCATATTTTTGGCAGAGTGTTTGAGGGAAACTGACCTTCTGATACCACCATCTGTCTTCTCAGTCAACCTACAAACCTGTGTTGCCCATTTGCCTCTCTAGGGCTGGGGATGAAAACAGGGGAAAATGGGTGGTAGCTGGAAATAGGTTTGCCAAGCATTCATGACCCTCCCTGTCTGTCTCCACAGGAATGTGGCCTATTGCGCAAGGGGACGGTGCTTCTAGCTGACAATGTCATCGTCCCAGGAGCCCCTGACTTCCTGGAGTATGTGAGGGGGAGCAGCAGCTTTGAGTGCACACACTACAGCTCATACCTGGAGTACATGAAAGTGGTAGACGGCTTGGAGAAGGCAATCTACAAGGGTCTAAGCAGCCCCATGAAATCCTGAAAACACAGCCTGCCCTGTGTTCCCCTTCCAGCTTCCTTCTGCAAAATGACACACACTCATGCTGACCCCGCTATGCTTTCTTCTGAAGCCTGTCCTCAAATGCCTTGGCTCCTGATTGACGTACACCGGCACACTCTAATTCTCATGGGCTCAGAGTCCAAAACCATTATGATAAACTGAAAAGCACCTGTGGATAAAAGGCTGCGTTAAAGCTGAAGGCACAGTGGCTCACAGTGCCTGCCTAGCAGGCAAGAGGCCTTGAGTTTAATCTTAAACACCAGAAAACAAAAGGGATTGGGGGGGTGGGGGGGTAGTCAAAACAGGTGTCATCCCGTTGGTGTCACCTAGAAGATCCTCCTAGGGTTCAGTTCCAGATCCCTGGGCTCTGCCGTCATCAGTCAGGCCCAGCGAGAAGTCAGGAGATTGAAAATATACAGATGCTGTTTGACAGGACTGTCACCAGCAACACACACCACACTTGATCTTAAGAATGAGTCATAAACTTTCTAGGTGTAGTGGCGCACATCTTTAATCCCAGCACCCGGGAGGCAGAGGCAGGCAGACCTAAGTTTAAAGCCAGCCTGGTCTACACAGTGAGTTCCAGGACAGCCAAGGCAACAGAGAAGAGACTCTTGTCTTAAAACAAAAAAACAAAACAGAGTTATGGCCTGTTTTCTAGTTATGTTGTGATCTTTTATCATAAAAGAAATTAAAGATCTAAGTATTTGGATACAAAGATCCACTGACAATTATTCTTTTTAACTACCACACTGCTCTTACCTGATGCACAGACAGCCTTTGTACCCGTCTTTAACAGGTAGGCACTGGGGACAGGTAGCTGTCAGGCCATGCTGTCCCAGCTGCTCTCCACCCATTGTGGTATTCAATAGCTAGTCTCTCCGGCTCTACTTCCTGGCTTACAGAAGTGGAAGTAGGCTCAGACCACAGGGCATGTCTGCAGGCACCCCACTGGCCAGGATGCACCAACCCACAGGTAGAGTTACCCTAGCCCCCACCTCCTCCTCCAGGAGGCTCCTCAAGGCCTCAGAAGGGAGGGGCCTGTTTCCAAGACTAGACACAAAGATCAATCCCATCTGTGCCTAGATTAGTCAACCAGCACGCCCCTCCTGGGCTGAGGGTGCCAACAGGAGCAAGCAGTGGCTGCAGGCCAGAACCAGAGCCTCCCTCCACCTCCACCACTGCAAAGAGACTTGAGGAAACTGTCACCACCAGGTGGCAGCAGTGGCTCCCTTAACCCAGTGGGACGTGCATTCTGGCTTGTGCCTGCTGGTCTGCTGAGCCTGAGTCACACGACAGGCAATTCCTTTGCTGCTTTTTAATCTTTAAATTTCCTTACAAAATTTTCAATGTTTGCTGATACAGTCTTATTTTGGTTTCAATTTTAATGCTTTCTGTCAGTTTTCTTCATTTTTAAGTCACGAACAGCAGGCACTGAAGAGCAGTTCCCCTTCTGCTGCTGCTGCCCATAGTCAGCCTTGAGGTTACTTGAGGTTCTAGGCAGATGCAGATGCAGATGCAACAGCAGGGTGGCCCTGGTCACAGGCATCTTAGGTGGACACTCTTGGAGCAGCCCTCACTGTGATCAGCCTGCATGCAGGGTGGTACCGCAGCCACCCTTGGGAGCACAAGTTCTTTTCCAAGGCCCCCCACTTGTCCCACTGCCTGCTCTAGGACCTCCACTTCAGGCTCTATTTGTTCCTCTGGCACTGTGAACGGGGACACCCCACCCCTTCTCTCCCACTACACAGCACCATGTCAGTAAACAGCTAACTCAGGCCTGGAGAGTTAGGTCAGGAGAGTGGAGGAGAGGGGAGGGTAAGACAGGAGGGATGTCCATAAAGTCAGGCCCTTGCTTGACAAGAGGCTTGGCCGACCCACCACATAAGGGTGGGGCTCCCGGTTCCAGGACTGGTCTGCTCAAGATGGCCCTTCCAGCTATTGCGATGTGATTCCTAAGAACAAACAGCTGGGCTGGGGCCCTGCAAAAGAAGACAGATGCTTTAGCCAGGGGCCACACAGGCAACAGAGCCAGCAACATAAATGCAGCAGGGTGGCTTGGGAGCCTCCACACAGGGCTGGCTGCTGCCTGCAGGGGCCATACAGAGGCCGTGGCTGAGGGTTGAAGGGTGGGCCATGCCAAAAGCCTCTAAAGCAGGGCCAGTCCTGTCTTGCCAGTCTTCATAGGGCCCTATGATGGGGGTATTTGAGAAAATAGAGGGCTGGTCTCCTCCTAACCCTGATCTCTGGGGGCTGAGACAGGGCTGTGAGCACTGGGAGGGTCTTCCTGAGTCATGCCAGGAGCTTAGACATGCAGCAGCAGAGACAGAGAAGAAGCCCCAGTCCACAGAAGGGAAAACCAATCAAATAAAGGGACATACCAGGCATGCAAGTTAGACCCACGAGTCAACAGGCTGAGGCTTAGTATCCCCCACGGTGTCCACCAGCCTGACTGAGGGCCTGTTGGGCCCAGGTGGAGGGGCCTTCCTGCCAGGGTCGGACTGCAGTACATGGCGAGTAGGCAGACAGGAGTTAGAAGCAGGGGAAAAAAAAAAAAAAGACAGGTTAAGTGCAACTAAGGGCAGGCTAGGCTGGTCAATGTGTGCAAGGAAGGGGTGAGATGGAGGTGGGCTTGCCAAGGCAGTACAGGGTGGTCAAGCTCTGGAGCTAGTTAGAGTGGTGCACGGATATACCCAGAGGCTGGTACATGAAGCCAGGTACTGGCACCGAGTAACAGCTGCTTCCCTTTCCAGGGGACCACGGCGGATACTCTGCCCCCACACATATACAAAAGAAGGGTACAGATCCACAGATCGCTCAGACTCTGGTCCTGTGCAGCCTGTGTCCAGGCAGAGCTGCCCCACCCGCTCCTTTGTAGCAGGTGTATGCAGTAACCCCCTCAGGGCCAGTGTCACTGATGTATGGGCTACTTCTTGGACCCTGCAAGGGAGTCCAGCCACATCCCAGAGCCCTGATCAAACTTAGCACTACATGGCTATTCTCTTTAAGCCTCAATGGGTACTTAGCCACCGTGACTCACTTTCAACAGCTCCTTCTCAGAGGTCTCCCCTATGGAGTCGCTGCCCAGTGTCCTCCGCTCCCTCCGGTCAACTGTAGCATACCCATCTGTGGGGTGGAACAGCAGGAAATGAGGGGAGCTCTGGGGAAGGCACCATGGGGATAGTTGCTCTTCCTTCAGCTCAGATACTAAAAGCCCTGGGACAGGGACTTCTGGGCTCAGTGCTAGCTCCTACCAGCCTTGAGGCTTCCATGCCACCTAGCTCTTCTCCTGTTGACATTTCACCGTTTTATCTTCCCAGCACGAAATCAGCCGGCCCACCCAGGTTGCCAGCCCTCCCTGGTCCTCTTCCCTGTGTGCCTGCTCACCTGGACCAAGTGTATCCATGGGGATCACATCTCGGGTGGCTGACTTCTCCCCATCTGCAAGGCATGAGTAGTGTCTTGGGCAATGGGTAGGCATGGGGAAGGCAGGGCAGACACACTCACCACTGGACAGTCCTCAGTGGCCTCTAATGCACAGCACTCCTTCCCAGTCTCTACCTGTTGGCACCCACCCTGGCTCCCTGGGAAGATGAGGCTGACTGCATGAACAGCCTGAAGCGCTGAGCCAGCCATCTTAACAGGAAAGGCTTGTCTCCCTACCCCCACCTACCTTGTGCACTAGCAGATGGGAGCTACCCTTGAGCCTCAGGGGTAAGTTTCATGTCCCTCTCCCCAGCTGGTGCTCACCAAGGTTCTTGTCTACCAGTGGCAGTGTGCTGTCATCAAAGCCCCCAGGACTTGGCATTCCTTTGGGTCCTTTGGCAGTGCTAGCAGACTAAGGAGGCACAAACACAAATAAGGGGTAACGCCAATGGCACTCATGCTTGGGGACAGACCTGGCAAAGTGAGAGAGGAGGTGGGATGGCTGTACCTGGAAGCGTGTCTTGGTCCAGCCATCTCTCTGAAGGGCTCCACGAAGCTCCTTGTAGCTCCACACTGTCTGCAGCACATGCGATGCTGCCTTGGCCTCCCGCACTGAGTGGCTGCAGTAGCAGCAAGGTTAGGGTCAGTGGTGTTACCTCTTCAGTCTCCCTCCACCCCTCCTGAGCCCACCCTGCCCTCACCCACCTAGAGGCCACGAGTGCCACCAGTGCAGGCACACCACGGGCCTGCAGGAGGGAGCGAGCATTGTCCAGGCTGTTGGACACAATCTCATGGATGGTGTTAAGCACGGCTACCACGGTATCCTCCTCCAGGTGGGCACTAGGATGAGCAGGTGCCTGTGCATTGCGAACATTCCGCACCAGCTCTGTCATGGCATAGCTCCCTAAGAGGCAGGGTCAGATGTTAGGAAACATCCTGCCCTACCCCTGAGGGAAGGAGCAGTAGTCAGACAAAGGCTATTTCCAGGCCTGCCATAACCTCTAAAGCAGAAGGCTGAGCCTCAAGGACTAAGGGAGGAAGACCCAAACTCCCACAGCTCAGCATAGGAGCACCCCAACCACATAGATGGAGTCTGGTACCCTCAGCTCCATCTTCCAATTATCTGTCCCCAACACCTGCCCTACTTCACAAGTCCTGAGTTACACCCATCAGCATCCTCACCAATGAGGTCTTTGTTACGCTGGTCTAGTGAAAGGTTGCGCAGCGCGATGGCAACAGCACGCACCACCTTGTCAGTCTCTGACTGAAGCAGCTCCACGAGCACGGGCAGCCCACGCTCCTTGCGCACCGTGGCGCGGATGTACGTGGCCCACTGTGAGGGTGGCACAGGAGGTGACTGCTCAGAGAGGAGTTGTCTTATACAACATCTATCCCAACACCACCACACCAACCACCCTGGCCAGGGCACAGTGCTCTTAGCCACCTGACCCTGAGGATGTGCTTGTCCCCTTTTTTCCTGATGGTCCAGATGGAGGCAAAGGCTCAAGGCAGAACCTATAGAGTATCTGGAATTCTGCCCTGCCCTCCCTGCCAGCCCGACTCCTCACCGTCCAGTTGCCAGCACTGAGGTTTTGCAGGGCACCAGCTGCGGCTTCCAGGGTGTTGAAGTTCCGGCTCTCCGTAAGGAGTGAGAGGTAGAGACGTACCACCTCGGGCTGGTACAGCAGCTCAAAACCTAGACACAGAGCAATGGTAGTCCAGAGTGATAGTAAAACTGCCCCCTCCCCCAGCCGCTTCTTATTCATCGTTCTGGAGCTAGAGTGAGCTGCCTGAGCAGTCTAATCATGTTGAGTATCAATTAATGTCCCCATTCAGAGATGGGCAAACTGACAGTCAGCCAGGAGTCAGATCAGGTAGACAAGGTCATTCCTTCCTTAACTCTGCTTTTAAAGAATTAGCCCTGAGCTCACCTGGTAGCCTGCACATCTAGGAGGTATGGTAGAGGGAGATGGACACTGAGCTACTTCTTTAGCAACAGAACTCACTTCTGCTGGGTGTTACTAGGGCAGTACCCCTAAACACAAGGCTCATCTACCCTCTCTGACAACAGGAACCACCTTTACCAGTAAGTAACAGACTGTGTAACTGGGGCCCCACCTCTAACAACAGGCACTGCATCCCAGGCAACCACTCCAGGCTCCCCAGCAACTGAAGCCCACCCTGGCAGCAAGAATGGTGACTAGAAGAAGGTCCAAGGGTAAGTGGCCTTCAAACCTGCCTGTGTTAGACCAGAGCTTCTGCCTAGCTCAGGACATTACCCCCACATCCCACAATTCACCACTCTCCCCTTACTCTTGTGCCAATTTTTCCTCCACTCCAGCCTGCTGGGTCTCCTGACCCCCAAGTTCTCCAGAAACATTACCCTCCCAGAGCATCAACAGGCTGGCTTTAGTGCCTGGGCCCTTCCACACCCAGTTAAGGGCTTCTGGGTTCTTACATCCTGGGCCCCACCAGGGCATTCTTTCCTCTCAATAGGGTTAATTCCCAGTGTATAACACAATGTCAGTGCATACTGGAAATCCAGCAAACATAACAGACAGCAGGGGTAATCCACCCTGCACTGCAGAAGCCCATCCCCTGGGTCATGCCTTCGAGAAGTAACACAGCTGAATCCCTGTCAGCAGCCCTCTAATCCACCCTCTCTTGCTGAGTGACTGTGAAAGAGTCTACCTGAAACACTTATGCACCCTGACTGAACCCTCAGGAAGTGCCAAGCCCCAACCATTCCCCAGGAAACCGAACTCTGATGGATGAATCTATTTGCACATCTGACCTTCCAGCCCCTTCCAGGCCTACTCAATGGCACAAAGCCTTGACCTCTTGGCCAGCACAGGTTCCAAGCTCCCCACCTCTGCCTGCCTCTTTACCCATTTACCTTTGGCGGCCTCAGTTCGTTTGGGCAGGTCCAGTGTGTCAAAGTTCCGGTCCATCTCTCCATCCTTCTTACCTGGAACAAAAGGGTGGTAGGCATTGAGGCGCAGAGTCCATGAGTGACAAGCCTGTGCCAAGTTAGGCACAGCCCTCTCCTGCTCAGAGCCCTGGAGAGATGTACTACCCTGAACCCCTTCTCCTTCAGCTGAGAGAGCTCTAGCAGGCAGTAAGCCAGTGCAGGTGACCTGGTGCCCCTGCCCCGCTTACCCACATAGCACTTCTGTGGCACCCATCACCCACTTCATCAGAGGGGCAGATGGTCACATGGAAGGCCTACTCCCTGGGCCCCGCCCACTGTTTGCTCTCCCAGTGCTGGCTTGGTAGCTCATTCTAACTTTGTAAGCAACAGCCCCTGGGCCTCCCCACCAGCCCAGAGCTAGCATTCCAGCCTCTGTCATGTCTATGCTGTTGTCATGGAGATGGCTGCCCTTCCAGGGGACTGGGGGTGGGGCAGGGCCTGGAGGCTGGAAGGCATCCCAGCTGCCCTATAGTTGTCATGGAAATAACTGCTGGTGCTTAGGGAACATGGATGTCACTTTGTTGCCCACTGCACTTGCCAGACCTGGACAGCAGAACAAACAGGGACTCACCTTGGTGGAACCACTCCTCTGGGCGGCCGGAGGAAGCACAGGAAAGAGGAGATGAGCCTCAGCAGCAGTACCCTCCCATGACTCATATTCCCACCCATGCCAGGCCAAACAAACAGGCTGTGTAACCTCACTTGGGGAATTCTGGGGGCTCAGGACCAATACAGTACAGGGAAGCCCTATGGTCAGCAAGGGAAGGCAGTGCACCTGTACCCTGCAGGTGCTGAGGGTGCCTGGCCAAGTGAAAGAAAGGGGTGTAGTTACAGGCTGCTCTGTGACTAGCCAGGTATTGTCATTTGTGTGCTCTTGGAATCCTTCCCCAGAGTATAGAGACAAACGAGGATGCCACACCATGGCCCACATAAAAGGATTAAGCTGGGCCTTGGGTCTGTGCCTTTCCCAACTTGCTGTATGCCCAAGGAGGGTGCTGGTGGGGGTGACTAGATGAGCTCTAGCCTCCAGCAGTATCTGCCATGGATATTGGAAAGCCAAGCCCTGAGAGCAGTGGGGAAGAGATGGATCCCAGTCTCATTCACTCACCTTTGGTCTTCTTGCCACCAAAGCAGCTGGCATCATCCTTCCTCCGGCGCTGGGAGGCTGTAGCACTGCCCTGGACCCCAGGCTCAACCTCCTGGTATCTGTCAGCCCCAGGAACCTCCTTGTGCACGTGGTAGGACAGGTTCCGCATGATGCACACGCAGTTCTCTACTGACTGTGGGAAGATGTGGCTGGGTTGGGCAGGAACACCACACACATGGACTGCTGCTTGTCCCAGACACTATGTGTGAAGCCATGGCCAGTGAACACCAATGGCACTCTCAGCCTAAGCTGGGGGGATCTGTGGGACAGACCATGTCCCCTGCTCTGAGTAGTTCCTACCTGTCCCCACCGGTGCCACTCTAGGGAGCTCCCAGCCTTGGGTCCTGTTCCTATGACCCTTGGGTTCTGAGAACTTTAGGGAAAACTGTGAGCTAGTTCCCATCTGCCCCACCCACCTTATTGTCTGTGTCCTTCCTGCCCACAGCTGACTGCAGGGCATGTAGGAGCGCGTCCACCAGCCCTTCGCACTCACGGAGTCGCCGCCGGGCCTCTGCACCATCTGAGCTCACATTCCTGGGTGGAAGGGAGCAGGACCACCCATGATCCCTGTTCTTGCCTCACTGACCACTCCAGCCCACTAGGCCTCAGTGGCTTTCATCTGCACAATGGGTCCTGCTGGGTCCCAGTGAAGGTAAACAGGGTGGCCTGACTGTCTCAGGCACTGAGCTTTAGCCTTGTATCTGTGGGGGAGGAAGCAGGTTCCCTGGCTCCCAGCTGAACTGGAATAGGACAGAGATGGGCCCCAAGAGGCCAGAATCCATAATGTGCAGATAATTCTGCCCCATCATCCCAACAGCAGCTCCCAACATCAGGACCCTGCAGGGTCATGATGGTACAAAACTGAAGGTCAAGCAGGACCTCAGGGACTAGGGTTCCATCTGTGGTGTGAGGACAGCACCACTGGAAATCCCAGGGACTTAGGATGTGGCTCCTAAGCTCCTAAGACTGGATGAGCTGGGCTATGAGCATGGCAGCTCCTGCCATCCTGCAGATCTGGCCTGTGCCCCACCCCTGCTCACACCTCAGGCAGCCTGATGTGTTCTTGAAGACCGTTGTCCACTCAGCATCCCGGGGCTTTGAGTCTTCATTGGGTTCTCGCTCCCAGCCTGAGTGGGGTACGATGACCTCATGGGTTAGCGTCTGTAAGCCATGGTCAATGATGACCATCTTTAGGGGCTCGTACGATGACAGGTTCCAGAGTGTGCCTGTAATGTGCCACTAGTCAATACTGTTGACTGTGGTCCTCCTGTCTTGGCCTCCCCAGGGATGACACCTGTGATATTTCCCTCATTGTCCTCAGAAGGCACATGAAGCTAGCACAGTTGTTACTGGGTTTTTCTTTTTCTGGTTGTCCCAGGGATGGTACCTAGGGCCTTTGCACATGCTAGGCAAGCACCCAGCTCACATAAGAAGTTAGGAGCAGTGAAAGGTGTAAGAGGTTCTAGGGCCGCACAGTGCCAGGCAAGATATACTGGTAGTACCTAATAGTGCTTTCCGCTAAGAGTGGCATAGCCAGTGACAATTTATCCATCCGTTCCTGCTACATGAGTGGGTGGACTGGCAAAGCTTCTGAGGCCACAGAGCCATGGAGAGAGAGAGCCCTACGGAGCCCCGACCCCCACCCCAAGTTCTCTAAGGTGCAAGCCCTAGTCCTGTACTTTCTAAGGTAAGGAAGGAACCAGGGAGGCAGGGTCTGGTGCCAGAAACCCTATGGCTGAGAGAGTTGGGAACCCATCCCAGCACCTGAACCTGCTAAACTCCTGCTTCCCCACTTACGGGCTGAGCCATGCTTTTGTCAGCCATGGCCAAGGCCCACTCACCAGTGACCAGCTCACGGACCTCATTGTCACGGGCAGCCCGCAGCAGGCGCACCAGGGCTGGCACACCCCCACAGTCCCGGATGGCAGCCTTGTTGTCGGCATCACGGCCATAGGAGAGGTTGCGCAGTGCCCCACAGGCCCGGCGCCGCACCTCCGCCCGAGGGTGATCTAATAATGCCACAAGCAGAGGCAGCCCTCGCAGCTGCCGCACGCGCCGCTTGACGCCCTCATTCTCAAAGCAGAGGTGCTGGAGGTAGGCTGCTGCGTTGGCTTTCACAGGGTCCACAGGGTGCCGCAGCATGGCCAGCACCTCTGGCAGCTCAGGGTCCCGCCAGCGTGGCTCTTTTCGGGCGCTATCCACTGAAGGTGAGCGCCTCACTACTCGGTCCAAGCTGCCTAGGCTGCCCCTCTCAGGTTGGGCCAGAGGAGCTGTTGCTGCTGGGAATGGAGGTCGCTCGTCTATCAGCTCACCAGCATCATCTGCTGTGTCCTCAAAGGCCCTGTGTGAGTAAGCAGATCCTGTCAACACCTTCACAGAAGCCAGCAGCCCTACCTCGCTACCCTGTTCAGGGGTCTGGCAATTCCCTGCAAAGGGGAGCTGACAGCATCCTGTATCTCAGTCCCAAACACTGTATGGACACCACAGTCCAGCCAGTGGAAAGTCAAGGTTACAGTCAAACGCAGCCATTAATGGGCTTGTACCCCTCCCATGTCAGGACATCCACTGGTAAACAGTTGTTATTTAACCATAGCTTAATGTGATTCCCCATGGCATCTGTCAGTGACGGGGCAGGGACCCTACCTCTTTTTTGTAACATCAGCTGACTATACCAGCATATGAAGACAGAGTACCCTCCCTGCAAATGGCTGCTGCAATCAGACCATCTGATGAGACATGTCTTTGGATCTAGCCCTTGAGCCCATTTGCCATCTGAGTCTAGGAAGGTCAGGTAATTTGCCCAGAGTCACACAGCAAACTCTAGACTCAGGCTGTGTGGTTCTGTTTTCATGCTACAGATATAAATGAGAGGGCATAAAGGGCAGAATCAAGGGCCATTACAAGAAGGAGCAGGACATTTGGGTTTCAGCTAGTGTGCATGGTGGAGACATAGGTTAGAAACATAAGGTCAGAGGCCTTAAGTAGAGTCACACCACAAGAATCTGATGCCTGGGTCTTCATGGCCAGCTGGTTATTAGAACAGAGATAGCTTCGGGCAGTGACACCAGCTCAATGCCTATCATCCCAGGCCTGTTTTTGATGCCATCCTTGAGAAGAGAATTCAAACTGAAATGCAGCCTGCTGACTTGTGGAAGACAGAATTACCAGAAGAGGCAGTCATAAGCAACAGGTGCTCACCTGGCACGAAGGCCCCGCCCATACTCAGGTCTCCTCCGAGCTGCTGTACCATAGTCAGGCTCCAGGTCAGGGCCACCCTCATCATCGGCAGCGAGGCTCCGTGTATCATCCTCAAGGCCATACGGCTCAGCTTGGAAGTGCTCAGGCAAGGAACAGCCACTTGGTGGGCCAGGCTCAGAGCCCATGGGGAAGGCTTCTCGGCGGCCAGGCAGTGTAAAGCAGCCATCGCCAGGCCCTGGGCCCAGGAGCCCAGTACGTGGGGGCCGAACCCCAAGCCCTCGGGACAGGCTGCCATAGCTTGGAATATCACGGGGCTCAGGGCCATCAGGAAAGCCACCTCCACTGCTGAGGTAGGCTCGGGAAAGTGTGGCTGCTGGGCCACCACCACGTAGAAGGAAATGACGGTCCAGGGGACCATCAGCAAAAGAGCCAAGTGGGGGCCCACCATCCAGCAAGGGGAGTCCATCTGGGCCCAAAGGCACCTGGCGTACTGTCCTTGTGGTCACAGTCTTGACCGTCTTGGTGACCTGATGGATGAGAAAGTAGCATATGGGCTTGGTGGCTCTAGAGACCTGGATAGTCCCAGGGTCCTCCATCCAAACAACAAGTGGTACTTAAGTGGTCAGCTCATATGCCTGTCCCACAGAGGGATGACTATGGTTGTCCAAGCTGTCCTCTTTTTGCCTGAGCCCAGCCATACCTTAGTCTCTGTGCGCCGGGTTGTGCCATCTTCTGATGTGACAATGGACACGTGGGAGGTGGGTGTGCCAGGGTCTTCCTCCACCGTTACTGTCTCCTCCAACACCTCAGGTGCCTCAGGCATTGTGGCCAGCGATGCCTGGCTACCCGGGCTCTGTTCCTAGAAGGAGACGGGTGTCAGAGGTCAAGGCTCCATGTACAAGAGATTCCGCCTTAGATGCCTGCTGACCATGCACCAGGGATGAGGTGCAAGGGGAGTCCACCTGGACCCAAAGCACTTGGCAATTGTCCTTGTGGTCATGGTCTTGACTTTCTTAGTGGACAAGAAAGTGGTATATGGGCCTGATGGCTCTAGAGACCTGGACAGTGACCTGACAAAGCCAGGGTGGCTCAATTCTCCTGGGTGCAAAGTGGCTTCCCTGAGCTGCATGGCTCTACCACAGGCTTCTCAAGGCCCAAAGAGGGACTAAGAAGGTCCTGCAAGATGTTCTCTTGACATCACTTGCCTCTTCAAGTTGGCCTTCCTCTCCATTCTACTCTATAAACTCCAAATGACCAAGTCTTGGAGTCAGTTTACATAATCCCGTGCCAATATCAGCCAGAAGTTCTCACAGCTCCAAGATACGCACCTTTGAGAGTACAGCAGGCACCCACAGTGCTACAGTATCCTTGCTCTTTCTAGCCCAGAGGCTCTTGGGACATGGAACCAAGCACCATATCAGACACTAAACATATGGATTCCTACCTTGCTACCACCCTGTGGTGTTCGAATTTTAGGTGAGACAGCCATGGACTGAGTCAGACTAACCAGTGTGGAAACCAACTCCAAAGGACAGGCCAGCTGTGCAGAGTGGCACATGGATCTGAGAGCCCATGGTCTGTCCTGGGCTCAGGGCCTCAACCCTGTCAACATCTCAAGGTTGGCATCTAGCCTGGACAGGGGCTGGAACTCAAGCTACCGTGGGTGGGTTAGAGGGGACACATTCTTTGTAACCATGGCTAGGTCAGTAGAAGGCTGTGCCTCGCCCACCCAAGGCCCAGGGAGGGTTATTAGTTCACACTGCATCTCCCCCAGCTCCCGAACCACAATGCCCTTCCCTGGCCTGGGAAATGTGCTAAGCAGGGGGCCAGGCTGCAGAGGCCATCAGGACAGTAAACCTTCTCAGTCCTGGGGGAGTCTCTAGCCCCTGATGGAGATAAATGTACAAGTACAAGTGTAGCACTAGCATGACAGACATCTGGGCTCTGGTAATACAGGAAAGTGGGGACTCAGAACACACCTCTCCCTCCCCAAGGAGCAGGGCCTGGAGATTTAAGAGATGACTTTATAAATAAGAGAACTAGGCCTAGCTGAGTAGAGGTTTGCCCAGAACTTCAGCAGTCCTAGCAGGGGGATTTCAGGAACCCATCTGAAAAGCAAGCCTTCGAGCTTTGCCTCACATGTTCCGGACAGTGCCTTGGCAGTTACTTTCCTAGCCTAGGGATAAGAAGGAATGTCTGCTGGGACCTGGCCAGGAAGAGGAGACCCTGTTCCCTGGGAAAGAGAAATAGATGAGGCCCTATGGGGGGACTGGAAAAATGCCAGACTGGATGACCTGGGCACTTCTCCAAGGACACTGGGTAGTTGGGACAGCTCTGTGCTGAGGTCTGGGCTGTCCCATATCTCTTTGGTGATTGAATGTCAAGCCCTAGCCCTCACCGCTGGACACTGGGGAGCTAGTCAAGAGGGATTTTTGTTTGGTTAGTTTTTTTTTTTCTTCTTTTTTTGTGGGGGTGGTAGTGGAGTGAGTGGGACCTAGGGGCTGCATTTCTAGATATGGAGGAGGGGAGGAGCAAGGCTGAGGGTACATGTTGCTTGGGACATTCTGCCGGGGGACAGGGCCCCTTTGTAGATTTGCATGAATCTACATATATTAAACATTCAGAGAAGAACCCTACCCTATTCCCTGTCTAGGTGGTAAACAAGGAAAGACAGAGAACATTGTGAGTCACAGACCCTGGGCTGTGCTGAGGGTATGACACATTGCTATGTGTGGAGTGGTCTGGAGAACCAGGGATCCAGCAAAGGGTGGCAACTCACAGTATTCACCCACTAACATATGGGCTGAGGGATCCCGAGGTTCCAGAGTCTCTGCTAGCAAATGACCTCAGGAAGCTAAAAGCAGTTAATGACCTCACCCAGGCAGGCAGGCGTGTTAAGTCAGCCATGTTCCTGGGAGAGTGAGGCCAGATACTCATGCCTGGGCACACACAGGGAGGGATCTGGACTCACACAAACTCATGTCTCTACCCCACATGTATATGCACAAGTTCCCAGTCAGGAACACAGGCACAATTGCATTGATGTATGCACACGGCCCCTGCTCTCAACTCACCCTAACTTTCATCCGTTATTGGTATTAGTCTTTACATATGCTTCCAACACACAGGGAAGGAGCCACTGACACCCAGTCACCAACTGACTGTTGGGTTTTCAGTGGTAGTACATATGGGGAAACTGAGGCCTTGGGTAGCAAGATGCTGAAGGCTATTCTGGGACACAGCTTCTGTAATCTCTCTGAGGTGGGTCCATGTAATGGAAGGCTGGCAGTGTCTCCATTCTCATACCTACCTACCAGCCAATTCCTTTCCCCATACTTCTAGCCCTGTAGCCTAACAGCTGATTCTGGGCTTTTCCCTCTGGACCTGATATGGGCATCTTTCTGAATATTGCCACAGCCCTGTGCAACACATTGTGTGCCAACTATGTATGGTCACCCTCTCCCTGGCTCCAGCCTCATCTCTTCTCCCCTAGTAGCCATACCCTTTCTCCATACTTTGGAGCTACAGGGTCTGGACAAGAGAGGAGTTGCTAGAGTTCTCCCTGCCTGAGGAGGACTACCCAACCACCATTCTCCCTAAAAAAAAAAAAAAAAAAAAAAACCCAAGGGGCAGTGACGAACACAGACCTCTGGGAGCTCAGCTTACTCATGTGGAGAAGGGAAGGACACAGGAACCCATCACATGTTTGCACAATGCCAGGACCATGGAGAGAAAACCAAGATGTACTACGACACAACAGCTCATGCACTTTATGGATGAGCATCTATAGTCTCCATCACACAGACAGACCACAGGCCTTTGTGCACCACCCTGTGCAGTCCCTGTTGGCACACATCAATCACAAAATGAAGTGAGATGCATACCTGGAGCCTACACCTCCAGGGCCAGGTCCCCAGGGTGCACAAGACGGCTACCAGTGGATGGATGGATTGAATTCTGAACTCCAGCATGGCCCTCCTAAGCAGAATGTAGGGCAAGTCAGGCTGGCATCTCCTATAGACAGGCCCTTGGTCTCCACAAAAACACCACCTCCTTTATGTCTCTGCACAACCCTTCCACAGCCCACAGGAACAGTGAGCCTACCAGGGTGTGGTCCCAGACAGTGGCTAAAAGGCCAAGGGACATATGGTGGGCTGAACAAGCTGGGGAGGGCCAAGCATCACCATTCTCAGCTTTTTTTAAGCCAGGAACCCATACACACTGACCATAAAACTACTACTGCCTGGGCAGTCAGTGGTCAGAACCTATGAACCACATCAGGTATGTGACAGTGTTCCCTTCTGCCACCAAGTGTCTTTTAGGCAGTCCCTGCTCCCTGCAGCCTCAATTTCCCTTGCTATTAATGAACCCCACCCACTTCCTCTGAATACAGTAAGGGCTGCATACCTGACCCTCACCAGTACTGGAAGGTATATAGGCTGATGCCAGCAGACCCCTCCCGCCACCACACGTGGGCAGTACCAGCCTCTGCTCCTCCCTTACCCTCCCCTCACGTGCAATGCCGCGGCAGAGGCTTCCATTAACCCTCCAGAAGCTGCTCCACTGGTCCCCAGAGTGTAGTCGGAGGTGCACTCCAGAAAGGGGCTGGAGGAGAAGCGAGAGAGCCCCCAGGGAGCAAGAGGCCCAAGCTACCTTTCTTGGGCTGGTGGGCCTCGCTCTGTTCGGGGAGGGGCCGCTGGAAAGGCCCTGTGTCCCGTCCCCTCGACCCCCGCCACCTGTCCCACGATCGGAGGGGTGCACCCTTCATGAGTCATGCTTGATCTGAGCGCTGGGTCTCCTGGCTTGCGCCCCCACGCGGGCTCCAGCCCCTGCCGTACAGCCACGCATGGTGCTCGCACACGCCCCCTCCGCGCAGGGCAGCCGGCTCACTCAAGCCACAGCTCCTGGCCCCGGGGTCAGCAAAGCCGGCTCGAGAGCAGACAATAGGTACCGAGGGCTCACCGCTCTCCTAAACAAAAGCGGGTCTTCCTGGGTAGGCCGGGGCCTCAGGACACCGCCCCCGCCCCCCGCGGGGACCGAGTTCTTTCTAACCTGTCTGAGTTCGGCCGGCATCGGACCGAGGCTCGAGGTTGCAAGCTGGCAGAGGCGGCAGCTGGACCGCGTTTCGCGGGCGCCTGGGCCGCTCCAGCTCTACTGACTCGCTCCGGTGAAGGAGGACCTGCCAGCGGCAAAGACCAGCAGCCAATCGGGCGGGGTGCAACCAGGCGGGGCGGGCGAGGCTCCGCCCCCCACAGGCCGGGGCGGGACTCTGCAGCTAGGCCTGACCGGTCGCCAGCCTCAGGTCTTGGCTCCCAGCATCACGCCCTAGGGTCAGTACCCCTACTGCCACTCCCACACCAAGAGACATTGGCAGTCTTCCTTTTGAGGTCTCAATCTAACCCCAGTAAATGTGTATACTACCGTCTACCTCTACAGCTGTGTAAACTGAGGTCCCACAGAGTAGAGCAGGAGCAAAATTACCATCCTGGCACAAGCAACATATCCTAACTTTGTAAGTCACTTTCCTCTAGACATGTATTGGTATGGTCAAGCTGCAAATTCTCAGGTCCACATAGGTCTCCAAGTCAAGGTCAGCGCAGAACTTAGTAAGGACTTTAGTGCATGACCCTACAGGGCACCCAGTTTGTGTCTTGAGCTCCCCATCAAAACACAAATCAATATTTTCTCACCCTTTGAAAGCTAATACAATATATCAAACAGTGGGGCAAAGGCCAAGTCTGGATTGCCCTGGGCTAGAAAGTCCCTGAATTGGGACTCTCGTCAGAAACCCTGGAATAGAGCTGGCTTGGGACTATTGGGAAATGACAGATGGGCTGTGGGGATCTGAGCCAGCAAGATGTATCCTACTCCACCGTAAGCCTTACAGCAGCCACACCTGGGGAGTTTGACTGCTGGAGGAAAACAAGTACAGAGAGGGGAGGAGCAGACACTAAGGCCATCCTCAAGGCTGCTATACTGCACAACATACCAATGACTCCTTTGTCACATGTAAGAAAACAGATTTTGAGAGAGTAGAGTTGGGGCCAGCTTAGGGATGCTCTGAGGATACTCCAAGGAAAAAGGGGCCCAGGTTGGATTCCCTGCCTACTGTCTTCTCCACCCCACCCCAATCTGAAAAGTGAAACTTGCCCTAGGCCCCACAGTGCCTCCAGGCACTGACAGAGGCTGCACTGTAAGATGCTCAAACATGCTCATGCTAGGTATCCACTGGCCTCAGTTTCCCCATGCAGACCAGAATGCTCTGACTTCTGACCTCCTTCATCCTCCATTCATAGCCACCCAGACCAGTGAACAGAACACAATGTTTTGAGGGAATGCAGCCCAGATCTTATGTTGAAGCTGTTTTGGTCATCTGTGTGTTTTCTAGATGTTAGTGCCCCAGCCACAAACCCATTTTGGTTAAGCCTGAGGCATGCTCAGTAGCCTAGCTGCCATGGCATAGTGATGTGCTGTGTGCCCCCACCCCTTCAGCCCAGGGTGAAGGTCAGCTCTGTTCTAGCTGATGAAAGGGAGACAGCCCAAGGAGCAAGGCTGCCTGCAGTCCTTGACCGCAGCTCCCAGGTTGCAGGCCCCAGCTACCTCCCTTGCCGCCACCATCAACCACCTATGCTGACCTGTGCCTCAGAAGTAGGTCCTGGGTCACCTCTCATTGAGATTAATATGCAAAGATTCAATACTGAGACAATGGCCTGGCTAGCCAAGTCTCTTCATGTCCTCATCAGCCTGTCAGATCTGGCTAGAGCCAAGAAAGCCAAAAGTGGGATAGGATAGTGGGTATGGAGAAGAAAGCCTGAGGCTGGAAGCCCCAGACTGTGGGAACAGCTTCCTGCCAGGGTACTGACCCTGAGGGTTCCATGGGTCTATCCTCTCATGCTGCTTGTCAATAAGATGGAGAACAGAGCCTGTTCTGTCTGGAAAGGCTGCCCTGAGCTCTTATGGCCTGAGGGACAGCCTCAGGGTCAGTGGCTGACACTGACCTCATGTGGCCCTGTTGAGCTGGTCTACTTCCTGTAGAAGGTTAGAGAAAGTTACAGATACAGAACTCACTATGTGGTTGGGCATGATTTCATATGGTAGGGTCTTCTGTAAACTACAATCCCAAAGGCTTCACCATCTGGAAGACCTAGGGTTTGGAGCTTGACTCAGCAAGCTCCTCATGGGTGTGTCCCATCCATCCACACCCATCCCCTCAGTCCTAATTCACTGTTCTGCCTTACAGAAACCATTTAGCACCATGTAGTTGGAAAAAAAGAGCTCTTCAACCAGATGTAGTGGGGGCATACCTTTAATCCCAGAAGTCACAAGGCAGAGCCAGACAGATCTCTTGTAGTATGAAGCCAGCCAGGGCTACATAGAAAGATCTTGTTTCAAAGAGAAAAACTGGTACAGGAAGAAAAATGGCTCCTAATGGAGATCTGGAAATCTTTGGTTCTGACTGCTCTACATTTTAGGTAAGTAGATGTAAATTGATGAAGTAACCCTTATCTGTGAACCATCAGACAAGGACAGACTCAGGGGCCAGTCCCAACATGTCCCCAGAGCCTGACACAGGCAGCTTGTCTATGAGTCAGTCATGCCCAGTGCTCTCTTCCCTCTCGTCTAAAGTGGGCCAGGGTTCCTCCAGTCTCTAGCAAGTGCATGCTATGCATAGTCCCCAGGATAAAGGTCCAGGAGGACAGTGGGTGCAAAGCATGGAAGGACAGCTGACCAAGTTTAAGAGTGCAGGAATTGAGCATGGGAAACTGAGGATCCACAGCAAGCACAGAGGCCAAGTATCTGGGTGAGCCTCAGCTACAGTAGAAACCTTGATAATCACAGCAGACTCCAAACTTCTGCATTTCCTCATGCTGGGACCTCATTACATCATGTGTAGAGAAGGTGTAGGGAAGTAGGGAAGGGCCAAGAAATTCTGATGCCTGGCTGTGTACCCCACCTCAGCATTCTCTGGTCCTGGCTATGGAACAGAGCTCCCCACCTGGGGCCTGAACACTCTCTACAGGAAACGGCCAGGGGAGAAACTGATGCTTCTCAGCCACTGAGCTGTAGGCAGATGGTGGTATTTTGCTGGGCTAGACAGAACAGACCCAATCCAACTATCTAGGTTCTGAGGGCTCACTCAATAGAAGGGGCTGCTTCTGAGGGTCAGGCATGTCCTGCTCTTTTCTTCATTCCATACCTGGCATAGATAAATGGGGCCTCTAACGCCCATGGGATCTACTTTCCTTCCCCTGCCCCACGCCCCAGCAGACCTACAAGTTACTGCATGCTAGCTGTGATCCACCAAGACCTCAATTGTTTCCCTACTTGGCTGTCTTCACCCTCCCCCAGACTATTACCTGCAGAACCAGCTGCTGCCAGGCCATTGGCAGGGGCTGCCCACTGCCCACCATACCACCACTGCTTATGCCAGGCTGCTGAGCACGCTCCAGCTGCAGGGCAACGTGGCGCCGTTCTTGTTCCAATGCCCGAGTCAGCCTCTCGAAACGGGCCTCCTGTTCCTTCACTGAGGCCAGAATGCTGGCAGCCGAGTGCATGTTGCAGTCCTCCATAACCAGGGTGCCAGCTGCCTGCAGGCGAAGGAGAACAAGCTCAGGGTAGGGCGGAGCATTGACCTGGTGAGGCCATCCTGGGCCCCCTGCCACCCTACTCACAGATCACAGGACTCTCCCAGACCAGAGCATCCAGCTCTCTGGAGGGAAGCTGCATTGATTAAATTCTAAATTAAAAGCCATTAATCTGAAGCTGGCCGGAAGCAGGCAACACCCTCCCTGGGAGGCTGGGCCTCTGACCCAGGCTCTTCAGTTTCCTGCCAAGCCCAGCTGAGCCATGGACCATGGGTGTCTTAGAGCCTGGTAGGAAGGATGAGGAGAACTGGTGTGATAAGTACTCTCTATCTTCCAGGCTTCTGGTTGTCCCTGATTCTGCCAGCTAGTAATTCCAATCTCATGGGATCACCTCAGTCCTATCTCACAGGGACCCACAGTGGGTGAGGGGCCATTAGCAGTCACACAGTCAGTATGGCCAGGTCAGTGCAGCCAGCAGGCCATTGTGAGAGGCTATCCCACTCCAAGAACAGGACACTAAGGCAGGGGGTGAGGACCTCTACCTTGTAGCTGCTAGAAACACTGACTGTGGACCAGAAATCAAGCCTCCATCCACTGTTACTCTACTCAGGACAGGGTTGTCTCTGCTTCTCTTGGCTGAGTAATACCTGGCTGAGGTTCTAACAGAGTTACATTAACTTTAGACCCTCCCCTTGCTTAAAACTGGCCTGTCTGTGAGAGGCCCAGCCCTCAGGGAGGCTCAGGCCTGCCCTCACACTAGCCCAGGGCTGTTCCTTGAGCCCCAGAGCCCCAGGGGATTGGAGAGAGAGGGGGCTTGATGTTTGTGGTGATAAACCATCATTTTTCTTTGCCATTCATTCTCTGGCTGACCACTGTGTTTGTTTTTCAACAAAAAGTAGGCCAAGTATGCAGAGCCCAGATCCAGGCTCTTGGCTGCAGTGGGGGCACAGCCATACACCACCCTCAGTATGTGGCCTAAAGCCCAGTGCTGCTTGGAACCTGCTCCCAGATGGCTCCACCCAGCCCGCTGAAGCAGACGGCTAGCCCACTCACCCCTGAACCAATATAGTGCCTGAGCTTAGAAAAGGAAGGTCCCTGCGTGGGAATGCCATGTATGTACTTGATGATACCCAAAGAAGACCAATTCTGCAGCAGTCCAATGGTGACACATGTACCTCAGTCCACCTAGCAAGACAGCTGGGGGAAAAAAAATGAGGCCCAGTGAAGACAAGAAGTGAGTGTTGGCCCCCACAGCTGTTCATTTTCTCTGCACCTGTCACACAAATAAACTTCCAATGTGACCCTACAGAAACACTGGTGTGGGCAGGAACTCTCCTCAGTCAACCATAGCCTGTAAAATTAGTCAAACTTCTGTTGGGAAGTGGTCACCACTAGGAAAGAAATAGGAAGGGAGGTAAAGATTGGGCTCTCTAGACAACAGCATGCAGAAACAAAAGACACAGTCACAGCAAAGGCACTCAGGGCCCATCACACAGCAGGGCCTAGGTGTTGATGAGCGGGAGAGATCATATGGGCCGAGCCTTGAAGAAGGTCCCATCCTGGAGGGGAAGCTCACTCTATGGAGGGTTGAATGGGTAATGGAGCTGGACCATTTAAACCATCTTGCCTGAAGCATCAGTCTACCTAAGTGAACTTCAGAACCACAAGGCAGAAGGAAATGTTGATCTTGTGGACCAGAGTTTGCTTTCTTCCATCCTGTGTAAAGACAGGGATTCCTGCCTTACTTCTGATTTCTCCCTGTGCCCTCCAGCCCCATCTGACATAACCAAGCCTGGGCTGTAGCCTAGAGATAGTGTGGTACCTGAAACATGCCACAGCTCTGGCAAAAAAGATTCACCACTAGCTTTAGATGTAGCTAGTGGGGTCCAGAGGCTAAAGAACATCGCTAAACCTCACACTGGCCTTTTCATTGCCCAATTCAACTAATTTGGAGCAAAATCACTGTGTGTTTCCCAGGGAACACCCTGAAACACTAGCTAGATTGAGGAGAGGTAGAGTCTTGGCAATTCACATAGGAGAGCCTGCCAATGTTTACCCTGTCTGCTCTTGGATGTGGTACTGACCCCAAAGGCTGTGGGTACCCATCTAGGCTGATCAGAGGGGGTACACACATGAGACAGGTGACCAAGGCCTAGAACTCCAAAGGACACGGTTTACTGTTTGTTTTGGGATTTTTTGAGAGTTTCACTTTATAGCTCTAACCTGGAACTCACTCACTTTGTAGACCAGGCTAACCTCAAACTCCCAGGGCTGAGTGCTTCTGCCTTGAGTGCTGAAATTAAAGATTTGCACCACCATGCCCAGTCCAGGACAGCTTTTTTTGAATAGTACCTCAAAATGCTATTTTTATATTAAAACAATAGCTATAAAGCTGGGTGTAATTGCACACACCTTTAATCCTAGCACTTGGAAGGCAGAGGCAGGCAAATCTTTATGAGTTCGAGGCCAGCCTGGTCTATGGAGTGAGTTCTAGGAACACCAGAGCTCCACAGTGCAACTCAGAAAACAAACAAACAAAAACAATAAATATATGCTGTCATGGAAAGCAAAATGCATGTTTTTTCTTTTAAAGACTGACCATACAGACTTCAAAGCTGCTTCTCCCAGCTAGGACTTGGGGGAAATGGGCTGTAGATCTTGGGGAGAGGTGGGCACTGAATATGCATCTGCTGGAGCCCAGGGATCACTTCAGAGAGTTAGCAAGCAAGTGTGATGCTATGAGCTTCAGTTGACATCCCTTATTGCTGGCCTCTACTGGCCTGGGATGACCCAGGACCATGCTCCACACAACATTCAACCCAGGCCCCAGCAACCAACTGCACAGTTCTTGTTCAATGTACATGAGACAGAATAATTAAGGGAACCCTCAGTGTAACCAAATACCAGAGCGAGGACAGAGGAGCCAGGACCTGGATGAGGGAGTTGGAAAAGTCAGGACCAAGATTAAACATGGAAAACTCAATTTCAAAAAAACAGCGACTGCCAGGCATGATGGCACACACCGGCAATCTCAATCTTGAGAGGCAGAGGCAGGAGCAGCATCACAAATTAGAGGCTAGCCTGGTCTACATAGCTCAAGGACAGTTAGCACTGCATAGTAAAACCCTGTCTCAAAACAAATAACAAACAGAAAACAGGGCCAGGAAGGTGACTCAGTAGGTAAAGTACTTGTTGCACAGAACTGAAGACCCAAATGCTGCTTCCCAGAACCCATGTGAAAACAGACAGTGACACAAATGCTATAATCCTAGCATGCTCCTACCAGAAGAATCTTGGATGCTCCAAGGCTAGCCAGCCTAGTGCATGCAGTACTTAACTAAAAAAACAAGCCCTGGTCTCAAGCCAGATGGATGGTGAGAACTGACAGTCAAAGTTTGTCCTCTGACCTCCACATGTGAACTATGGTATGTGGGTGCCTACTCACACAAAGTGTATACAAGTATGAGCACATGTGAGCACACACACACACACACACAGAGAGAGACAGAGAGAGAGAGAGAGACAGGCAGACAGAGAGAGAGAGAGAGAGAGAGAGAGAGAGAGAGAGAGAGAAAGAGAGAGACAGAGAGAGACGAGAGAGAGAGAGAGAGAGAGAGAGAGAGAGAGAGAGAGAGAGAGAGAGAGAGAGAGAGAGAGAGGGAGGGAGGGAGATGCATTTTTTTGTATGTTAAGTTTTGTATGTTTTTTTCAAACAGAGTTCTGAAGTTATGGAATCAGTCCTGGATCTCGCTCTGCAGACCAGGCTGGCCTTGAACTCACAGAGATCCACCTGCCTCTGCCTCCCTAGTGCTGGGATTAAAGGTATGTATGTGCTGTTTTTTGAAACAGGGGTTCTCTGTGTTATAGTCCTGGCTGTCCTAGAACTCACTCTGTAGACCAGGTTGGCCTCAAACTCACTGAGATCTACTTGACTCTGCCTCCCAAGTGTTGGCATTAAAGGCATTAAAGGCATTCATCACAACTACCCGGCAAGAGAGATTTTTAAAACAAAAGCAAAATCAAAAAAAAGAGTGACAACCTAGTTATAAAGCCACAGACACAGAAGGCAGTTAGTGACCAACATCAGGTTTAGAGTTCCCATACCTGTGTTCTCATAACCCACATAGGCAGGGAGAGGCATGGTGCAAAAATCTTAGGTAGAAGCAAGATGATCCATGCAACATGGCATGGATGGAGACAAGATAAACAGTAGTCACAGACAGGAAGGCAGAGGAGGAATGAAGGTTGTATGAGCACGTAAGAAAGAGGTCAACTGGAGGGTGGATAGTTTGATGGGCAGGCACATGGTTGAGTGGGTAAGGATGTGTGGGAGACAAGGCAGATCAAAGAAATAGTGGAAGCCAGAGAGCTGAAGGAAGGGTGAACAAAAACAGACAGCTTGGGCAGGACATGGTCCCAGCACTCTGGAGACAGCAGCAGGTAGATCTATTAGTTTGAGACTAACCTGGTCTAATTAGAAAGTTCTAAACCAGCCAGAGCTACACAGTGAGATGAGGGGTGAGAGATAACAGAAAAGAAGGGAGTGTAAATGATGGGCATAAGAATGCAGGTCTTGCAGGGCGTTGGTGGCGCATACCTTTAATTCCAGCACTCAGGAGGCAGAGGCAGGTGGATCTCTGTAAATTTGAGGCCAGCCTGGTCTATAAAGTGAGTTCCAGGACAGCCAGGGCTACAGAGAGAAACCTGTCTTGAAAAAACTAAAAAAAAATACAGGTCTTACAACTGCAGAAAAAAGATGCCTAGTGGCTGTGTCCTCTGTAGCAAATGGAGCCATCACTCACTCCATGGGGAGAGCGACAGGCACGTCAGAAGCTGGGTAGAAACTGACTCTCTTCCCTGAAACCTAAAGCAGCATTCAGCATTTGGTGTATGCTCGCAAACCCAGACATTCCTCCTCTGAAGGAGCACAGCCAAAGGCCTGGCCCGGAAAAGCAAATTACAGGGCTGAGGCTAACTAGGGTCGAGGAATTAAAGGAATTTCCTAAGGGTCAGCAGGGTGTGGGAGGGGGCTTGGCTACAGGCCTGAGACCTTGCCAGCCACCTATCAGAGTCCAGGAAGATATTGGGGACAGTCAAATCTCCTTCCAATCCATATTCGGCCCTGCCTATCCCGAGCAGGAAAAGGACAGGGCATCAAGAAATGGCCTGGCAGGAGCTGAATGCAGACATGCCAAAGCCTATCCTCTCTGCCTACAAAGACAACATAGGAGCAGCCTTAGTCTCATGCCCTCAGCTCTGCCAGCACAGGAGAGACATGCTTCATGTATGCATGCATGCATGCATGTATGTATGTATATGTGCCTTGGGAGGAGAACTCCATCTTCATCTTGCCACCCTCATTGAGGTCAGGTGGTACCTAGAACCTTGGGAATGGCTTCTAGCCCTCCCAGAGGAGGTCTGGAGCATGAGGTTCACAAGCACATCTGCAGCAAGGTCTAGACCACAGAGTCTCTGGTAGGAGGTACAGGGTCTGGGTTGCTGGGCTAGGACATAGCTGTTCTCAGCCTCTTCATAGCAGTATAAAGATGCACCAGCAGGATTTTGTGAAAATGAAACACTTCTGTATATTAAAAACAACAAAACACTACACAGTATAGTCATTTTTTAAAAACCAAGTGACATAGAGCAACACACACAGCAAGCATTTTAGGTGGAGTAACAATGGCTTTGGGGCTACACAGTGCCTTCAGCACAACAGAGGCTGGGCAGGGTGGTGGGCACACCAGCACTCCCCTCTGCCCTTTCCTCTGCACCTTAATCGTTTCTAGAAGTCAGTGGAAGGAAGCTGCATATAGTGCATGTTCCTACATTCCTGGCTCCTCAAGAGACTGAGGCAGAGGAACATTTGAGCCTAGGTCAGTGGCTCTCAACCTTCCTAATGCTGCGACCCTTTAATACAGTTCCTCATGTTGTGAGGACCCAAACCATAAGATTATTTCATTGCTACTTCATAACTGTAATTTTGCTGTTATGAATTGTAAGGTAAATATCTGATATGTAGGATGTCTTATATGGGACCCTGTGAAAGGGTCATTCAGCCTCTCAAAAGGGTCACAACCCACAGGTTGAGAACTGATGACTTAGGAACTCAAGACCAGAGGGCTGGAGAGATGGTTCAGTGGTTAAGAGCACTGACTGCTCTTCTAGAGGACCTGGGTCCAACTCCCAGCACCTACATCGCATCTCATAACTGTCTGTAACTCCAAGATCTGACTTATACAGATATACATTCAGGCAAAATGCCAATGCACATAAAAATGACAAAGCATTTTTTAAAAAATGAGGTGGTGGGGGGCAGAGGAGGGCAGACATGCAGAACTTCAAAGACTACTGTCCTGTTGGGATTAAGTATTTAACATTCAATAGTAAAGTAACAGCCTTAATCCATAAGGTACTCTTTTACTTTTATTGGCTTATTTTATTTTATTGTTTTGGAGACAGGGTTTATCTGTATAGCCATGGCTATCCTGGACTTGATTGTAGACCAGGCTGGCCTGGAACTCTGAGATCCACCTGCCTTTGCCTCCTAAGTGCTGGGACAAAAGGCATGTGCCACCACCACCCAGCTGCTCATAAGGTGCTCTTATATAAATCAGTTAAACAAACAAACAAACAAACAAACACAGCAAGGTGGTGGTAGCATATACCTTTAATTCCAGAATTTGGGAAGCAGAGGCAGGTGGATCTCAGTGAGTTTGAGCCTGGCTTGGTCTACAAAGTGAGTTCCAGGAGAGCCAGGATTGTTACACAGAGAAACCCTGTCTTTTGAAAAAACAAACAAACAAACAAACAAACAAAACATTAAAACAAAACAAACAGCTGAAACTGGATAAAATGGCACATACAGGGGGCATGGCTGAAGACCTCAAGCAAGAGGTATGGGAATGACTTGTGCACCTGTAAGCACAGAAACACTAGAAGGACCCACACCTGGAGCCACATTTGTAGCTGGGTGCCCTGGTTTTGGGGTTGATCTAGGGCCCCAGGTTCAAATGTTTGACAAGCAGGGTTATGGGTATAATCAAGTCTAAGACAGGGGAAGAGGAAGCCATCTTTTCAACCAGACCCTGGAGACACCAAGTCTGCTGGAGGAGTGGGAGGAGTGGGGAGAGGAGGGGAGGGGGGCGAGAGACGAGTCTGCTGCCCAGGGAAGCAGCAGGATTTTCAGGCAGCCCGGAAAACCTAATCAGACACAGCCTGGAAATTAGATTTCCCACAAAAGGCAGACCATTCTGGCAGAGTCAGTCGGGTGGGGGTGGGGGTGGGGGTACACACACCAGGGATTTCTGTCTCAGGGTGTGCCCCTGGTGCCCCAACAGCACCAGGACCTCGTGAGTAAGGGATCCTCAGTGGGTTCTTGCTTCACACTCTGGGCACCCTGAGCCAAGGGCTGTCCAGGGTCAAGGAAAACTGGTCAGCCCCAGAGCAGAGGGCCTCTGAGTACAGAGACCAGGGGAGATTAGTAGTTATGTCGGGGCAGATCTATGAGGCTCGGGCTCTGATCACAGACAGGGTGCTACTGTGGCCAAGGACCAGATAACAAGGTTTGAGGAACCTGAGGTCTGGTGCCTGGGAGACTCTAGGAACTGTCAGTTGGTGGAAGATGTACTGTCAGGCAGGTGGGCATGTCAGTATTCTGGGAGCTGTGTCCTCTTCTGTAGGAGGCCTGAGCCACAGGGAGCTACTGCTAGATCTTGGGCCCAAGAGTTCCCTCATTTGGTTCCCTTCAAGCCTCCCTGTTCCACAAGACTCATCTCTCCATAAGGACATAGAGGATATGTAAGATAGATGTTCCCCCCCGCTCAGGGTGGTCCCTGCTAACATATCTGTGTCTGACACAAACACTAGCTATAGCCAATGGTGCTACGTTTGCAGGCCCTGAAGTATCTCTTAAGGATGTGTCCCTCAGGACTACAGTAGCTGGCGTCACCCATGAGGACCAAAAGCATTCCCCCAGTATGTGGAGGAATGGAGTCATTCTTCATTTGGTTGGAGGTGTTGGGTTACAATGGGCCCACCATGGGAGGCAGGAGTCCTTCCAGGGCATTTCCCTTATCTCCTCTAAGATGCTCACTGCACTCCATCAAATTACAAAGCCCATATAGGTCACCCCACTGAGTGGGGTCAGGCAGGGGAGGTGCCAGCCTATCACTTCCTCCCTTTGAAAGTCACCTAACTGCAATGCCAGTGGCTTCCCATCTTGAGGAGACAGGAAGCAAGGCGCTAAGATCCCAGGCACAGAACCAAGCTTGCCCCTGCATTTGGGGTGGATGAAGGTAACAGCAGGTTTGGGAGGCCTACTCTTACCCCTACGAAAATGTATGGTCCCATAGGGGCCCTGTTGAGGACAGTGTCCTGCAAGATAAGGGCCTCAGCTGGGCAGGTGCAGAGTCACTGACTGCTGACTGCCAGCCCTGCATACTGTGCTGCTGGCCTACAATGTCCTCCCCCGCCTCAGATGGCGGGACCCCTTCTGCCAGGCCCCTCCATTACCATGGCAACACTCAGGCTTCTCTAGAGGGACAGAGCTTCTTTGTGGTGACACAAAGCTCCTTTGAGGTGTGCCCCCCTGCTGTAGTCAGAGAGCCTCTGAGGGACAAAGGTGGCCCCCAGTCCAGCCTCCCAAGACACAAAGCTAAGGAGATGGGATGGGAAGCCTAGTGGTTGGCACTGGGCTCTGATTACCCACTGAACACAGCTGGGTAATCAGGGCAAGCTGGTTAAGGGTTGTTAGAGAGACCGTTGCACAAGCAGTGGCTGTCCCTGGAGCTTGAGAGCCTTGCTGTCTCCCTTATCCTTGTGACAAAGAAGACACTGCTAGGTGGTGAGAAATGGACTCTCATGGGACAGGAAACCCCTGAACTGGCCATGGGGACAGTGCTGGGCTGGAGACCCCATGGAAATTGGGATTCTGGAAGTCTTCTGTAGATAGGGCTAGAAGGAGAGGTTCAGCACCAAGTCTGCTGAGGGACCTTGGCAATGGAAGGTCTTGTTCCAGCTCTGTCATTTTCATCTCTGACAGCAGTCGTCGTCTCCCCCCCACCCCCTAGAGAATCTCAAATTCCCTGCTTGTCCTAGGAAAAACCCTGCATCCTGGAACAGCTTTGCTATGCCTATAACCCCAGGGCAGGCCTGGCCAGGAAGGTCTCACTGTGAACTGGCTCACTGCAAGATTAGGGACAGTGTAGGTCCCACACATGGTGCAGGCCCTCCCTCAGTGCAGCAGCTGTATATGTGGTCCAATGCCACAGTCCAGGAGGCCAAGTGATGGCCAGGCTGCCCCCCAGCAGGCCTCAGCTCAGAGGTGACCCAGACATGGACTTCCTCCCAGCCATCCTGGTCTGAGGGGGTCCTGCCCACCCTGACTGCTGTTGATTAGGCTCTTGGCAGTGTCCTGGCATGCTGGGCTTTCTGCCCAGAGGCCCTCACCAAGTGACCTCAGTCTGACCCACAACAGCTTTGCTAACTAAGCCCTGAGTGGGGCAATGAGTCCTAGTGGCAGTGTGAGATAGCATGGGCTCTGGTGAGTGTGCAGGGGATATCCATCCCTTTGTGTATAAGTACAACCAAGCTCTAGGGAGACCAGCCAAGAGACCATTCCCAACTCAGCACATGTGGCTCCAACATAGGCCCATGTGTCCTCCCCAGCCTGCTTCCCCATTGGCATTCAAGCTATCTGCTGACAGTGTGGACATGAGGAGACTATGCAGGGACCTGCAAATCCCCTTAGTCAGCACACACAATCTCACACAGAATATTCTGGGGCTCCTCCATCAAGGAAAATGGAGAGCCTATAGAATCGCTCACAACCTCTAAAAGGCAGTTGTTTAGAAAAATGTAGTGACATTACCCACTCATTTCTTCATCAAGGTATCAATGCTCAGGACTCAAGCAAGGAGACTGTCCTCTGTCATGCCCTGGCCTTCGCTATCCTGTGTGTAGTACATAAGGAATGTCTGATTTGGGCAATGTTGAGAACATAAGGGTGAGCACAGGAGGCAAGCTATGGCTGGGTTACCAGGACAGCACAGCTGTGGAAGAACTGAGGCCACCTGATTCTGGATGGATGGAAGGTGGGAGAAGGCAAGGGAATGCAGAAACCCTGACCAGCATCGGGGCTCAGGCCTGCCTTCCTGCAGACAGATGGGACTCGGTCAGGCTGGAGATGCTGAGGGCCCCCTGATCCAAGAAATTGTAGGTGAGACATTTATGCTGGGAACAGAAGAGTCATCCATCAGTGGTGTCAGCCTATGTAGCTGTGAAACAAGGAGTTAATGCAACACCAGCACCACCCTGCAGTGTCGCCCTGACCTCCAGGACAAGAAACTGGCAGTACTCTTTCCACTGTCAGTCACCATGGCTTTTGGAGGGGCACTTAGAGGTGAGCCCTGGGAGGAGGCAGAGTTGCCACAACTTGATAACAGTGGCCTGTCTGCATGCAGGTGACCTTCAAGGAAAAGACTGTCCCTGGCTTCACCCTCCTGCTAACTAACAATTCAGAGAAGAATCAAGTGGCACAGGATCTTGACCTGACACAGCAGCACAAATTCTTAGGGGAAAACTAGTTCATTCTGGCCAAGAGGATGAAATCTAATCTAGTTGGAGATTTGACATTCCAAGCTTATCTAAAACAAAAGCATAAAAGGGGGTGAGGGGTGGAGAGATGGCTCAAAGTTAACAGCACTGGCTGCTCTTCCAGAGGTCCTATGTTCAATTCCCAGCAACTACATGGTGGCTCACAACCACCTATAGTGGGATTTGATCTTCTTCTGGCATAGAGTCATATATGCAGATAGAGCACACCTTTTAAAAGGCCAACTTTAAAAATAAAAATAAAACATAAAAGAGTTTATCCAGTCCAAACAGTCAATTACTTGGCCAAGGGCCCAGCCCTCGAAAGGTAGGTCACTGTAAGCCATACTAAGGAGATAGGTGGAATAATTACCCCTTTAATTAGAGACTGTACTTTTCCTTTTTAGAATCCTTGCCCCCAGCACATTCCCTCTGAGATAGCATAGAGTTCCACTAGATTCTTCTGCCTTTCTGAATCTGGACAGGAAAACGTGTAACTTCCTTTCTTTCTTTTCTTTTCTTTCTTTCTTTCTTCCTTTCTTTTTTAAGATTCACTTATTTACTATGAATACAACATTCTGCCTCCCCATGAACGCCTGCAGGCCAGAAGAGGGCAGCAGGTCTCATTACAGATGGTTGTGAGCCACTATGTGGGTGCTGGGAATTGAACTCAGGACCTGTGTAAGTGCAGCCAGTGCTACTAACTCTGAGCCATCTCTCCACCCAACTTCCTTTCTTCTACTTCTGCCTCTTTCAGACACTGGCCAGAACCTAGGTATTTTGTTTTGTTTTGTTTTACTTTGGGCTCCCTTACCCTTTCTCTAAAGCCCCCTTCCCACTCTGTGGCTGCCTGGTGCCACATGCTGGCCCGTATGCTGCACTAACACAGCACAGCTTCTCTTGCTTCTGCCTTTCCCTCCCACAGGCAAATGCTGAGGATTGCAGCTTTCTTGCCCTGCGTTTTTGTTTTGTGTTTTTAACTCTAGGAAAAACATCCTCTTTGAACAAACTCTGGCTCTGCTTGACTTTCAAACATTTCCCGCCTTTTAATTATTTAATTACCAGAGAAAGCGAACCCATTCTTCAGCCAGCCGTGAATTAACCCACTATATCAGAAGCAGAGTTTCCAGGCTCCAAATGTCTGTGAGTCTTTGGTCTGTCCTCACCTTAGGCTACCCTGCGGCTTCTGGCCAGCTCTGGCTGCTCCTCAGGGCTTTCCTCCTCAGAACCTGAGCTACAGGCTTCTTGGCCAGCACCTCAGCCATCTTCCCTGCTGAAGCCAGCTCAACTAGAGTATGCACACACGATCCAGGCACCACCAACTTCAAGTGATAAAGAGTCCTGCCTTCATATGTAAACAGTGGGAATGGGTGAGGACTTTCTCTACCCTCACCCAGTACTCTGTCTGCTTCCCTAGCCCACAGGCCTCAGAGCCTGACCAAATGCTGTCATCAAGAGTAGGAAATGCTGATGGCTTGGAGATCTGCTTTGGAGGGGTGGAGATGTTTTTCTGAGATAGGATCCTCCTATGTGTCCCACCTCCATAAACATTCCCTTCCTAAGAGGGTCCCTGAATCATCATTTAGCCAAGGTTGACCCTGAACTCCTGTACCTCCTGCCAATGCTGGGATTACAGGCATGCAGCAGCACGCAGTGCTGACAACTGAACCCAGGGTTCTGTGTATAGCAGGTCCTCTGCCACTGAGCCACAACAGGGATGGGATCTTCTCAAAGCCAACCATAGGCCTATGCTGCAACTATATTTCTGCTGTGAGAGGCCTGGGAAAGTCGCCTTCAGCTGAGTCACATGAGTGCATTTACTGGCACAGATGTGAGGAACTACAGCCATGACCCCCCAAAAAAGTTAAAGATGGCGTGTGATGAATTGGGAACTGGCCACAAAGAATAGGAACCACCATAAATGACAAAACCACAGCAAAGGTGGTCGATGCAGAGAAATAGCAGTGACAGAAAATCATGCCTTGTGGGATGGAAAGCAAACTGAAACTACAACAAGCAGAAAACGACAAAAATGACCAAAGTCAGGCAAACAAAACAGCAGAGAGACTCCCAGAGCAGAAGAGTTTCAACCACAGAGACCAGACCAGAAATTGTACTCAGGTAGCCTTGCTGGGAACCCAGGCCGGTGTGAGCTTTCTGTCCAGAAAGAAGCTGTCTCCATCTGTTTCTACTGTTAGTAATAATACCACACATCGAGGAGGTTGAGAGGAAATAGGCTGATGTGGGCTCATGATTCTGGTCTAAGGTCAAGATGTTGCACCCAAGGGTGGCCTTGGTGGGGCTGCAAGTGGTCCAGGGCATTACATGCTAGAAACATGGAGCACAAGAGACCTGGGCAACTGGCCTGTATAGCAGGTCCACTCTTAGATAGCCATCAACAATTAAACAAATAGATTAATCTGTTCACGAGGGCAGAGCCCTAATCACCTCAAGCCTCTGCCCAGCCCCAGTTATTATCTTATAAAGTGAAATTAAATTTCCGGCTGAGGTTTGGAAGAAATAAGCCACATTCAACCACAGCAGAAGCTTCAGCAATCATGGACATGTTTTTTATCAATGTTCCATTTCTTTTGATCTCCGAATGTGCTGTGCCACTGCATGGTATAGAAAGCATTCTGCCCAGATCCACCCTGCTGAGCTTGGTGCTTCACCTTCTCACACATTGTGCCAAGCCCTAGAAGGGCTGCTGCTCATCAACAAATACTAACAGTCTGGCTGCTACTTCTTAAATCTTAAAAAGCGCTAATGGCTTTTAAAAAGCACAATACTATTCCTTTCTCACTTGGAGGGTGCTTTTGTTAAGAGTCAGGGTCTTACCATGTTGCCTAAGCCGGTCTTGAACTCGTGGTCTCAAGTGATTCCCCTGTCTTAGGTTCCTGAGTAACTGGGACTACAGGTATGTGACACATGCCTGGTTAAGACCTTGAGGTCTCCAGAAGCATTAAACCAGCTCTGAAATCCTTTAGGAAGCAGCAGGTGATGCTTTCTGATTTTCAGCCTCATGATTACTCCATTCCATCACCCTTCTCAGAGGAAACACATGCCACCATGTCACGTAGAGCCTCAGACTCTAAAGAAGTGCTTTTCTTTCTTCCTTTCTTTTTAATAATTTACTTATTTACACTTTATTTGCATTGGTGTTTTGCCTGCATGTGTGTCTGTGTTGGGGTGTCAGATCTTGGAATTACAGACAGTTATGAGCTGGCAAGTGGGTGCTAGGAATTGAACCCCGGTCCTCTAGGAAGAGCAGTCAGTGCTCCTAACTACTCAGCCATCTCTCCAGCCACCAAGAAGCATTTCTTTAAGAACAAAGCAAGGGCTGGAGACCCGAGATTGACTCCCAGTCATGCAGCTCACAACTATCTATCTGTATCACCAGCTCCAGGGGGTTGGACACACTGACACCTCTGAGCTCTGTGGACACCTGCACTTACATGTGCACACACATACACATATGTGAAGAGAAAAAGAACCATATGAGGAAAATATCAGGCCTGTGAGTACAATACCTAAACATCTTTTTGCTGCTGTTTTTGGTTTTATATGGATTTTTAATTACCATAACTCAAAGACTGAGTAGTTAAAAATAATGACAATAATTCATTCAAAATGACAGTAATTAATTTTGAGTTAATAGAAAGCCATCAACTTAGAGTAATATTAAAAATATAAAACAGATATCAAGAAAAATACTTAAAACTCATTAGATATCACTCCATATTTCTTTGGGGGGGTGCTTTGTTTTATTTCTTTGAGACAGGGTTTCTTTGTGTAGCCCTGGCTGTCCTGGAACTTGCTTTGTAGACCAGGCTGGCCTCAAACTCACAGAGATCCACCTGCCTCTGCCTCCCGAGTGCTGGGATAAAAGGTGTGTGCCACCACCACCTAGCCAGTTTCTAAGGCATCAATTTATTCTAAAAATTGGCAATTGAGGGAATTTGAAAATAGGCATCTACTATGCATTTCCAGTAAAAACTATATTCAAGGAAATTATGCTCCCTTTTTCTATTATTTTTAAAACCTGTCTTATTAAACATATATAACTGGTATCAAGGACATTTTCATATGTATCTATTGTGTGTTTTGGTCATATTTGCCCTGGCTCCCCTCTCATCTTCTTCCAACTTCCTGATCCTCCCCCCTTTTTCCCCAGTGAGTTCCCTCCTACTTAACCTTATAAATCCCGAAGAGATGACAGCCACCTAAGCCCCCTTCATGAGAGGATGATGGCAGGGCCAGTCCTGTGCCAACTGTGCATGGATAATTACAGCTGATCAGTCTTCAGGAGCAGATAGCACTGTCCTGCCTGGACCACCCCCTTCTTTTCTGTAGTTATTATACCCTTCCCGTCTCTTCCCCTATGGTTCCCTCAGCCTCGAAGGAGTGGTGTAGATGTTCCACAAATGTGTGAGCACTTATGAGCCTCTGCAGTTACCACTGTCTACTGCAAAACTAAGCTTCTCTGATCAAAGCTGACAGCAACACTAATCTATGGGCATAAAAATAGTCATTTAGAAGGAACTCCGATAGGCAAAGTATGTCCACTTAGCAAAACAACAGCTATAGCTTGCACACTAGGGCCTATGTCTTCCCCAGCCTCTGTTTTTGAACAGGTTTACGGTACCAGACATGAATTCCCTCATGAATAATCCTCAATGCCAATCAGAAGGTGGTTGGCTACCCTCATAATAGATTGCCACTATTGCACCAGGGAACACATCATGTCTGGACAGTCAGAAGTATATTGCATGAAGGGTCCACAGCTCTTATTAGGGTTCTCTAAAGGAACAAAACTGATAGGATGAAATAATATATGAGGTTTATTACAATAGCTTATAAGCCGTGGTCAAAGTAGTCCAATAATGTCTGTCTCTTCAAAGGCCAAGGACCCACTAGTTGTTCAGTCCATGAGACTGAATGTCTCAGATGTCTCAATCTAGTGCTGGAATCCTAGAGGGTGGCTGTTGTCAGTCTCTGTTGGAATCCTGGAGGAGTAGGCTCTGATACCAGCAAAGTAATGCTTCAGCAGCAAGGTAGGTAAACTTGCCAGCAAGAGAGAAAGCAAGCAGGCAAAAAGCAAAGCTTCCTTCTTCCATGTCCTTTAATGTAGGCTGCCCACCAGAAGAAAATGCCCAGATGTGGGGTGGGTCTTTCCACTTCAAATGGTTCAATCCAGCTGCTTGGGTTTTGGTTGATTCTATATGTGTTCAGGTTGCGAACCAAGGTTAGTCATAACAGCTAAGACTGTTGATGACAGTTCTCCCAATAGCTTGCAGACATGCTTCTGGTTCCATGAGGTCTGGCAACTGGGGAGTAAGTGTCCACCTTGGTCCCAACCTCCCATCTTCACTTCTCTGTCCCCTGCCGTCTGACAGAACGCTATTCCAGCAATACTGTCTACTATCCAGCTGCTGTGCGACTGCCTCAGGGGCTGGCTTCCTTGGCCAACAATTTGTAAGGAGGTACCTCAATTCTCTACTCAAATACTTTATTTTTCATTTTATGTAGCTTACCAAGAATCAGATTTCCTTAGGGCTGTTTCATACATTCTTAGTTTTGAGTGACCCTCCCTATCTCTGTAACAACTTCCCCTGCTTAAACCTGTCTATGCCCTCTTCCATTTACATGTCACATATGTCTAACTGTCACTTTTTCCTGTGCCATGGGCCCATTTCTAGCTTCCTGGGCTCTATAAACAATTCCATTTATGTGACATGTTATACTTATAGATTTGCATATGCTTAACTATCCCTGCATCTCTGCAATTCAAAGGTTTTCATGGAGCAGCACCTTCTCTGAGTCTAGAAGACCTCATTTAATATATTTTCCAGTTCCATTCATTTTCCTACAAATTTCAGTTTCTTTTTGCATCTGAATAAAACTCTCTTGTGTGTATGTATTCATTCTGGTATTAGGAATAGAGCAGCAATAAACATGGATGAGCAAGTACCCTGTGGTGGGCACAATCTTTTGGGTAGGTGTCTAGGAGCAGGTGCAGCTGGTATGATCAGAGACTCCACACTGATTTCCATCATGGCTACACTGTTCATACTTCATACCAACAGTGGATGAGGGTTCCCTTTTCCTTACATCCTCAGCACCTGACATTTGTTTTCTTGACAATAGCCAAGAGGTTTTAATTTGCATTTCCTTGATACTGAAAATTAAAAAAAAAATACCTATTGGCCATTTATGTTATTTTGAGAACTCTGTTCAAGCTATTTTTTTTTTCTATTTTTTATTTCCCAAGGGAAAACACAAACACAGTCCCGCCCATCACAAATTATGCAATTTGGGGAAATTGCAGGGGTCAGCACATCCGGAGTGCAATGGATTAGTCTTGCCTGGGAAAACCACCTTCATGATCATGGTATCTCCCCTGCCAGGTAAATATTCAAGCTATTTATTGGATATTGTCCAGAATATTTTTATTTGACATTTTTATATTAGGGTTCTCTAGAGAAACAGAATTGACAGAAATATATATATGGGGCAGGAGGTGGTCGCTAAGCCTTTAATCCCAGCACAGGCAGAGGAGGCAGAGGAGGTGGAAAGAAGTACACTCAAGGATGTGACTGCAGGGTTTAACTCAAGTGGGGGAATGTGATGGCTAACCTAATGTAAATGAATGGCTAACCTTATATTTAAAAGTTTAAAATTTCTGTGCTGAAGAGAACTAGATCCTCCTGGGCTGGAGAGATGGCTCAGCAGTTAAGAGCAATGGCTGCTCTTCCAAAGGTCCAGAGTTTAATTCCTAGCAAATACATGATGGCTCACAACTATCCACAATGAAATCTAGTGCCCTCTTCTGGCCTGTAGGCATACACATGCAGACAGAACACTGTATATGTAATAGATCTTTAAAGGCGAGGGGGGGGGGGAGTTAGAGGGAAAGGGAGAGAAAGAGGGAGAGGGAGAGGAGGGGAGGGAGAGAGAGATGGAGGGAGAGGGACAGAGGGAGAAAGAAAGAACCAGAGCCAGCAGTGGTGGCTCACTCTTTTAATCCCAGCACTTGGGAAGCAGAGGCAGGTGGACCTCTGTGAGTTCAAGGCCAGCCTGGTCTACAAATAGAATTCCAGGACAGCCAGGGATACATACAGAAAAACTGTATCGAAAAACAAAACAAACAAACATACACACATACAGGTGATTGATTAGCATGGTTTACAGATTGTGGACATTTCTCATTCAAACCACTATATATGGGTGTGTTTCTTAGAGAAAGCAAAGACCTGGGTCTTGTTTTTTATTCTAGTCTAATAATATGACTAAATGGGGAAACTGAGATCATTAATATTCAAAACTATTATGAAAATTTTGTGTTAAAGCCTGTCATGTTGAAGTGTTTAGTGTTTTCTGATCCACTTTAGCTTAACTACTGTCCTAGCATCCTTTCTTCCATGTAGCCTCTTGAGTGTTTATCATTCTCTTCAGTACTAATTTAGTCTGGCCTCATCTGGAAACCTGGCTTCATGTCACAAAATCATAAATGCCTTTAGCCTGCTTTTTTTTTTTTTTTTTTTTTTTTTTAATCTTGGAGTGTTTTTCTTTCTCATTCAACTCTGGTAGGTAGTCTTGCTAAGTACAGTAGTGTTAGGTGGCAGATGTGGTCTTTGAAAACTTGAAATGGATCACCAAGGCCTTTCTGGGGTTGAGGTATCTACTGAGAAATCTGCTGTAATTCTGATGGGCTGGCTACCTTTGTGTTTCCAGCTTTCAATACATTTTCTTTGTAGTGTATATTTAGTGTCTTAACAATAGAGGGAATTTCCTTCCTGTCTTTTTGGTGATCCATACATCTTTTATAGGGATAAGCCTCTTTCTCTAGATTTAGGAAACTATCTCCTTCATTGTATTGAAAATGGTTTCTATGCCTTTGGCATGGAATTCATCTTCATATAATTTGTAGATTAGGACTTTTTATGGTGTCCCTAAGATATCAAATGTTCCATTTGTATGCTTTTGCTATTTTATCTTTGTTCTTTGATGAATGTTCCAATTCCTTTACCTTTTCCCTAAGATCTGCTACTCTGTCCTCCCTCTACAAGTGAGGCTTTTATTTGATTTACTGAATTTTTCAATTCAACTATCTCAGTTTGGTTTTCCTTCAGTATTTCTATCTCTTGATTGAATTTCATTATTTCAGTCAACCATCTATGTTCACTCAGAATTCACTCAGGTTTATTTGTGTCCACTTTCATTTCTTTAAACATATTTTGTTGGTTGGTTGGTTGGTTTTGAGATGGTCTGGCTATATAACCCTGGCTATCATGGAACTCACCCTGCAGATCACACTGACCTCAAATTTACAGAGATCCATCTGTCTCTACCTCCCAAGTGCTGGGATTAAAGGTGTACAGCACCATACTCAGCTCTATGAACATATTTATAATCAATCTTTGTCTGGACTGGGGCTATTACTGTGGAATGCGGGATTGGTAATTTCTGAGGAGACATTCTGTCTTGGCTTTTCATGTTATTTGTTCTATGTGTTGGCACTTTCACATTAAGAGATTGATTGACAGTTGATTTTCATTGTTATTATTCAGATCATCTTTAATCTTTCAGTGTTTGCAATGTTCCAGATAAGGCTGTATGGTAATTTCTTTGTTGAACTGGACCTCAGGGCCAGGATCTGCCTCCAAGTCTTCTCCCAAGAGTAACATATGTGAAATAACAGACCCTATTCAGAGGTAAACAAGTTATCAGACAGAGTAATGGCCAACTATAAACACTCATAACAATCACCATGTGGATTAAGGGTCACTGATAGTATGACATTTGTCAATACAGTCATTATTGTGTGTATGAGTGCAAAGAAAGAAAAATGTAGACAAGTGAATGGTGTTTGAGTGGCAGAGAGTAAAGGAGTGAAAAATGAATGGGGCTCCTGGAAGCCTATTCACCACTGCGAGTTCCTCTATAATGGGGATCCCATTCCTGTCTCTCTTCTGCTATGGGCTTTTTTTTTTATTTTTGAGACATGGTTTTTCTGTAGCTTTGGAGCCTGTCCTGGAACTAATTCTGTAGACTAGGCTGGCCTCAAACTCACAGAGATCCACCTGCCTCTGCCTCCCAAGTGCTGGGATTAAAGGCATGCGCCACCAATGCCCAGCCACTATGGGCTTTTCTTTTTAACACTTCATTACTTGTAGATGGGGACAGAGTGTGCTATGGCACATTTGTAGGTCAGAGGACAATTTGTAGGAGTCAGTTCTCTTCTTCCACCAGGCTCGAAAGGATCCCAAGGGTCCAAACTCTGGTCTTCAGGCTTGGTGTCAAGTACATTTATCCACTGACCATTCCACCAGCACTCTCTGAGGACTTTTGGAGTGAGTTTCTGCCTGACTTGTACCAAGTGAGCAGTTAAACGGGTCCTCGGCGTTCTCGTTCCTTAACTGGTCTTTGCATGAGCAGAGTGATGGGTGAAAGAAAGTCATGCGTGAGCCCTTTGCTCCAACTGCTGTTTCAGTTTCCTGTGCCATAATGTGGGGAAGGGAAGGTGGGAAGATATTGCCCGACAGTTCCAGCAGACCTGAGCTGCTCCCTGTACTGTGTTTCAGCTTTTTCTGGCCCTGGTGATTTTGTTGCACTCTCCAGTGGAGCTCGTTCAGCCAGGCATTCCATCAGAATCTCCCAACTGCTTCTATACAAACACCTTACCTCTTCCTCTCAAGATGTTCAAAGCTAGTTCTGAAATTCCTGCAGGAGGCAGCAAGATGTACACTATGCTTGTCCTGTACATGCCTGCCTGGTGTAAAGTACACTTATAAAACATGTGCAACAGAGAACAACAATCACTGAGAACACATCAACCAGGCCACGTGACAAAAATTCTATCGCTCGGCATCTTGTATCTGTATTCACCTTTCTTGTGATAATGTAAGTCACACAATGACTATGATATGAAATGAATTCTTTCTAGAATTTTCCATTTCATATTCTGAACCGGAGTCTACCACAGGTTACAAGACTGGGGAAAAGAGGGAAATACTGTAGGCCAGCAACCAAAAAGGAGCCAACCAATGACCAAAAGCCTAATAAGAGGAACTTCAGAGCCCAATGGCTTCACTGATTAATTCTACCTAACATTTAAATACTCAGAAACTAACACTAATCTCCCTCCAACTAGTTCCAAAAAATAAAATTTGAGCATACTACCAAACCCATTATTCCATGAGGTGGCACTATCCTGATAGTAAATTCAGACAAAGACACTAGAAGAGAAAAAAACTACAGATCCACATAACCAGTCAATATTGAAGCAAAACACCCTCTATCAGCAATACCTAAGAAGGACTTTAATCTCTGACCATGTGGCATTTGCTCCTGCAACTCAAGGATGGTTCCACATACAAAAGTGAGTATATTCAATCCTTCATACCTGCAGCATTTATGAGGCTATGAAAGGAGAATTAATCAGGAGTTCAAGACCAGCCTCAGTCACACTCCAAATGCAAGGTTGGGTTACATGAACCCTATCTCAAAAATCAACAACAAAGCCAACCAATAAACTGTGGATGGAAAGATGGCTGGGTAGTTACATTTTTAATCTTAGACAGAGGAAATTGGATCTCTGAGAGTTCAAGGCCAGAATAGTTTCCAGAGTTGAGTTACAGGCAAGCCAGGGCTACAAATTGAGACCCTATCTCAGAAAGAAAATGATGATGATGATGATGATGATGATGATGATGATGTTTGGTGCTAGACAGATGGCTCAGCAGTTAAGAGCACTAGCTACTCTTCTAGAGGACCAGAATTCAGTTCCCAGCAACCACATGGCAGCTCCCATCCTTCTATAACTCTAGTCTCAGGGGACCTAACACCCTCTTCTGGTCTCTGCAAGCACCAGACACATGCAGGTACACAGATATACATGCAGGCAAAAACATTCATACACATAAAATAAAGTGAATTTTAAAAAAATTTAAAGTAAAATCTTTTAAAAACCAAGCAAAAAACCCAAGAAACAAGGATAAAATCTGTTTGTTAAAAAAACAGGCCAACTCATACATGTGATATTTGAATAATACATAGACCATAACAGTAACTAAAATTCATAAGCAGAAACTTCAAAACAAATAATCACATTTTTTAACATTAGCAAAAGAGTTGGATATGTAAATGTGTAAACACATCATCAAAGAAAATATTCAGATAATCAACAAACTTATAAAAATACAGAGACAAATAAAAAAACACAATGTCCTATCAGTTTATACCACTAAGGACAGCTACTTCCAAAAGGGCACAGGCAATAAAAAATATTTTAATTAAAAAAAAAAAAAAGTATTGTCAAGAAATGAACACATTAGATCCCCATGCACTGTTACTGCTGCAGCCACTGTGGGTATAAAATTTCTAATAAAAAATGCCTTAAAACATAATCATCATCTCCAGCAATTCTAAAACGTCTAGGGGTGTGTGGTAGTGTGAATGCCCACATGGGCTCACATAGGCAAATGCTTGGTCTCAGCTGCTACTATTGCTTCATGAGAAGTAGTGTGCCTTGTCAAGGGAAGTACCTCACCAGGGGTGGGCTTTGAGACTTCACAGCCTCACACCACTTCCAGTTCACGCTCTGCTTCCTTTATGTGAATGGAGACGTGATTCTCAGCTTCCTGTTCCTGTTGCTATTCCTCCTGGCCATCATTAGACACTCCCTCTAGAAGCCCAAGCCCAAATAAACTCTTCCTCCTTGTAAGTTACAGTCATGGTGTCTCATCACACTGACAGGAGAGTCACCAATTTATGTAGCATTAAAAGCAGCTTTTAATCTGGACACTCATTCAATTTACAGAAATATTGTTACTGCCAAATACTCACTGGTGGAGGAATAAATGCTATGTACCACGTGATATTGTTTGACCTTATAAAGGAAGGAAGGAAGGCAAGCAGGCAGGATCAGTGGCTCAAGATTGCAATCTCAGCTCTCAGGAGGGTTGGACACATGTGCCACAGATCTAGAACCTGCCTATAGCCATATGTGCCATGGATCTAGAACCTGTCTACAAAATAAAACAAGCAGAAGGAAACTCTCACACATAAGAATTGCATTCCTTTTTCTGAAAAGAATCTTACTCTGTAGCCCAGGCTGGCCTGGGACTTGGAGCAACCTCTTGCCTCGGCCTCCTGAATACTGGGATTGCAAGTCTAAACCGCCACACCTGCCTACACGTGGACTTTTTCTTTTTAATTTTATTCTTAACCTGTGTGCTGTTTGTGGGTATGTGTACATTTGAGTGCAGGTATTTACAAAATCTAGGAAAGGCATCAGATCCTCTAGAGATGGAGTTAAATGTAGTTGTAAGCCACCAAACGTGGGTACTGGGAACTGAACCCTGATCCTCTGCAACAGTACATACTCTCAATACCTGAGCCATCTCTCCAGCTCTACAGATGAATCCCGAAGACAGCGTGATAACAGAAGTAACAGGTACAAAAGACAAATCCTAAACTCCTATGGCCAACTAGAGTAGTGAAGAGAATAGAGAGAAAAGGGCTTGAGGATAGGAGAGAGGAAGTAGGATATCATTGCTCAGAGCTCCAGATTTGCAAAAAGAAGTTTGGAGATGACCACAGAACAATGTAAATACATTTAATACTGTTGAAATGTATACTTGAAGGTTAAGTGTATTTTCCCATAATTTAATGTTAGAAATCACCAAACTGGGCTTAGGAGATGACTCAATGGATAAAGTGCTTGCTGTGCACACACAAGGACCTGAACTCAATTGTGGAACCACGGTGAAGCCAGGCAGAGTCATGTGAGTTTGTAATCTCAGAGTTCCTACGGGGAGGCAGGAGACAGAAACAGATGAATCCTCAGACACTCACAGCTCAGCAGCCCTGGAGTACACACTCACTGCTCAAGGAGTCAAACTAGGGGAGAGCACACTGGCCTTTGCTGGATTATAAAGCAGAGATGAGCTGCAGCCCATTGCAAGAGCTCAGATTTGTCTTCCAGATCACACAGCAGCACAGCTCCCTAGCATGGGTGTGCCCAGGAGTGATGGTGAGGCAGACTACAGTGGGGTAAGAGACATGCACATTTAAGCTATTTAGGTGGGCCAGGGCTGAGTCACGGGCTGCAGAGCAGAGAAGGATGCAGATGAGAGAAGTTGATGTAGTGGACTGGTGGTGGAGGGGAGCTTTTATTATGAAGATAATAGGAATCTTATGGTGGGTTAACGGATGAGAGGCAAAAGCAGTGGTGAGCCAGGCTCAGTGCAGGGGCTTCCTAAGCTTGACAGCAGCCCATAGCAGCTACAGGTAATGATGGAGACACTCTGAGAGCATGGATGGTTCTGGGGGATAACATCATGGGAATGGGAGGGCTCTGAGAGAACAGAACTGGACTTGTGAGGTCAAAGGTCATAGGGCCCTTCAATAGGCTGGCCTTCCAGGCCTCAATGGTGTGTTATCTTGCTCACTATTAAGTCTGTACCAAGTATGCATATGCATACTGTTCTGCTAGGAGTTCAAGGTCAGATCCAAGTTGTTCTAATACAGAAAAGTGGCTCTGGGTGCACAAGGCATTGTCTATAGAAGCCCTGATTTGACAGAGATATGCAAACTGTTTATACCACAGGAAAAAGGGAAAGTTTCCAAGCTCCAGGGAAAGTGCAAGGCTGCAGGGAGAGGAGCCAAGCCCTCTGGAGGTGGCTGATAGAAGAGGCCAATGAAAAGAACTTGGAAGAGTAGACCAGAATCCACAGCAATCATAGGGGTGAATGGAAGAGCAGGGTTCTGGGTCCCACCCTCAGCTAGCTGTGGAAGGAGAAGCATGTTTTCTTTCCTACATTTTGTATAAAGAAGCAGGTACTGACCTATATTTAAAATTAAGGGCACGAAGGGAGATGCTGGCATCTCATTGGCCTTTGTTGTCACATGACCTTAGGTATAGCCAGCAGAGCCTGGCTCTACCAGGTTTGGGAGGCTAGTCCCATTTGTGTCATCATGGCTTGACTCCAGGCCTGGTGTAGGCGGTAACCCCCCAAATGGTAGGCCTTGCTGGGATCTACCTGTGCTATCCCAGACTCCTCATGGTCTAGGTCTCATTTTGCCCATCTGTATATTTGCAGCCCCTTTACACATGGCAATCTACAACCTGGCCATCTAGAATGGGCCCTGGGGGTGCCCTGCACCTCCCTTTGAGGCACAAAGCAAAGCCCCAGGGAAGGCTCGGCTGGAGCCACCCTGCAGCCTCATTATCTGGCAGAGCTTAGCAAGGGAGGTTGGGAGCATGCGCCAACTAAGAACTTCAGTGAAGAGAGCATTGTAAAATGTTGAATTTGACACATTAGCAAAGAGACTCAGCAAGCCACTCACAAACATGCAGAGGTGCCACAGAACATGCAACCCTACCCACATCATTCTTCCTCCTCCAGAGCAGTGCGGGCTACAAAAACCCAGAACTGGGACTCCTGGGGGACGTCTTACTGGGCAGTTACTACTGAGATAGTAACTCCTAGATTCCCCAGCTGAGGGTCAGGCTGGACCAGGGATCAACAGGCCCGGGGGCATCTAAGGCCCTCTCACCCAGCTGTGTGAGGCTTTATGGGCAGATATCCAAAGAGAGTGCCAGTAGGCAGGGCTGCAGCTGGAGTGAATACACCACTAAGGCAGAAAACACTGAGACTGGGCCTAGATAAACATAGGGTAGGGAGAGGTACCCCAACAGCTATCCCAAGGCAACTGGCGAGGCTACTCAGCTGAGACACCTGCCCAAGAACAGCAGAACCTTAGACTGTAGCCTAGCACTGCCAGCCTGGACAGACTGGATGGAAGCACATACCATGCCACTGTAAGTCACTCTGAGCAGGGGACTGTGACAGTTGCTAGTTTCATGAGGGCTGTGATAAAATATCCCAAGCAAAAGCAATGTAGGTCTGGCTTGGTGTCACACACCTTTAATCCTAGTAAGAATTTCTGGGAGGCAGAGACAGACACATTTTCGAGTTTGAGGCTAGTCTGCCTGGTCTGCATACAGTTCAACCTACACAGTGAGACCCTGTCATATGAACACACAAAATAAACAATGTGGGGAAGAAAGGGTTGCTTTCAGCTCACAATTCCAGATGACAGTCCATTAGTGCAGGGAGGTTAAAGCAGCAGGACTTGACGAGCACATCCGCAGCTGAGAGCAGGGAGAAATGAATATGTGACCCCTTGCTGGCTTCCTCAGTTTGATCTCTCTACTCAGACAGTTCAGGACACCCTGTCACCAGAAGGGTGCCACCCCCAGTGAACCGGGGGCCTTCCCTTATCAGTTAAGACAACCTGTCCAAGGGCATCCCACAGGCCATCTAATGATGTAGACAATGCCTCATTGACAGTATCTTCCAGGTGTTAAGCCAACAAAGCAGTGGTTCTCAACCTTCTAACCTGTGGCCCTTTAGTACACTTCCTCATGTCATGGTGACCCCAACCATAAAATTATTTTGTTGCTACTTCATAACTGTAATTTCGCTACTATTATGAATCATAATGTAAATATCTGATATGCAGGGTATTTTATATGATTCCCAAAGGTGTTGACCCACAGGTTGAGAACTGCTAAAAGCCACTGTCATATTTGTGTATGTCAGAGTTATCTAGAGTAACAGAACTTACAGAATGAATCAATTTCCTCCCTTTCTGTATACATATATATACAGAGAGATATTTGTTTATTTATTATATATGGGGATACACACACTTGCATGCAGGCACACATGCACACATACCCCAAATACATATATGGGATTTATTAGAATGGCTTATAGATGCTGGAGTTCAGCTAATCCAACAATGGCTGACTATGAACAGAAGATCCAAGAATCTGTAAATGTTCAGTCCATGAGACTGGATGTCTCAGATGATCTTCAGTGTATGCTGGGATCCAAAGAAGCATGTTCTAATGCCAGTGAAGGAGTGGACTTGCTAGCAAGAGTGGAAAGAAGAAGGCAAAATAGAGCACTTCCATCTTCCATGTCTCACAGGGCTCCAGCAGAAGGTGTGGCCCTGATGGCCCACCTCTAAAGATCTGATAAAAATTTGTCTTCCCACCTCAAAGATCCAGATTAGAAGTAGATCTTCCCAGATTTCATGAGTGGACTGAGGGCAGGTGGGGATGGGAACATGAGCAACCAGGCTGGGGGGGACAAAGAGGGTGAGAATGCTGGGGGATTTCTGGGGAGTCATTTTGGGGTTGAGCAGATGCCTGGCACAGGGAAATCTCCCAGGAATCTATGGGGAGGACCCGAGGTTAGACTCCTAGCAATAGTAGGTAAGTAGTCTGTACTGGCCATCTCCTGTGACCAGATTGGTGCCTAGCCCAATTGTCATCAAAGAGGTGTCAGCCAACAGCTGATGGAGGCAGAAGCAGAGACCCACACCCAAACACTAGGCAGAGTTTGGGAGGAGAAAAGAGTGTAGGAGCCAGAGGAGTCAAGACACCACTGGAAGGCTCACACAGTCAACTAACCTGGGCTCAAAGGGGGCTCGAAGAGACTGAATGGGACTACCTAGGCCCTTTGCATATATGTGACAGTTGTGTGGCTTGGTCTTCTTGTGGGGTTCCTAACAGTGGGAACAGGGGCTGTGTGAGACTCTTTTACAGGCCTTTGGGACCCTACTCCTCACACTAGGTCACCTTGCTCAGCACAGGGGTGAGGTGCTTATGCTTAAGTCTTGCTGCAATTTGATATGCCATGTTTTACTGATACTGCCCTTACCTGAATGGAGACAGAAGAGGAGATGGGGGGAGGGGGACTGGGGCAGGGAGGAAGTGGGAGGAGCTATGGCTGGGATGTAAAATAAATAGATGAATTTTTAAAAAAGGTCCACTGAAACTAACTTAAAAAAAGAAAAAGTGGATCTTCCCACTTCAAATGATGAAACTAAGAAAAATCTCTCATAGGGTGGGGTGATAGTGGTACTTGTAATCCCAGCACTCAGAAGGCAGAGGGAGATGGATCTTTATGAGTTCAAGAACAGCCTGATCTACAGAGCTAGTTCCAAGACAGCCAGGACTATTATACAGAGAAACCCTGTCTCAAAAAACAACAACAAAACTCTCACAGGTGTGCCCAGCCATTTTGGGGGTTTTTACTTAATTACAGATGTAGCCAAGCTGACAACCAAGAATAGCCATTACACCTGGCAAAGGCAGATGGCCTGCTTGTGCTGGGTTCTCCAGCCACATAGGCAAGGTTCTTGTGAGGCAGCCAGACCAACTGAGCATACTCACCCCTAGGGCTGGGACTCACACTGGAACTATTTGAGTGCCCAGCCTGGAAGTGCTTCTAACCTTAGATTACCAGGATTCCAGAGCCCATCACCCCTGAGGGTGAGGACAGTGATCACCCAAAGCAGAACAAAGCTGTTTGTGCAAGGGACCTCCCCCTGAAGGTCCACACAAGCTTATCACACCTCACGGCAGGGTTTTCAGACCCTAAAGCTCTAGCAAGATCACCAATCAACACCAGTACATGTCACTTTAGGGCCAGGCACCTGTAAGGAGAACCAGGGTACTTCAGAAGCTTTGGAATAGGCCCCACCACAACAGGGACCAGGTCCTGTGTTCAGTCAACAGTCTCCAAGTACGCCACAAGTCTCACAGCTTGCTCAAGTGTCACCAGCTCCAGGGTTCCCACAGAGATACCAGGGAAGGGAGCATACAGAACACCTGTGGGTATCTATAAAAATAAATATGCAAGTCAGTACACACCTTTAATCCTAGCACTTAGGAGGCAGAGACAGGTGGGTCTCTATGAATTTGAGATCAGTCTGGTATACATAGCAAGCTCTAGGACAGCTAAGGCTACACATCGAGACCCTGTCTCAAAAACAAAAAACAATAAATATGTGTGCACACACATGCATACCTATGTGAACAGAGAGGCTAGAGGACATTGCTCTATTGCTCTCCACCTTATCTCTTGAGATAGGCTGCTCTCTACCTGGAGCTAGCCAGGAGACTAGCAACATACAGTGATGCTCGTCTCTGTCCTCCACAGTACTGGGATTAAAGAGTCAAGCATGTAAATATCAGCTTGTTATAACCATACTGAGGATTTGAACTCAGGCAGGTCCTTAGGCTTGAGCAGCAAGCACTCCTACCTGTTGAGCCATCTTCCCACCCCCAATTAATGGTCTTTCCATGAGAGCAATGTGCACTGGCTAGGGACTGAATGTATCACAAACCTGACAGTGACAGCAAACCTGAGAACTTTATGACACAGCAACACCCCTCCACACACAACACACCTTTTTAGGGTGAGCACAGCTTTCCACTACTACAAATTAGGCAACTGAGTTTCATGAACTGGGGAAAGTAGCAGGGGTCAGCACCTCCCAAGTTCAGGGAGGAGTCTCACCCTGGGAAATGTCCTTTCTGATCATGTCTCTTCTGCCAGAGGAGCACATTTCCCTTTTATTGACAGAAGACACTAGGAAAGAAATAGTTCAGATGCAGTGGGAAAAACAAGGTAAAAGCTTCACTCTGCATTTATGTAAAAATAAAATCGAGATGGATTAGATCTTGAGTGTAAAAGCCTAACACAGTAGCATCCAGTAGAAGAAAGAGACACTATCTAGCTACCTGCCAGGGAAGACAATGGAAAACATTCAATGTTTTGCTATAAGTATGAAAAATTTTGAACATCAAAAACTGCCACAAACAAAAACCTAAAAGCTGAGAAAAATGTGCAGGAGGCAAAGAGGTGAACAGAGAATGGGTAACATTAATACTAAAGACTGAACTCAGGGCTGGAAAAGCTATGAGCCCCTCAGGAGAGCCCTGGCGTGGAATCTACGAGGCTGGTGCAGATTTCTGAGGAGGGCAGAAGCTGGTTTAGTTGTGTGAAGGTTAAATTGTTACCCAGGCCTTGCATCGAGTATCTTTCGGCTCTTCCTCCTGGGGGAGCTCCACTACTCCCATCTCACAACCCCACATTTGCAATTGTCCTTGTTCATCTCCTCAGAGAGCTGAGAACTCCTCAGAGGCAATGCCAATGCCTGGCATGGTACTCAGTGAGCGTATGCTAAGTGACTAAAGGGAGCATGGGGGACACACAGCCCATTCTACCTTAGCTCCAAGTGTCCCTCCACTGCGTGGGAAATAAGATTTTGGGACACAATATAGGCTGATTGATGTGTATTTGGTGAGAAATCACTTTCAGGTGTCTCTTCTACTCAGAGTACCAGGGAACACAGGAACAACCTTGCCACACACCTGCCACACTTCCTGAGCATCACATGGGGTCACATGTCTGTGCCACTGTAGCAACTATAATTCAGGCAAATCCAAACCAGATAAGCACCCCAGCTAAGTCAGTCTACACAGCAAGGCTATGATGGAGCAGCATTCTTCTACCTGTCTTGTTACCATGTAGGGCAGAGTGGTGAGGCTGTAAAGAACAGCAAGTACACAAAACTGCAAGACTCATTCACCTTGCAGATGAAGTTAACAGTGCCAGGCCTTGGGACTTATCAGCAGCGGCCAGCTCCATTCTCTCCTGGGCAGTCAGAAACACCTCTGAGCTGAGCTCTAGGCCAATGAGGCTGTGTGACACCAGATACCACCATGGCTGGTATCCAACCCCAGATAGACAGAGATCAGACCCAGCTAATATCCTCATTGACAATGCTTAGCATCCTGGTCAGTCCCACTGTGGGCTCATCCTTCAAGACAGACATCAATCTGGTGGCTGCTATGTACACCTGAGCCACTGGGAAATCCAAGCTGGCATGGCAGGCCCCAATAGCTAAGCAAACAAGAGCACACATTACCTGGGCCAGATCATTCCCTAACTGACCACACCCACCAACCCCACCAAGACACTGCTATCCCAAGCAACACAGGCCACTTACCTATTTCAGGGGAGCTCAGCATGTCCTAACAACCATCCTGTGGACTCTGTTCCTGTAGAGAAACCAGAGGACACTATGTGAAGTCACCCTGGAGTCAGTCCCTTCTGGATGCAGGCATGCTGGTCTAGACTCTCCCCCAAGCAGGTCACTTGGCATGTCTGATTCTAAGGCTGCCCTGTGGTGCTCCTGACTCAAGCACACACTGTATGCACGTTCCTGTTTGCTTCAGGTCAACTTCCCTTCTAATGAGACTGAGGTCACAGAAGTGGACTGATGGTAGACTCTTTCCCCTCCAAGAAGGCTGCATCTGATATATTCTCAAAATTAGCTCAAGGAGAACCTCTCTCACTAAGGCCTTGTTGTTCCATGTAGGGTTGTGTCCAAGCCCCGTCAGCCCATACCTACCTGTGGGATGACATCCGCCTCACCTCAAAGCCAGTTTCAACCCCGCTCCCTTAGGCACCTTGCCAGTTCCTAAGACACTGGTGACGGGCACGTTGTAGCCCCTGGCCCTAGAGCATGGAGTGCTCACAGTGTACCGGTTGGGGTGTGGCATAAGGTGGTACTGGTGCTTTCTCTGCACACAATGGCACCGTGGGCCAAAGAAGCTACCACTTCCAGTCTCAGCAGACAGCCTAGGGACACATTCCCTCCTGGTATATCTGAGCTTAGGGACACTGCCAGAGAATTTATGTCACAAAAAAGAAAACCTATATGGCACAGACAGTCAGGGAGGGTTGAGCAAAAGAGGAGGCATCTCTGGGGTACTACAATGTAGGAAATGGGAGCTCTTCCCTCTCTGGTCTGTTTCCAGATTGTTCTGTGCCTCTGCCCAATCTTCCTCCATGGACTCCATCTACTTGATCCCAGAAGTCTCTCTGTTTCACAACAGCCTATCAAACGTCTGGGAAAGAATTCCATCCAACCTAGTGTGAGGTGGGTGGTAGCGAGGACCAGGAGCCTGGCTTGTTGCCCTAGCAGTCCCTGAGGCCCTCTGGTGGCCATATTCAGGCCAGGCTGTGTTGTTAGAGGCTGCCAGGCCAAGCTTCAAGTAGGAAGTAGAGAGCTAGTTAAATGTTACAGTGGGGTCATGGAATGTGTGGGTGAGGGTCAGCACACAGTACCTGCTGATATTGAAGGAGCTGTGGATAGAGTTGTCCACTAACTCTTCCCCCAAGCATAGGTAAAGCCTCTGGCTGGGTGACGAGCCCCTGCTCCAAGTATGGCCTTTCTGGGACAACTTTGCTTTTTTTTTTCTTTTGAGACAGGGTTTCTCTGTGTAGTTTTGGAAGTTGTCCTGGAACTCGCTCTGTAGACCAGGCTGGCCTTGAACTTGCAGAGATCCACCTGCCTCTACCTCCAGAGTGCTGAGATTAAAGGAGTGCGCCACCTACACCCGGCTGACAACTTTGCTTTTAACTTAAATGTAGACCTAGATATTGTCGCACAGAGACCCATGTGACTGTTATCAATCCTGATCTTTGAAAGTATCTCCCTAGGACTTGCCACACCACCACAGCCTCGGCCACATGAATGGCCAGCCAACATCTGATTCCCACTGACTGTCTTGGTAGGCATTACCTATTTTACAAATGTGAAAACCAGGTCCAGGCCAAGTAGGATCTGAACTCACATTTTCCTGTTCCCTGGGCTTCTCATACCCCCTCAATCAGCGGGGGATAGCATGACTACAAGAAAGTGACTCCTGCCATATGGGACTCCAAGAAAAATGGTAGGGGAAGGGTAGAGAGGCAGCGAGAGTCAGAGTGGTTACAGGAGGCAGGGTGGCAGTGGCCAACAGAGGGGCAAGTCTTTTTCTAGGAGTACCCTCATCACAGGGGCATGGTACAGGAGGTTAAGTCAGGATGGAGTGACTATGGCCAGCCAGCCTGCTGGAAGCCCTAAATCGGAGGCACACAGGAAGTGACAGATGCTGGACAGGGCGGTGAAACAAAGTCAAACCTAGTAAAGGGACTCGTAGCAGGGGATTCCCATCGTGAAAGCCTTTGAACATCCTGCTGAACTGGCCTACAGGTCTGAGGTAACCCATTTGGCCAAGGACCACTGGGCACTTTGTCATGTTCCATTTCTCCAATGAGAATGGGCTGAGCCTATCCCTGTCATAACCTGCTCCCAGGCACACACACTGGGCTTCTCCACCGAAACCTCTAGAGTCACCTGCCTATACTCACAGACCTACTCAGACTCTGGGGAAGTCTGCAGTTGTGTTACAGTGCCACTGACCCAAACACAGGGCTTTAGGCTAGGATACAAGCCTGGCTCAAGCTTAAAAGCCAAACCAACAAGCTGTAGACTGGCAAATGATGACTATGTGGAGAGTCCCCACAGGTACAAGCTGAGTTCACCAAAGGGACAGGCCAGACTGAGCATGATTAGCAGGTGACTTAGGGTCACATACACCCAGTGTAGATCAGGATGGCTTGCCTAAGAGCTTGATTGTGATATAGCCTCAGCAGGATGCAGCCTTGCATGGGTCTCTTTGGGCTCTTCGAGCAAATGTAGGATTGAAAATGCAAGAGGAAACAGGCAGTGGTGGCACACACCCTTAATCCTAGCACTTGGGAGGCAAAGACAGGAGGATCTCTGTGAGTTCAAGGCCAGCCTGGTCTACAGAGCTAGGTCCAGGACAGGCTCCAAAAGCTACAGAGAAACCATCTTAAAAGCAAAGCAAAGCAAAACAAAACAAAACAAACAAACAAACAAACAAAAAAAGCAAGAGAACATGCCCTTCCAGCAGTCAGTGTGGGCACAGAGACACCGTCAACCACCAGGCAGGGACAGTTCATATTGCTCAGTGACTGGTATCTACCACGGCAAAACCACTCTTCCAGTCCTATCACAAGAACACACCAACTGCTGCCATGGACAGTGATGCACAGCCCGTGACTGAACTCTGCTACAAAACCATTTCCATCCACCAGAGTCCTTCTGGGCCTAGGTTTCAACATCCCACCACCATGTAGCCCTTAAGTGGCACTCAGAGGGCAAGAAGCACTCCAGGATGCCAAGAAGCTTTGTCCCAGGATCTCTGACTCCTCCCCAGCACAAAGAAGAAGCAAGGTTCTAGCTTTCCAGCTAAGCATCAAGGAAGAGCTCCAGGCTAATCTGGGGATAAAAGGAAGTCATTCTGAACCCCTGAGCTCCACAAACAAGAACAAGTTACAGCCTTATTCTTATGGAGGCTAGGAAAAAGTGTGTGTGTGTGTGTGCACATGAGTGTGTGAGGAAGAGTGAGCAAGAGCGAGAGAGTGAGAGAGAGAAGGGGGGAGAGAGAAGAGAAGAATGTAAGGAGACAAAGAGCACAGATTAAGGGTGGGAGGGATATAGCAGCTGGGACATAGTGAGACTAAGGACTGGGTCAAATTCATGCAAGAGAACCTTGGTCACCAGCATATGTGCAGAAAAGTCACGAGGATGGCACAGCTAGGAAGACCCAGGTGGGCACTGGCTTGGTTTTTCTCAGAAGTACCTCTGTCATTAGAGCCAAATACTTCATGCTCACGTATGTGATGGGCCCTAAAGAACCCCAAATGAAGGTTTGGTGTAAACAGCAAGAAGCAGGTACCTCAGATGACACAAAGTTGTAGGTTGTGGCCTTTCCAGATAGCTAATATCTATCTGAACCACCTGCTTTTGAAGCAGACATAACCTCAGAACACATGGTCTCCAACAGTCCTAGTATCTATCACCATCCAGACTCACAGATCCTGAGACCCTCCCCAGGGCATACAGCACTTGCTTTAGATGAACCAGATAGATACAGCTTGGATCCTGGAGCAGAGAAGAGGTAGAGAGGCTGGGGAGTTGGAGGCTCTTAGTGCACAACTTTCCTAAAGACAACCTAGCCATGGCTCCATCCCCTGGTCTTATAAGAGTAGGTATGTACTCTACATCTCAGAATGTTGGCCCACATGAAGAGTCTAGACTAACAGCCAGATAACCAAGAAGTGTTCCATCGAGGGAGGACCCAGCATCCATAGTGTAGCAGAAACCAGAGGCCTCAAACCAGACCGATGACTCTCTGCAAGGAACACTTGCAAGTAAAGATATATAGATTAAAAAGATTAAAATCTAGCCTAAAAGTTAACACAAATGAGAGCATTTATTTCTTTTCCCTCATTTCTAAATGTCTGACTCTACAGGGAAGAAGCAAGAATTCCCTAGTACTCTAGACACCCTGATACCCGACACTGAAACAAACAGTTAAATGTTGCATTACTTAAAAATTAAAAGGGGAAAGCCAGGGTACCCAGGCCTCCTGCCCAGAGCAACTCCAGGCTTGCAGATTGTCTAAGGCCGGCGTCCCACTGAGAAATATAGGGGTATCTAGGGAGGAGATCCAAGCAGAGACACCAGACAAGGGATTCCCAGCAGCGCCTCTGCTCCCATTTATGAGGCCTTATGAGCAGCGCCATACGGGGACATCCCCTTGGCATCGCCAAGGCCCTTCGCACACCAACAGCAGTGCCACCCGAGTAAGTTCCCCAGCCTCGCCGCCTCTGGGCCCCTGTAAAGTTTCCGTAGCTGCCGGGTCCTGGCTTCCAGGTACTGCGGTGGCTCGCGAAGCGCAAGGCTGCAGGAGCTGGGTGTGTTGAGTCCGAAATCCGGTATCATGAAGCTGGCACCTTGGCCAAATCGGACAGGGCACCGAGGTCATGCACAAAGGAACCCGCCCCCAGCGACCCCAGGTCTCTGGAGACCGAGCGTGTGCGAGGAGATGGCAGGCAGAGGAACTGGCTTCTGAACCGCACCCAGACCTTCAGTCCGAGCCCAGGACCCCGTCCCTACCCTAGTCCCCGTCGCAAGCAATACTATATACCCAGCCCGCTCCTCCAGCACACATACCCAAGCCCTTGCTAGGATGCGACTATCCAGCCCAAGGCCCCAGGCCCCAACCGGACCCGCCCACCCGGCCAAGCTCACCTGGCGCGCGGCGTGGGTGGCTCCGCAGCGCGGCCTCCGCCCCCAAGACTGGCGTCCCCAGGTTCTCCGGCGCATGCGGAGCGGCGTCTCCAACGCTCTGCACGGACCGCGGCCCCCGGGGCCACAACTCGTGCAAGTGCGGTGGGTGGGGGAAGCGCCCCCTCCCCTACCCGGAGCGGCCGGCGGACTACCCTCCCACCCCTTCCGCGGCCCGTGCGCAGAGCGGACCTGGTCAGCGACGAGGCCTCCGCCCCGCCCCATCCAACCGCGAATTTTCCCATTGGTAGAGAGACTCGGCCCGCAACCCGCACGGATTGGATGGATGTGCAGAGATTGCAGTTTGCGGTTGGGCTCCTAGTATTGTCAGTCTTAGCGGAAGATCGGCCCCCTAGTGGAGCAGGCCGAGTCCCTGACACCTGCCCCGAATTCTACGGTTGCAGTGGAGACAGAAGGTTCGGAGCTGCCCCCTCCCGGCCGCCTTCCAAGGACTTTTCCGGATAATAGGCCCCGAGCCGGCGGTCACTCCCAGATTCCAGCAGCGTTGTTTCCATCACCACCCCCAGTTCTCAGGTATCCTTTAGCGCCTGCTATTTGCCAGACACCGAGCGTCGACCCCTTTTTATTGGCATAGAATGGTATTTCTCCTACAAGGAGAGTTGGACTGTTGCACCAATTTACAAATGGAAAACTGAGATCCTGGGAAGTTCTTGCTTGTTTTAAGAGTCCAGGGCGTGAACCCGGTCGTCGGACTTCCAGGGGCTCTCTCATTGCCCCAACGAGGACAGACAAGGTTAGCAAGGCTGGCAAGGGGTGGGGATGATAACAGTGATTTCGAAGGTAAAACAAGACTCTGATAAAACTAGGGTTAGTTTCTTCTGTCAAGCTCTTAGGTACTCCCCATGCTGCGCGAGGCTGCTTTTTTTCTGGGGGAATTGACAAAGAGTTCTCATCTTAGGGAAGGGGAATTATGTGTTTATCTCTCCCCATCCCACCCTGGTGTCAGCATTTCCTCTGTCCTTCTTTGAGTATTGGAGAAATATCAAGGAGCTTCATCTACTGCCTGGAAAAATTAACACACATTTCCCTGCCAGGTCCCTATCTCTGTAGTGATATAAGGCAGGGGCGAGGAACCACCAGGGATGCTGTAAACAGGGGATGAAGTGTAGAGAAGAATCTGGCCTGTGCTTGCTTATAACCCTTTCATGCCCTGGGTGCATGTGAAAATGAGTAACTTCTGGGCTGTGTGTGTGTGTGTGTGTGTGTGTGTGTGTGTGTGTGTGTGTGTGTCCAGAAAGTCCTATTTCACCCACCTATCCTGAGTCCAGCATGTTTACCCAATAATGCTTGCTTGCTTGCCAAGTACAAAGCAAGTAGCCTGGAGCAAGAGCTCACTTCTGGGTCTACCTGGGTCCACATATTATCTAGCAATAAAAGCTGATACCAGGAGCTTTTCAAAGTCAAGGCAGTTGCTACTATTTTGTTGGTATTGGCACTTGAAATGAACACCATTTGTTATCCTAGCATGGAAATATTGTTGCATCTCTGGGAAGACAAGAAAACAGGGTCCTCCCAGAAGTCCTCCCAGAAAGCTGTGTAGAGCAATAATATAGATGCCATTTTGGCTAAGATGCTGTGTGGTGGGGTGTTCTCTTTCCTCCACTGGAAGTGGATTTAGTAAGCCCAGCTGTTCTCTGGCATGCCTCCAAAGGCATGGACCCCTAGGCATCCTGGAGCCCTTTTGAAAACCTCAAGTTCCGTACCACTATTCCTGCATACTTACTGATGGTACAAAAGAGGCTGATCATGTCACTTCTCTGATGGCAGAGGGCAAAAGGGAGACATTCCTCCTAAGTTATCTCAAGCTGGGAATGCCTCCTTCCACAGACCTGTCTGCTTTAGAGCCTGGCTGTCTGCTGCAGAACAAAGACCAGAGTGGGTAGAGCTGGCTCAGGTAGGTCTTGGGCTGCTATCTATTTTTACCCCTACCTGGCAGGGGTAAAAAATGGAGCAGAAGACCACAGGTGTCAATAGTTCAGTGTTTTCACTCCTTCTCACCCTGTCTAGCCAGCTGCTGGCCAGCTCTGTGGCAAGGGAAAGCCACAGGTAGAAGATGTGTGTCAGGAAGAACTTCCTAAGCAGTCAGCACTTACAGACTGAAAAGGTGGTTACAAAAAGTAGTCAGGAGTTAGGTGGTGCTTTGCAGAGGCAGGCAGTTCTCTGTGAGTTCGAGGCCAGTCTGGTTTACAGAGTGAGTTCCAGGACAGGTAGAGCTATGTAGTAAGACTCTGTCAAAATAATAATAATAATAATAATAATAATAATAATGATGATGATGATGATGATGATAATGTGTTGAGGAATATACAATTGGAGGTGGGACAGCAATGAGCCAGTCAAATGGGAGAAAGTGTTTAACAAAAATAGGGGCAAGGGTGCAAAAGGGTGCAAATCAGGTCACAGGTCACCTGCTGCCTATTCTCGCATCTCTGTTAGTGATGGGAAAGCTTGTCCCACTCCAAGGTGTGTGGCTTGGTGCTTTGGAGACAAACTGTTGTGTATCTACTGGCCCATAACCCAGGCCTATTAATTTATCCCCAAGACTATATCCTACTTGTCCACCACTATTGCTTCTTAGTGCTGTAGACCAAGTGGTCTGGCTGCTCAGGGGAGATTGCTAGCACAGAGGGATTGTGCTAAACTGGAGGAGAATGGAAGTGCTTCTCTGTCTGCCACCTGCTGGCCATGAGTCCTGTTGTTTGAAAATGGTTTCCATTGGCTCTCAGGAGGAATGCAGGTGAGGTAGAGAGAGAGAAGAGCACAGCAACCCCCACCCCCAACTGGGTCTAGTTACAGCCTTGCTTTTGCTTGTCTGAGTTCCAGTTTTCTGCAAAACTGGAATAATATAATATAAATAATAAAATTATTGCAGTTTGGGACTGTGGCACCTAGAACTTCTGTACAGCAACTGCCACTTAGCATTTTTAAATGTTTTTATTCTATTTAGTGTATATGCATCACAATGTACATGTGGTGACCAGAGGACAATTTAAAGGACATCTCCTTCCGGGGATGGAACTCAGGTTTGACAGCAAACATATATACTCACATGGGCATCTTGCTAGCCCTTTATTTTACTTCAACTGAATAGCTTAACTGCTCTGAGCAATTATGTTTATGTCTATAAACTGGAGTGATTGAGAACTGGGTATCAACACACAGGGTTGATAGTACATTAGCATTGTCCTTATTGTAGTTGTCATCCTTGTCATTTTATTGAGTATTCATCTTGGGAGGGACTTGGATGTTCCACCTTAGTGATGCTCAGGCCACTGAAGCCTAATGCTAATGGGCACAGGAAGTCCCAGTGAATGCCTCGATCCTGTTCTGAAGGCCCCAATTATTGCCCAAGCATAGTTCAGTCATGGTCAACTCCTTATCCTTGGGGTCTGGATCTACAGGACAGCCTCCATATCTGCTCAAAGACTATGGAAGGCAAGGTGAAGCAAAAGTCCAAGGTCAATGATGTTTTGTTTTTTTGTTGTTGTTGTTTTGTTTTTTTTTTGTTTGTTTGTTTTGATACAGGGTTTTTCTGTACTGCTTTGGAGGCTGTCCTGAGACTCGCTCTGTAGACCAGGCTGGCCTGGAACTCACAGAGACCCTCCTGCTCTGCCTCTGTCTCTCTGCCTCTCTCTCTGCCTCTCTGCCTCTCTCTGCCTCTGCCTCCCGAGTGCTAGAATTAAAGGCGTATGCCACCAACGCCGGGCCTTCCTTAGTGCTTTCTAACGCAAGATCTGCAATAGATAAGGGGTCAGAGGCCAAAGAGACAGACAGTCTGGACTGAATTGGAGGCGACAAAGGGAAGGGAGCGCTGTCCGGGACTGATCTAGAGGTTAAGACCAGAGCACAGCCTAGGGACGGAGGTTCTGGCGCCTGAATTCTTCGGGGTTCAGGGGCTATCTCAATCTCCCAGACATTCCACGCAAGCTGGGGTTGCTGTGGCAGCATGAAGGAACCAGACGCCGGCACAGCCCCAGCTTTGGCGCAGTTCCAGTCTTGGCGCAGCTGTGGGGGCGGAGCGCCGAGTCTCTGAGCGACGGCACGCACAGCCAACAAGGCCGCGGCTGTAGGTGCGCCGCTCCGCCCTTCGCTGCTGCGCCCAATAGCAAGCGTTCTGGCGGTGGGTTGGGCGGGTCCTGGGCTGGCGGCTGTGGTTCGCGGGTGCGGCACCCGGAAGTCGGCGGCTGCGGAGGCGGTGAGTGTGCGGCGGGAGGCTGGGTGCTCTCCTGGCAGGGCTGACCCATGGTCGGGCACTGGGCTCCTGGAACGCGGTCTGGACCAGGTTGGTCGAGGACGAGGCGGCTCGCCCTTTCTCTTCCTGACTCAATTTCACCTTTTGCACGCGCATATTGGAAACTAAACGGCCTGACTCGGGACTCTAGTCCCGACAGACCAGACCTCTGAGAATTGAAAGCAGCACACACGGTACTGAAAGACGTTTCTGATTATCCCGGTCAGGACTAGGTGCGGAGAGGGGGTCACAGCAGACAGGAGCAGACTTGCTGTGTAAGAGGCCAGATTGGCGGGACAAGAGCTGCATGGTTGTTGCAGGGTGGAGGGCTACAGCCTCCAACGTCAGGACTGCTGTGGAGTCTAGTCATGTCGCCCTCTCTCACCCTGAAGCCTGCTATGAGGCCTAAGGCCTCACAATATGTCAGAGTAGGCAGCAAGTGCTGGGTCATTCCTGTGCTGGTACGGGCTTGACTGGGTTGGCTGCATTGCATGTAGGCTGCATCCAGGCCTGGCCTGCCCCTACTACAGGCTCTTTGGCAGCCCAAGTTTTGCTTATTTTCCTCTTAGACAGTGGGCAAGGAGGACCCCATGTTGAAACCCCACCCCTCTACCCTCAGCGTCTTTCCCATGCTGTTTCGGTCAGCTGGGGCACCTCTTTAGAGTGAACCTTATGACCTTCCACAAGTCCCTGATCCTCAGCCCCGCAGAGAAGTGTGTCTTTCTCAGCACTGTCTTCTGGTTGGACCTGCTGACTGCTGTTTTGCCACTCACTATTGGACTCAGATGTCTTCAGAGGTAGATGTGGCAGCAGCTGTAAAGGACAGCTCGATGACACTGAAAGGCATTCTCTAGAAGTCCGTAGTGTTCTAGCTAAGAAGTCAAGTGTTTCCTTGGGTGCTCCAGGCCAGGGTGCTTGGCTTCCCAGCTTGTGCGCCCCCCCCCATCATGTGATCTGCTGGAAAGTCACTATTGCTCCTCTGGAACTCTCATCTCCAGATTCCCCTACCATGGCCCACAGTCCCACATTTTCATTGTATTTGTGTCTTTATGTCAGTGTTTGAGGGACAGCCGTCAGTCACCCTCAGCAGCCTGAGGATGTCCTCTAGTTTTAAGGACCCAAACTCTCAGCAGGCTTCCAGGCTAGCCAGTTTATGAAGCTGAGTTGGAGATTGTATGTTAAAGTTATTTCAATAGAGGCTTAAGCACGAAGATTAGGAGAAAAAGAGGCACTCTAAAAACAAGTCAAACCTAAGCAAGTCATTCAGTGGGGTGGGTATGGTGGCTGCTCCTTTAATCCCAGCACTCTGGAGGCAGAGGCAGGGGAGGCCCACCTGGTCCTCAATGGGGAGTTCCAGGACAGCCAGAGAAAGCAACTTGTTGAGTGTGGTTAAAGTTCTGTCTTGTCTCTCAGATGGTTTCTCTTGGCACCTGAAAAGGTTCAGTCCTTGGGTAAGATACCAGTTTTGTTTGAAGTTCACTCATAGTGTCTGGGTAAAGAGATAAGGCCATACCAAGGTCATATACGTTTTGTTTTCCTGCCTAAGCCTGAGTCATACCTGTAAATGAGACTGAACATGGTAGCTCATACCTGGGATACAGAAGTAGGCAGAACTCTGAGTCTAGTCAGAGGTAGACGGTGAAAAAAGAAGAGAGAGAGAGAGAGAGAGAGAGAGAGAGAGAGAGAGAGAGAGAGAGAGAGAGAGAGAGAGAGAGAAATTTGTCGAAGAAAAGAATGTTAACTTCCGGCAGTCCTTACAGCAAGTGCTGTGAATTGTGCTAGAGTGTTGGCTTTTCAGCCGCTCTGGCTTCTCACATCCTCATCATTTCCCTGTGTTCCCATCCTGCCTCACTTGGACTGCACCTTCAGTCTGATCACCTGCTTGTGGTGTGCAGTAACTACGGCAACCACAGCTCTTCCCTGAGTGTAGGTGACTACCTATAGAAAGTGCAAGTCAGGAAGGCATGGAGGAGTCCCAGAAGCACAACCAAGCTTGTTGGCACTGTATGTGGGGGAGGAGGACAAATCATCTTTTGGTGATTTGTCAATCAGCTTACAACAATAGTGACTGTGAGTCTGGCATTTGTTGGCTCAGGCCACAAAAGTTGGTAAAGGGCACCTCTTTTTCTCTCAAATGTTCACTGTTCTTTGAGGCAGCAATAGTCTTGACTAGCCTAGAACTTGCTATGTAGCCCAGGCTGGCCTTGAACTCATGACTATCTTATTTCTCAGCCTTCAGAGTGCTGAGAACTGTGTGTGTGTGTGTGTGTGTGTGTGTGTGTGTGTGTGTGTGTGTGTGTGTGTGTGTCTCTGTCTGTCTGTCTGCCTGCCTGCCTGCCTGCCTGCCTGCCTGCCTGTCTGTCTCAGGCTCATGCCACACAGCACACTGTGAATGTCTAGTCAGAGGACAGCCTTTATGAGTTGGTTCTGCTTGTACTGTGTATTCTAGAGATTGAACTCAGGTCAGCAGGCTTGTGCAGTAAGGGCTTTTACCTGCTGAGCCTTCTCACAGACTCTCTTGCAGGGTTGCCTAGACTGGCATTGGATTTGTTATCACCCTGTGTCTGCCTCCCAAGAGCTAGATTACAAGTGTGTATGTCATACCTAGTTTTCTTTTGAGATTGCAAAAAAAATGTAAACACACTTAAAAGACCAGCATCCACCTCCCAGCAATTGCTCCCTTGCTACACTGCTGATTTGTTGTGCTGGCACTCTGTTTAACTGCTTGCTTTTATCCTCTCTTTGGGGAAGTTGTGAGCTGGACTTGTTCCTGCAGAGGTTCTGGGTTCTTTTCCCAGCACCTAGATAGCAGATTACAACTGCAGTTCCAGGGCTTTTGCAGGCCCCAGGCATGCACAGGGTACACAGACATAACATGTAAGTAAAAGAGTCACATATATGAAATAATATCATAAACTAGGCAGTGGTGGCACATGCCTTTAAGTGCATGGCAGACAGAGGCAGTTGAATCTCTGTGAGTTCAAGGCCAGCCTAGTCTACAAAGCAAGTTCTAGAACAGCCAGGGCTACATGAAGAGACCCTATTTCTGGGAAACAAACAAACAAACAAACAAACAAAAAAAAACCAAGGCAAGAATGCCATATTTTGTCTGGGTGTGGTGGCCCACACCTTTAATCGCAGTACCTGGGAAATAGAGGTGGGAGATCTCTAAGACTGAGGTCAGCCTGGTCTATATGAGATTTCAAGACCCACCAGGGCTCCTGCTTCAAAAAAAAACACCTAAACAGAATGCCCTATTTATTTGTTTTTTAATACACAGTGAGGTGATAGAAGCCACCTGAAGGCCAGGCCTGTCCCTATTATGGGGCTTGGGGGTCGGGAGCAGGCTGACCTCCTACCAAGGGGAGGCTGAAATGCAAGGCTGCCCTGTATCCACAGCTAACTGTCATGTTTGGTTTGTGCTATTCCTGTGAACTATGAAGAGACAGTGACACCCTGGTGTGAGGCAGAATTAATAATGTCTTATAACATGGGGGAGATCTGAGGAGAAGGTGTCACAGGAAAGACTATGTCATGATGAGCTGCTATGTAGTAGCTGGAATCAGCAGCCCTGGCTTAAGGAGCTCTGGCTGCCAAGATGGGAGGAGAGGAGGGCGCTGTTGCTGATTGGTTGCCGGGAGAATTTCCAGACGTCAGGATTTCTTAGCCAAGGTCTCAGGAACGGTAACACAGTGTTCCTTCATGTGTGTTTACCTCCTCTGCTGGCTGCTCCCTGAAGCCCAGATCACAGCCCATCATATCAGGAGTTTCTGTCTGTCTCATTCTGCCCAAAAGAACTGCTTCACCCCCAAGGACTACCACAGGCAACAGTAGTTTGGCTGCTTGAGGTGGGCTGGAGCACTGACCATCCTCCCCAGACAGCTTTAAAAATGCATTTCCACTCCTTCTAGTTAAATGTGTCAGCTGACTGCCCAAATCGCATGTCCAAAGCCTTGATCCATACAACCATGGTAGACTGTCTCAAATTGTTAGACCTCCAGCTGGGAAGTCAGGGGAAAAAAATATCTCCTGTTTCTGTGTGTGTCTCCGTGTTTCTGCCTACATGTCCTGCCTCCCTGTTCCTCTAGGCACACTTCCCAGGTGAGTGATGCTGTTGTCAGGCAGTCCATTTGTGCTCTGCCCTGTGCCTGTGTTCTGGATCATGACACATATGTTCTTACTTTCTGTCTCTTCTCCATCTGCATCAGCATGGGTCGAGTAGGTTGTATAGGCTTTCTTCCTTGAAACATGCTAACTGCAAGTTTTCAACACTTCACTTGATGTATTCTACCAGGGAGCCCCGCCATTCACAGTCAGATACAGAAACCATTGCTGGCACCCAGGCCTCTGCTTCCTGCCCTCTGCCTGTCCTTGAAACCAGATGGTCCTGTCTGCCCTCTGACCCCATGAACAAGTCTTTGCTTATTTCTAGTCGTTATATAAAAGACAGTGATATATGTCCTCCTGGCTGCTACCTCCCTGCTGTTGCCTCAGGAGCAGGGACTTGTTGCTATTTGTCATTGTGTACTGCTCCAGGACAGGAACAGCACCATTGGAAGGCTACAAGCTAGCTTTGAGCTATGAGGGCTTCGGTATAATGTATTAGAGCACTTGTGAGCAAGCTAGGGCATGATTGGGGCTGTGGGCTCCATCTCTAGCATCACATGCACATACGGTATTGAAGGCTGTGCACCTCCTCACTGTGTGATCTCACAGGTTTTGGTATTGGCGTGCTGTCTGGCATAGCTAACACAGATAGTGCTATTCCTGAACTTTGGTCACAGCTTGTGTCCTAACACAGTTCTGTCACTGTCTTCAGTAAATCAAGTAAGAAACCCAAATGAAGGGATTAACAGGGATCACCTGTTAAAAGTACTGGCCGCTCTTGCAGAGGGCCCAGGTTCAGTTCCCAGCACCTACATGAGAGTTCACAACTGTCCCTAGGCACATACAAGGCACACAGACACACTTGGACAAAACACTTTATACATATAAAATAAATAAATCTTGAAAAAGAAGCTGGGCGATGGTGTCAAACACCTTTAATCCCAACACTCAGGAGGCAGAGGGAGGCAGATCTCTATGAGTTTGAGGCCAGCCTGGTCTTCAAAGAGAGTTCCAGGGCAGTCTCCAAACCTACAGAGAAACCCTGTCTCGAAAAACCAAAACCAAACAAACAAACAAACAAACAAAAAAAAAAGAGTACCCAATTTAATAGTGGCAAGCAGCAAAAGATTTATCCAGTGTGGCCACATTGGAAAGAAAGACAAAGAGATTGTGTAACATACCTGCCCCTTACCCTTACCCCCAAGTCAGATGCTCTGAGATGGGTTTCAGGAGAGCATATCCTTTCACAGTGCTGGTATGTGTGTGGGTGGCTATTATATAGTGGAATTACCATCCTTGTATTTGTAGTCTTTAGAGAAGGAGCTCTGAATTTAGCAGATTGATGAAGGTGCTAAATGGGAATAATTTAGAAAACTAATTCTGGTGTTCGCCCTACCTTGGGGTTGCTTCCTTGGGGGTGCCAATGGCTTATCAGTTTAGGGAAGGTGATAGATAACCTGTAAAGCCTGGCTGACCTCTCCACAGGGGCAGGGCAGCCTATCACATCCTTCTACAGGGACCCTAACCAGAGGGTACAGATAAGGAGAAGGTAAGTACCCAGGTCATTTTACAGGGTGTGAGTCTCTGGAGACCCCTTCCTTCTGGCTTCCCTCAGCTTCTGCCTTTTCTCCCAGCTGGAGAGTCCTAGGAGAATTCCAGTTCCTAGTTCCTACCTACTCCATTTGAGTAGTTAGAATGGGGGCACATGTTTATGCAGTGTATCCTCATTCCTTCAGAAGTACCAGTTACAGTGCAGCATTGGATTATCTAGGTAGGCTTCTAGAACTGACCTTAAACTTGAAGAGTGACTGAAGATGACCTTGAACTTCTGATCTTCCCATCCATCTCCTAAATGATAGAATTCTATGTATGTATTTACCATGCCAGTATGTAGTATTCTAGTTTTTCATTGCCACAGCAGAATAGCCTGCTGTTGGGCCTGAGGGGTCAGCAGATGATGTGATAAAGTGGGGCAGGCTGGGTGGCTCAGAAGGAAACCCAGGGACTGGCTGTACACTTGAGAAGTCCAGTTTTGCCTCCCACCTTGCACCATCCAAACAGACAGACAAGGCCAATTGAAGAGCCAGGAAGGAGGGAGATCTCACTTTGGAATAGGAGATGCAACCTTGTATGGTAGAGATGGAGCTTTTAACCAGGTGTGGCATATATCTATGATCCCAGGACTCAAGAGGTAAAGGCAGGAGGTAGAGGAGTTCAAAGTGAACCTTGGGTAGATAGTGAGTTCAAAGCTATTGTAACTTAAATTCAGGTTCATGGGAAGGAGCTGACATGAGATTAGCACTCAAAAGAGCTTTGTTAGTGGAGAACAGGCCCTCAGGTCCAAAGAAGAGCTTCCTTTAGAAGGATATCTGCTATCATGGCAGGGGACCTGCAGGCAAGATACACCCGTCTAAGTTAGGGTTCCTATTGCTGTGAAGAAACATCATGACCACAGCAATTCTTATAAAGAAAAACATCTAATTGAGGTGGAACTTACAGTTTTAGAGATTCAGTTCATTGTCATAATGGTGGGACATGGTGTGCAGGCAGACATAATGCTGGAGAAGTAACTGAGAGGTCTACATCTTGCAGGCAACAGGAAGTGGTCTGTCTTACTGAGCATAGCATGAGCATATATGCGACTTCAAAGCCCACCTCCACAGTGACACTCTTCCTCCAACAAGGCCACACCTACTCTACAGGCCACACCTGGGGCCATTTTCTTTCAAACCACCACAACCTCTCAATTTTAAAATAGCATGGCCATAGACAGCCATGACAGGACCCTTAAAGGGAAGAGAATCTTCCCTTGAAAAATGTGGAATTGGGTTTTTCAGGGAAGGTAGGCAGACTCCATATTGGGGGATAGAGCCCCTGTTTCAGAAGCAGAGAGGCACTTCTGGGTAGGATTTAGAGTTGGGGACGGGGCTTGCTTTTTCCACAGAAGCCTGAATGACACTCCAAATGTTACAGAATGCACTTGACAGACAGTCCCTGCTGAGGGACCTGACTGCCTGTGAGATAAGGCTTTGCTAGGCAGCTCCACAAAGCTGAAAGAAGGGTATGGTCGGTCATGAAGCAGGCATATAGATACCCACACCCACCAAAAAGTAGGGAGACCCACCTGGAGAATGGGGTCCCAGGAGGGGTGAAGGAACCTCAGAGACAGTTTGAATAGTCAGTGACTACTGGGACAGTTCTTAAAAGCATTAATAGCAAATAAGCCAGGAATGTCTGAAAACTCATTCTCGATCATCTCTACCAAGAATAGCTCCGCTGGACATGGTGGCAAATGCCTTTCATTCCAGCATTTGGGAGGCTAAGGTAGGTGGATGTCTGAATTTGAGGCTAGGCTGGTCTACATAGTAACATAAGGATACCCTGTCCAAAAAAAAAAAAAAAAAAAAAAAAACAGCTCAAATGTAGGATACTTTCTTTGTGGTTTTCAGAATTGGCTAGTTGTTAGGACCAGGGGATCTGAGCCATGATTCTGGAAAGACTTCCACCGCAGCCTTAGGAGCCTGGAAGTCCTGAGCATCATGGTGAACACTCTTGCCCTTCACATTTTGTACATCTTTCTGGCATGGCCCGGGGTGCCCAGTAACACCAGTATGTATGATACACACTGAAAGTTTTCCTTCCCGGCAGTGACTTTGTCTGTGGTGGTGACTGGCAGCTTTGAAGTTCAACATGTGACAGGTTCAGTCCTAGTACCCCTCCCTCTCATCTTCCTGGCATGGTCAGCAGGGACATTGCTAGGTCCTGAGTGCTGTTATTCCTGGTCCTTACCCAACAGAGGCCACATGTGACCCCCTGAGCATCCATTCTATTTGGGGCTGGCCCTGTGTTTACTTGCCAGAGATAGCCATGACTCTGGTGATACAGCTAGAGGTGGGGAGGCTCTATAGTTAAGGACAGCTCAGAATGAGCTAGGATACTCTTAGAGTTGGAAGTATTGAGGTCACAGGACATTGATAACTTCCTTTGCTATCTTGTCTGTATTGATGGACCTTGGCTGTTTTCAGACATGGGCAGAGCTGTACAGTCATAGATATTTATCCATTTATTGTGTATTAACCAGCTCCCCCCACCCCCATGCTCTAGAAAGTGGACAGCTTTCTGCAGAGCATATACCAGGACTCTTTCTGGTCTGGGAGGAATTCCCATGTAGGTAGGGGACAGGTGGTGATGGAAGTCTTGTGCTTTGCACATACTGGAGAAACTTTGACCATTTTTCCTTCCAGTATCTGCCTAAGGCATTCTAATTTTCTGTAAACACTCCAAGAATAAAACTAATATTAATAAAATGTGGGACTGGCTGTACTTTGTGCCCTACCCCAGACAGGGTTTCTCTGTATTGCTTTGGAGCCTATCCTGGAACTAAGTCTCTGTAGATCAGGCTGGTCTCAAACTCACAGAGATCTGCCTGCCTCTGCCTCCCGAGCACTGGGATTAAAGGCATATGCCACCAACGCCCAGTGCGATACTCAATTTTTAAGATCTATTTATTTATGTATTTGGGTGTTTGGTCAGCATATATGTCTGCACAGCAGGAGAGGGAATCAAATCTCATTACAGGTGGTTGTGAGCCACAATGTATTTGCTGGGAATTGAACTCAGAACTTCAGGAAGAGCAGCCAGTGCTCTTAATTGTTGAGCTATCTCTCCAGCCCCTCTATGTAATACTCAGTTTTTATAATTCATATCTAACCTGTCTACTATAGGTTCATGTTTTCCTTGTTTCCCAGGAGGCATCACAATTTTGGGAGACTATGGAACCTTTAAGGGTGAGGCCTAGTTGGTGAAAAGTGAGCATGGTGGTGACTCACACCTTTAATATCAGCATGTGGGAGGCTGAGGCAGGTGGTCTTTGGGAGATGGAGACCAGCCTGATCCACATAGTTCCAGGACAGCCAGAGCTGAGACCCTGTCTCAAAAAAACAAAACTACAACTAAAAACAAGAGAGAAAGGTCATTAGGGATGTGGTAGGCCTTTAAAGGTTATACCTAGCCCTGGTTTAAACTACTGTCTGCTTCTTGGTTCCTTGTGACATGAGGTGCCTCTTCAGCATGCTCAGTCGTGGTCTCCACCATAGCTTCCTTGCCACGATGGTCAGAAACTATGAGCCCCAATCATCTTTCTTCTCCAAGTTGTTTCTTTCAGATGTTGTCACAGTAAAATTAAAGAAACTGATGTGGAAAATTAAAGAAACTACTGTGGCAAGGAAGGTAGGGTCATTTTTTGCAACTAAGCCTAACAGTGTGGTTTTTAAGTCTTTGAAATTGTTCTCCAAGGGGAATTCACAAGTTTGGAGAGGTAGGCTAGAGAAGCCCCAAAATGTCTTAAGCTTCATTCATTGGACATTCTGGTGTAGTTGAATGGACAGGATGCTCCTGGAAATTCAGGTGGCAAAGACTGCTCCTGAGATTCAGAGGGGTGGAAACTACTGGGAAGTGAACCAGCACCCATGTGGGTTCCCTTCTGTGTAATAATTTGCCTACATCCTGTTAGGTCCTGAAATTTTGAATGAAGCTAAACTCAGAACTAATGGACTAATCAGTTTGTTGGAGGAAATTTAACCATGTTTGTAGTGAGAATTAGGAACAAAAAGAATGAAAGATAGGAAGAAACATGTAGTTTGGCCAGGAAGGGAGATTAGATGTATTTAAAAGTGTATGTGAAGATTGGGTGTTGGTGGTGCACTCCTTTAATCCCAGCACTCCAGGGAGGCAGAAGCAGGTGAATCTCGGTGAGTTCCAGGCCAGCCTGGTCTACAGAGAGTTCCAGGACAGGCTCCAAAGCTACGGAGAAACCCTGTCTCAAAACAAAAAAGCAAAAACAAAGAAACAAACAAAAGGTATGTGAAGCCAGTGGGTAGAGTGGCAAGAGCTATTTGTGCCAGGGGCATGTGGACCTCTAAGTTGGAGGCCAGCCAGGCCTACACAGAGAAACCCTGTCTCAAAAACAAGCAACAAAAAGAAGCCACACACTTAGTACTATGAGGAAGAAAGTGCTTTGAAGGCATTTCAGGAGGTGTCAGGGCCTTACCCATCAAAGGCCCCAGGGTAGAACTCTGAAAACTCATTTGAAAAGAGTGAGATGTCAGGTGTAAGTAGATCAGGATCTGTCTGCCTGCTGAAGTAACTTGTAGATGTGTTAGAGTTAGAGAAATGGGCTTCCCTCTGGCCCACGTGTCCAGATTCACGGTTCAGGCATGGCTAAGGAGTCTGTGTTGTGGATGTCAAACTCTGTGCTTGACAATATAAAGTAAAGCTCCAGACCTAGCAATGGAGATCAACCACTTAGGTCTAGAGTCCTCCCCTGGAGACATTCAGGGGAGGAGCTTGTCCTTCCTTTTCATGTGAAGTAGAATGTATGGCTCTTGGAATCACTACAGAGTTGCTACATGGACTTTAACAATACAGCACTTGGATGTAGTGTTTTTCATTCAGGGAATTGTGAATATTCTCTGACTGTAAGTGTCTTAGTTCTTAGTTAGTGTTATATTTCTGTGATGAAATACCATGACCCAAAGCAAACAGGGCAAGAACCTGGAGACAGAAGCTCAATGCACAGGTCATGGAATAGACCTGCCCGTGGCTTGCTCAGCCTTCTTTCTTATAGAACCTAGGACCACTAGCTGAGGGATGCCACCACACAGAATAGATCACATTAAGAAGATGCCCTACAGGCTTGTGTATAGCCCAATCTTATGGTGGCATTTCTCAATTGGGGTTCCTTCCTCTCAGATGACTGTCAAGTTGGCATAAAACTAACCAGCACAGTGGACATACTCTACAATTCTGAGAGCTCATTGGCCTTCTTGTTTTGTTTTTGTTACTTCCCTATTTTCAGAGACTGTATTTTCAATTAAATTTTGTTATGCCAAAAATAAACCTGTTTTGGAACACACACACACACACACACACACACACACACACACACACATACACACACACACACACACACCCCGATTAAAAAAGAAGAGTGCCGCACAACTTTAATCCCAGAACTTGGGAGGCAGAGACAAGCAGATCTCTGTGAGTTCAAGGCCAACCTGCTGTACAGAGTGAACTCCAGGACAGCCAGGGCTACACAGAGAAACCCTGTCTCAAAAAAGCAAAAACAAACATAACAAAGAAGAATGCCGCCAGGGTGCCCTGCTGGGAAGAGGCTGCTTAGGAAAGGCAGGGGTTCTCAGGCTCTGTACTGTTATCTTAATGTATATGAGTGTTCTGCTTGCATGTATGAATGTGTACTATGCATTGCCTCATCCTACAGAGTATAAAAGAGGTTGTCAAATCCTCGAGCTACAGACATTTGCAAGCCATTATGTGGGTCCTGGGAACTGAGCCCAGACTCTCTTATAAGAGCTGTATGAACCTTTAAGCACTGAGCCATTTTTCCAGGCCTTGTTTGCTTTTTGATTAAAGCATTTGGGAGCTACTACAGCCAAGGTCCAAGAGGATCTGGTAGCTATGCTTCTCAGGCTAGTAGCAGAACTTGTTACTGTCACAAGGTGATGGTTTTGCAGGCTTACAGGACGCAAGAATTGCAGGGATATGGAGGCTTGCTCCTAGACCAAAGGTTCTCAACCTTCCTAAGGTTGTGGTGACCCCCAGCCATAAAATTATTTTTGTTGATACTTCATAACTAACTTTGCTGCTGTTATGAATTATAATGTAAATATCTGATATGCACAATATCTGATATGTGACCCCTGAGAAAGGATCTTTTGACCCAAAGGGTTCATGACCTTTTTTTTTTTTTAAAGCAAAGTCTTAGGCCAGGCAATGTGTAGCAAGGTTAGAGTTCCTGAGGTGATTCCCTGCATGCATGATGTGTAAAACTTTAAGGATGAAATACAGGTTGTGATAGTAACCCTTGAATGTTGGAAGTACCAGGAATGTGAAAGTCACTGAGGACAGAGCCTGGAGGCGATGAGTGGAACCAGCTCATCTGTGCTCCAGGCAAAAGGACTGTGGGTTGGGGCTGACCAAGCCCTGTAGAGACCACATCACATTACTTGCCCTAGATGTCAAACTTGGAGCTACAGAATTTAATGTTTTCCCTAGAGGGTTTCTGTCTTGTTTGTTCTAATCTTTCCTTACTATATAGGATGGCTGTGTTTAGTCTGGGTTTGACCAGTTACACAGCCCATGACCAGGTACAGGCCTGAGAACAACAGTTCTCTGGCCCCATGGGAACTTTGGGGCCAATGTCTTGTCAGGACAAAGAGGCAGGTACAGCTGGGCTCCGTGGACTGGCTGTGGAAGTGGCCTGCATGGAATGAAGCCTGTTGGTGTGCTTAGGGTCCTTCTTTCATGAGGAGTGTAGTGAATCTAGCAGCTCTCAGATGGGGAAGGGAGTGAGGGGGTTAGTGTTTCATCAGGGAGCAGAGGCCACAACATGCCCTTGAACCAGGGTACTTCCCTCTCTGAGCCACTGTGTGGTGACTTCTTGCAGGGCCGAAGTTTAGATGTTAATGAAGAAACATCAAGATCACCTCAACTCAAGGTGATTTGATAGGAGGATGCAGAGTTCAAAAAAGGCTCTCATGTTCATGTTCATGGTTTATTTCAAGGGATGGGTGAGCACAGATTAAAAGCCACAATAGAAAAAGGACAGAGCACAGGATCCAGGTGACACCAGAAGAGGCTCCTGTTTGCCAATGCTCACTGGAGCTGTGTGCCCTGCTCAGTTCTCTCAGCAGTAATGTGTGAAACAACACACATGGGATTTGCCAGCAACCTGCTAACCTGGGTACCCAGTGTTTTACTGGTACTTCACTTGTGGGTTTGGCAGTCTATGTGGCGACATTACTGTATGCATCTGATAGCTACATGGCCCAATGCCACCATCACAAGTCATAATGGCATAGCCTATCTGGCATTGCCCACCAGAGACATTCCAAAAATGAAAATTGGAATGTACAGGGTGTGGGTATCCCAGGCCTGCTCACTACATACACCTTGACTGCCAGGGAGAGCCCTAAGCAGAGCTGTGTACTTGTATTGGTGGAGATCACCCCGGGAAGTGGAGTGCTAAATGTTGCTTGGCAGGCCAAGAACACAGAGTGGTGTGAGAGCCAGGTGCCCTGGACTCTGTCTGTACTTGTAACCTCAAGAAACTTCAGCACAGATCCTTGTCCCTGGGCTAGCACTTGTTAGTGTGGTTTATCTCAGCATGTATTCAGTGCTTTTGGAGAGATCCACGATTGGGATTTCAGCCTCTTGTGCTCAGTAGGCTTCCTGCTCTCTCCTCACCCATGTCCACAAATGTCCAGACAGGGGTTTTGTTTTCCATTTTATTGTATGTGTGTGGGTGTTTTTCTTACATGTGTGTCTGTGTGCCACATGTGCAGTGTCCATGGGGCCCAGAAAAGGCATTGGATTCCCTGGAACTGGAGTTGCCACCATGTGCATGCAGGGAAATGAACCCAAGTCCTCAGAAGAGCAGCCGGTGCTCTTAACTGCTAAGCTATTTCTCCAGCTCTTCCAGCAAGTTTTTTCTTTTTTCCTCTCTCTTCATGGTGACTGACTGGTCTGGCCTTAGGCATTGAAGAATCCTATTTGGTCTTTAAGGACCCTTGTGGTGGACCCCACCAGGCCCTGAAAGAGCTTCAGAACTCCATGGGTGCTGAATTGGAGACTCCTGGCACTCACGGGTGCTTGCCGGCAGCTTCTTGGGGGAAATATCTGGGCTCAGTGGAAGAAAGGATCTCCTATGGGACAGGTACAGTAGGAAAGATATGCTGGGTTTGCTGGCCAGAGAGGACAGAGGGCTGTTGGGCAGCGGGCCTGGCTTGAGTGGGGGGTGAGGGATTGGAGAGAAAGGCAGTTCCTGATGGTCCCCTCCCAGGGGCTGGCTTTCCTCTGGTCCTTCTCTCCCAATGACTGCATCTTCATCGAGGCCGCAGCCCTGGGCTCTGCCAGCACCTCCAACTCCAGGCTGCCTGGAGACACATCGATGGCCTGCCTTCCTGTGGACCATGGAACCCTCACCACCACTCCAACTAGAGAGCTGGTCTGCTGCCCTCTTGGGCCAGCCAGGATGGCAGATCCTGCAGCTGAACTGGAGAAACACCCTTGCTCTGGCAATGTCTGGTGTCAGTGGCCAGAACCGCCTCTGCCATGGCTCTGCCCAGTAGCTGGGTACACAGCCTAGCGAGGGCCAAAGGAGCCTAAGGTTTAGAGTGCTGGCCTCTTTTATGACACCGGGAGCTGGCTTTTATCATTAGTCTAGGAGCCCCCATCCACAGCAGCTGGCCAGAGGGCCATGTAGTTCCTCCTGAGGTCCAGCATGATGTCAGTTCCTTGCACTGCTTCTGGATAACTGCTGGGCTGTCTCATTAAGCTGTGTCTTGAATGCCCATGAATTTACCACTTCTCAACGCCTCACCCCTCCACACACACAGATCTACTGTACTTTGTAATTCTTATAGCCATCATTTCTCATAGAACTTTGTAAAAGTTCCTTTTTGTCCTTTGTGAACCCTGGCTTTTTTCTGTTATTTTCTCTATCCTGCTTTCATTTTCCTAGAATCAGACCATGGCTGGTTCATGATATGTATATCAATCTTTCTTGATAGCCAAGGTCACTGAATTTCAGGGTTCCTGGCCCCACAGTGGGAACCTGCCTCTGTTTAATAGAATGCTAGGTAGGCACAATTTCTCAGAGACCCACCCCCATTTAATTAAAAAAAAAAATTATGTTTATGAGTGTTTTGCTTGCATGTATGTGTGTGCACTGTGTATGTGCCTGGTACCCACAGAGGCCATAATAGACATGAGACTGGAGTTACAGATGGTTGCATGCCACCAATGAGTGCTGGGAACCGAATGAACCCGGGTCCTCTGAAAGAGCAGTGAGTGCCCTTAACCACTGAGACAGCGCTCCAGCCCCACATCCAGTTTTCTAAGCTATCAGCCCAGTTTGCAGCATTTCCCATAGAAAGCTTTCCTGAGCTGGCCTGCTTCCCCAGGGCTCTGAGGCCTGGGGCCATTGTGGCAAGGGGGTCATGCACTTAGTCCATGCTCACTTAGCACCCAGGTATGTGTGCATGTGCCCAGCACAGGTTTCTGCCTACCATTAAGTCCTTTAGGATGGTAGGTGTGTGTGTTGAACAAAGGCCTGTGGGGACTGATGCCTGGCCTTGGGTGCCATTGCTCTGAAATGATGGTACCTCCCTCAATGGCTTATGGGGGAGTACCCAGTGCCATTTTAGGGGAGAGGAATTGCTACCCCTTCACCCTAGCTTCACATGTGGTTCCTATTGCTGCTGCTGCCCCTTCTAGTACCCCCATGCAATGTGTCCAGGGTCCGAGAGTGTCATGGTGGTGGAGTTACAAGGTGATGCTGTTGAGTCCAGGTAAAGGACAATGTCTGTGATGTTACCAAGCACCTGGTCTCCCTTGTCCAGCCCCACTCACGGTGGTGTGTTCTGGACCACGGGGCATCTGAAAGGCCCTCTGACACTGCTGTTGACAACTCACTGTTCTTCTTTTCCTACAGACCTTGTGACCGTGTGAGCAAAGTCACCCTTGCAACCCATGTGCATCATCTTCTTTAAGTTTGATCCTCGTCCTGTTTCCAAAAATGCATACAGGTAATAAATGCCTCTGCCATGCTGCACTGGGCCTGGGGTGTCATATATGCAAGAGACAAGGGCAGGCTGCTGGGTGGGTGGGTGGGCCAGGCTCTGAATGGCTAAGTTCTGGTCTCTGGAGGCAACCTACACAGGACCAGTCCTGCTCTTCTGGACAGTGACTGCTTAGCCTGCCGGACGGGGAGGAGTACCACCCTAGAGCATGGACTCAGAGCTCATGTGCAGGCCTGGCAAGACAGAGGGACAGCTTGAAGTTCTGTGGGTTGTAATTCGGGCACAGCTGCAGAATTGGGGTGGCAGTGACAGTGAGCAAGCTCTTTTGAGGTGGTCTGGGCACTGGCAGATTGAGGGAAGCAGATTTAGGTTTTCAGCTCTCAATCTGGGAGTGAAGAAACTGGAGTACTATCCAAGGCGATGGTGAATAGTGGGCAGGGAAGGGGAACTGGGGGCCAACCTGCCCTACTCTTCCCTACGTGTGAACTCAGACAGTAGCTACTGTATTCCCCAGGACATGGCAGTGTTTGTTTGTCCATGTAAAGAATAAGGCAGAGATTTAACCCACATCTAGAAGTGGACTTTGAAACTCCACTCTCATGCATTTGCCTGGAGTCTTTCCTCCCTTTCTCCCTTTCTCCCTCCCTTCCTCCCTCCCTTCTTTCCCCCTCCCTCTTTCTCTCCTTCCCTCCTTTCCTCCCTCCCTCCCTCCCTCCCTCCCTCCCTCCCTACCTCCCTCCCCTCCCTTCCTTCCTTCCTTCCTTCCTTCCTTCCTTCCTTCCTTCCTTCCTTCCGTTTGTTTTTCAAGACAGGGTTTCTCTGTATAACAACCCTGGCTGTCCTGGAACTCACTGACATCTACCTGCCTCTGTCTCCTAAGTACTGGGATTAAAGGCGTGCACTACCATCCAACCTTTAAGATGTGTTATAGAAATGATCTGAGTTGTTTCAGTGAGGGTCTCATGCTAGTCATTGTGCAAAACAGCAGAGACACCACCATGCCTGTCACACTAACTGGGTTCCCTCATTTCAGAATAGGAAGTAGAAATGCAGGGACTTAGCATCTTTTCCTGCAGAGGACAGGCACCAGGGTTGGATCAGGCTAAAGGGCAATTCTAGTGGCCCTGCCAGAAATCAAAGGGAGGCAGGGTCCATTCTGCAGGTGGACTCTTACAAGGGAAGTGGTAAAGAGGTAGTTGCATTGAGGTGCTGGCTGATGAGAAGTGAATAGACTAATGAGTATACAGAGACTAAACATGAGAAATAGTTCCTACTCCAGGGCCCAGAGCAGAGCCCTATGTGTCACTCCCATATTAAGATCCACAATGCGGTGCTGGAGAGGTGGCGTGCTGCTCTTCTAGAGGCCAGTACCCACTTGGCAGTTCACAACTGTCTATAATGTGAGTTCCAGGGAATACAGTGTCCTCCTCCGGCCTCCGCAGATGCCAGGCACTCCAGTGATGCACAGTGTTGTGTGTGTGTGTGTAGCAAACACAAGTGATGCACAGTGGTGTGTGTGTGTGTGTGTGTGTGTGTGTGTGTGTGTGTGTGTGTGTGTGTGTGTGTGTAGCAAACACAATTTTAAAAATTAAAAAGCCGGGTGGCAGTGGCACACACCTTTAATCCCAGCACTCGGGAGGTAGAGGCAGGCAGATCTCTCTGAGTTCCAGGCCAGCCTGGTTTACAGAATGAGTTTCCAGACAGCCAAGGCTACAGAGAAACCTTGTCTCAAAAAATGGGAAAAAAAAAAGTGTTGTCAGTAAAGTATGGATCTGGGCCTTTGGGTTCTAAATTAAGAAATGATCCAGCCTGCTCCTGCTTTCCTTGGCTCTTATATTCTGTGCTCCCCTGCAACAAAACAAAGTTGTGTTTGGGGTGACCCAGCCCAGCAAACTGTTCTTAGTCTTGAGTGACACGTGAATCACAGGGTCAGCCAGAGCTCACTTGATAGTTTGTTCTTTGAAGGCTGCCTGCAGGTAAAATTAAAACGGGAAGAAAGAAGGATAAGAAATTAGCAAGTGTACCCCACACACAAGTAGGTAGTAAAGACCTGTGAGAGCCAAGCATGCTGCACACACCTGGATCCCAGTTCCACAGTAGGCTCAGGCACACAGGACAGACCGGCAGCAAGAGGAGGCTACAAGAGCAACACTACCACCATCCTCGTTCCTGGGGTCACCACATACTGACTGGCTTCCTTTCCACAACGCTCAGCTGTTAACCGATCCATACTGGGGCATGGTCTGAACTCCCTGTTCACACATCCAGTTAGTCTGAGACCCTGGGGACCACCCTTGATTCAATCAACAATAGGATAATTAGAAAGCATGCTTAAGTCACCTGAGCCTTAAATATCAGTTGGTAACCAGATGTGGCTCACACCTTGTAATCATAGCACTTGGGGAGGCAAACAAGAGGTTCAAGGCCATCCTGGGCAACATGAAACTCTGAAAGAGAGAAAAGATTAATCACAAAGCCAAGCTTGGTCCCCAGGGCTGACTATGGCTGTCATAGATAGCTTTTGAAGTGGAGAAGTCTCCTTAGGTTTCAGTGGGAATGATGCCCCATAGGCTGAAGTGTCTGAATACTCGGTCCCCAGTTGGTGGAACTGTTGGGAAGGATTAGGAGATGTGGCCTTGTTTGGAGGAGGTGTGTCACTGGGTGATTGAGGTTTCAAAAGATTAGGGCCATTCCCAGTTACTCACTCTGTCTCCAGCTTGTGGATTAAGATGTGAGCTCTTCTACAGAGAAGAGCTGTCTCAAAAAACCAAAAAAAAAAAAAAAAAAAAAAAAAAAGCTGTGAGCTCTTGCTGTTCCTGCCACCATGCCTTTGCTCGGCCATCATGGATTCGAACCTGCTAAAACACTTTCTTTTAAGGTGCCTTGGTCATAGTGTTTTAGCAATAAAAAAAGTAACTAACAGCTACTCACAACCACAGGCTGTTACAGTCTGTGTTTAAATTCTATCTACAGCTGGGTGTAGTGGCACAGACTTTTGTTCCCAGCATTTCAGAGAAAGGTGGATCTCAGTAAATTCTAGGACAGCAAGAGCTACATACTGAGATGCTGTCTCAAAAAATCAAAAAGTAAAAACATAATAATCCTAACTGCCAGTATATCAGAATTCCATTCTCTTTAGAAACAGATCTTCAGAGAAGTGATAAGGTAAAACAAAGCCACATGGGTGGGCCCTGATTCAACACACTTTGTCAGTTCTGTACAGACATACTGAAGAATGCTGGTATGAACAGATAGAAGGTGGGCCTTTGGTGGAAACTAACTGTAGCACAAAAAAGAAAAGGCCCAGAGACTGATATTGGGGTTCAGACTTCAAGCTGAAAAACAGAGAAACAAAGTAGCAGGCCACTAGCTCTCACCACTACCTCAGGCTGAATGGGCTGTTCCTGCTGCCTCTCCTCAGCATGGCTGGAGAATCCTGAGACTAAATGCCTTCCTATCCTCGATGTGGCTAGAGAATGAATGCTTGATCCTGAGACCTTGCTCCTGTCTTATACCTCCCTAATGCTAGAATTAAAAGCATGTAATGCCAGGTGCTGAGATCATGTTTGTGTGAGCTATTTCTCTTTAGGACTGAATCAATCTTGTGTAGATCTGGGTAGCTTTGGACTCACAGAGATCCATCTACCTCTTAATCCTGAGTCCTAGGATTAAAGGTATGTACAGCCACCTCCTAGCTTCTGGCTGCTGGAATTAAAGGTGTTTGCCTGGCTTCTATGGCTTGTGGCTGACTTTGCTTTCTGATCCTCAGGCAAGCTTTAATAAATAGTAAATTACTGCAACTATCCCTGCCAATGCCATGATTTTACATTACCAGTCTACAGAGCTACAAGACAGTGAGCTGCTGATACTGAAGCTGCCAGCCTGTGGTAACCCATCGTGGCAGAGGAGGAAGCCAGTACTCCGGGAGATCAGTCATTGTGGCTTTTCCAGAGGACTTTCCCTACACTGGGATGCTCGTATCCCCTGGGAGGGAAGCTTAGCTGCTAGCTTGCAGCACAGTGGTCTGTGTTTCTGGTGGAGGTGACAAGGCCTAATGCCGATCTCAGCCTGGGTAATGTAGACCTCAGCCTGGGGTGAGTGAATATGAACAATATTTTCCCAGCTTTGTGGATGAAGTTCACTCCTGGTAGCTACTTCTATTCGAGCTCCAGGGATGTCCAGTGCTGGTGGCAGGCTGCAACTGAGGTGACAGTTGCAGCCACATAGCTTCTATCTTGCTCACTGAGAGGACAACTGAGCAGTGCTTTTATATTTTGGCCATGACCCCAAGAGACACTGTCCCCAAATAGCAGTATAAACATCTCTAAGGTTTAAAATCTCTCATCAGAATCATAAAATACAATACTGAAAGGGTTACTTGAAACTCTTGAGGCTTGAAGTATAAATAGCTCAGTGGTAGAGAGTTGTCTTTTGTCCTCAACACTGCAAAATAAAATACAATAAAGCAATCATTGGAGTTAAGGGTTAAACTCAAGCTGTTGAACTCAGGCCCAGAGTTCAACATAGCAAAATGCCTCCTTAAGGAATAGATCAAAAGTGAAGCAAATAAATGCCTATTATGATGCTTGGTAATTGTGTGTACCTCAAAATCTTTAACTGATTATATGAAATACTCTTACAGACAATGTAACAACTGTGACAAGATTGATCAATAGCCCCAGCAAGTCAATTAGCCTGTTCATTCACTCAAAGAGCCATGATCCAGAGAACTTGCATTTTTTGTAAATGCAAATGTAGTAAAACCATGCCCCTCCATTTACTGGGGAAATGTCAGTGTTTCACTCTCGTGTGTGTGTGTGTGTGTGTGTGTGTGTGTGTGTGTGTGTGTTAAGGTATATTTGTGTACATGCGTTTGTGCTCATACATGTAAGGGCCTGAGATTCATGTTGCAAGTCTAAAGTCACTCTCAGCCTTATGCATTGAAAATGGTCTCAGTTGAATCCAGAGCTTTCCAGTGTGGGTAGCCTAGCTAGTCAGCTTGCTCCATGGCTGGAGTTAAAGACAGACCACCATGCACACCCATCATTCACATGGGTACTAGGAACTTGAACTCAGCACAGATGAGCCTTCATGGGTACTGCAGTCCCTCCAAGTGTTAGCTTTGGGGAATTGTTTCTCCTCTCATCTAGGATTTGATATGAGTGCTCATCTCTCTTTAGCACATCCCTGAGCCATCAGGAGCTAAACCTATGATAAAAATAACCCAGCAGTTAGTGTTCTCCAGTAATTAGGCAAACATAGTTCTTGCTTAAAAATAGGTAGTTGGTGTACTGGAGAGATGACTCAGCACTTAAGAGCACTGGCTGCTCTTCCAGAGGATTCGGGTAGTAGCTCACAGCCACCTATAAGTCCAGTTCCAGGAAATCCAGTTCCTTTTCTAGGCTGCATGTGAGTGATGCATAGACATACATGCAGGCAAACCACTCACACACAAAAATAATAAAAAGTTTCAGGAAAAAACCTTTTCCCTTTTCAGGATAGTGTTTCTCTGTGTAGACCATACTGGCCTTGAACTTAGAGACCAGCCTGCCTCTGCCTTCTAAGTGCTGTGATTAAAGGCATGCATCATCCCCACCTAGCTATATAATTTTTTAAAGTCTTTTATTCTTTTGTTGTTATACATTTGTCTTTCTCTTGCACATATGTCTGTGTGTCAGAACACCTGGAACTGGAGTTACAGACAGTTGTGAGCTGCCATGTGGGTGCTGGAAATTGAACCCCAGGTCCTCTGAAAGAGTAGCCAGTGCTCTTAACTGCTGAGCCATCTTTCTACTACCAAGGAAATGTGCATATATATATATATATATATATATATATATATATATATATATATATATACACATGTATATGTATATGTATATGTATGTATGTGTGTATATATATATGCATACATACATACATGCATGCATGCATGCATGCATGCATACATACATACATACATACATACATACATACATACATACATGGCCCTGGTAGAGTCTTTTTAAAGATTTATTTATTATATATAGTGTTCTGTATGTATGTATTCTTGCAAGCCAGAAGAGGGCACCAGATTTCATTACAGATGGTGAGCCCCATGGGGTTGCTGGGTATTGAATGCAGTTCCTTTGGAATAATAGTCAGTGCTCTTAACCTGAGCCATTTCTCCAGCCTCCAAAATATATATATATATATATATATATATATATATATATATATAAAGGAGTTGAACATCGTCAAGTAGAAGGTCTGTTTGGTCAGCTTTTCTTTTTCTCTTTCATATTTTACTTATTTGTTTCAGGTTTCCTTTACTAGATTATGTAAGAATCCATTCCCAGGACCAGCAGCCCCTGCCTGCTTCTGGGCACGGAGCTTACTGATAGCACAGGCTACCAGCAGGGGCTTCCTGGCTCCACTGTCAGGAGTAGGACCAGGTAGAAGCTGACCCTACCTCTCAGAGAATGGAGGCTTCCAACCCAGTTCCTGTGTTATCACTGCAGCTTGTGCCTCAGGGACTATGCTTTCTTTCTCCTAGCCACTGTGCAGGCTGGGCTCAATGAAAAATGTGGCCTTGGAAATGCTGGCATTGCTGTCAAGGAGGGGGACATTTCTACCCCGAAAGGGGCAGGACAGAGATGGGGAGACACAGTCTTGTTGGAACTTGCCTGTTGAAGGTGCAAAGAATTGTTCTGTGGGTATCTGTGTCTTAGTTAGGCTTCTATTGTGATGAGACAAGATGGCAACTTTTATAAAGGAAAGCATTTAACTGGGGATGATTTACAGTTCAGAGGTTTAGCCCATTGTCATCATGGTAGAAAGCATAGCAGCATGCTGGCAGAGATAGTGTACTGTTGGAAAAGGAGCTGAGAATTCTACATCCCAATGTGTAGGCAGCAGAAAGAGAGAATGAGCCACTGTTCCTGACTTGAGTGTCTGAAACCCAGTGACACACTTCCTCCAACAAGGCTACTCCTGTGAGCCTATGGGGCCATTTTCATTCAGACATCACAGTCTATCTCAAGGGCAGTGATTACCTCTCCCTACCGTGGATGACTCTCTGCTGTGAGAGTTAAGGCAAGGGAGTAGGGTGAGGCTTCCACAGGAGGCCCAGAGAGCTCAAGAGCCATTTCCATGGTACTTTCATGAACAAGATGGAGCCGCTGATGTCCAGGCTGCCCTCAAGCTGCTTTTGACGGAGGCTCGTGTGCCTAAGTCTGCTTCAGTGTCTGCAGGGTAGAAGGAGGGCAGTACCCTATTCTCTAGTTTGGCCCCTGTATATGATTGGTGATCTCAGGAAGAATCCTTACTGGCCTGACACTTGGGATATGGCATGGAATGAGACTTCCCACAAGCCCTGGTAGATCTGTCTCCTCAAGCTGAGCCATGAAAACCTGTAAGTGGCAATCAGGCAGAGGCCAGAGATATAGCTGCATTCCATGCTGAGAGATGTCCACTCAGGTAATGTAATAAAGTGTAGTGGATTCTTTTTTTTTTTTTTTTTTTTTAAATGGAGGTCTCATTGTGTAGCCCAGGATGGCCTGGAACTCAGAGATATCTGCCTGACTAATGCTGGGACTCAAATTTTGTACCATCACCCCAGCTTGACTTCACCACAGACAAAAAAAATCAGGGTGAGTCAACATGAAGCAGAGTTAGTTTATTGAGAAGAGATTTTAACATAGATTTTGTCACAGAGGTTAGTAGAGATACTTGGGTGTCAAGATGTACAGGGGCAAAAGTGTGGGTCTCCCCAGCCATGCTTCAGTTCCTGCCTTCTAAAGGGACATCTCAGGAGTGTAAGACTGTGCCTTACACCTTGAAAGGGACGTTTCAAGAGTTGTGAAAGGACTTCAGGGATAGAGTGGCTCCTGAGGGGCATTGGGTTAGAGTAGCTGATAAGGTAATGGGTAACAAGATGCTTTTATTGTGAATAGATTTCAATCTTGTTTGAGATACTCAGCAAACTTCAGACTTATCTGAGGAAGGTAGTAAGACCATGCGCAAGGATGTAAATGCTCAGACTTTACACTTGGCTCATTGCTGTTTTAACATTCTTATTTGGAAAAAAAAAAGTATTGTCTCTCTGTAGGCAATCTTTTTAAAAAACAATTATTTTATTATTTTAAATTATTTATATTTTTACAGATACATGCACATAAGTTCAGGTGTCCACAGCTCAGGTGTGTGGGATCCCCTGGAGTTAAAGCTATAGGCGATTGTGGGCTTCCTGATGTGGGTTCTGGGGATCAAACTCCAGTCTTCTGGAAGAGCAGTCAATGCTCTTAACTGCTGAACCATTTCATGTACCTGCCCTGTGTAGGCCGTCTTAACAGTAAATATTAATTGTACGAGAATTCTCAACTCTGAGTTGGTGAGATACTTCAACCCTTTCCATGTCTCCCTAGTCTCCTTTTCTATCCTACCTCATACTTAATCCTCTTCCTAGAGCCTGATTCCTGAGGAGGGGCTCTGACCATAGCTTCCCAGGAGCTGCCTAGAGTGCCTGTGGATATATGGCAAGGAAGGGAGATGGGGTTCTTATTTATGTTGCTGCTGCTGTAAATTTAATGTTAAACCAGGGATGCTAGAGGTGCAGCTCCATGAAGGAGCATATGCAGTTCAGTCCCCACCACATGGCTTCCCTTGAACTTTCCTCTCCCAGGCTCATCTTGGCAGCCAATAGAGATGAATTCTACCACAGACCATCCAAACTGGCAGACTTCTGGGGGGACAACAATGACATCCTCAGTGGTAAGTGTTTCCTCACACCTGGTGAGCAACTGTCTACTGTCACGCAGTTAATCTCTGAGAATGGCTCTGGCCTCTCTGCTCTTTTGTTCCATGAACTCTGGCCACCTTAGTGTCCCTGGATCTTAAGCTTTGTCCTCAGATCACAGTGTTTGCTAGGTCCTGGGGACTTTCTAATCATGAGGCTCATGGGCTCATCTTATTTGTTTCTTGTCTCTGAGACCCTTTATTTAAGTAACATTTATTTATTCATTCATTCATTCATTCATTCATTATTTGTCTGCCCGTCTATCTGTGTGTGTATACATATGTATACTCTCACAATCTGCCATGTGGATTATGGGGGCCAAATATCAGACTTGGCCTCAAGTGTCTTTACCCACTGATTGATTCATCTTGCCAGCCCATCTGGCTTTTTGTTCATTGTTTTGCAGTGGGGGGGATCAACATTCTAGACAGGTATTCTACTATTGAGCCATGTCTCTAGCCTGCTTTTTGTTTTGTTTTGCTCTTAATGGGAGGTGACAGGGTCTCCTTGTGTATTTCTGGCTGGCCTGAAGCTCGCTGCCTCCATCTTCTGACTGCCAGGATTATAGGTGTGCCCTACCATACCTGCTTGAACCTCCTTAATGCCAAGTTTTCATAGGTGTTAACTTGGTTTTATGTGGGAAAGTAAGTTGTTCTTTGTTGCTTGACCAGAAGTGAAAGCTCATTTGCTTTTCAGTTGTTGATTTGTAGGGTTTCTTTATGAGTTCTGGATATGAGTCTTTTGTTGGGTAAATGGGCTGCCATCTAACTTCCTTAATATCTTTTGGTGAGCAGAACACTTTACTTCCAACAACCATAGTTTTTATGGTTTGTTCTTCTTTGTCTTGTTCAGGAAGCATGCTCCTCCCCCAAGCCATAACTTTTCTGCTAAAGCCTCAAGTTGGCAGTCTGACTTTCCTCTCAAATTAATGTTTATTCTGTGTATGTATGAATTCATGTTTATGTGTGTGCACATGTGTGCGTGGGGCCAGAGGACAACTTCAGGAACACTAGCCACTGCCTTCCAAACAACGTCCCATTGGCCTGAAGCTCACTCATTAGTCTGGACTGGCTCATCACAATCTTCCATGGTTAACCTTCCATGGTTAATCAGGTACCACCTGATTCAGAATCTTTCAGGAAATCAAACAGCTCTTAATGCTTGCAAGGAGAGCACATTAGTAACTCTCTTTCCAGTTCTGGTATGAGGTGAGGATTGAGATTTATCCTCCTAGTCATTGCAGCATTGTTTATTGAAATCAATTGAGCATACATATTGGGTCTGCTCTGGACTCTGCAGGCGCCGCACTGATCATCTGTGGACCTGGGTGCTCGTACAAGGCTCTGTTACTGCTCTTTTGAGCTGAGCACAGTAGTCTGAGCACCTGATCTCTTGAGCCCAAGCATTCAAGGCTCTAAAATGTTTTCAACACTATTTTAAATTGTCTATTTGAATTTTCATTTTCTAAACCAGGCATGGTGATGTAGCCCTGTAATCCCAAAACTTTTGAGTCTGAGACAGGAGTGTCACCATGAGGTCCCGGTCAAGGCCTTCAGGGCTATCTTGTGAGACTCTGACTTAGAAAGTGGTGCTAGGGAGGTGGCTAGCTGAGTTCATACTTGCCTAGCATGCATTGCATAAACCAGGCACAGGTGGTACATGTCTGTAATCTCAGCACGTAGGTTGAGGCAAGAGAATCACATGTTCAAGGCCAGCCTGAGCTATGTTAAACCTTGACTCAAAAGTTAACCATAAGGGACAAGTACATGCTGATTCTTTGGTTTGTCAGCCCACCTACCTTCTAGCTCTAGAAGGTTGCCTTGGGTGTGTTTGGGCTTTCTGCTCCCTACCATAGTTTTGTTTTCTTTCCAGTGTTTACATTTTATATATTTTTTTCTGTTATAATTAATTGTTTTTTGGTTCAAATTATTGACGTTTTAGGGTTAGGGAGATGCTTCATCAGGTAAGAGTACTTGCTGCACAAACATGAGGATCTGAGTTCAAATCCTAGAGCCCACCAGCATGGCCTTGTGTGCCTATAACCCAGAGCTGCAGAGGGCAGGGACAGAGCCACTGAGGCTCAGCCCCCATCTAGTTCCAACATAGTGATATGCAGTTATGAGGGTGGAGTGTGCTATAGCAAACACCTGTTGTCATTCTGTAGAGCCTGCTTGGGCACAGGTGCATGTGCCAGCACACACAGGTGTGCAAATAACACATTTATATTACACATACACACTCATATAAACAGACTTTCTCATAGGACATAGCTTTTTACACAGACTGCATGTAGTGACCTAATAGGCTGTACGGGACACCTCCTATTGTCGAGGGTCTCTCTCCCAGCTCCTCTCCTATGGCTTATAGAGCCTGTATAACCTGGGACATAGTGGCAGCAGCATTGACCCTATGGGGAGCTATGGAACATGCCTCATGAGGACTAGGCAGAGAGTACCAGTGGAACCCATCACAGGAACTTGACTGGTGGTAATGCTTGTCATCTGCTGTAGGGCTCGACATGGAGGAAGGCAAGGCAGGAGGAACATGGCTGGGCATCAGCACACGTGGAAAGCTGGGGGCACTCACCAACTACCTGCAGCCCCGACAAGAGCCATACGCCCGTGGTAGAGGTATGGGATCTATGATATGGGGTTGGTTGGGGCTTAGGTAGGGCAAAGACAGGACACATTGGAGTGGAGCTTAGGTAAGACTGGCAGACCAATGGAGGTGGGCAGGTCTCTTGGTAATGTTAGAAGAAAGGCACCCTACCAGGGCTTCTGCTGGTGAGCCCCACACCCTTCATGTGCCCTTCTTACAATGGTGTATGAAGAAGAGTTGGAGAGAAGAAATGGCCAAGCATTGCCAGTGTGATTCTGCCAGGGAGTGTCCTCCAGGCTTATGACTCCCTGCACTGTGTCATTGTCCCCTGACTGTTGAATTTGATCTTTCTTTTATTTATCTTTTTTAGAGATTTACTTATTTATGGATTTTATGTATATGAGTGTTCTGTCTGCATATATTCTTGCATGTCAGAAAAGGACATTGGATCCCATTATAGATGGTTATAAGATGCCATGTGGGTGCTGGGAATTGAACTCAGGACCTCTGAAAGAGCAGCCAGTGTTCTTAACTGCTGAGCCATCTCTCCAATCCCGAGTTTCATCTTTTTTTTTGTTTGTTTGTTTTCTGGTTTTTTTTTTGTTTGTTTGTTTGTTTTTTTGAGACAGAGTTTTTCTGTATTGCTTTGGGGCCTGTCCTGAAACTAGCTCTTTAAACCAGGCTAGCCTCTAACTCAAAGAGATCCTGCCTGGCTCTGTCTCTCAAGTGCTGGGACTAAAGGGAGTTTCACCTTTCTTTTTTTTTATTATTATTATTATTATTATTATTATTATTATTATTATTATTATTATTATTTTACATATCAATTCCAGTTCCCTCTTCATCCCATCCTCCCATGTTTCCCTCAACCCCCTCCCAGCCCATTCCCCACCCACTCCACAGGGAGGGTGAGGCCTTCCAGGAGGGATCACCAAAATCTGTCAAGTCATTTGGAGTAGGGCCTAGGCCCTGAGTTTCATCTTTCTTAATGCTGGATTTCTACATAGAGGCATAGTAGGTGAACTTTATTTTCTTTTATTTATCCGTCCATTCTACTGTGTGGAGTCGAACCCAGGGCATCAAGCAAACTAGGCAAGGGTTTTACTATTGAGATCTGTCTCCTACCTAGGGGGTGGAATGAGTGTGTGTGTGTGTGTAAATAGTTTTTCAAGGCAGGGTTTCTCTATGTAACCTGGCTCTCCTGGAACTCACTCTGTAGACTAGGCTGACTTCAAACTCAGAAATCCACCTGTCTCTGCCTCCCAAGTGCTGGGATTAAAGGTGTGTACCACCATCACCCAGCCCTACAAAATATTTTTAAAACCATTCTCCATAGTAGCCCAGTTAGCAAGGTATGGCTGACTTCAGATGTTGGCGCCCCAGTGGAACCAACCCCTCTTTTTCTGTTCTCCCCTGAGGCCCTATTTCAGTCTTCCCTGGGTCAGGAATTTATGGGTGCTGCCTTGGCCATTAATATGTGTACCCTGCCCACAGGTGAACTTGTGACTCACTTTCTGACCAGTGACATGGACAGCCTGTCCTACTTGAAGAAGGTCTCTACAGAGGGCCACCTGTACAATGGCTTTAACCTCATAGCAGCTGACCTGAGGTGGGTCTGCCTTGGTAACTAGGTCTTCAGTGCTTCTGTTTACAGATCCCTGCCCCAGTCAGCTTGGTGGCCTTCTGCAGGACTTCACTTGAAGGGCAAACATCTGAGACTAGGGTGTAGCGCTCAGGGCTTCTTGAGACAGTGTAAGGTTGCTGGCTCCCTGCTGTGACAGAACAGCAGTGGAGAGCTGGCAGTGGACTCTTGCTTGGGGCAGCTCCAGCTGGGCATCCATCACCTCCTGTGGAGATGCCTTGTAACAACTGGCATCAGTCTGTCTTGAGTATGTACTTGAACTCCCAGGTAGTACTCATGTTGGAGATGCTTGGCCTTTCAGTGAGTTAAATATCCTTATCTCTTTTATCCCTGATGTCAGTGAATGTTATTAGCTCGGGGTTTCCTCCTAAGGGAAGCTGATGTTATCGTATACCCAGATGTCTGTTCTGAGCTGCCTCCTACCACAGGCACAGGTCTATAGGTGAGCCCTAGGCCCAGCATGTCTTGAACATCCATTGTGTATCATGTGTCCTGTGTCATTCCAAGACTACAGGACTACATGGATAGATTGACTCAATGTGGAAGCTGAGTGGGTACAATGGTCAAGAAAAAGGCCCAGAGTGAGAGCTTGAGGGGCATGCTACCATCCTCCCTTCTCTCTGGTTGCTCCTGGAGGCCATAAACCTATGCTTCCTTTCCTCTCCAAACATGGAGCTGTGTGTTATGCTTTCAGTAGTAGTTCATGTGTGTCTGATCTAGCCCCAAGAGGCCAGAGACATGGCTCTGATGCAGATAGAAATGGTTGCTCAGTAGCTATGTCAAACAGCTGGAAACAAGGCTGCTGTTCCCTGGGCAGATACACAGTAGCTTCTGATTACTCAGATACAGAAATCTGAGTAGCCTTCCCTACTATAGATCCTGCAGGGTCAGAGTTCAGCTAAAGAGCAATCCCACAAGTCAATGACAATGCTGATGTCATTGCTGATGCTGCAGGGTAGCAGTTGGGTACTGATAAACCAGGTCCAAGCTAGGTGTGTCTCTGCACACCTTTACTCCCAGCATTTGGGAGACAGAGAGAGGCAGGTCTCGGTGGGTTCAAGGCCTGCTGGTTTGCATAAAGAGTTGCAGAGCAGCTAGGACTGTAATGAGGCATTGCCTCAAAACAAGCAATGGAGAGATGGCTCAATGGGTAAGAGTGCATACAGTGCTTGCAGAGGACCAGAGTTCAGTTCCCGGCATCTATGTCAAATGGTTCCTGCAAAATCTAGCCAGGGGACCCTATGAGTCTGGTCTCCACAAATACCTTTACACACACAATCAAAGTAACAATAAATCTGAGATAGAGAAAGACAGACAGACAGACAAAAGCTTACAATGGAGATTTGTCCTGGTCTTAGCTGTCCCTGCACACATAAACCACCTTTTGTCTTAGCCGGGCAATGATGACAGGTACACTGACATGGATACTCAATTCCATGGGTTCTTACACACACACACACACACACACACACACACACACACACACACACACACACACAAAATCAAAAAAAAAAAAAAAAAAAACTTTTGCCGGGCAGTGGTGGCACACTCCTTTAATCCCAGCATTTGGGAGGCAGAGTCAGGCGGATCTCTTTGAGTTCGAGTCCAGCCTGGTCTACAGAGCTAGTTCCAGGATAGGCTCCAAAGCTACAGAGAAACCCTGTCTTGGAAAACCAAAAGAAAAAAGAAAGAAAAAAAAAATACTTTTGCCACAAACAGAATCTTCAGAATTGTTAAGGCAGTTTCGAGGATTAGAGTGAGGAAGAATGTGAAAGGGATGTGAATGCACACTGGGGGCTGCTAAGCATGTGTACATGTGGAGCAGGAGGAACTGTTTCTGTAAAAACAAAGCCATCCCATCTGTGGTTGTGCATTTGGAAGGGATCTCAGTCACTTGTGAGTTCTAGCTAGGAGGGTTATTGGAGGAATTGGGGTGGTTTTTTTTTTTTTTTTTTTTTTTAGCAGTTACAGCTATGTGCATAGTTGTAAAATGCTGAAGTAGGAGAAAATAGCCTTTGTTACTTCGTTCAGAAGTGTCCTCTGGGGCTACCCATCAGAAGCACTTAGAGATTAGCCATATGGTGGCATCTGTGATCCACCAGAAGGGCTGGGGTTGGGATGCAGTTATCACAACATGTCTGTGTCCATGTCATGGAACAGAGAACTTTGAGGAACTTCACATTCCGCTTCCTTGCTAGTTCCAGTAGTGGTCAGGAATATACCTGTGAGCATGGACAGGGCCTGGTGTCTCTGTGGCCCAGCTTTCCAGGCCTGCAGCTAGGCTGAAGTGAGCCATGTCCTTGTGAGATCACTGGGAAGTTCTGGGAACAGGGGTGCTTACAGCTCCCATCTGACTTTCTCTGACTTTGCTTCCATTCACAGCACAGCAAAAGGAGATGTCGTTTGCTACTATGGAAACCGGGGGGAGCCTGAGCCTATTGTCTTGACACCAGGTGAGCTTGCTTTGGTGTCCAGGCAAGGTAGAGTAGGGGCTGTTCCTATATTGGTAATACTGTGTGCTTTTTAGAGATCAGGCTGTTGTTGCATTACCCTCCTGGAACTTTACGTTTTGGCCTTTTGTGTGTATTATGTGGTCTGTTTAGGACTGTGGCCTGCACCTGCCCACATCCTGCATGCATACATTCTCTCTTGAGCTTTCCTGCTCTGGACACCTATCCTAGCCCTCATAGCTCAGCTAGCAGCTCACAGGAGTCACCATCCAGGGTCTTCCCGGGCCCCTTTGATCTCCACACACACACACACACACACACACACACACACACACACACACACACACACATTTCAGCTCCTCTCCTATGCATACCTCCTACACCTAGTACCCATATTTATCCCATGTCCTCTGCCCCAGAGCTCCTAGATGCCCTCTGCTTTCCACACCTGCACCCAGGCTGTAGCTTATGTTGTGATTTCTTGGAAGCCTCTTGTACCAGTGCCAGCCTCCACTCTGAGCCCACAATTTCTCCCTCTCTCTCCTCCGTTCCCCATTCTCCCCTCTCCCCTCTGTCTCTCTCACAACATACATATTCACACTCACATGGCCCTCTAAGCCACTTTGGAAGAAGGGAAGTTTATGTCTTGCAGAGGTCTGGTGCCAAGTCTGAGCAGGACCCATGGGAAATAATAGCACAGTATGGGTAAACTAACCTCCTGGGGCCAGCTGCTTTCTCCTTCATTCACAGCCTGTGAACCATCTGTAGGCCTTGAACACTGACTCTGGCACTGCAACTGAGCCAGTGGCCCATACTAAGTGTCCCTACCCCTAGGGAGAGAGTCAGTGTCCTCAGCAGCACCTACATCCCACCTCAGGAGGCAGAGACAGGCAGATCTCTGTTGAGTTCAAAGCCAGCCTGGTCCTACCTAGGAAGCATCGGGTACATCATCCACCAGAGCCATCTGCACCCACTCCTCCTCAGATGTTTCATTCAGATGGAAGTTGACTTGTGATTTAGCTTACTTGTCTTGATGTTTTCAAGTACCTTTACACCTGAGCCACCTGACTGCCCAACACTTCTCTTTCCACTTGGAGCTTTTTGAGGAACTTTCACATGGCTGGCCAAAGCATTTGCACATTTTACATTTCTGCCAGCAGTTTAGTTTATGAGGGTCCCTGTTTTTCTGAATTCTCACAAAGACTTGTTATTCTCTGTCTTTAGAGGGAGAGAGTTCTAGGGATAGGACCCAGACCCATAAGCATGCTGAGCATATACTGTACCACTAAGCCGTATCCCCAACTTGAGATGCTGGTGAATCAAGCTCAAAGCCTCTGGAATACCAGGCAAAGCTCTCTACCTTTGACATCATTACCTGCATTTTCCTTTTTTTTTTAGGTGAGGATGAGGGGATGGGGTGGGGGTTCATGTATCCCAGGTTAGCCAGACCCCAGCTCAATATATGTCCAAGGGTGACAATGAATTCCTGATCTTCCTGCCACATTCTGAGTGCTGGAATTACAGGTGTGGACTGTCCATTTAAAAATTTTGGTCTTTCAGCCAGGCATTGGTAACGCATATCTTTAATGCCAGCACTCAGGAAGCAGAGACAGTCGGATCTCTGTGAGTTCCAGGATAGGCTCCAAAACAATACAGAGAAACCCTGTCTGGAAAAGTCTCTCTCTCTCTCTCTCTCTCTCTCTCTCACACACACACACACACACACACAAAATTGGTCTTTCTATATAATCTACAAATCTCATCAAAAATCCTTTCCCATTTTGTGCTTTATTTAACTTGTTTGTTCCTTTTTTTTGAAATGCTTAACTTTAAATTCACATGAAGTCCCATTTATCTTGTTGCTTATGCTTTTATTGTCTTATCTAATGAATCATGAAATCTAAGGTCATGAAACTTTCTTTTTAAAATGTATTTACTTTGTGCATGTGTGTGTGTGTGTGTGTGTGTGTGTGTGTGTGTGTGTGTGTGTGTGTGTGCACGCACGTGCACATGCTTTGGAACACAATCGCACTCTAATCCAGGCTGGCCTGAACCTTGCTATGCAGGCTGGCCTCAAACCTGCCACAATCCTGCCTCAGCCTCCTAAGTTATAAGATTATAGATTCAGGCCACCACATTTGATCCTAAAGCTGCTCTTTTTTTTTTGTTTTGTTTTGGTTTTTTGGAGCCCAGGTCTCATGTAAGCAAATTTGCCTCAAGCATTTATTTATTTGTTGTGAGTGTGTGTATGTGAGTTTGTACCTGCCTGTGTGACCATTCCTCAGCTTACATGTGGAGGTCAGAGGTGTAGTTTTACACTTGGAGGTGTAGTTTTCTCTCTCCACCGTGTAGGTCCCAGAGCTTGAACTCAGGTCATCAGACTTGATAACCAGTGCCTTTACCCACAACCACCTTGATGGCCTTGAGTTATTTTTGCATAGGGTGTGAGGTCAGGTCCAGCTCACCCAGCACCATCATAGAATGGTCTTTCAATCTACTCCAGAAAGAAAAAACCCTGACACTAGGGCTGACAGCTTGGCCTTGGGGGCTCCAGCAGAGCTGAGTGATCTCCCAGGAACTCAGCTTCCACTGGTGTCTTGTTCAGAACTCTTGACTAAGCCACCTACAGCCTTCACATGGCGAGACTGACTTCTTCCTACAGGGACCTATGGGCTAAGTAATGCCCTACTAGAGACACCCTGGAGGAAGCTGTGCTTTGGCAAACAACTCTTCATGGAAGTGGTGGAGCAGAGCGAGGCACTCCCTAAGGACACCCTTGTCACCCATCTCCTAGATGTACTCAACAATGAGGAGGCGTAAGTGAGCAAGTCCCTCTGGGGCAGCTACACAGGCCTAGGGCTGGGAGAAAGCAGGATTTGCCACCTTGAAGGCCTGCAAAGATGAGCAGGGTTGCTTCCTAGCTGTAGGAGAGCCTGCCTGCCTCCTTAAGACTCAGACATATCCCTTGGGTTTCCAGTGGGCCCTGGATAATGCGAGTTGGTGCAGCCAAGGTCTGTTCTCCCTGAGGTCTGGTCTCCCTCTACATAAGAAGGGCTAGTGTGATATTCTAGAAGGTTCTACTCAGCAAACCTTGGGGAGACAAGAGCCAGAGAAGCCAGAAGCTAGTCAGAGCAGACCTAGGGCTTGACATTGTTTGCTATGCCCTGCCTCCAGTAACCTTGGAGCTAAGGCATAAACACACCTGTCTCTGGAAGTAACAGACACCTCCTTCCATGCCCATGAACCTCTTCATGGGGTACCCTCAGCAATCCCAGCCAAGAGCCCTGGCATTTGTTCCTTCACTGTCCTATGGGTCTTCCCATTCTGCTCAGAAGGCCCAGTTCCCTCTATCTTGCTCACGTTGCAGCCTCTCAAAGGAGCCTTCAGCCATGCTTCCATTCTCCACAGAGTGAGGACTGCCCTGACCCCTGCTCACTCTCCTGTGAGCCTTGAACCATAGCATCATCTCCAACCTTAGCATCAGCTGCCTCTGTGTGGGGCTGTGCTGGGCTCTGCTCAGCCATGTGTCCACATGGTCTTCAATCATTTGGGCAAGCCAATTATGGCTCTGGCTGTTCCTATTGATAAGCACAGTCATGGTACAAGTTGTGCTGGTTGCTGAGTCTCAGGGTTAAAGAAGGCTCTTGTCCATGGACCGATGCTCACAGGTACTGCTAAGAGACACAGAGTACTTGTGCCGTCTAGATGCCTAGGCTTAAAGATGGAGTCATAAGTGATATGGTGTAAAGGTGACAAAGCAGAAGGAGCCAAGTAGAAAAGTTATAAACAAGCCTATAGTTCCTCCTCAGGGACCTCAGGCTGCCAGCATGGCAAATAGTGCCCTCACATACACAGGCTGCAGATAGACAGTATGGGACTAACAGCCTTTCTGGTCCTCTATCTCTCTAGACAGCTGCCAGATCCAGCCATTGAGGACCAGGGCCAGGAGTATGTACAGCCAATTCTGAGCAAGTATGCAGCGGTGTGTGTGCGCTGCGCCACCTATGGCACCAGGTGATCAGGGCCTGACCCCTGGGCATATTTCCTTTCCATTGGCTGTCCCCCACAACATGACTGGCCATGGCTAGGCACCTTCTCTGATTCCGTGCATTTTGGAGTCTGTCTTTCCTAGACTTCACTGCAAGTTGAGCAGATCCTATAGGTGGCGTGCCCATTGGGTTAGGAGGTCAGAATTCTGACCTCCTGAAGCTGTCATTGGGTCCTAGGTGGGGCTCCTGCCTGCCTCACCTGTTCAAAGAAGCGAGATGGCATTTGGAATGTTCCTACCTGCAAACACTGGGACAGCTGCCCTGGCACTGATTCTCCAAAGCCTGTGCTTTATATGCTGGAGTGGCAGCTAAGGGCTGGTCTTTCCTATGTGTACCCACCCTGCTTGAAGGGCAGGAGCTCACACCTGAGAACCCATGGTAGGGTGGGCTAAAAGGAAGAAGTGAGCCAGGTGACTTAGCCTGGGCCAGTGGCGGAAGGACACAAGAGGGATTGTTTCTAGGTAAATAGGTCATGTGCCTTAGTAGTTGGAAGTTTAACCTCTTGGAGAGCCAAACATGGCCAGGTGTCTGGGAGCCTGGTGTACTACAGGTGGGAGGTGGTCCCTGTGAGGATAGTGAATTGGTTCTTGCTATGGGAAAAAGGTCAGGCCAAGTGGGCTGTTTCAGAGTGGAGGTAAACAGTACTCACTCACCCATGAGGCTGGCCAGGGAAGCCAGATGTCTCTGATGAGCCCCTCATGTCCTCAGAGCTGAGTAGCCAGATCAAGTCTTGGGTGTGATGGGCCTTCCCTCTGTACCTCAGGTCTGGTCACAGCTGTGGCTCTGATAGGTGGAGCTGAGGCTAAAGGATGCTTTCTTTCAGAACCAACACCATCATCCTTGTGGATGCAGATGGCCATGTGACCTTCACAGAACGGAGCATGCTGGACAAAGACACCTCTTGCTGGGAGACCAACACCTATGAGTTCACACTACAGAGTTAGCCCCCATCGCTAGGATGCCATGCCTCAAGGGTCAGCGTAGGCAGGAATCTTCCATGGCCACACTGTGACTCAGCCAGCATCCAGGACTCTCTCTGATCTGTGTGTTATCCATACTTGACTTCATACTCAGCTCAGGGTTTGTCTTTGTGCCAGTGGGGAACGACAAGAGTCGAACACTAGGTCTGAATCAGGCCAAGGTGTGACTGCACATCATGCTCAATCACACCACCATTACCATGTATACACATGTGTGAGCCTATCTGACTAGCAGGGGTGTGCCTTTCACTTCACATGTGTTTGGCCAGTGCTCTCTTCCCTGAACAAGTAACACATGCAGGATTTTTATAGCAACTGGCCTTTCCCTTCCTAAATACAAGACACAATTGTGTCTCATGTCCTCATAGCCAGTCATGCTCCTGCAGGAGAACTGGTCATGTTAGAAACTGCATCAGGCACAAGAAAAGCCCACATGGATAGAAAATGGAGATAGTTGGAGATCCTGTAGTTCTGTGTTAGGGGGGTCCCATGTGTGCTTTGTGGTTCTGCATGCACGAGGATCCTGTGTGCACTGGTCACTTCCATTGTGTGGATCTTGGGGTTCCTTAGACCCCTGCCTGCCCAGCAGGCATTGTAGGTTCTGAGCAGGACCATCTCAGCAAGTGTCTCAACCAGCTACTGCTGTCTCCCGTCCCCCTCATCACAAGCTGGACTTCATAGGAACATGAACGTGAGCTGTTGACAATAAAACTTTGAGGTTGTGATGGGTAAGGTGTTTCAGGGTTCTTCCTTCCTGTGGTGGCAACAAAACTGGAACTGTCATGGTGGGTCAGACGCCCACTCAATGATCTTTCTTCTTTTTACATAATCTCTGGAGCACCGATGGATGCTTGCAAGTCAGGCAGTCTATCTGCCTGTCTGACCTTTTGGCAAAGACCATGGTATTAGAGAACTTATTTGTGACTACAGGGTAAGCTATCACCAGCAGAGATTCACTAGGAGTCCCTAACGTCCTTTTTGGTTCATGAGCATGGTGATTAGGTATTCGTGCTTTTGGAAGACATGTGACTCCCACAAACCTAGGTATGACATCAGAACATTACCCATCTGATGTGGAGGGCGGAAGGGGAGTCCCCAGAAAAGAGTCAGCCTGTGGTACAGGGTATATTCTTAGCCCTAGGCCTTGGGGAACATGCTCCCCCACCCTGCCAGCAAGAAGCCCATAGCTCAGGCTCTCTTGTACGTCTGCAGCCACCTTTGTCTTGGAATTTCAGAGCAATGAACCAAGTGTGGATCCAAGCGGGCTGTCCCAGTCTGAATGTGATCTGCTGCTGATCCATCAGTGAAGAAAAGCATGACTTCACCTTTCCTGTCTGTAGCACCCTCCTCTGGCATCCAAAAGAAATACTGCTTGATTGAAACCAAGGTCTAAGTGGGTGACAAAACACATCACCCAGGCCTGAAAAGAAACAGGTACTGAGTATCACATTGGCTGAGCCCCCACAGGTTGTTAAAGACCCTGTCACCCAGTTTCTATTTCTGGAGAACTCCTCAGATGTAGGTCTGTCTGGGGTCTTGGACCCCAACTCACTCTTGCTTCCTGGTCGGGTTGTAGAGAGTATCCGGGTGGCATCCATGGAGTAAGGACCCGAGGTGGTCATTTGTCATGTGTAAGTGAATCCTCCCCAAATAAACCTCACTCAGCCTCTACTGATTCCCAGTGAATCTTATTTCCCAAGCATTACTCAGATTTCTACCTCTGTCTTGCCATAGAACCCTCTGCCCTAAATCTGCCTGAAGCTTCTGTGGAAGGGGCAGCCCAAAAGTGTAGCTTCTCTTTATATTATAGTCTAGATAGGAGATCCTCATCCCAGTCCCTCAGAGTCTGCACAACCTTGTAGCTACCTCCACCCAGACATTATTAGCCTCATAGCTTTAAAAGAAATGTCTGCAATATTAGTGGGTACCTAGCTCAGTGACAGAGCTTGCCTCAACACTGTCTTTCCAAAAAGAAAATAAGCCAAGTGTAATGAGGGGTGCCTGTGGCCCTGCACTCCAGAGACCGAGGCAGGGAGTTATTGAGAGCAGCCTGGGATGAATAGCAAGTGAAACCCTGTCGCATAAAACTAAAACAGGGTCTTCACTATGTAGACCAAGCTGGCCTTGAACTCAGAGATCTGCCTATTCAGCTTCCTTGGTGCTGTTGTTAAAAGTGCGTGCCACTATACCCAGCTTGTCAGGAATTTCAAGCTCAGTTACTTGGGGTGCTTGTTCATTTATTAGTGAGGTCACAGGTGAGCATGATTCAGTTTTAATCAAGGTGGTGTGGGTGGGCTGTCAGAAGCTACTGACACAAATCTGAGGTAAGAGACACATAGCTAAGACTTTAAACTCAATCTCCTCAAGTTTTGTAGCATAGGAGGTAGTTAAAGATACATGGTAGGGACCTTTTCTTCTAGAGAGAGTAAGTCTTTGATGAGTTGTCTTTTTTCCAATCAATAAATACATTGGTTTAGTTTCTGTTTCTTTTGTTCTTTGTTTCTTGAGCACTCCCTGTGGTAAGATTCTGTAACCAATGCTGAATTTTTAGTTAACGTGTTCAAAAGTCTCTTGTGGGGCTGGAGAGATGGCTCAGCAGTTAAGAACACTTGTTGCAACTGGGCGTTGGTGGCATACGCCTTTAATCCCAGCACTCAGGAGGCAGAAGCAGGTGGATCTCTTGAGTTCAAGGCCAGCCTGGTCTACAGAATGAGTTCCAGGACAGGCTCCAAAGCAATACAGAGAAAATCTGTCTAGAAAAACCTAAAAACAAACAAATGAAACAAAAACAACAACAAAACACACTTGCTGCTCTTACAGAGGACCTGGGTTTAGTTCCCAGCACCCAATGCACATAAATAAGTCTTCTAAAAATTAAGAAGTGGGCCAGATGTGGTGGTACACACCTTTAATCCTAGCACTCGGAAGGCAGAAGCAGACAGATATCTGTCAGTTTGAGGCCAGCCTGGTTCCAGGACACCTAAAGTTACCTCGTCTCAAAAAACAATACTAATCAAGAGGTAAATCGAAATTTGAGAACTAGTGAGAGTGTCTGCTTATGGACAGTTTGTATGTATGGGTGTTTTGCCTGAATGCTTGTGCACTGTATGGGTGCTTGGTGCCCAGGAAATCCAGAAGAGGGGATTGAATCCTTTGGAACTGGAGTTACATACATTTATGTGCGGCCATGTGGGCACTGACAATCAAACTGAACCAAACTGGAGTCCTCTGCAAGAACAACCAGTTCACTTAACTGCTGAGCCATCTCCCCAGCCTTCAGTTTTTCAAGACAGGGTTTCCCTGTGTAACCACTCTGGCTGTTCAGGAACTCACTCTGTAGACCAGGCTGACCTCCAACAAAAGACTTTTTGTTTGCTTTTTCAAGACAGGGTTCCCCTGTGTGGTTTTGGAGCCTGTCCTGGAACTAGCTCTTGTAGACCATGCTGGTCTGGAACTCAGAGATTCACCTGCCTCTGCCTCCCAAGTGCTGGGATTAAAGGCGTGCATCACCATTCAGCTACAATAGATTCTTCTCATGCAAATAAATCCTGTGTATTTGACATCCTAAATTTTTGTAGTTGACATCTGGCCATTGCTGTGGCTGTTTCTCCAAGAGAGGATCCAGCTGTTCCCAATCCTAAACTTGCTATGAGGAGTATGAGGAGAGGAACTAGATGTTTGTCTCTGCCCCAGCAGGTTGGAAAGATTTGCAAATACAAATGCTCTTTCCCTGCCAGACTGTCAAATGCAAACATCCTGGAAATAGGAATACTATGATACAAAATGTTGAGGCTTGATGTATATGCCAAATAGCTAAGCAGGGATGTAACCCATCATCACAAACAAACTGAACAGTTTCAACCAAAAGGAGAATGAAGGAATGCCTACTTGACAAAGTTGTGATCAGGAGCTGTGAGACATTTATGGCAAGTTTTGTGTTTGCTCTTATAAGGGGAGATATATCTCCCATGAAAGAGAAGGAGGGAACATAGACAAAATAACATTATTAGTCTACGACTCTCATCAGTCTTATCTTTAGTGGATCTTCTTGGGCCTTGGTGACATCCATTTTGTGCAGCCAGGTTATAATCCCCATTGATGTACTTGCCCATACCTTCTATTTTGACAGAAGTAAGGGTGGTCAAGATGACAAGGTGTGATCCCTTCCAGCATGCTCCCAGTCTCCTTTAAACCTAACATTCTAGCCTTTTGTTAAGGATAGGGGTGACATTTTCTCTTCTGTAACTACTTCTAAGCTAAAATGAAGACATTGTCAGGACCCAGGAAGGCTGGGGGTCTGGCAGTTGGGGCACTCATCAGAAGCATCTGGTTAGCTGACCTAGCTGAAGAGACAGGGAGCAATCACATCAGCTTTCCGCAAGTTCAGGGCTCACAGCTTTTTGGAGCAGTTTGTAATCAGCAGCTGTTTCCTGGATGCTGTCAACCAAGTGGAAATCTGTTGAGACAGTTACAGACTAGAGACACAAGTTAAAGTTTAGGAACTTAAAAATCTTACATTTAGAACTCCCTCTTAGAAATAAGCAATAGGTGGATAAACTTAGGCGGTTGACAGACAGGTGTACTTATTTGGAGTCCATTTGAGCTGTGACAGATGAATCTTAAGTTTCAATTCCCTGAAGCTTACATGAATTTAAAGTTTACAAAAAGGGATAAAAGTTTTAGATATATTAGCATTATCACTGTTTGGAATCTATACAGAAATCCACATTGTAGAAAAAAAATAGTAGTCCCATACCTTTGAGTCATAGTAAAATCTTTGGGGCCCAAATAAAGGATTTTGAGTTAAAAGGATTAACACATTTTCTTCTGTCCAGAAGGCTGTATTTGTAGATATGGATTGGACAGAGATGTTCTTAGCATAAGAACTTTATTTGAGGCCAGCCTAGTCTACAAAGTGAATTCCAGGACTACACAGAAATCCTGTCTCCAAAAAAACAAACAAACAAGAAAGCACCTTTAGTCTATACTTAGAAAACAATCAGAGGGAATTTTAAGCTTTGAGCTTGTGTCTATAGTAGTACCCAGTGCTTTCTTTACCAGAACCAGATTAATAGTGCTCTGTGGAAGCTCCACCTCAATCCCCATCCCCCATCTCTCTCCAAACCCTGCTGCATCTCAGAAAGCTCATCAAATGGTGACCCCCCCCCCAGATCTAGATGCTCAAGGCCACTCCCACAGTATTTAAACAGTCCCCAGTAAGCAGACATGTGGTTTTTCCATCTTCCCCACCTCCTCTCTGGGGAAGCCAGAAAATCATCCAGGAGCTTTCTATCCATTATACCTGGGCTTTTTCTAATTTTGTTTGATTTGGTCTGATTCGTCAATGGAGAGGTTTATAGGGATACAGTAACTTCAAATTGCTTATCAGAACTCCATTGATGAATATCTAAAAACTGAACCTTTGAAGTCTTAGCGTCATTTATACTCTAAATTTTCTTTGTGGTTTTTGTTGTTGTAGTTGTCTTGTAGTTTTTGAGGCAGGGTTTCCTCTTTGTAGACCTGCCTGCCCTGGAACTCCCTCTGTAGACCAGGCTGAATTCACAGAGAAACCCATCTTCCTCTGCCTTCCAAGTGCTGGGACCAAAGGTGTGCATCACCATCTCCTGGCAGTCTTTAGGTTTTATTATCTTCTCAGACCCTTAAAACTTATATAAACCTCAAGTCTTTTTTCTCTCTTTTTCTTTCCCTTCCTTTCTTTCTCTCCCTCCCTTCCTTCCTTCCAACAGAGTTTCTTCATGTAGCCTTGGCTGTCCCAGAACTAGCTCTGTAGACCAGCTTGGTCTTGAACTCACAGAGATCTGACTGCCTCTGCCTCCCGGGTGCTGGAATTAAGGGTAAGTGCCACCACTGCCTGCCTTGTTCCCACCACAGCTGGGTTCAAGTCCTGAGATGGGGAAGGGGAGCTGGTGCAAAGAAGGAAGTGTTCAACCACTAGATGAGTCTCACACAAGCTGTCAGCCCCAAATAGCTGGAACTGTCTTTATACTTTAAAAATAAGCATGTTTTCCCCACCCTGCAGGATTAACCCCTGGAAAGTTGTTTTTCAAAACAATTTTTAAAACAAATTCAGCTTGGCTAAATATCAAGCCAGGCACACACAGCCTGTCATTACAAAGCTAAAAGGTGATAGACACAGGCACATTATTCTCAAGAATAACATCATTCAAAACTTAACTGTTGTTGTCTGAGGATCTGAATCAACCCAAGCAGACAGGAGATGTTACCCAAAGGCAAAACTTAATGCAGGGAAGCACAAAGGAATGGGGGGGAAAGAAGATAGTTCATTGATCAGGGCCACAGAAAACAGACTTGGGAGCTGAACTGTGACCCCAAATGCCAGTTGAAGCAAAAAGCACAAAGTCACAAACATTTGTTGCCAAGTCACAGTTATAATATACACCAATCAGGATTTAGAGATTAGGGGCTTCATTGTCATCCAATATACAATACAAGCCTTTTAGTCCAACCAATCAGATTCATTTGTTCTTTCTGTTATTGGAATAGCCAGGTTTCTAGAGAACTAACAATGCATAGCGACTATTTCTATGGTTTAAGGAGGAGGTGGGTCATCTATTGGCAGGGCCTGGGACCTGAACTTTGTTTCTCCCTACAGGTAAAATGGAGTCTGAAATCAAAGTGGCAGTACTTAGGACTAGGTGTTGTTTGCCTGTTCCCAACATAACAAAGCATATTTGTAGAAATAGGAGTCACTTGCCATAAGCTGCTTGCAGGCAGTTTGCTTGTATTTCTCCATCTGTTCCCTTGAACTATAAAAGTGTCATGCAGCCTGTCTGCCTATAAAGGGCAAACTTTGATAAGTCACTCCTTTTCCAACTTCATGGGTTTTTTTCTCTAGAACTAGGAAATATAGTTAATGTCCCCTGAGATGCTTCCTTATATGTGCCCACTAGCTTTCATTGCCTCTGATCCTGTCAGCACTGAACCAGAAAAGTTCCCAGGGCTGGGGTATTTTCAGATAAGAAACCTGAGAAGCATCAGTTCCCAAAGAATTTTAGGGGGAAATATTGGAGAAGAAAATGGGATTTCTGGGAATGATCATATCTGTTCCATGTGTGACTGACAAAGTGACACTAAAAACTGCCAAGAGAATTGTCAACATTATGAGAGAAAAGAGTCTACTGAGATCCACTGTTCCTTACTGAGACACCATCTCCACATCACATGCCTCTAGGAAACCTCTTGGACAAGTGTGCATATGCTGATCTGAAACTAGGCCACATGGCTTCCAACAACTGCCCAGCAAAGGCTGTGTGTGCCAGTTACCTTGTTTTTTGTTTTTCAGAGCTGAGTACTGAGCCCACGTCCTTATGCTTGCTAGCTAAGTGCTCTACCACTGAACTAAGCCTCCAGCCCCTTAAGTAGTACTTTTTCTCCCCTTTGGTTTTTGATACAGGGTTCTCTGTTTAACAACCTTAGCAGTCCCAGAACTCTGTAGACCAGGCTAGACTGGAACTCCAGAGATCCTCCTGCCTCTGACTCTTGAGTGCTTGGATTAAAGGTGTGTGCCATCAGGCTCAGTTAAATTTTTTCTTTGAGACAGGGTTTCCCGTGTAACAACAGCTCTGGCTGTGCTGGAACTCAATTTGTAGACCAGGCTGGCCTTGAACTCACAGTGATCCTCCTACCTTTGCCTCCAGAGTGCTAAGATTAAAGGCATGCACTACCACACTACCACCACCTGGCTAAATCCTTTTTTTTTTTTTTTTTTTTTTTTTAAATAAACCTTGTTTTTATGATTTTTCCTTATCTAATATTTTATTTTTATGTGCACTGGTGTTTTGACTACATGTATGTCTGTATGAGGGTGCTGAGAATTGAACTCAGGACCCCTGGAAGAGCATCCAGTGCTTTTAACCACTCAGTCATCTCTCCAGCCTGTAAGGATTCAGGCATTATGCTGGCCTGCCCCTGTCACCTGGAAGAATGCACACTTAGGCAGTACCCTGGTCAGCCCAGGGTTCCATGGTTGTATAGTCTGCATGTAAGTGCAAATGACCCCTTTAAAGACAGACCCCCACCCACTTATGCTCTCTTTACCTCTGGCTTTCCTGCTGTTCCTCTGGGGCAGATAGGACTTTTCCTGTCTCCCACTTGTGTCCTCCCTGCCTCTATGTCTCTGAGTCGCTTTACCTCTGTTCTCTTTCCTCTCCTCCTCTTCCCTCTCCCCTTTCTAATAAAACTCACTAAGCTTTGTCTGCCTGGCATGCTTGTCCTCTGCCCTCGGTCACCCTCACCTGCCATGGAATCTGCCATGGTCCCCCACGAGTTTTATCATAACACAGCCAATTCAGCACCATTAAAAAAAAAAAATACTTTTGTGTGTGTGTCTGCCTGTATACACATTGAAAGATTTTAGTTTGCAGAGCAAGGATGTGGGAAAGGGGCAGGAAAATAGTTCTTGCAAGCAGAATATAGAAAATCATAAAGAATGGACATTGACATGGGAGGAAAGAACAGATATGAGAACAAGAAAGTTACTATGGTGATGGGGCTAGTGGTTATGCTAGGCTGATCTTGTTAAATAGGGCTAGTTACAGCCAAGAGAAAGCCAGAATATCGAAGAAATTTCTCACAGGTCTTGGCCCACAACAAGGAAATAGGCCCCCAACCCTGGAACAAATGGTCCCAGATGAACAGCACTGTTTGGGTCACTCCTAACCAATGGACAGTCTGGGGACTTTCCAAGTCATTCTATGGTTTATCCTTTGAAGAAGAACAGGTCATACCTGGGTGATCTCTCAAACATGAGATCATACTTTGTAATCAATCACCTTGTGCCCCATGCATGTATGCTGATTTGTGGTTTGTCTCTATAAAAAGGAGCCTGAACCCTTTGGGGAGTGTGCAGCTTTCCCCGAGATTGCTGTCACCCGAGTGACAATAAACACCTCTTGTTTGTTGCATCTCCTGGTTTTGGTGTTTGTGTCGCGGGGCTCTCCCACTGGCCCATCAGGACCCCAGAATTAGGGTCTTGATGTCCACATTGTCCAGAAGAGGGAAACAGGTTCCCTGGATCTGGAGTTAAAAGTGTTGAGAGCTCCCATGATGTGATGCTAGGAACAAAATTTGTGTCCTCTCCAAGGACATCAAGTGCTCTTCAGCCCCTGTTTATTTAGGCAGGGTCTCACTATGTAGCCTTGGCAGACCTGGAACTTACTGTATAGACCAGGATTGACATAATGTTAATTATTATTTTGATAATTCTTGTTGCCATTTTTATAATTTTTAGTTTATCTGTTTAAAAAGTTGTTTGATATCTAGGGGGAGCTCATAGACCCCAGCCTGATAGCTGGGAAACTAGCATAGGACCAACCCAGACCCCCTGAACATGGGTGTCAGTCAGTTAGGAGGCCTGGGCAGTCTATGGGGCCTCTGGTAGTGGATCAGTATTTATCCCTAGTATATGAATGAACTTTGGGAGCCCATTCCACATAGAGGGATACTCTCTTAGCCTAGACACACAGGGGTGGGGTGGGGGGTGGTTAGGTGGGCTAGGCCCTGCTCCAAATGGTATGACAGACTTTGAAGATCGCCCATGGAAGGCTTTACCCTCCCTGGGGAGCAGAAAGGACATGGGGTGGAGGTTGGGGGGGGGAGGTACAGGGAGTAGGGGAGGGAGGGGAAACTGGGATTGACATATAAAACAAGTTGTTTCAAATTTAAATTTTAAAAAAAGTTGTTTGATATGAATGCCAAGACACAGGTCATTGAAAAATTTAATAAAACAGATCACAGAGATAATCAAACCCAGACAAGAATTTAAAGGAGAACCAATTTCAGCTTTAAATTATAAGGTTAGAGAGGAACAACCTAAGGTTTTCAAACAACCAGCCTTAATATATCCAGTAATCTTACAGGAACAACTGCCAAATGATAGATATCTTGTAGTGGGATATTCACTTTGTCTGCTTCTATGGCACTGACCACGCCCGTTGGGGGGTGGAGCCAGGGGCGGAAGTGACCTGTGGAACTAGGTCTGAGGAGGGGGAACGCTCTCTGGCGGGATGCAAGAGAAGAGCATCCAGTGCAACCTGCTGGTGTTCATCTGTCTATGTTGTGAGTTATTTCTCCATGAATAAACATCTATTCGGCCTATTTGTTTATCCTGATCCTTATTAAACTGCAATAATATCCCCAAGGCTCTGTAAGAGCTTATTGGAATTCCTGTGGAAATGTTAGATTTAAGGAGATTCAAGAAATTGATACTCTCATATGACATGCATTCCCTGTTGTGAAGCAGATGTGTTAAACTTGTGGTCAACTTATAATAGAATTATTCTTAAAGACTGGAGAGACTTGGTTACAGCAGTCTTGGAGCCTGGCCCACAATTACAATGGAGTACCTGGTTCATAGAAGAGGCTAACACCATTGAACAAAGGAATAGAGCTAGAGGTATGGAAAACTCCCAAGGTCAACCTCTTGGAGAGTATCATGCTACTATAGAAAGGCAATCTCTGTATGATGACCACACCCTGGCTTTCTGCCATACAGAAGCTTTGAATGCTTGGGACAGATTTGAAGACTAGGAAAGAAGATTGAGTCATTTACTAAAGTCATACAGGGTCTGAAAGAAACTTTCACTGATTTCTTACAAGGAGTGATATCAGTAGGAAATACAATGATATCAAATTTAGAAGCTAGACAAATAATAATTGAATCTCTGGCTCTTGAAAATGCTGATTCTCAATGCAAAGGATAATTAGGCCTTCAAAGACGAGATATGGCTCGATGGAGAGAGTAATGTAAGGCTGGAGAAGACAGGTAAGAGATACAGTCTAGGCAGTCAGTCTGAGGATGTAGTCTGAGGATTTGTGGAGACAGGATCACCCATTCAGCCTGAGGAAGAAGTAAGAGCTAGTGGCTGGCTGCTTTGTTTCTCTGATCTTTCAGCTCTCCTCCCCTAATATCTGACTCCAGGTTTTTATTATTAAAATAATTAGAATTTGTGCAACAAGTGTTGGTTCAAACTTCTTCTACAGTCTGATTCCAGGCAGTATGTTTGTTTCTTTGTTTATTGTTCTATTTAAGTACAGTATGATTTAGAAAAAAAAGTTTCTTGGTAATAATTCAATTCATGTGCCACAATAAAGCTTAAGGATTGACTACATTGAAACTCTTTGTAAAGTCCATGTTACCTTCTCCATAAAGATGGTTTATATAGGTTGCCTATACATGACACCTGAAGAGTCTGGGGAAGATAACTGAGATCATCATAAGAGTCCAAGGGAAACTGGAGAGATAGCTTAGGAGTTAAGAACACTGGTTGCTCTTCCAGAGGTTCAGAGTTCAATTCCAGCATCCACATATTGTCAGGTGGTAGTGGTACATGCCTTTAATCCCAGCACTCAGGAGGCAGAGGCAGGCGGATCTTTGTGAGTTCCAGGACAGGCTGATCTACAGAGTGAGTTTCAGGACAGTCAGGGCTACACAGAGGAACCCTGTCTCAAAAAAACAAACAAAAAGTCCAGGGGAGCCAGGAGTGACCTGGCCATAGAGATAGTGCAAAGGTCACCAGGCTATTAACCACCTGTACTCCGATTTGTAAAGTACATGTGACATCTCCCATAAAAATGGGTCCTATGACTGAGAAGCAGTGCTGGGAAAGGGTCTGGGAAAGATGATTGAGATAAACATAAGAGTTTGGGGGAGCCAGGTGTGGACCCAGTGTTACAAATAGTACCCAAGTCCCCAGCCTATTGACTACATCTATTCCCAGCCTTCTGGACAGAAAACAGGTATCTCTTCCTTTGAAGAGACAACCCTGAGTGATTTTGTTGTTGTTTTGGTTTTTAGAGACAGGGTTTCTCTGTGTATCCCTGGCTGTCCTGCAATTTGTCTTGCTTTATAGACCAGGCTAGCCTCAAACTCACAGAGATCTGCCTGCCTCTGTCTCCCAAGTCCTGGGATCAAAGGTGTACACCACCACTGCAGGACAACCCTACATGTTTAACATGCCTAGATTCCCTAGTGCTTATCTGTGAGCACAAAGACTTCTGTGCCCTCTATTAATAGCCCATATACAACAATGCCATGTTTTCAAGTTCAAAAATCATCCTAAAACATTTGTATTTACACATATACACAGTCATTTTAAATGAGACATGCTAAGAATAGCAGTTTTATCACACTGTAAGTTACAAGTATCATATAGCCATCAGAGGCTTGTTATTCAGTGATTTTTTTTTTTTTTTTTTTAGGAATTTGGGGAGGGCAGTCTAAGTTTTCTCTGATGTTTTAGACAGAAAGTAACACATAAAAAACAACTGCATTAAAACAGTTATCACCAATACACATAATACAAAAAAAAAAAAGCAACAAAAACAAAAAATGGAGGGGGCCTATCTGTAGGTAAATCTTACTATATAGGTTAAAATATGTTCCTTTTTTTAAGAGCTAGTCATCAGAGAGAACTGCCCTCAAAAGTGGATTCCTCAAGTCAGAGGGTTATAGGGGGAATCTGATGCTGTGAACAAACCCTCACATAAATGACAGAACCCTGTAACCAATGGTTTTAGCGCAGATTTTTTTCCCCAGAGAGTATAGACTAAAATTCTTCCCTGGAACCTCTTGATCCCCACCATTCATCAAATCACACCAGCACCTCTGTCTTCCATGCTTCTACTAGTATGGACCATTTAGCAGTGTTTAAATCATTCCATTCCTTTCCTAACCCAAAGTTCTAAAGTCCAAATTACCCCAAACAAAAACAACATGATTCAGTCTATCACAGTCATACCCCAGTCCCTAGTACCAACTTATGGTTTAGTTAGGGTTTCTATTGCTGTGAAGAGGCACCATGACCATGACCATAGCAACTCTTTTTTTTTTTTTTTTTTTTTTTTCCCAAGAGAGGGTTTCTCTGTGTAGCCCTGGCTGTTCTAGAACTCACTCTGAAGACCAGAGTGGCCTCAAACTCAGAGATCCATCTGCCTCTGCCTTCCAAGTGCTGGGATTAAAGGCGAACACCATCATTGCCCAGCTCACTTCAACTTTTATAAAGTAAAACATTTAATTGGAATGGCTAAATTACAGTTCAAAGATTCAGTCCATTATCATCATGGTGGAAGATGGCAGACATGGTGCTGGAGAGCAGATGACAGTCCTACATCTTGCAGGAAACAGAAAGTGGCTCAAGACACTGGGCAGTATCTTGAGTGTATATGAGATCTAAAAGCCAACTCCACAGTGACACATTTTCTCCAACAAAGCTATACCTCCTAATAGTGCCACCCCTTTGGGGGGGCATTTTCTTTCAAACTACCACAGACACCATCTCTAAAATTTTCTTATTAATATATAACCTTGAATATCTTGATTCTGAGAGTTTGAAAAACTCTCATATTAACTTCCTATAATTTAGCAATTTTATCATTTTTTTCTCTTTCCTTTTTACTTATTTAATTTTTAAAGTTTTGTTTTGTTTTTTCAGTGTCTCACTATAGTCTAGGCTGGCCTGAGACCGCTGAGATCAGCCTGCCTCTGCCTCTAGAGTTGTGTGCCATCATGCCCAACTTACTTGTTCGTTCTCTCTCTCTCTCTCTCTCTCTCTCTCTCTCTCTCTCTCTCTCTCTCTCTCTCTCTCTCTCTCTCTCTCTCCCTCCCTCCCTCTCTCTTCTCTCTCCAGGGTTTCTCTGTGTAGCTTTGTAGACCAGGCTGGCCTCCAGAGAGATTTGCCTGCCTCTGCCTCCCAAGTGCTGGAATTAAAGGTGTGTGCCACAACTGCCTGGCTTATTTCTTCTCTTAAATGCATTTAAATTCCAACTAAAGTAGACTATTCACTTATTTTCTTTAGTTCTATTGCTTGTACTTCTAGATTAGCATGCAGAAAAAAATCAGTAATGTTGAATGATCTCCACTGAGAGAAATGTAAAACCAAGATACCTTTAGTTAGAGTCTTCGTATTTACAAATGCTTGCAATGTGTATTGCCTTAAGTGTCAAACCTAAGACTAGGGGCTAGGGAGGCGGCTTAGCTCATGTTGCTCTTACAAAGGGTTCAGGTCCTATTCCTAGCATCCACATGCTGCTTTGCAACCATTGTAACTCTAGTTCCAGGGAATTCACTACCCTCTTCTGACTTCTGTGGGCCATAAATATTTGTAGACAAACACTCACAAATCTAAAACCTGAAAATAGTAACGCCAACCAGAGTACCACAAGTGGTACTTCCTTCAAACATTTGCTCCTTCCTTGGACCCATGCCCACTCCTAAAATCTAAAGCTTCTCTGTTAGAGGTGGTCTGTGTCTCCGTTAGATTTAGGTTCTGATTTCAGAGCCACACATTCAACACTCGCTCCCAGGTTAGTTCTTCCCATTGTGTATTGGGTTTTCCTTAAGATGCTCAGAAATGTACTCAAGACTTTGCTGGTTGTCAGGGCAAAAGAAACTCAGGACGAATGGTGCCTGTTAGCATACCACAGCATCTGCAGACATCCAGGCTCACCCAGTACCTGCAGCTCCTCGCACTCTGCCCACTGCCCTTAATCTCCATAGCCTGTGGGCTTCCCTTCCCTTATCCCAGTTTCTGATTCCTTTAAAATTCTGCCATTTCACTGCCAGTGGTGGGCACATCTTTAATCTCAGCACTGGGGAGGCAGGGGTAGGAGGATGAGACCAGCCTGGCGTACAGAATTCCTGGATAGATACAGTTGTTACACAGAGAAACCCTGTCTCAAAAAACAACAAAAAATCTGCCATTTCAGCCATGTGCTCTTTGTCCTCCTCTCTTGACTGTCTCTTGGTCTCTCTCTTCCTCTCTTGCTCTCTCCCTCCCTTTTTCCTCTCAGTCTACTGGCCATCCTTAGTGTACTTTCTCTCCCTCCTCTGTACTCTTCCTGATGCCCCTGACTGTATTCTCCCTCTTATCTACAATAGAAACCTCCTCAACCATACTCAGGAGCTATCATGTCTTTATTTCATTCAGTGGTTAACCCTTGTTTGTGTCTTCCCTGCTAACACAATAAATTTCCTTTTGACATAGGAATGGGGTACACTTTGGGGACTTTCTATGAGGTGATTATTCATCCTGGGATGTTTCCCATTAGTTTTTTCTTTGTCCTGGTGGGCTGGAGGAAAGAAGTTCCTGTATGGTTGACATCTTTATGATTGAATACTCATAGAGGTCCTATGATAAAGGCAAAACAGTTGCAATAAGGAACCATCACAGAAAACCTCAAAATACTAAATTGGTGGAGTATAGGAGAAAAGGGTTGAAAGCTAGCAAATTAGTAAATGTACTGAAAACAAAATGAAACAAAGGCTCTGAAACAACAACAAAATATCCAAGCAACCAGCTCAGAATAAACAAACAAATGGACCACTGACTAAGCCAAAGGAAGTCTGAGCCCTGTTAAGAGCTCACCAATACTCACTTAAAGAAGCAACACATACTGTCAGGCACCGGCCCATAGGGGTAGCTAACACCTCTGCTGAAATAGATCATTCCTGGAGGTCCCATATTTAATGCTAAAATGGTGTACACACGCACACATCAGTTTTTACAAAGTTGTGGTAGCACACACCTTTGATTCTAGCACTCAGGAGGCAGAAGTAGGTGGATGTCTTAGCTTTGAGGCCAGTCTGGTCTATAAAGTGAGTTCCAGGACAGCTACATAGTGAAATCCTGTCTTGAAAACCCAAAGAAAAAAAAAGAAAACTCCATCTTAATATTACATGTCTACCTGTGATCTGTTGTAGAATAATCTTTTAGGCTAGGTGTTGGTGGCACACTCCTTTAATGCCAGCACTCAGGAGGCAGAGGCAGGCGGATCTCTGTGAGATCAAGTTCAGCCCAGCCTATAGAGCTAGTTCTAGGACAGGCTCCAAAACAATACAGAGAAACTCTGTCTCGAAAAACCTAAATAAATAAATAAAAATTAAAAAAGAAAAAAAGAATAATCTTTTAGTACACTGTGAAGATTTGTCACTCAGAATGGTTCAATAAAAAGCTGAACAGTTGGGGCTCAGAGGTTAAAAGCATTGGCTGCTCTTCCAGAGGTCCTGAGTTCAAGTCCCAGCAACCACATAGTGGCTTACAACCATCTATAAGATCTAGTGCTGTCTTCTGGTGCGCAGACAGAACACTGTATATATAATAAATAAATAAATCTTTTTTTAAAAAGCTGACCAGTTGTGGTGATATATTATTTATGATTTAATATAAATTGCCCAAAGGATTAGAATGCAAAGCCAGCCACACTAGTTAGCTGGACATTGGTGGCACACACCTTTAATCCCAGTACTCAGAAGGCAGAGGTAGATGGATCTAAGTCCAATGACACCCAAGGCTACACAAGATGAATCAGTCTAAAAGAGAAACAGAGCTCACGCCTTTAACTCCAGCACTAGAAAGGTATATAAGGAAGAAACAAAGGGTCTCATGTGGCAATTGGTCTCCAGCCGTGCTGAAGACAGCATAGTAGTCTAGGAATCTGAGGCTTGGTGGAGAGCAGTGCAGCCTGGAGATGCAAGCTGAGGTTCAGTAGATTGCCCCTCAGTCTGAGCAATGGTAGAGGTGAGAACTCTCTAGTGGCTGGCTGCTTAGCTTCTCTGATCTTCACTTTGAACCCCAATAGATATTTGGGTTCATATATTCATTTTATAGTTAATAGCTAGGCAGGGTTTTCAGGGCAGAGAGAATGAACACTGGGAAGAAGGGTGAAGAGAAAGAGTTAATTTAAAAGAGTTAGCCAGAAAAGAACTAAGCTAAGGCCAAGCATTCAAAACGAATAACAAGTCTCCATATATCATGATTTGGGAGGTGGTTGGTGGCCCAAAAGAAAAAGCCTGATACAATTTGAATGCTATCAAATGTCTCATTGTGTTCCTTTTCTGAGCTAGGATCCCATTTCCAGTTTGGTGATCTTTCTGAATGGTCCTGACTTTGAGTTCTATCTGATCTTTCTTCATTCATGCTTTGGCTTTTGGGCCAGAAATATCTACAAGTGAACTTACATGCTTTTCAGGAGGCACATATATACAATGCATACATTATATACAATGCTAGTGATTTTCTCTTTGGTTTCTGTTGTAGTGTAACAATGTTTGTTTTGATATGAATGGGGTTTCAGTATGGCCTTGGACAGCCTGGCACTCATTTTATAGACCAGGTTGGCCTTACATTTGGTGGAATATTTTTGTCTGTCTCTTCTTCCTTGACCATTCAACTGTGCTTCAGGGATACTTACACCTCAATTGTGGGCAAGTGTGATCCTGTGAAAGGTATCCATATATATATATATATATATATATATATATATATATATTAAACCTGTTGAGCCATCTTGCTTGCCTCAGTGTACCTATTGAGGGTAAATTTGGTCTTGCAGATTTCGAGGGTGGGGGTAAATAAAAAAATAAAAAGGAAAGGATATGACTGCTTCTAGGTATGGTGTAGGAGAAAGTTTATTATGATAAAAGAGAAAGCATAGACAGAGACAGAGACAGGGAACTCTGGGAGATTCCAGAATGGATATGACCAGACTGAGCTGAGCCTTATAGGGAGAGGAGAGAAAGAGAGGGGAGAGAGGGGAACCATGTGCAGAAGACAGGAAGCCAAAGGTACAAAAAGGATCAGATAACCAAATGTCTCAATTATATAGGGAAGAGCCTTTGGGAGAAGTGCAGCCCAGTCCCTGGGCTGGACAGTTCAGGGTAGAAGGCAGGAATATGTCAGCCATGCCCTGTAACAGGTAGGGACTGAAGGATGCTGGGAGAACCTGGTGGCCAGGTACATAGGCACCTCAGTCATTTGTCCTGGGTGAGACTTAACAGGGGAAGTCTCTGAGACCTCCATTGCCATCAGAGTGACAAAGGAAGTTCAGTTCAACACAACAAAGTAGATGGAATTGGTTCAAACCTAAGGAGTCTAGTGAAAACTTTTCTGGTGATTGTAGGGTAAAAAGTGCTAAGGAAAAACATCTGGCCCCTGACTTGACCCCAAGATCAGGGACAGGGACTTGAAACCCCACCAATCCCTGAGTTTGTCCTAGAATCATGCCACAAAAACCCACCAATCCCAAGCCACTTTGGAAACATCTTCCTCCCCCAAGAACCCCATATAAATCCTGTATTGTGTTCAGTTTGCTGTAGAGGAAGCTGCCCTCCTGGTTTTTCCTTCCCAATAAATACAGAGTGAGGTTTGTTGTGCTGTGTGACGTTACCCTGGAGAAGAACCCAGCTGCAACAACTTTCCCCTAGGGGAGCACTTTGCTAGACCTAAGCAGAGCTATAACAACTTCCATGGGGAAACCCTCCCTTTGCTGGAGCATAGTCATTACCCTAACAATGGGGAAACCTGTCCCTGAAGTAGAGCTTTAAGCTAGCTCAGTGACTGTGATAATCCTTGGCTCCTAACTGCCAAGATGCCTTTCCATCTGAGCTCCAACACTTACAGTAATAACTCAGATCATGTGTGCTCAACACAGCGTATGTAAATCTCTCTCTCTCTTTTCGAGACAGGGTTTCTCTGTGTGGATTTGGAGCCTGTCTGTAGAACCCAAAAGCACTTTTTAGCCCTGTTTTTAGTACTCATGATTTTACGTTCAGCAGCAATTATCCAAATGTGTGCCCAACAGAAGACACTCTTCTATTATCCCCCCCCCTATATTTATTGATGGGAATGAGAACCTAAAGGTGAGCTGCCCTTTTCTCCATTTATATTCTTTTTTTAATTATGTATTTAAACAGATTAAGATTCATTTATTATATTATATTTATTATTATTTTCGAGTTTCTGGATGGTAATACTTTAATTCAGCCCCACCTTAGTCTCTGGCCCATAGCAATGGAATAATGGCTTGACAGTAGTATTTAGAGTGGTCAGGAACCAACCTGGCTAACTTCATTTTGTTTCAGAGTTCATCTACTTCGTTTCCGTCATATAAGAGTTTTCCTAGGTCTTACATACTGCTACCTCGGTGTCAGAACAGACTTGACGTACATCTTTGGTCCACGGCACCAACACAGCTCTGCAAGGCCGATCCAAAAGGATCCAGATCTGTCTCTCTTCCCTTTTTTGACACCAAGGATAATAGGATGAACAGTGAAGATTTTTACTCAGTGACCTTTGTGCTTCCCGGTGCGGTGACGCTGCAAATAAAACTTCTTTGCTGCCCTCGGCATAGCGCTTCTTGTACGATGACTTTCTGGGAAGTGTGGTCCAGTTTAGTCCTAGGAACGACCCAGAGTCGTAGCTCCGTTGTCATCAGAAATCACAAAAGTGACTGTTGAGCTCAACAGAGACCAGCTCACAGACTAGCTCCCAGCGTTCCTCGCACTCCCACGCTCCCCGACTCCCGGCAGCCCCTGCGCTCCTCTCTCAGCGCTCTCCGAGGCCGCAGCCTTTCCCGCGCCTAGCCCCGCCCCGGCCACAGCCGTTAGCTCCCTCAGGCTTGCTCCTGGTCCCGCCCACGCGTCCGCCACGCGCCTCGCTATTGGGCCGCACGCGACTCGCACCGCCGATTGGCGGCCTCCTCAGCCCGCTCCCGGGTCCCCCAATGCGCGGCGGCCGTGCGTCGGGATTGGTCGCGCTCCGATAAGGCCCGCCTTCCTCTCGCCCGCGCGGCAGCGGGTCTCAAGAGCCGAGAGCTTTCGAGGGCCTTGGCCGGTTGCGGCGGCGCCGGGGCGGTGAGGGTCGGCCGTCTGTGGTCGGGCTGCGGGCGGCTCGGGCAGGTCGCGGGCGCCACAGGTAGGTGCGGGGCGCGAGGGGCGCCCCGCGGGCGGCGGGTGCTGCGGCCTGGAGTGGCTGCGCCTTTCCCTTCCTCCCCCCTTCCCGGGCGAGGCCGCAGGCCGGGACTTGGGGCGGGGCACGGCGCGGCGCGCGAGGCGGGCTGGGCCACGCGGAGTCGCGGCCTTTGTGCAGCGGTGGCCGGGCCCGGAGCCCAGGCGTCGTGGGCGTAGGGTGCTGTCGGCCTGGTAATGAAGCCCCTCGGCTGCTGGGCCTGAAGCCATCGTCTCGCCTTCTGGCGGGAGGCGTGTGGGCAGGGGCACCTCTGTCCTGAACTCTGCCTGTTTTGGCTGTTTGGAAAAGCCGAGAAACCCTCCAAGTCTCCACCAAATTGCCCGTGGATGAAGTGTCATGTAGCTTATGAGGATATGGTTTTACAGTAACAATGAACGTGGTAGAATAAATGGGACGTGGCAACCTGTTGACAGCGATACCTGTCAAGTAGTATCCGATGGTCTTGGGTTGCTACATGGTAGGAATTTATTTGCCATCTTGCATGCTTGCATGTACCTCGTTGCCGGATGCAGAGATGTCCTACCTAGGGTTGACTTTTGGAAGCCAATCACTAGGAGGGGCCCACTATCTGCTGGCTCAAACTGGACTCCCAGTCTTGAAAGTGGCTCAGCCCCCACTGTGAGCCTCCACAAACCAAAGGTAGTGAATGGCTGGTGTAGTGAGTGTGGCCTGTAAGTTCAGAAAAAGGATTTGTAGGGTGACAAAGGAATTGATGAGGTCATACTGCCTTTGGGTTGGGCAGGACGATGCAGATGTAGTATTGGTCACCACAGCTATATCCCCATGCCAGTCCAGAAAGTAGGAGTTGTCCAGAGGTGTTGGGTACGCCCCGTGTGGCCAGGGTAGCCAGCTGTGGGCATGCTGCTTGCACACAGTCCCATTGGCAAAGCTAGATCTGCATCCACAGGTTTGGTCTGCTGAAGAACAGTGCATGGCCAGGGGAGCAGGCCATTCACAGTGCTTGTTGTAGTTTACCTTGTAGGAAATGTGATTTTGACTGGTTTGCCCAATTTGGGATTTCTGTTGTCATCATTTCCTTTCCATGTGATCTCTTCTAGTTTTCACATCAACTTTCCTTGACATCTTCTATGTCTCCATCTCCAATGCTGGCCATTCTGATCACTAACCTCCTGCTGCTAGTTGTTTTCACTTTGTCATGGATTGCTTTGACACCAGGTAGTTTGATCCAAGCCAAAGTCCATGCCAGAACCATCCTTATGTCTAAAGTCACCTTGGTGTCTCTCTTAGGTCTTCATGCATTTCTCAGCACGCCTTGCAACCTGTCTCTAAGAAACTGCAACTTAAAGTCCTGGGCCACGCTACCTAGTGAGCCTTTTAATTTTTTCCCCCCTTTCTAATTTGATCACCAGTCTTGCCCTCTTACTAGTTTTTCTGGACACAGTGCAATTCTTTAAATTGCAAGATGTTGTAAAACTAAGTTAATACAGACTCAGGCCTGCTTGCTTGGGTGGCAAAGGGGCTGTACCATTAACTAGTTCTGTGACCTTGAGCAAGTTGTTTAACCTTTCTGTCAGTGCTAGGTGAGTTGCATAAAGTCCTTAGGGCTTGTGAGGGTTGGCTGCTATTGCTACTCATAGATCAATGATACGGCTGTTTTGATCCCCTTCTGTGCAGTATCCTGTTTCTCAAGATAAAAAAGATAAAAAGCAAAGGCTTGCTGACACTTTCCCTCATATACTATCCTAGCTTGGCCACACCATGTCTCTGCCCCAGGGTCTTTGCTTTTCTTCAAGGTGTCTTCTACAATGATCTCCTTTTGCCCTGTTAACACCTTGTTAACATCTGTTTCATCTTTAGGTAGGTACTGTTGGAAGCTGCTTCCTAGCGCCCCCCCCCATTTGTTTTAGCTAGAATATTTGCCAGCATATGACATCATAGATACTTTTCTTGTTATCCATCTTCCCCACTGATAAGTAAGCTCTGTGGGGCAAGTGTTTTGTCTGCCTTGTGCTTAACACATATAAGTGATGTGTGCCTTATGGAAGGCATTCAGCAAATAGTTGATTGATATATTGAGTAAGCTTACAGAGGGAAAAAGTCAGAAATGTTTCTGCTGAGCCTAAGAGCTAGACAATTTTCCTGCTACTGCAAGATGTATACCTACCATTTTTCCAGGGCCTCAGGGTCCCACCTGTACTGTGTATCTCTTTAAAGCTCCCATTGCCTTTAACACTTACTAATGTCTTCTTATTGTTTTCATTTTGTAGTTCTTCACTGGCTTCTTAGCTTTTAACATGTAGCATGCTTTTCCATCCTGTACCACTCTTTGTCTTCAAACCTGACTATTTGAGTCTTCTTCCCAATAGCATATTCTATCTGGGAAAGCACAGATTTGACTTCCTGACCACCTGGTAGGTGGTATCTGCACCTACCAGATCCTGTCCTGGTCTAAGTGTGTTGACCTGTGTGCCCTCTGCAGTGGTCCTTTGGTTGCCAAAACTGACTTTGCCCCTTTGGTCTCCTTTCTGACTCCTAAGCACCTTTGGCAACACTTTTAGAGAGGTAGTTTGTTAAATTCCCATTGAGTTGAAGACTGTTAGGCCATTGTAGGTCCTAGAAAATAAAGTGATAGTATAGCTTTACCAGCCAGCTATGTTTAGGCCATGGGATCCTTGTCTCTCAGAGTAGACTGTAAGAGAATATTTAAATGAGTTAATTTAACCTAAACAAGCCTCTGGCTTTTAGTTTGTACCTTCAGCAAGGCATAACCACCCCACTTAATCCCTTCATTGTAAGCTGCTTATATAGATGATGTTTTCTGTCTCTTGTCCTCTCTGGGGTCTTAAGAATATGAGTTGTTGGGGCTGGAGAGATGGCTTAGAGGTTAAGAGTACTGGCTTCTCTTCCAGAGGTCCTGAGTTCAATTCCCAGCAACTACAAAGTGGCTCAGAACCATGTATGGTGGGATCTGACGCCCTCTTCTGGCATAAAGGTGTACATGCAGATAGAGAGAGCACTCATACATAAAGTAAAAAATCTTTTTAAAAAAAAAAAAAAAAAGTTAAAAAAATGAGCTGTGTAGGTACAACCAAGCTGTCACCCATGGGCATGGTCGTGTGTGTATATCTGCACCTGCACCAGTGTGCATGGCATGTGCATGTTTCTGTGCATGTAGGAGTGTGCATGTGTGTGTGCACGTGTTTCTGCCAATAGCCTTTCTGTGGACCTCTGGTTTTGTGGCTAGTCTATGATCTGCCTTCTCTGTTGCGTCATTCCTCTTTTCACGCATCCTCTGTAGCAGAGCTTCCTAGGATCATATCCTTCCTTCCCTCTTGTGGTTTTGGTGCTTACTCCCGGTTCATGTGGTCGTCTCCACCAGACCTCTTCAGGGCTCCAGAGTTTTGTGGCCTGAGTGCTTGTGAGACAGGGCTGGCTGCCTGCAGCATCCCTCTATTCTTCTCTCTAGGCTTCTGCCTAGGTACCAGAGTGTGTCTGCAGAGAAGCCTTTTTCTTCACCTCCTTTTTTCTTCTTTCCACCCTATAGGGTCTGCAAGCATAGACAATTCCTGTGACACTTTCTTACTGTTTCCAGAGCTGCTTCTACATCTTTGTTTTGGAGAACTGTCCCAACACCTGGTGCAGTCACCTATACCTGGTATAGTTGTGAGTCTTCTCTATAAGGAGAGTTGCTTCCCTCTTGGTAGTTCACTATCCTCAGCCTAGAGCTAGGCTCCTGGTGGCACCCTTGACTCTACCTTTTTCCTTTATTGCCCTGATTACCCCCAATATTAGGCTCCCTTCCCAACAGACACCCTCCCTCTACTGGGAATGGATCTATGCTGCCACTCCTGGTGACCTCAGCACGCTGCATCACTGTCCTGTCCACGTGCCACGTTGTGGGCCCAGGAGAGGGGGTCCATGGGTAGCAGAGTGCCTGGCCATATCTCTGAGGTCCCTAGTGCCACAGAGTTGAGCTGAGGGTCTCGCTCACCCTCTGACTGACCCAGCTCTTGAAGGTGAGTGGATTGATAGCCTGAAGGAGACCAAGCACTCTGTGTGTTCCTGAAATGGTGACCTCCCACTGCATGCTTGCTTATCCACTAGGTTGAATTATGGGAGTGCTGTGGGAAAGTTTAGCTTTTTATTTTTAGCCTTAATCATTTTTGAGCTGTAAGACTATATTTTTGTGCCTCTGATACAGGGATTAAAGAGAATAGTTGATAAAAAAAAAATATTTAATTTAGGGCTTAAAACTTAGATTCTGAAGAAAACCAGTGAGGTTTTTTTCCCCCTGGTGTCTAGAAGGTTTTCTTGAAGGCAGTTAAGAGAGCCCTTTACTACATCATAGATAACATTTGACTTTTAACTTGGTACCAGAGAAGTGAAAATTTTCTGTCATTTTGTGACGATATTTTTAAATTTCTTTGCAGGTGGAAGAAGAAAGGTGCCACTGTGGCATGAAGATAGACTCACTTAGACGCCAATCTTTTAAGCTGAGTGCATTGTGATTTCCAATAATTGAGGCAGTGGTTCTAAAAGCTGTCTACATTAATGAAAAGAGCAATGTGGCCAGCTTGACTAAGCCGCCAGTGTGTGCAGCGCGGGCAGGACGCCACCAGGTCTCGACGGACTTGTGCATGTTAGCAGTATAGATTTATGTAAGGTGGTTTAAAACTCTGGTGTTTTAAAATAGTCTTAACTGCTCATAATATGGAGACATATGAGAATCCCTCTCCTCTCCCGCGTGAGCCCGCAGGAGAAGCGATGATGGAGAACCGAGCTTGCCCCTTCCAAGTGCTGCCCCATGAACAGTCTCCACCACCTCCCCTGCAAACGTCCAGTGATGCAGAGGTAATGGACGTTGGCTCTGGTGGTGATGGACAGTCCGAACCTCCTGCCGAGGACCCATTCAACTTCTACGGAGCTTCTCTTCTCTCCAAAGGATCCTTCTCTAAGGGCCACCTCCTCATAGACCCGAACTGTAGTGGCCACAGCCCACGCACTGCCCGGCACGCACCCGCAGTCCGGAAGTTCTCCCCTGACCTTAAATTGCTTAAGGATGTAAAGATTAGTGTGAGCTTTACTGAGAGCTGTAGGAGTAAGGACAGGAAGGTGCTGTACACAGGAGTAGAACGCAGCACTCGGGCTGAATGTAGCCTACTCCTTAGTCCTGTCAGTGGGGACGTGCATGCTTGTCCCTTTGGCGGGAATGTTGGTAATGGGATAGGACTAGGGGGTGAGAGTGCAGATAAGAAGGATGAGGAAAATGAGCTGGATCAGGAAAAGAGAGTGGAGTATGCAGTGCTCGATGAGTTAGAAGATTTTACTGACAATTTGGAGCTAGATGAAGAAGGAACAGGCGGGTTCACGGCTAAAGCAATCGTTCAAAGAGACAGAGTGGATGAAGAGGCCTTGAATTTCTCCTATGAGGTATGTTGGTGACCTGTTCTCTGGAGGGCTCTGAGCAAAACCCAAAGAGGTTTGGAAGTGGCTTTGTCTTTTGAAAGCAGGGAAATCAAAACAAAACCTGGTATGAGGATAAATAATATTAGTGTGGAAAAGAGAAGGATGTAAGGAGTTATCACTTGTAAAGTTTCTTAGTGGAAAGTTTGGCTAACATTGAGCCGAATCTCTTTCCAACCTGAGTCAGCAGGTGCTGCTGCAAAGCCTCTTTGGCTGGGTGTGCTCCTGGACCAGGCGTGTTGGTTTCACTTGTCATTTCATCATGTTTGTTTTTCAGATGATCAAATACCAGCAGGGCATACCCAGTCCCTGTTGAGGGTCTTTCTGTGTATTCCCTCACACGTGTGAAACTTGTCCTTGGTACGAAAGCACAGAAGACTGTAGTATTTGAACACCTTGTTTTGCAGGATGACTTTGACAATGATGTGGATGCTTTGCTAGAAGAAGGTCTTTGTGCTCCCAAGAAGAGGCGAATGGAGGAAAAATATGGCGGAGACAGTGATCATCCATCTGATGGAGAGACAAGTGTTCAGCCAATGATGACCAAGATTAAAACAGTGCTCAAGAGTGAGTGAGCTGGTCACAGAAGTTTTTTTTCCTAGAATATTGTGGGAGTTCTCTGGTGAGACACAGGTTTAAGTATAGAATGGGAGGTGAAAAGAGAACAAATTGGACACAGGTTCTCACTCAGACCCACAACCCAGATTTAATCTTGATAAATTCTGTGGAAGCCACAGAGGCTACAGAGGATCCTTGAATGTGGTGCATCAATGTGTGCTAAGATATAAGACCAGGAGCCTGCAGATCATGGAGGCCAAGGTCAGGTTGGTTTTTGATGAGTTGGGAGGTTATAGTTGCCATCTAAGTTTTGTTTTTGTTGCAGGTAAATCAGGAAAGCACCAGAGTCAGGTTAATGTTGGCTTCTGGGCTACAACATGGCACTTGGCACTGTGGGTCAGTGTGGGAGCTCTGTGAATAGAAGTAGCAGTGTTTGGGAAAATGTGCAGAATGGCACTTACACCTGCATCTGGTGACAGTGGGAGTAGCTGGTGAATACCCATGGTTGTGTTATCAGGCTCTTGCCAGTACAGGGAAAGTGTAGGGCAAGTTACATGAGCTTCTGTGTAGACTTGGTTTAGTGAACCTATTATTCTTGTAAGGCTGCCAGGATTTTTAGGGGTAGGGTTTGTAAGGCACTTGGGCTCAGGCACATATGTACTTGAGACCCCTGGAGAGAAGGTGGAGAGCTGCTGAGGAGATGAAAGGGTCTGCAAGGCTAGGTACCAGATATTGCTGCACACGGTGGTAGGAACTGAGCAGTGCAGATACCATGATAGGCAATTTTAGACCAAGTGGATTTGGGGCTACAGCTTCTGGAAAGGTCCAGGTGTTCCTATGCTTCCAGGAGTCTAATGTTAAGCTTCCCACAGAGCATCGGTAGGCCTTGCTTATTACCTTCCTAGGAGGGGTTGAGTCAGGAGCTTGCTGTTTACAGCTCTTTAGACAGCTTGGTGGACTGTCACAGATAAGTAGCTGGGATAAACCTGTCTTATATTGTGCTTGGATCCATAATTTGTTTGTTGCTTTTCCTGAATTATGTACAGCAGCTCCTCTTTGGTCAAGTTTCTCGAAGGAGTACTCATGGGTACACTTCTGACTTGCAGGATTCCCTCCAAGTCATACTCTGATGGTGTATGACTTGGAGGTCAGAGCTCCCGGGGTCAGAGCTTAGCCCAGTGATGCTCCTGCCCTTCTCAGAGTCCACAGCACCTTTTTAAATCATGCCTAGTGTTCAGGGTTCATTTATGTATATTTTCTTTAGTTTCTAGATATCAGATTGCTCCTAATACCTGTAAGAACAAGCTTTGTCATTGAAGAAAGACAAGTTGAAAACGAGTATGGTACTTTATTCTTAAAACTGCCAGTAAAGCAGAGAAAGGGTTGGAAGCAGTGTTTTTGTTTGTTTGTTTGTTTGTTTGTTTTTTGTTTTTTTTTTTCTTATAGTGTCCTTTTGGCGGGGCAGGGCACAGGGTTTCTATGTAATGATAGCTGTCCTGGAATTCACTATAGGCTGGTCTCTAACTCCCAGAGATCCACCTGCCTTTGCCTCCCAAGTTTAGAGGCGTACTCTACCATGCCCAGTTTTCTTTATTTTAGAGACTTATTTATTTTAATGTTTGCATGTATGTGTGTGCACTGTGGAGACCAGTGCATCATATCGCTTGGAGCTATGAGTTGGCAGATGTGAGCTACCATGTGAGTGCTGGGCACCAAACTTGGGTCCCCTGCAAAAGCAGTAAGTGCTCTTAACTGCTGAGCCATCTCTTCAGCTTGATTTATTTGTTTGTTTAATTGTTTATTTATTTATTTATTTGATTAATTTATTTTTAAGATGGTGCTGTGGAATCAAACACAGGACTTGGCATATAGTAGTAACATAGTATTATTTAATAATATGTGCCTGATCACCAGGAATAGTGGCTGACACATTTTCAGATTATTAGCAAAGTTTACTCACTCCTCAGGTAACTGTTACCATAGCTGAGAAGGTAGGATAAGTCCAGGATCCACTGCTGTTAAAGTGTATTAAAGAAAAGCTAGGGTAGGGACTATTTGGGGCTTCTTGTACATTGGTTCTCCATGTAGAAGTTCTTACCTTGCCCTACATACTATCCTAGGGGTGCAGTTGGGGCCTATAAGGCAGATAGAAACTTGGCAAGACCTGTACAAAAACATGTTCAAGAGGCATTGTGTAACAATCTTGTGTTTATGTAGGTCGTGGCCGTCCACCTACAGAGCCATTGCCTGATGGATGGATCATGACTTTTCATAATTCTGGAGTCCCTGTATACCTGCATAGAGAGTCTCGAGTGGTTACCTGGTCCAGACCCTATTTCTTGGGAACAGGAAGTATACGGGTAGGGGAATTGTCCATCATCTATTTAGCCTTGCCAGTTCTCAGTGCTTGTCTGCATGTGTTGAAATGCAGTCAAACTCCAAGTTGTCCTAATAACCCCTGTTTCAATTTTACTGTTTACAGAAACACGATCCTCCTCTAAGCAGCATCCCCTGTCTGCATTATAAGAAAATGAAGGACAATGAGGAACGTGAGCAAAGCTGTGATCTCACACCCAGTGGGGAGGTGTCACCTGTCAAGCCCCTGGGTCGGTCTGCAGAGATGGATTTCCCTTTGGAAGAGCCTGACTCCATGGGTGGAGACTCGGGGTCTCTGGATGAGAAAGACCCATTGGGGGGTGAGGCAGCCCCTGGAGCCCTGGGACAAGTGAAGGCTAAAGTTGAGGTGTGCAAAGATGAATCAGTTGGTAAGTGTTCTGAAGAACTTTCTTCCCTCTTTGCTACCTGAGTTTTTACTCCTACCACATGCTGGGCATTCCTGGTTGTATCTGAAAGGGGACCTTTGCATGTACAGTTCATATGCCAGACAGGCCTCTCCCCTGTTTTCAAGAGCACACCTGAGCTAGCTCTGCAGGGCCTTACTGCCAAACGCTTCAGTAGAGATGATTATGGCAATGCCAACTAGTCTTTCAGTGTGACTTTCTCTGAAGTCTTGCTCTTTCAGTACAGTGTGCTCCTGTGACATTGTTTACATTTATAGCATGAGCCTACAGCCATAAATTCAACACCAAGGAACTGCCATTCTTCTCTGGCTAGTTCCCTCACCTTTTTCTTGTTTTTGATGCAGGGTTCTGCTTTTTGCCTTTATAAAGAACTGTGCAGTGCTCTTGATTTTTGCATTTGTTTTTGGTTATATGCTTGTATTTCTTATTCTGTCTTGTGCCTATAGCTTAGTTCTATCCCTTAGATCCCTAGTGGTGTCAGAGCTCTTTGGACCCACCTGATGAAAGAGTCACTTCCAAAGAGGAATTGAAGCTTTCAGGGTTAAGTTTGTGTATATGCTGCACAGCTGAGTGGGGGCTGCCTGGAAGAGGAAGCTGCTGTTGGGTAGGAGTAGCATGGTCTGGGAAGAGGTACATCAGTGTAGAAGCCCTGAGGAGGTAGAGAGCCACCTGGATAAGGTTTGTTACTGACTTTGAAGGGCCAGAGGCAAAAGTGAAATGGTCAGAGAGATGGTAGACACCTGCTGTTGGCAGTCAGGTACTTTCTATTTTGTGTGTGTGCGTGCTCGTGTGAGTTTGCTTTGTTATATTTATACCCCTTCAACCCCATATCATTTTTGTATTGATTTTTAGTCCAGATAAAATAATGGTATACCCAGGAGTCTATCCATAAGGTACTTCCCAGAATGATTTGAAGTAGATGTGAAAAGTCTAATTTTTTTTTCTTTGATTTTGAAAAAGATGGCAAAAGGGAAATGGGTATCATGTGTCCTGGACGTGTTTAATGGGGGTTGTCATTATACACAGGGCTGAGAAAAACATGGTTCTTGTGTTGGAAATCTAATAATGTGGTTCACTGGTATGTATATTGGACAGATCTGGAGGAATTTCGTACCTACCTGGAGAAGCGTTTTGACTTTGAGCAAGTAACTGTGAAAAAATTCAGGACTTGGGCTGAGCGGCGTCAGTTTAACCGTGAGATGAAGCGGAAGCAAGCAGAGTCAGAGAGGCCCATCCTGCCAGCCAACCAGAAGCTCATTACTTTATCTGTGCAAGATGCACCTACAAAGAAAGGTGAGCTGTGCTTGTACTGTTAACATCAGCAGATGGAACATATCATTGTCATTTAATTTACTTTGTCTATGTTTATGAGTGCACTTACCCCAAAGCTGTAATGCAGAGGCTGCCATGTTCTTATTGGTAAGCCCCTAAGGAGTGGCTCAGTAATGTGGATGGGCCCAGTTCCTGAGATAGTCCTTTTTGTCACAGAATTTGTCATCAATCCCAATGGGAAGTCTGAGGTCTGCATCCTGCACGAATACATGCAGCGTGTCCTCAAGGTCCGCCCAGTTTATAATTTCTTCGAATGTGGTAAGTTCAAACCCACTTTGTTTCAGCTCTTGAAGACTCTTATATATCATTTTACTTGTGGCTAGAGGTGGGAATGATGAGTATATTGGCCCTGTTGGGTTAAATATCATGCAAGGCAAGAACAAAGAGAGGTGTGGTACAGATAGGTGAGTTACTTTTCATAGCAGTGACCCTTGTCTGAGAGGGGATGGCTTAGCTTTTCCTTTTGAGTTTGTCCTATTTTCCCACTTCCCCATTTTTCTTCTCTGCTCTGCCTTAGTAGCTCCTGACTTGTCAAGAGCAGTCTGTAATAAAGGCCTTTCTGTTGTGCATTGAATTCTTTCCCGGTCTTTCTGTCCTGTGTCCGACACTCCCACCCCCATCCCCCACCCCCCAATAAAGAAGGAGCCTTGATCTTACCACACTTCCTGACAGCTCTGTCTTCTGTGGTTTCCTCTGTATAGTTCATGAATGCTGGTGTGATTGCCCTTGGGATCTGAGACCTGGGATCACTCATTATTGGGGGGTGCTGTTTCTTAGACGTCCTTTGCCATTCTTGACATTCATATTTGTCTTTCAGAGACCTTATCCCTACCTTGTCCCTCCCTGTACTGGGCAGCTCTGCCTGTAGCTCTGTTTCCCCTTAGGATCATTTCCCATAATAACCCATACTCTTCAGTCATCCCATCTGTGCCCCTTGCTGCCTGTCTCCACACCTCCCAGCCTTGTAGGCACATCTCAAACAAGCATAGATATGCTTTATTCAGGGGTATCTTGTCAGGCAAAGCTGACAGATTTTCTGTATGCATGTTCTTCATGTCTCAACAAGTGTGTTTTTAAAACAAGTAATTTTAATTTTAAGAGAATCCAAGTGAGCCCTTTGGTGCCTCGGTGACCATTGATGGTGTGACTTACGGATCTGGAACTGCAAGCAGCAAAAAACTTGCGAAGAATAAAGCTGGTAATGTGGTTTGCTTGGCCTATTAGTTATTTTTCTTGTTGCTATGATAAGATACACTTAAAAAAGCGAGTGGGTTTTGGCTCATGAAGGGCATGGTGTAGGAACTTGAGGGTGTTGCCAACATGGCATCAAGAGCTAACAATGATGAATGCCAATGCTGAGCTTTCTTCTCTCTCTCTTGTTCAGCCCAGAACATTAGCCTTTCCCACCTTCGTTAACTATGTCTAGATATTCATCCACATGTATGCCCTAGAGACTAACTTCATTTAGGTAGTGATCACAGGCATGTCCAGAAGTTGGTAATTAGCATTAAATATCACTTATGATATATTAGAAACATGCTGCCTCCTGGGTTTACCTCATTCTCATTAGCAAGGGGCTGGGTAATGAGTAGGTTTTTAGGGGTATGGGTATGACATTTATTCTTGTAATCTATTTTTTAATGTGCTTTTAAAAAAGAATTTATTTTTTTGTGGTGTGTCTGTGTCTGTGTGTCTTCATGTGAACTACTTATGTACTGGTGCCTTCAGGCCAGAAGAGGACATTGGATCCTCTGAAATTGGAATTAAAGGAAGTCAGGAGTCACCTGATATGGGTGCTGAGAACCAAACCCAGAGCAGCAAGTACCCTTAACTCTTACTGAGCTATCTCTATCTCCTCCTTTGATTTTTAAAACGTAATAGTGGTACATGACAGTATTTCTAGTACTTGAGAAGCTGCTATAGGACCATTGGACTATTGTCAGTTTCAGGCTAGTCTTGGTTGTAGTGCAAGAGTGTCTCAAAACTAAGGGCTGGGGATGTAAGCTGTAGAGCCCCTGTACTCCCAAAGATAAAATATAATAACTATGTGCTTGTTGTGAATGATTTAAACTAAGAAAGTAAAAAGACAATGATGAGTTAGAAAGGTAGCTCAGTAGTTAAGAACATGTATTGTTCTTTAGCGGAACCATGTTTGGTTTCTCTTACTTTACTACTACTGACAAAGCACCATGACCAAGACAGCTTTAGAATAAAGCATTTAATTGGGGCTTGTGATTTTGGAAGGTGAATTTATGACCATGGTGGCAGGGAACATGGAGGTAGGCAGGCATGGTCCTGGAGCAGTAGCTGAGAATTTATATCTGATTTGTAAGCATGAGGCAGAGAGAGCTAACTAGGAATAGTGTGGGGTTTTGAAGCCTCAAACCCAGCCTCTATGGTACATCCTTCATCGAGGACATGCCTCCTAGTGACTAAGCATTCAAAATTAGGAGACTATAGGGGCCATTCTTGTTCAAATCACAATCCCCAGAACCCACGTGGGGCAGCTTACAAATACCGTAACTTTTGCTCTAGGGGGATCTAATGCCTCTGGTTTCTGCACATACATATATACATAATTAAAATAAGATTCTAGTGGGCTATATGCTAACACCTTCAATCCCAGCATTCGGGAGGCAGAGGCAGGCAGATTTCTGTAAATTTGAATCTAGCCTAGTTTATAGAGTGAGTTCCAGGATAGCCAAGGTTCTGTCTCAAAACACAAACAGGTGTTTTTTGTTTTTTGGTTTTTTGTTGTTGTTGTTTTTTTGTTTTTTGTATGTTTTTGTTTTTTAGGACAGGGTTTCTCTGTGTAGCCCCAACTGTCCTGGAACTTGGGTCTGTACATTAGACTGGCCTTGGACTCACAGAGATCTGCCTGCCTGTCTCCCAAGCACTGGGATTAAAGGTGTGAGCCACCAGCACCTCACCCCCACCTCAGATTTTCATTTTTTAAAGTTAGACTATAGTAGAGGGCCTCTTTATGCTTAATGACAGCAAGGTCAATGTTTTCTGTTCATGTTCCAGCTAAACACAGATTTGGGTATGCTTAGAGCCTATGGAGCCATGTGTAGTAATATGCAGTTTTGTTATTTTTTATATTTGTTCTTTGAGACAGGGTTTCTCTGAGTGTTGGGATTAAAGCATTCACCACCACACTTGGCATGCAAGTTTGTTTTTAAACAGCAAAAGGTGGGCATGCTAAGAGGAAAAAAAAGGCAGATTGTCACCAATTCCAGGGTTTTTGATATTTATATAGACTGTTTCCTGAGTCCTTCAAATTTCAAATTGGGGATTAGATAGGTGTTGCACACCATGTTCATCCCAAGAAAAATGGATGTTTTCCTTTAAAAGACCCATTGTGCCATACCTTTGCCTTTTGCCTCCATAGAGGAATAGACAACATTTTTGCACCAAGCCATTTTGCTCAGCATTGGGGCTGTTTGGACTTTTCCAAGTAGTGGATACATTGTAGATTAGTGTTAGGTATACTTCTGGCCCTGGCTAGTACAGGGCCATTCTTGAACTTTATCCTATGGACATGTCTTCTAGAACTGGTCTCTATACAGAACAGGAGACATGCCAGTTTTCTCAATCTTACTGGGTCTTGGGGACAGGAGGAGGATATTCTGCTTGTAAGAATCAGATCAGAGTGTTCCTCTGTGCTACTTTCTTTTTGTGGCCAATGCTGAGGACCATAAGAAATCTTTCTTCATCACGTTACTGTCCTCTCTTTAGCTGCCCCTAGCTTGCATATTTTTCCTCTGTCTCCAGGAACCCCTAATTATTTTTGTTAACTTACTCATGCAGAGCTAGGGACTGAGCCAGGTCTTGCTTGACATGCTAGACAAAGTGTTCTACCACTGAGCTAGCCTCTAGCACCTATTCATTTTAGAAAGATTTAGCCTAAAAAGACTCAACAAATTGTTGAGACTTTGAGCAGATAACTTTTGAGTTATAGGGCCTGGCAGAAGAATGAAAATATCTGCAGACTTTTCCTAAGCTACTCCTTACAAGGTCACCTGTCTCTGTGCTGGGCTTTGTTCCTCTGCTAGTTCCAGTTACTCTCTCTAGATATCTGCACTGGGATGTCTTACCAACACTACTGTGCTGGACCAGACTGAGCCATTACTGTTAACAGGTAGTGGCCTGTTCATGTGGGTGCCACCTCATATTCTGCCTTATACAAGCTTTTTCTATAATAGTTCCTCAGGTATGTACCATCTACCTGTTCATGGTAGCTGCTCTCCATATGTTGTGGTCTGGATGTCTGTAGCAGTCTGCTGTCAGGCCTCCTTGGTTCTAAGTTTTTTTTTTTTTAATATGCTACAATTTGATTAAAATATATGTGAGTTCCTCCCTTGATAAAATTGGTATATGAAACTTCTACCATCTCACTGTCCCTTATTCAGAATGCACTTGTTCTTTATTCTTTCCAATTCTACCTCTTAAAGTGTTATTACTGCTTCTGGCTACAAGTGTGGGAGCCAGCATGTAGCTCACTGCTAGCTGGGCAGCAGGCCTGGTTTTCCTTTGGGCTTAAGCCCTCACCTCACACTTTTTCTTTTTGTAGCCCGAGCCACACTGGAAATTCTCATCCCTGACTTTGTTAAACAGACCTCTGAGGAGAAGCCCAAAGACAGTGAGGAACTGGAGGTGAGTGTGTGGTGATCTTGTTCTGCTGAGAGCTGCAACTGTCATACAGCTACTGACCCCATTGCCTGAACCAGGGTTGCACACTATGTCAAGGGTGTAGTCATTAGCCTGTAAGAGGAATTTGCTTGTCTTTGTGAAGGTAGAGAGAAAGTCTTGAAGAATTTTATCCTTTTGTTTGTAGTGTACACATAGATCTTTGATGGAAATGAACCTAGTAGAGTATAAGATTGAGATTGTTGTTTATGTTAGAAATCTCTTAGGATAAATAAGGTTCTATGTCTATTCACAGTAAACAAGTTTTATCTTGATGTCTTTACTGTCTGTTTGGATTTTCTTGAGGTCACCAGTCATTTTAAAACTATTCTTTGCAGTTCTTTGACCTTTGAACCCTTATATCATCTTTGGACTCAGTTATAAGAATTGTGTTGCCTTGGCTTTTCAGGATTCTGGTGTTTCTACATTGTATCTTGCTTATCTGTCAGGATAGGTTATCTCTCTTCATGTTTTTAAATTTTTATTTAAATGGGAGGCAAAGGCAGGCAGATCTCTTGAGTTTGAGGCCAGTCTGTTGTCTGTTCTACATAATTAGTTCCAAGCCAGCCATTGACTATACAGTGAAACCCTGTTTCAAAAAAAAAAAAAAAGAAAGAAAGAAAGAAACAATTTTATTTATTTATTTATTTAAATGGATTTTAAGATTTTCGGGTGTTATTAGTCTTGGAGTCATGTTCCATATTTGCACTAAGAGAAAACAGACAATGGTAATTAAAAAGTTACTCCATTTCTGTATTTTATTTATGTTTTATATCATTTATTGTGTGTGGCTGCATGCAAGCTCTGGTGCAAGGATTGAGGTGGAAGAGCAGCTGTAGGAAGTGAGCTCTTCCTCCACCATATGCTCTGTAGGACAGGAACTCAGGAACTCAGGCCCTCAAGCTTGAGTGGCAAATGCTTCTGCCATCTTGTATCCCTTAGCTGCATTTAACTATGAGGGAGGTAAGAAAAGGAGAAAGGGTGTATGGTGTAAAGGGATAAGAAGTCATGGCTTGGTTGTGGTGTAGTACTGCTTGACTGAAATCTTCATATTTGGGAAGTAGAGGCAGGAGGACAAGGGCAATCTCAAAGTCAACTTGAGCTCCATGAGACCATGCCCCCCCCAAGAAAAAGTGATCATAAAGGAGCACATAGAAAAGTAAGAAAGACAATACAATCAGAAGGAAAGAAGGAAGGGAGCAGACAAAGCAGTACAAGGGAGTGCTGAAATTTTAAAAAGTGGCATGCCATGCGACAGCTTGGGTGGAGGGTTTGTTTTTTTTTTTTTATATTTAACTTTATTATATGTGCATTGGTGTGAAGGTATCAGATTCCCCTGAAACTGGAGTTACAGATAGTTGTGAGCTGCTATGTGGCTGCTGGGAATTGTACCCATATCCTCTGGAAGAGCAGCTAGCATTCTTAACCTCTGGGCCATCTCTCCAGCCTGGGTGGAGGGTTTTTTAATTAGGGGAAAGTGAATGGGGAAGAGGGGGGGGGGAGGGAGACTACCCTCTGAGAACAGGAATGCAGAGAAGGAGGAGGGAGAGGAGAGAAGTGGGAGGTAGGGAGGGCCCTTTTAAAAGGGAGCTGAGTGAATGCACAGGTGGTGCACTTAGTGGCTGCAGCTGAGGGCATATCTTGTCAGAATCTCAAGGACAGGCCAGTACAGATGTCTGAATGCCAACAGAGAGGATGGATCATTTTTCTCCAGGATTATTTATAGAGGTGAGTGAAGTCTAAAGCAAGTCAGAGAAGACGGACTTTTTTCAGCCTGCATTTTTGGGTATGAAGTCCTGGCTATGCAGCAAGTGCAAGAGCCTCCCTCAGACTACTTCTGTTAGCCCAGCTAAAAGACATTGTCTCCCTCTGCACCAAAGACCCTCTGGTGGGTTTGTGGTGGGCAGTTCTTTTGTGTATTGTATTTGTATGCATATGCTCTCTCTCTCTCTCTCTCTCTCTCTCTCTCTCTCTCTCTCTCTCTCTCTCTCTCTCCCTCTCTCTCTCTCTCTCTCTCTCTCTCTCTCTCTCTCTCTCTCTCTCTCTCTCTCTCTCTCTCTCTCTCTCTCTCTCTCTCTCTCTCTCTCTCTCTCTCTCTCTCTCTCTCTCTCTCAATAACCTCAGATATTGCACCTCACATTTTTTGAGAGGGTTTTGTTAGCTTGGAATACCCAGTAGATTAGGCTGCTTGGCAGGTTCTAGGGATATATATGTCTTTTCCTGCCTAGTTCATCGCCGTGCTTAGAATTGTTTTTAACGCTGGTTCGGGATATTCAGAAAGAACTTTGCTAACTGACCTGACTCCCCAGCCCCTAGACTGGGAAATTCTGCCTAGCAGCAGTTGTTTTTCTCCACTCTCAGAGTATACAAAGTAGTCAGGCCAAAGCAGTTTATACTGATTGGCTAATGGCTCATCTTAACTGTCATGGCCTCAGTTCTGTCGTGCACCCCACTTGTATTCACACACAGCTAGCTCTCTCTTATTAGCTATTTGTTTTGTAGCTTCCTTATCTACTTGCCACAGTTGACACATACCACCTAAGTATATCTGTTTCAACCTGAGTCACTTCCAGTTTTCCAGGTTCACACTCATTTGTTTTGTTTTCCCTGTATTTAAAATACTACTATGTCATTTCTCCTCCCTCCAGCCTCTCCGGTGCCCTCCCCAACACATTCTTGGCGTAATCACTTGCTTAACTAGTGGAGAGGAGCCGGCTTTGGAATTTACAAGGTCTTCTCTGCCCAGCTTAATGGTATATGAGACCTCTCTTGAGATTATTCCCCTTGACAGCAGTGAGCAAGCTAGGAAGTGCTTTATTACAGGATTTTTCTCTAATATTTTCCATAAATTTATTTGTGTATGTGCATGGAAGTCAGAGGATAACTCGTAAGAATTAGTTCTGGGGATTGAATATAGACTGTCAGACTTCTTCCTACTTTGATGTCTGCTTAGCCCTAGATGAAGGAGTCTTGATTAACCTCCTAGTAGGTAGTATGTTAGACTATATGTCTTTTATCCTTTCTGGTTTCTGATAAACTTTTGGGTTGGATAAAAGTATCACAGAATTAAGCTCTGTTGGGCCATACAATAAAACTTGTTTCAAAAAACAAAACACTAAAGACTGGGGCATATGTAGCTTGATATACTTATTGATATTTTAAGTTGTCCTGAAGTTTTCTGAAATTATTTTTGTTCCCCAGACTAGATGATCTTGATAGACCTATCTTTATATTTGCTGATAGTTTTTCTGCCTATTTAAATCTACTGGGAAACACCTCTAGTGAACAATTAATTCATAATCCCCACTCTGCCCTTCCTGTGTTAGGAATGGGATCTGGGACTTAGACATGGCCATATCTCCAGCCTCCCCCCACCTCAGCCCATGTATGTCTGTCTGTCTGTCTTTTTTGAGACAGTGTAGCCTGGCTGGCCTGGAACTCTCTAGTAGGTCAGGCTGACCTTAAACTCCTAGGTGCTGGGATTAAAAGCCTAACCATCAGTAGTTAAGAACACAAACTATTCTTGCAAAGGACCCAAGTTTGGTTTCTAGCATCCACATTGGGTGGGTCATAACCACTGGTAACTCCACTTTCAGGGGATTCAGTACTTATTGGCCTTACTGGGCACATTGACTCACATTGCCACACACACACACACACACACACACACACACACACACACATACACAAAAACATAATTTTAAAATGATAAAAAAGTAAACAGTAAAGTTAAAAATAAGAGTAGAAGATCGAGAAATGCTTGAATACTTACTTGCTCTTCTTGCAGAGGACCTAGATTCAGTTCTCTGCTCCTCCCTTCCCACAGCCCCCAGTTTTAGAGCTGATGTTCTTTTCTAGGCTCCATAGCTGCTGTACATACGTGGTACACAGACATACATACAGTCAAAACATCCATACAGATAAATAAAAACAATCTCATATGGGAACTCAAGGACAATTTATTGGCATTACAGAGCAAAGAATGGGACCGACAAGCTAGGGGTTTCATCAGCTGCCTGTACAGGAGGGAGATGGATGAAGGACAGAGAGAATGAGAACAAGTGAAGACAAGGCATACCAAGACAAAGGAATTTGGTGCCATGGGCCTTTGTCCTGTGTAGGGTTGTCCTATGTAGGACAGAAGTTGATGTCTGATGTCTCCTCAACTGCTTGCTTCTCTACTTTTTTTTTGAGAGAAGGTCTCACTGTGTAGCTGTTTTGTTGTTCTGGAACTCACTATGTATCAAAGGATAATGAATGACCAATTGTATCTGTTGCTATCAGTTTACTTCCTAGTTCTTTTTAATTTACTGGTTTGTGAATATACAGTTTTGTGTGTGCATTTGTATGGGGGCTTATGCTCATGTTGTGTGTGGTTGCGCATGTGGAAGCCAGAGGACATTTCATGGAATTCATTCCCTCCTAATTTTACTTTGGTTCCAGGGACTCAGTTCAGATAAGTAGGTTTGTGTGATAAGCACCTTTATTGCTGAGCCATCTTGCTGGCCCTTCTTTTGGGCCAATTTAAAGTCGTATTACTGGTTTATCTTTAACCTAGCAGTTAGTTATAAACAGCAGTGGATCTTTGTCACTGAAGTACTTGTGCATGCTTATTTATACTCTTAACAATAGAAGGCTAGCTCTTAAAAAATTATTTATAAACAGCTTGGGATACCCCTTTCCCCCCAGCTTTGTAGAGAAATCCCCTTCCCCCCAGCATTGTAGTCCTTAAAACTGGACTTGTTTCAAATAAACAACACACTTTTTTTTTACAATCTTTAATTTACTTTTGTTTTGTTGTGTTTTTGTTTTTTTCAAGACAGGGATTTTCTGTGTAACTGCATTGACTGTCCTGGAACTTGCTGTGTAGACCAGGCTGACTTAAAGCTCACAGAGATCTGCCTGCCTCTGCCTTCTTGGTGCTGGGATTAAAGGTGTGTGCCACCACCCTGCATTTTCATTTCATTTTTTAAAGATGGATTTTATTTGTATGTGTATCTGTTTGTCTGCCATATGAGTGCAGGTGCTGGAAGAAGGCACCAGATCCCCTGGAGCTGGAGTCCTAGGCCCCTCTCAGCTGCCTGACATGGCAGATAAATGCTGGGAGATAAATTCAGATCCTTTGGAAGAGCTGTAAGCACTCTTAACTGCTGAACCATCTCTCCAACCCTTATTTATTTATTTGTTTGTTTGTTAGCTTCTTATTTATTTATTTATTTGTTCATTCATTGTGTTGGTGTGTACATGCCACTGCACACATGTGGAGTGCAGAAGACCACCATGTGGATCCCAAGGAAGAAGCTCAGGTTGTTAGACTTGGCAGTATGTATGTACCGTTACCCACTGAACTGTCTCTAATCACTCCTCTTTATTACTGACCATTGGTCATTGCCACATTTTCCTCAGAGGAAGCTGACATGGTACCTGGGAAGGAAATTGTTGCTGAATGAACTTTTATTCTCTTTCTTTCTGTTTAGTACTCCACTCTTTAACCTTTAACTCAACTGATTGATGAAATTTATTTTGTGATGCCAGGGATTGAATCCAGGGGCTTTGAACATGCTAGGGATGTGCTTTTCCACTGCCCTCTTAATTGCTAAGCTATCTCTCTCCAGTCCCTATGTCTTTCTTTTTTTTTTTTTTTTTTTTTTTTTTGATTTTTTGTTTTTGTTTTTTTTTAAAAAAACACATATTATGTATGCAGTGTTCTGTCTAAATGTATATCTGTGTGCCAGAAGGGGGCATCAGATCGTCATTACAGATGGTTGTGAGCCACCATGTGGTTGCTGGGAATTGAAGTCAGGACCCATGGAAGAGCAGCCAGTGCTCTGAACCTGAGCCATCTCTCAAGCCCCATCCAGCCCCTATTTTTATTATATTTACTTATGCATATGTGTGTGTTTTAGGGACAGGTGCCACAGAGACCAGAAGAAGGCGTTGGATCCCCATGGAGCTTTAGTTACAGTTATGTACTGCCCAGTATAGATCTGGGAGCTGAATTTGGGTCTCCTACAAAAGCATTAAGTGTTTTTTAACTGCTAAGCCATTTCTCCAGCCTCTAGGCATGATTTTTTAAAATTTTGTGCTGTGTGTTTTTGTATGTCTCTGTGTATATAGGTCACAGGTCATCCTTGAATGCCATTCCTCAGATGCTGATCATCCTGTTATATGAGATAGGATCTCTTGCCTGGCCTGGAACTTACCAATTAGGCTAGGCTATGATGGCTAGCCAGTAAGCCCTAGAGATTTGCTGCTCTTCATTTCACTGGTGTGCAGATTGCAGGCATATGCCAGGGTGCCTGACTTTTTTTTTTTTTTTTTTTTTTTTTTAGTAATGAGAATTGTTAAATGAGAGGTACAAATTTAGGTCTTCATGCTTGCATGGCTAGTATTTTGCCAACTGAGCTATCTCCAATAGCCCAAGTCTGCTTTTTATTATAGATAGTATGAAGTCTTTGATAAATTCACATCCTTCAGGAATAGTTTTCCCATATAGGATCATGTTAAAATTTGTATATCTCACTTTTTGTTGAGAAGTAGACATTTAAAACTATGGAAATGAAATATACACATACCCCACAATACACATTCAGTACCTCAACCAACTTTTACTGTTTGTTTACTGGTGCTACTATAAGAAAGAATCAAAGACTGGGCAGATTAAACCACAGAAATTTGGTTGCCTTAGTTCTGGAGGTCACAAGTTCAAAATAGTGTCAGCCCTGTTAGTTTCTTCTAGACATTGACCAGAGGCTTTCTGGGTTCTAGAACAGCTATCTTCATTTTTATGCTTTTGCTTGAAAGTATGTTTTTTTCTGAATTTCTTTTGTTTATAATGAATGAGTCCTGGGGATAGGACTGAGTCCTCAAGTAGGGCCCACTCACCCCATTCTGAGGTACTAAGGGGTAAGACTTCAACTTGTAAATTTTGGTGCAAACACAGTTTATAGTTGACTTAATAACATCTTTCCCAGATAATATTGCAAAGTATTATCTGTATTCTTGAGTATTATCTATCTGTATTTTTTGTAACATGTCTACTAAGTCAGTTCATTTAGATTTTAGCTGATCATTGGATAGAGATTTCCCTGTACTAGGTCTCTCAGCCTTTGCCTTTGTTAGTAGTTGGAAGTTTTTATCATGCAGATCCTGTTCACATTTTATGATTCTTAGATTGTCCCACTGTGGCAATTACTTGGTTTTAGTTCATTGCTACCATGCATGTGTGTTGACTATATCTTGCCACTTTGCTGAATTCATGTAATAATTAGTTCTCATAGTTTTACTTTAGAATTTCTTTGAGATGTCTTTTTCTGGTTCTTAATAAGAAATGCTCCCCAAAAGCTCAATTTACACCTTGGTGGTTTTGTTTGGTGAGGGTTAGGAGGTGCATCCTTGCTGGAGGGTAGCACATACTGGGCGTGAGCTTTTTTACAGTTTAAGACCTTGTCCTACTTTTCATGAAATGTGATCTCAAGTTTTCCTGTTCTTGACTACCATGCATGCCACTTGCTACCATGTCTCCCTGTCATGATAGGCTCTTACCTATCTGGAATTGTAAGCCCCAATAAGTTCTTTTAAGTTGTTTTTGGACATTGAGTTTTAACAAAGCAACAGAAAATTAACTCATATATGTATAGGACTGTATTGCCTGTAATCATTTATCTTGGCTATTGAATAGAAATGGTGATAGTAGATTTTTGTTCCTTGTCTTGGGACAACATTCATTGGTTCTCATAGATAATCCTTTCTTGGGTTGGGAAAGGTCTCTCTGCCTTTGTTGAGTTTTTTCTTTTTGGAGACAGGGTTTCTCTGTGTATCCCTGGCTGTCTTGGAACTCCCTTTGTAGAGCAAGCTGGCCTTAAACTCAGAGATCTGCCTGCCTTGGTCTCCCTGGAATTAAAGGCATATGTGCCACCACTGCCCAGCCCTGTTGAACATTTTTAAATTGAAAAGCTATTAGGTTTCTGCCAGATGCCCTTTTTTGTATTGTGTCTATGAACTTATTTATGGTATGATATTTGTATTTAATTTGTTTGAGTAATTAATTACATTGATCTTTTAAAGCATGAATTTCTGAAGTAGAGTTCTGCTTGACATGGTTTATATTCCTTTCCCTGTACTGCTGGTTCCCATTTTTGGTATGTGTGTGTGTGGTATTTATTGTTTGTTTGTGGTGAGCAGGACAATTTTGTTCTTTCTACCTTTATGCGAGTTCTAGGAATTGAATTCAGACTGTTAGGCTTGCTTAGCAAGTACTTTATCCATTAAGCTATCTTGTCTGCCTTTTGCTTTTGCCTTTTTTTCTTTTTTGAGAGAGAAACTCACTATGTTACACTATCTGGCCTGGAATCTGCTATGTAGACCCAGCTGGCCTCCACCAGCCTCTGAATGCTAGAATTAAAGAGTATTTTACCAAGCACAGTGTGTTGTTTGTTTCAGGGTCTTAATACATAGCCAAGTCTGACATGGGCTTTCCTACCTTATCTTCCTGAATGCTGGGCATATAGGCATATACCACCATGCATACTAGCTGATCATTTCTCATCTGTGTTTTTTAGGGTTCCTCTTATGTAGTTTTTATTTGCTTTTGTGCTTTCTTCTTGTGTTTTATAGTATGGTACATCATAAACTAAGCTGTGAAGTATCGTACTTGAATTTGTGGAGAATTGATACTATTTTTTCCTTAAATGTGGAGTGGTCATTCATTACCCGTGAAGCCATCTGGACCTGAAGTTTCCTTAGTGGGATGATTGATTTTAAGATGCTGTTCTTCAGTATCTATATTGTATATTTTCATGGGCTGTCCATGAGCAACTTGCACTTCTTTTTCATCTATGAACATTGAGCACTTGAGCCTCCTAGGAATATATCAGCGATTATCTGTAGGTCATTTTGCCATTTGCTTATACTGCAGAGACACTCCACGGAGATGCTTCCTCTGTGGGCTTTATAATCAGAGTTTTGTGCTAGACACAGACATCTTTGTGTTTCTGAGTGCGTGTTCTTCAGTGGGTATGCTGGCCAGGTTTTTCCAGGGAGGATTTTGAATTTGGTAATAAGCTGGCTGTCTGCATGCTGAGCCCTTATGTCCTGCTGGGTAGAGCAGGATCATATAGGCTGATGTTGCTAATTGGTTGGCTACTTTACTGGTCCTTGTAGTTAGTTCCAGGGCCTAATTCCTGGTGAGGGTGATTGGCTTCCCTATGTTTGAGGGCAGAGGAATCTTTTGATACCTGTTTGAAGACAATAACCAAACCATGATAGTGGAATTCATGCTTACCAGTTTTGGCTGGATTCTCCATGTACTAATTTCTTCTACACTTGTCACTGGAGCAGTGCAAACACAGAGGGGAGCCAGCCATTCATGTGTTACTTTAGAGAAGATTTGACTTAGCTTTTTCATGTGACCCAAGGCCTGGGCTCTTTGGCTCTGTAGCTGGCTGACTAACTAGCAGGCTGGTGAGAGATTTTCTGCTACCTGCAGAGAGCCTCTGGCTGGTGGGCTCTATTGTTTCATGTTTGTTTCAAACTCTTTGTTCTATTTGCTTGTCAACTGAGAAATTAATCTTTGCTCAAGGGATCCACTGAAGGGCTAGTCTCCATTATTTCAGAATGTGACCTTACTTTGGAGACTAGTTTGCTACAGGTATAATTTATTGATTTATGGTTGAATAGTTGTGACTGGTTTTTCAGAGAGGAAAAACAGACTGAATAAAGACTGTCTTAGTGCTGCAATAAGCCAAAGGAGATGGACCAGAAGCTTGGTCTTCCCAGGTAGTCTCTGCAGAGGGAGGGAGTATCTGACTACCCTGACTTTTTACTTCTTGCCTCTAGAATTGTGAGAGGACACACTATTTTTTTTTTTTTTTTTTTTTTGGTGGTAGTGTTAATTTTTTTTTTCCCCCCTATTTCAAGAGAGGGTTTTACTCTGTAGTTTTGGAGCCTGTCCTGTAACTTGCTCTGTAGGCCAGGCTGGCTTCAAACTCACAGAGATCTGTCTGCCTCTGCCTCCTGAGCTCTGGGATCAAAAGTGTGTGCTACCACTGACCAGATAGAACACAGTATAATTGCCTAAAATCACCCAGTTTGTTGGTACAGATGTATGTTGCTTGGATGATTTACTTCTGTAAATTCTATAAAGGATACCCACAAACTGGGATGACTTTAATGTTGCTAGGTGGTTATCCTAGAGGACTACCCTTGTGTCCACCATCAACAGGTGGATTTATCAGTACATGACTGTGTTGTTTCTGCAGTCTGGCACAGAGATGTTCTGTGAGCTCACTGTCTGGCATCTTGTGTTCACTGAGCATCGGGTCAGATCAAGGCAGGGGAGGTTCTGTTAGCTACTAATCTCTGATCCTCTGTCCTTTGTCCCATTCATTTCATGGCTATTCCTCCTACCCCTAGCCTACCTGAGTCTGCAAACTTTCTCTCTCCCTCTCTCTCTCCCTCTCTCCCTCTCTCTCTCCAGGGTTTCTCTGTATAGCCTTGGCTGTCCTAGTACTGACTCTGTACATCAGGCTGACCTTGAACTCACTGAGTTCCTCCTGCCTTTGCCTCTTGAAAGCTGGGATTAAAGGTGTGTACCACCAGTGCCAAGCCTTAGTGACTTTTCTATTGCTCTGACAAAATACTGTGACCAATGCAAGTTATAGAACAGTTTATTGGGGCTCACAGTTTCAGGGGGTTTGCTAATGACCATCAAGGGGAGGCATGGTGGCAGGCAGGCATGGTGCTCAAGCAGTAGTTGAGAGCTCACACCTCTATCTGCAAGCAGGAGGCGGGCTTGGGGATGAATCTAACTAGGAATGGTATGGGCTTTTGTTAGGGGTGACTCTAATTAGGAATGGTATGTATGGGCTTTTGAAACCTTAAAGCCCACCCCCAGTGGCACACCTTCTCCAACAAGGCTACCTCCTAATCATTCCCAAACAGTTGCATCAGCTAACAGGATGTCTAGGGGTATAGCATGCTCTAGTAAGGTGACCAGAAAGGATGTTGATCATGTGAGGGAAGCAGACAGTGTGGCATGGCTCTTAAGAGGTGTGGGCCTGCTCAGGATTCACAGGCATATGCTTTTTGTTTTAGTATTTTAACCACATCAGTATTGAGGATTCACGAGTCTACGAACTGACCAGCAAGGCCGGGCTGTTGTCTCCGTATCAGATCCTCCATGAGTGCCTTAAAAGGTAGGGTAGGCAGCACCTTCCTCAAGAATTGGTTCACGGGAGTTCCTCTAGAGCTTCTCAAAATTGCATTTGGCTTTTGTCCCAAGGTATCTGTTTGCTTGGATATACAGGAGCCCCTTGGCTCTGGCTGATGGGTGAGCGCTGGCAACTGAAATGAGTGTGTGGAGAATAGAATCTAATCTCCCTTAGTCAGCTGAACATCTAGGGAGGGTTCAGATTTTCTTTGGAGAGTCATTAATGGACTTTGTCATAGAGTAACCCTCTCCAGAAGTCTCCCTGTACAGGCGTCATCCATTGATGTATCCTCGTCATCTTTGTTTTCTCCTAAAAGAAACCATGGAATGGGTGACACATCCATCAAGTTTGAAGTGGTTCCTGGGAAAAATCAGAAGAGTGAATATGTCATGGCATGCGGCAAACACACAGTGCGCGGGTGGTGTAAGGACCTGTCTCCTCTCCTGCTTCCCTCATAGACTGTCATGTTTTCAGAGGACTGCTGGAGTATGGCCAGCAGTTTTCTGACACGAGGGTGTGTGGCCTAGTCTGCTTCTACTACTTTGGCAGTGGTCCCAAGCTTCAACTTTTGGGGGGGTGGCTACCACACTTTCATCTTGGCTAGATTTGTGGTCATCCTGCCTGCATTCTTTCTCCTGTTCCACTGTTGTTTCTGTTACCTCTAACCAGCCAGTCTCTGGTAGGATGAAGGGGCTGGCTTCCTGAGGAGCAGGCTGAGGTCCTCCTGATGGCTGTCTACCTATTTGCATATCTATATTCTGGTCTCTAGGCACCATCTTACTCTATGTTTACATCTGACATAGCTATTTAGTTAAAACCAACATGATGCCAGTAGTTCCAGCTTCTCAGGAAGTAGACTGGGCAGGAAAATCAGTCATGTGAAGATGTGAGTTCAGTACTAGCTTGAACAATATAGTGAGACCATGCTCCTACAAAGTAAGTAAAAAACAAAACCATAAAGTAAAAAAACACTATGTAACCACTATAGGAAAATTAGTTTGTATATATATTAGGGGATGATACATAGAAGACCCTGGGAAATTGTAGAACATTTAGACCCAGTTACCTACAAAGAGGTAGGCTGCTGAGAAAGCTGAGGGAGTGAGCAGTCCAGTGATCTTTCAGCAGGGAGTGCTCTCCTGGCTCAGGGCATCAACCCTCAGGAGCCACAGACGTTAGGAAGCCTTGCTGCTAGTGATCTGTATGTTGCAGGAAAGTGGGGTGGAGTAGGCTATTGGAGAGGAGGCTTCAATATCTTGGCTAATAGCTTTCCCATTTGTCCACATCTGGATCTCCTGAGAGCTGCTTGGCAGGGTGGTACCTGGGTCCAAGTCTCAGGACTGTGAGTCATTGTGTTCAGCATAGTAGCAAAACACTGTCTACCTCCTGTGGAATCCCCTGCATGGCTCCCTAGGTATCAGGGAAAGGTTCTCCTGTCTGGATATTTGTGACTCCTCTCCACCTTTGCTTTCTCCTGTCACAGGTAAGAATAAACGAGTTGGGAAACAATTAGCCTCTCAGAAAATCCTTCAGCTGCTGCATCCACATGTCAAGAACTGGGGATCCTTACTGCGCATGTATGGCCGTGAGAGCAGCAAAATGGTGAAGCAGGTAACCAGACTGTCAGGTTGTCCTGCAGCTGCTGTGCTTCCCTGTTTCTTACTTTGGAGCTCATATCTAGGGGTTTGCTGTCAGGTCACTGCTTTTGATTATGACTCTCTGCTTTGTTGTGCCAGTGATTGTGCAGGCTGGGGGTGGGGCACCCAAGCTATATCTTCCTTTTGAATATGCCAAACATTTAAGTGTGAGCTGTCATTAGGAGACATGCCTAGAGCACTAGGACTGCCACATAGCAGAAGGTAGATGCAGGCACCACCAGGTGCTGAATTGTGTGAAGGCTTGGGAGCTGTCCTTTGGCAGTTCCCAAGACTAGTGTATCCTTGTTTAGTTGAAGATCTCAGTGGCTTACAGAATATGAGTATTGCCTGTTTTGTTTCTGTGGCTTTTACCCAGTTCTCAAAGTTTAAATCAATCCCCAAACCTAATGGGTGTAGGGAAGTACTCAGAAGTAGGAGTTGGCTATTTCTTTTTTGAAGTGCTAGGGATGGAACCCAGAACCTTGTACATGCTAGACAAATGCTCTACTATTGAGCTACATCACCAGCATTTTTTACATTTTCTCATAGTATATGTATAAGCTACCGGGATCGTCAGAATCCATCCCATCATTTGGAGGAGTATAGGTCGTGACCCTGAAGACTGCTGTGGACCCTTGAGCCAGTAGTCTGGAGCAGTGCAGCACCCCTTCAGATTCTGTTCTTGCTCTGGGCTGGCAAGGCAAGGGGTTCAGGAGCCCCATGGAGAATATAAACAGGGCTTCTCCTTTTCTTGATTACTCTCTCTTCCTACTGCTGGGGATTGTATCTAGGGCTTTGTGCAAGCTAAGCAAGGGCTGTACCACTGAGCTGCATCCCCAGCCTGAATAGAAGCATTTTCTGTGAGTTGAAATGTAGATACAGTACTTGCTATACATAGTCCTGGGCTGAGACAGAGAGGGAACATTGCTGCAGCCATAGGCAGAGGTTTTCTTCACCTGAAGTTGGTGAATGGCTCTTGTCTGGCACAGGAGTACTGAAATGCCAAGACAGTGAGCATCCTTGACCATGGCCTCCAAGGCAATAAGGGACCAAAGAGAATGGCTGGGCAGGCTGTTTGGCTGTGTTATGTCTCAGTTGGCTTCAGCTATGCCCTTGTCACTGTCTGAGGGTTCCCAGCACAGTGAGTGCTTGGCTTTCATGCTCAGCCAGTAAACACGGAGGTGTGATCATGGACGAAGGGACAGAGTTTCTGGGGGATGCCAGGGAGCCCAGAGCTGTGCTTATACCCGGTATCTGTCAGCAGCCAAGGCCTCATAACAGGTGGGGGCTACTGGTGTGCACTTCTGTGCCCCACCAGGCCCTTATGCTCCTGTTTTGGGTGGTCACAAGCACACTGCTGCTTGGCAGTTCTGAGAGCAGGCTTTGGGTCCCTAGGAGACCTCTGACAAGAGTGTGATAGAGCTACAGCAATATGCCAAGAAGAACAGGCCCAACCTTCACATCCTGAGCAAGCTGCAAGAAGAGATGAAGAGGCTGGCTGCAGAGCGGGTGATTATTTCCCTTTCTCACTTCTCCCCCAGGCCACTTGCCTCCCTACCCCCTAAACTCACCATCTACTCTGCAGTCCCCTGTACTGTTTCTGCCCATACCACAGTTACTGTGTCATCAGGATTGCTGGACCAGTTCCTTCCTTGTAGCTAGATCTTAGGAGCCCCTTTCTGAATCCTGCTTAATTCCTCCTTCTAGATAAAGTTGGCTTTTAATTTCTAGCATGGATGGCACTTTCCTAAATTACTAAGTTAGAGGGCAAACAGGCCAGCCGTTTAGTGGTTATAGGTTCCAATTTGAAGTCAGGAATATGAGAACAAGGATTGTGCACTGGCCTTTTACTGGATAACACAAAGATCATAGAACGGTTAAGCCTAGGTACAGCTTGTTAGTCTTGGTGGAGCTGCCCTATCTCAAGTGGGCTCTGTTACTGACATTGTCTCCTGGCCTTAGGAAATATAGCCACTCACACCCTTAGGCCTTCTAAGTTGGGAGCCATTCCAGCTCTGCTAACATTGGCCCTGGTATGAATACAAACTCTGAGGACCAAGTATTTATTGCCACTTGTCTTTTTACTGCTCTCAGGTGGGAGTGGGCCTTGTTTGTTGGAGTAAGCTTATCTCTTTTTGGGAGATTAGTTGTGGAAGTTAAGGCAACAGGCCTAAGACACAGTTATATTTGTGGGGGAAATTCAGTGGACTTACAGGCAAGCAAGGCTAGGATGACACTTACCCTGGTGGGGTAGATCCCAGCTTGTTGCAAATTCTTCCGTTCTGGGTGTCTCTAGATTGCCAGGGAAGCAGCAGCACATGGGAGTCTACCCTGGCATTCTGAGGAGACCCTTCTGGCCTGGCCCAACCCAGCCCGCTCCCTGTACCTTCCCTCCTAGCCAGGTATCACAAGCATTTGTGCTCGGAATTCAGGGGCTTCCACCCTTTCACGTTTGTGAACCTCTTTGCTAGATCCACCTCTAATACTGGTGACCTCTGTTCTTCTAGGAGGAGACAAGGAAGAAGCCCAAGATGTCAATTGTAGCATCTGCCCAGCCTGGCGGTGAGCCCTTGTGCACAGTGGATGTATGAGGTGTAGGCAGCATGGGCCAACAGTGCTACCCAGAAGACCACCAGCCACACATCATCACTGCAGCACCAGGCCTTCAACCTAAGTTCCTTTCCTGTGGCAGTGTCTGGGCCCTGCTCTGGCACTTGGGGACAGATGTGACCACACATGCGAAGAAGCAGTTCTTCTGGAAGCTGCTCTCAGTGTGACTTGATATATTTAAGGATCAGCTATAAGTAACTGCACAAGTGGAAGTTGATAGCTGTAGATCCTGCTTGTATGTATTTGCTGCCGATTGTTTTTATGAAGGTTTTCATGAATTTTAGTACACTATATGCACTGACAAGAAGTGATACTTGGTTGGTAGATGAGATGACCAGGTTTTATAGCTTTGCCTGGCCTATGATGCCAGTTAGTCCCTTTGCCCTTACCCTTTTTGCCCATGGTTCGTTCCTTCTGGTGGAGCCAGTGAGACCTGGTCAGAAGGTACAGGTATCCTGTCCTGTAGTATTACCTGCTTTGTCTTTTTCCCATTTTCCTCTGAGAAAGTTATAACTGAAAGGAGTATTTCAGGCTATTTTGGCTTAAAATAAACACAATTTTAGCACCAGAACTACTTTTCAGAGATTGTAGTGATGATATTGAACTGTCAAGATACTGAGTGTTAATCTGATTGGCTCTTGGGTTGCAGTCTACTTTTTTTTTTTTTGGATTATGCCTTCACAGCTGTCTTCTGGATACCTAACCTCCCACCTTTGATGAATTCTAACAACTGTTTTTTACAAAGATTTTTGCACAATCAAGTCTATCTGTTCATCAATTTTTAAAGCCTTTACGATGTTTAGCATTTGAAAAGAAACTTTTACAGTGAAAATGAAAGATTTAGAATCATGCATTAATAGAAAATAAGACCTTCAGTGGCTGCAGCCCCTCATTGACCAAGAGCTGGCATTGCACATAACAAGTAGTTATGGCATCTCTGGATCTCAAGTGTGGCTGTTCTGTGCTGCCAGGCCTGGTGGCAGATTTAGTTTTTATTTTGTCCACCTATGCTCACTGTTTAGCACCTGGAGATTGGTGTTAAGTATAGGTATATTGAGAGCCTGAGTCTTGAACATTGTTGGCCTACCCCAATATCTGCTCAGAGGGGCTGTACTCATGTTCTCAGGTGTGTCTCATCTATACCTGAAGATACATGATTGCATGTGTTGTCAGAAAGACAGGATAGTAGCTATTGGCATCCCAACACTATATTCTTCCCCAATCACCTGTGTGACAGCAATTAACTTCTGTGTTAATCTTGACAAAAGAACCTTCCAAATCAAGTTGCTAGAACTGGATACTTGATTCCTTCTTTCTTGCCTTCCATTCAGTTGTGATTGGGCTTTTGACCATTGCTCTTTAGACAGATTTGCCTTTGAGAAAGAATGAACACATGGTCAAGGTGATCGCTCTGTAGCCCCACTGGCCCACCCAATGTCAACTACAGGTGCTGCCACACTCCTGGTCTCCAGTGCCCTCCCTGTCTCTTAGGTGGGTGAGTCTTAAATGCACAGCCATGCTACAATTGCTGGAAGCCTGTGTAGATGCTGGCCATGGCTGTAGACACACCCTGATGGTCTGAACACATAAAACTGTCCAAAAGGGAACGGCTGGTTTCTTTCTTCTGATTAGAGTACTAGATGTTTGTGGATCTTCAACTGGCCAGATAGTCCTGGAGCCAATTATATTTTTAAGGGTACACAGTTGACCCCATGTGAACTCAGCACAGCATAGATGTCTATTCAGCAGTTACTATGTACAGGGACCATCCTCAGTGCTCGCTCCCCTGGAATACTTGGCTGATTGGTATTTGGTCCTACAACCTCTTGTGTGGGGCTAAATTTAAGCAAGCCCTGGCATTGCATTAAGCACACAGCAAAGCTGGGCACAGTTGTAGGCTTTCAGCACCAAGTCTCCAATCCTTTCTGAAAGGATTGGCCAGCCTTAAGCCTGAGGACCTACTCTTTTATACCTTAGTGGATAGCAAGTAGGAATGAGTCAAAAAACATCAGCAAATCAACAATTGTTTATTATAGAGGACACAGGTGTTCATACTCTTTGAATCAGTATCAGCGTAGGCCTCATGCCCACACCGTTTGCCTGCCTATTATCTTAATAGAAAGCTGTAATGAAGTCTCAGCTTTTGCTGTATACGTGTCCAATTTCCAGAACCTAGGATGAGAGAGCATTGTCTGTTTCCAGTGGGGTGGCATCAAGGAGATTTCTTGGAGTTTGAGAGTCTTGATGCCCCAGGGTTCCTATGCCATTAGGATGTTGTTCCATCCTCTCAAACAGGATTAGCATTTCACAGTGTGGAGTTTGTGGGAACAGGTCCACGGCCACAGCCTTGACTGGATGGAATGGGATGCCTTTTACTCGGTTAGATGGGGCCCTACAGAGGCTATGGTAGGAAGGAGATACCAATATTAGTTAACCCTAGAAGTTCTGTAGGTGGCATATAAGTGTTGTCAGGTGTATCTCCCACCCCTTCTCCCCCCACTTACTCCACAAAGTTGCCCATGGCTGCCCGGGGATTGCAGGAAACATACAGGAGTCGCTTGATGTTCTCGGCTCTACGAATGGCCAGAATCACCTTGGAATCTGACAAGGCACAGAGGGGCTAGTCTCTCCTAGTAGTAGACAACCCAACATAGCATTTTTTTTTCTTCTGGTGCTACCTCCCCAAATGGAAGCCACTCACGTAGGCCAGCCCGTGGTGGGTCTAGGACAGCTACAAGTCGCTGGGAGGACAGCCTGCTCACCAAGCCTGGCACAAGATCCTCAGCTTTGCCGCAGTGGAACTCAACATTGCTCAACTCTAGAAGATAGTGTCATAGTTGTCATAATGGACTCAAGGCCAGGCATTGGGAAAACTAGCAGGCTTAGAGAGCATGTAGCCCAAGCTTTTCTGCCTTTAGCCAGAGGTCTGTAGAGGGTCCCATTCCTCAGAAGACCCTCAAGACAGGTAGTAGACCACCTGCTTGCTGTGTTGTGCTTGCAGAGGTTCTTACCATTGGTGAGGGCATTCACACGGGCATCTTCCACAGCCTCCTGGCACAGTTCAATCCCAACTACTCTCTTCACCTTCTGAAACAGAGATAGATACGCCCCATTTCCCTGGTTGCTCAGTAAGGGGGGGTGGTCAACACAACTGGGCTGTATCTGACATGTGATAGTGGCTAGCTTCAGCACTCAATAGGGAGATGTCCTGGGAGGCTTACCTGGGCCAGGGCCAGGCCTATGGTGCCAGTGCCACAGCACACATCCAGCACGGTACTGCCCCCATCCAGCTGAGCCCATTCTTGGATGACTGTGTAGAGCACCTCAGCTGCAGGCGTGTTTACCTGGAGGTTAGTTAGCTATGGTGTACTCCGGTGTAGGCTAGCACCCCCTACTGCTTGGAACTCACTCTGCATACCACTGACCTCATTGACTCTCCTGGCCTTTAAAGACTAAATCTTTACAACACATACCCCCATCGATGGGAAGCTCTCCCCCCCCCCCGACTTTACAACTCCCCTGTAACTCCCAGTTACAACCAAGTGACTTCATGCATTATGCTAGAGACCTTGGAATCTCTTCCCCTCCATCTCCATAGTAGGGTTTTCCTTAACATGGAGAATATCTCAAAACCTAAGGAGACTACTAAGTATCCTGCTCTGGTTTTAGCAATAAGGCCACATATCATTGGGTTAACCACAAAATAATCAGTGGCAAATTACCCCTTTCTTAGCTCCCATTACCTAGATGTTCTCTATAAATCTCTTCCAGGCTAGTTACTATACACTCCTTACTTTCCCCTTCACACCACACTTGATACCACACCCAGCCTCCCTTCCTGTGTCTTGTTCATAAGGGACATGCTACCTGGAAGAAAGCATGAGGGGAGATGCGGAAGGTTAGTCCCAGCAGGTCCTCCTGGATGCACTGGTCACCGGCCATATGCTCCAGGGGCAGGCCTTCCTGGCTGGGAGTCTTTCTACATGAGAAGCAGCAGATCTGTCAGTGTCACTGGCCTATCTGAAGACCTTTCCTGTCCCCACCTGGGCTCCTCACCTCTGTCCTTCCTCCACAAAGTAGAGGCAGGTCACCCCACTGGCCTTGCCTGGTCCTTCCATGAAATGGTACACCAGGGAGGCCTTCAGCCCTGCCACCTCCTCGGAGCTCAGTTTCTGCAACAGAATACACAAAGCCCATCAGACTAAGCAAAAGGCAACAAGACCCCCCCCCCCCAACAAGAACACTGCCTGAGACCTGGGGGTGGAAGTAGACAATGGCCATGGCCTGGCCTCTGCGGCTGGTGCGAACAGTTAGCTGCTTCCAGTGGCCTGTATATGTCTCAGGGTCATATGCCAAGTATGGGGTGGACCTGAGGAAGCCACAAGTGTCTCTTAGTACCTGGTATGCGCCTGTCTGTCCCAGCATCCTGCCTCTCACCCACAATTGCCAGAGCAAAGCCCACACCCTCTGCTTCCAAATGGATTCCCAGGAACCCAACCCCATGCCAGGTTCCCACCGAATGAATTCCTGGAAGGCCTTCACCACCTGCTTAGTGGCCTGTGGAATGTGCAGCGTGTCAAAGGGGGCTGCCACAGCACATGTTCCACCTTTGTACTTGCCAAACCGGCAACCAACGGTGTTGTCTTCTCCATCTACCCCAACTCCGACCAGAAACTCACACTTATTACGATATTCAGTCTGCAGGAGAGAAGGTGGTAAACAGGTAGCCAGATCTCAACTTTGATTGCCCAGCACCAAAAGAAACACCATAGTGAACAAAAGACCCTGATAAGGTTGGGAGGCAAAATCAGGTTTTACTGCTGGCTTATCCAACCAACACCAGGAAGAAACAAAAAGCAAGAAAAGTGGCAGAGGATAAAGAAAGTTTATAGAAAATAGGATGATGGACTGGCCCAGCGTTAAAGTATATGCGTAATATGTGAGACCAGTACATGACAAAACTAAACAAGGCCAACCTCCCCCTCCCCACGCATACAATGGGATTTTGTAGTCAGCCTGACCTGCTGGGGCGATGGCCTGACCCCCTCCAGTGGGCAACAAGCCTTATTGTGTCGTTGTCTCTGTGCCAGCAGCCAGGGTAGCAGGGCACGGTTAGTGCTCCCAATTTCCCTGTAGAATGAAGCACATCACAGTTGGAGTTACACCCATTCCCCACCCACTTGAGGCCTATCCCACTGGTAAACCATAGGGGCATTACTAACCAGCTCGACTGACCACTTAGACCAGGTGGCTCTCAGCCTTCAGAATGCTGCCACCCTCTGATACAGTTCCTTATGTTGCAGTGACCCTAACCATAAAATTATTTTGGGGGCTACTTTATATCCAGTTTTGCTACTGTTATGAATTGTAAATAAATGTCTCCTGTAAAAGGATCTTTTGACTCACCCCAAGAGGTCATGACCCACAGGCTGAGAAACCCTGACTTACACACGGTGGGTGTCAGTTCTGAACAGAGGACAGGGATGGTGAAGCAGGCCAAGAGCAAAACCCAGCTTTGGTAGGGATGTCAGTGACACACTCACTTGGCCAGTTTCTGCAGCACCCGTTCACATTCCTGCCGCTTCTGCTCCAGCTGCTCGGAGTAGGGCACTGTCCAAAGAGGGGTCACCACGTCGGCAATCTGCGTAACTGATGGCCCACCATCACCTTCTTGCCGCCTCTTCCTAGCCATGGGGTCAGCCTTGGGTCGAGCCAGGCGCACGCTGAGTGGGCGGCCTTTCCAGAGAGCTCCATGCAACACTCTCAAGGCCTTGTCTCGTTCAGCCGCGCTGCGAAATGTTACAAAGGCACATGGTGGTTGTCCAAAGAGTTTGATTTTGTGGGACTGTAGGCCAAAACGGCCCAAAAAGCGTCGGACATCACTAAAGCTGGCGTGGCGAGGCACATTTTGCATCTCCAGTTTAAAGATCTCTGAGGTAAACAGGTCATCCCTTATGTAGCTGTAGAGCCCAGGCTGAGTTCCAGGCCCGGCAGCTGGTCCAGGCCCCTCTTTCTGTTCTTGACATTCTTGGACTGCAGGGCTGTGTACTGCACTGGTATCTGGGCTGCAGCTCTCCATGTGCTCCTGAATCTGTGAGGGGGACAGACGCGCCAGGCTGAAGGCTGTAGCTAGCATAACCGCCTCGGGCTAACTCCCTAAACCACACTGCCAGCTCTCCACTAGCGCACACTACACCCAGCCCTGCCCAAACTCGCTCTTTTCTCTTGAGACCCAGTTTTCTCCCATTCTAGCTCTGATCCAACATTAACGATTGCTACCCAACCCCACCAGGTCTCCTGCATCTCTTTCCCTGTGCTTTACTTCCGTGTCCAGCTTCTCACTCATCGCCTGGCTCGTCTGTCGCCCGGACCAGCGTGCTCACGAGGCCAGCCACCACCTAAGTCTCACACACGAAGTGCTCAGAAATTAGGTGTGACGCCGCAAGGGTATACCCCGGCTTCTCCTTACGCAGGAGAGGTACTCAAAACTTGGGTGCTCAGAACTGGCACTGAAGGGCTACTGATGCACCACCCGGTCCCCAGAAGCCAAGGAGAGCCACAAGCCTTGCCTGCCTCTAATAGGCCAGTGCACACTAGCGGCGCCTGGCTTCTCTAGGGGCGTGGCTTCCGATGACGTCACCGCCACGCGCCGAGTCCTGACTGATCCTTCCACCAGCCGCTCACACAGACGTCAAAGACACTTAGGGCTTGCCGACGGAAGTGCGCGCGTTGGTCGCTGGGAGAGCGCGCTCCGCAGGCTGAGGCGCGGCCGGGCATGCGCCGCGGGCGTTTTGGCGGGAAGCGCGGGGCGGGCCGGACAATGACTGTCCGCCGTCAGAGCCAATAAAGCTGCAGTGGTTTTGAATCACGGCGCGTTTCCCGCCGCTGGGGTCAGGGGTCAGGGTTCGGGTCGGGGGGCGGAGGGAAGAGCGGACGGGCGGGAGACGCCGGCGCCAGACGCGGAGGAAAAGGAGCTGCGAATAGCTGCCCAGAGGCCGCCGAGCCGCGACGCCTGAGCCAGTCGAGCCGCCGTCGCCGCGCCCCCATGGCGGCCGCCAAGGTACGGCGAGGCCCGGGTGGGGCCCGGCAGGCAGGGAGGCAAGGGCCGCTATGGGCGGCCACGTGGGCGGCCCGCGCCTCGGCCGCCAACCCTCGCTGGCCTGCAGGTTCGGGCCTGTCGAGGCGCCCGGACCTGGGGGTCTCGAAGTCTTTGGGTCCTGGGAGTGGGAGCTGCTGGCCAAGCCTCGGGTCTCGGGGGCTGCGGGGCGGCGCGTGACCTTGTGATGTGCGTAAGGGAAGCCATCACCACACCGGGCTCCCGGCTTTGCCTGGGGGCCTGGCAGAGGCCGGTTTCCTTCGTCTTGGCCCCCTTGTGATGTTTCCACCAGCATCGAGAAATCCTTTTTCCAGTTGCCCACAGATCCCTTCATTCATTCGGTCATTACGCCTGGAACCGCCACCTCCTTCGGTGGCGGAAGCTCGCGTTCCGGCGCGGGGTACAGATTATTAGACGCGCGGACTCAGGGCGGGGGCGGCTTTGTTGGTGGCTCGCGTGTCGGCCGCAGCGGAGCCGCAATGCTGTGAAACCGAACGAAGGGCTTCTATATCTTTATCCTGTGGAGTTAGGTAGTGTGAGTCTGAGTTTTTTCTGTATTATCAAAGCACGTGATCTTGTCAGATTTAAACCTGCATGCCCTTGTAATCCTTCAAGTTGGGTCAGAATCTTAGGGCGTATTTGTCAGTTTTTTAGCTTCTTTCAACTTAAATTTCCAAGCTTATAAAATTGCTAGAGGATTGTATATGCTAGCAGTTCCGTAGCAGTTTATCTTCCTAGTAAACTAACAAATGCTTGGATAATTTGAGTAGTAATTGTTACGGTTGCTCTATCTTTTGAATTCATTTACAGAGGAAGAAGGGAGTTTCCTCCAAGCTACTTTGCCAAGGACTGTGGTGTGTGTGTGTGGAACTGATTGATGCTTGGATGTGCAGGGTCGATGTTGTAATCCATTGTCTTGTTGCATGCTGTTGTGTGATTTTTGTGATGCTGGTTGTAAATGCAAACTGTTGATGTCAAAGACCGAAGACTTATTTTCCAGTTTAGGGGAGGCCTGTCTTCGTTTTCCAGGTGCCATTTGTGATTGATGACGGATGCCCATTGTGGGCCAAGTTCACAAGCCAGCAGCATCACCTCTCCTTCCCTTTCTGCACAGGACAGTCATGAGGACCATGATACCTCCACAGAGAATGCAGATGAATCCAACCATGACCCCCAGTTCGAGCCAATAGTTTCTCTTCCTGAGCAAGAAATTAAAACACTGGAGGAAGATGAAGAGGAACTTTTTAAGATGTAAGTCTGCAGAGGCATCCCTGGAAATATCTTTAGATGGGTTGGTAAGACAGAGAGAAATGGCCCGATAGGAAGGAGTCTCCACAGGGTATTTCCTTAAAAACTTGCAGAACCCAACAACTACAATGGGACCATGCTGTCCTCTTTGCTTTCTGGAAGAGCCAGCCAGCCAAGCTAGGAACTTTGCTGGGTATTGTTTCTCTTGTGCTTGAGTATAGCCTTTGTGATTTTTTTTTTTTTTTTGGTCTGGAACTTTGCAGAAGAATCCTGGGTTGGATTGATCCCTATGAATTTCATGGCTTGCCCCCAGTTTGATAAAGGCTGTTCTAAGAAAAGGTCTGGAGTTGAGTGGTGACTAGTCTTACATTGACAATTCAGCCATTCATCTGCCAAACCTTTCCTGGTGCCCTTGTGGCCAGTCATGTAAAGGGTATCCCTGCCATCAGTCTGCCACCTGGGTGTTTCCCCTTGCACCTTGCCTCTAAGAATCTGAAGTTCAGCAGGTTGTGGCGTTCACACCTTTAATCCCAGCACTTGGGAGACAGGCAGGTAGATCTCTGGGTTCTAGGCCAGCCAGGGCTACATAGTGAGAACCTTCTTGGGGGTTGGGGCTTGCTTCCTTTGTTGAGCAGGGAATCTTAACTTTCTTTCCCTTTTTTCCTTTCTGCTTTGTTTTCTGTTGCCTTAACTGGGTATCCTTAAAGAACAGGTGTGTTTAGCTCTTGTTTGCTCTTTTTTTTTCTTTTTTCTTTTTAATTTTTATATGTGTATGGGTGTTTTGCCTACATGGATGTCTCTACACAATGTGCAGCCTGGTGCCCAAGGAGGCCAGAAGAAAGCAGCGGATCCCTGGGGACTAGAGTTACAGACAGTTTTGAGTTGCCATGTGGTCCTCTGGAAGAACAGCCAGTGCTCTTAACTGCTGAGCCATCTCTCCAGCCTCCAGCTCATGGTTTTGCAGGTTAGGAAGTCTGAGATCTGAGAGCATAGTGCTAGCATTTGGTATGGGCCTCTGTCATGTCTTAATGTGGCAGTGTATCATGTAGTAAAATCAAGAAACTTGCTAATTTCAGTCTGTCTTTTACATCCCCACTAGTGCCATTATTCAGTACTCTTAATTCCAGCTAACCCTCTTTACCTTCTAAAGGATGCTTTTAAATGTTATTAATGTGAGTTTGGAAATTAGGTTAATGCCTCACACAAATTCAAACCTGTAGTCTATATGTACCTGGTTCTGAATCTTGCACAAATTGTCAGTGGAAGTGGCTTAATAATCAAAATTGCTTTTTAAAGATTACGTTGTATTTGCCACTTAGAATCTTCAATGAGGAACTGTAGCAGTACTTTAGTAAACTTTGATTTTGCTGTTGTCTTGTTTTACTGGCCTGGTGACTGAACACATGCTAGGCATATACTATACTGAGCTGTATCTGTAGCACGCACCCCCCTCCCCTCCATTCTACACACCTGGTCTTGAACTTGCTATTCATTTGTTTTAGCTCTCTTAATATCTGGGATTATAGACCTGTGCCATCAGCCAAGATAGCTGAGCACAAGCTATCTTGTATCTAGTTTAACATCACAGCAGAGACTAGCTTGTTGTTGCCTGTGCTCAGAATTGCTGGACACTGGGTTCAGGCACATGCTAGCAAAGGTTATGTGTTGCTGTCTCTGGCATCCCCCTCTTTCAGGTATGTCCAAAATGTCAGATTAAGGTTCATCTGCTCTGAAATGGGGGAGGGAGCCCTGCTTGAGGAGAGCCACAAGACACCTTTGTGCCCAGAAGGTGGTAGGCCAGAGTGCTGGGCAAGGGCGGCATCCCTGGAGTTAGGTGGTATTTGATTTGTCAGTTCAGGGCTACAAGGACTCCTGATTTCCTGCACACGGTCCTTTGTGTGTTCTGGGGCCAGCATCTTGGGCCTTACTTACATCAGGGCTTTCGGGTTTTCTCTTAGGAACTGGGTGAAGATATAGTCTCCCTTGACAAAACTTGAGTTTGGAGGAGAGCAGAGGCTTTGACAGAGAAACAGTGGCAGATGAGGGCTGCAAAGGAAGGGTATTGGCTCAGCTTGAGGGATAGGAGTGCTGGACTCTGCTGGTCTAGGTGCCTGAACCCTGAGACTATAAAGGTTCCTTCTGACAGGAAGCTGGTGCTGGGCATGGTATCCCTGAGGCTTTGTGCAGTTAAAGGGCACCTATGTAGTGTGACTGTCACTCAGCTCTTAGGAGCTTCGTTACCCCCTCTTGAGTCATGTGTACTCTTTAGATGCCTCTCCTGGGGAAAATGCTTCTGCTATGAATATCTTTCTGGCTGTGAAGAAAATCAATGTAGAATTTGCTTGGCTATTTGCTTCCCTGGGTGGTATTTTGACTAGTAATTCTTGGCGCTCATAGGCCTTAGGAAAGGTGTCCCAATAGTACCCTTATGTTCAGCATCCAGAGAACATGTATTCTTTTGGTCTAGGTGTGAGTTCCCTCTTTGTCTAAATGTTTCCTTACTGGCCTTTCTTACAGGCGAGCAAAGCTATTCCGGTTTGCTTCAGAGAATGACCTCCCAGAATGGAAGGAGCGAGGCACTGGTGATGTCAAGCTTCTGAAGCATAAGGAGAAGGGGACCATCCGCCTGCTTATGAGGCGGGACAAGACTCTGAAGATATGCGCCAACCACTATAGTAAGTGCTCTTTCATGTCTATACTCCTAGACCTCTCAGGAGCTGGTTACCAGGGGAGCAGGGGATTCAGACAAACCTCTGAACTGACTGTGGAGGTTACAGAATGCTGACTGGGCAGGATAGGTCAGGCTCAGTATAGGTGATGCGATGGGCACGTTTATACATTATTTGGGCAATTTGCAGGGATCTAGTGCCAAAGCTGTTTTCAGTTTCTGATCTGCTCTACCCCCAGCTGTTCCCTGGGATGGTACAAGAAGGGAACAGGGTTGGGAAGATGGTGAGGGAGGAGGACTCTTGGTCAGGTATGGCCCTGTGGGTCCAAAAAGAGGTCTCAGCAAACCATCTCTGTCCTGTTTGTCTTCTAAGGTCTTGATCAAGTTAAAAAAAAAAATCTGGTTTTTTTTTGTTTGTTTTTTCTAAATTTAAAAATCTTGTTTTCCTCATGAGTCAGCATGGGGGGGACAAAGCAGCTGTGTGGAATCTGTTCTTCCCTAACCCTTTACACAGGTTTTGAAGTCAGACTGGGATCTCTGGGCTTGTGCAAGTAGTTCTTTTATCTAATGAATGCGGTTTTTTTCCCCCTTTCATTTGTGGGCATGTGCTGTGGCTGCGGCTGTTGAAGGATAACTTGTGGGAAGTGTTCTCTCCTTTCACCTTGTGGGTTCTGGGGATGGAACTAGTCAGGCAATTGGCAAGTGCCGTTACTGAGATAGCTTACAGACCCCAAATGTGCATTTTCTAGCTGACCAGGATCCTTTGTCCTCGGCACATAGGCTGGCTTGGGGCGGGAGGTGCTTAACAGGTGCTTTTGCTGAGGCAGGGGCATGAGAAAGACCTTGGGCCTCACTACTTCACAGTTAGTTGCCTCAGTCTCCCCTTAATCCGTTTTGAGGGCTCCCTTGGGAGTGAGTTCCAACCTAGGTTCCTGAGTGGTCTCTACAAGCCAAGCCCCTCCACCTGGATGGGTTCCTTGTCTCATGCATCTCACGGGCCCTTGGTTGTTGTGACTCAAGGTTGGGCATTGTCTTAGCTATCACTGTTCTATTTCTGTGAAGAGACACCATGAGCAAGGCAGCTCTTTAAGAAGTTAATTAGGGCTTCCTTGCATTTCCAGAGTGTTATGAGTCCATTATCATGGTAGGAAGCAAAGGGCATGGTGCTGGATCAGTAGCTAAGAGTTTTATGTCCTGATCTACAGGAGAGAGAGCGAGAGACACTGGGCCTGGCTTTTGAAACCTCAGAGCCCACCCCCAGTGTCATACCTTCCTCCAACAAGGCCACACCTCATAATCCTTCCAAACACTTTTTCATCTGGGAACCAAGAGTGCAAATATTTGAGCTTCTGGGCCATTCTCATTTAGACCACCACAGGCATCAAGTGAGGTGTAAGGAGTAGGATAGTGAGGGTGTGGTGGTGTGCAGAGTTTTTGAGGCCACCATGTGCTGCTGCAGCTCAGATACCTGACCTCCAGCTTTGTCTGTTGTGTGGGACTGGTCAGATTAGTTCCCAGGCCTCCCTAGAATCCTGGAGATGCTGCCAAGGGCACAGAGACCAGCGGCTGGACTTAAATACCAGTGAGTAATATTCCAGACAAGTAGGCTTTCTTTTCAGTGGAGGGAGCCAGCTGTCAATGCTGCAATCTTCCCCCTTAGCTCTCCTTGGTTCTGTAGGGCCTGATAAATTCAGGATCAACATGTTTGTTATAAGCCATGGCTTGTCTTCCATGACATACTAGCATCTGTCATGGGATTCCAGTGTTTATCACTTGTGTCTATCCCTCAGATCTTCCTGGACTATAGAGGGCTAACCGAGTAGTTGCACTGTGTGATATCCCTGATTTCAGGTTTCTTCACTTGTGTGTTCTTACCTTTCAGTCAGCCAGGTACATGTTGGTGTGGGCATGTGTTTGTAGCTATGTGTTGGACCCCCTTAGGAAAATTTGAGCCTGAATGGCAGAGCCTGTGCTCCAGGGTTCTGAACTTTTTCCCACATGGGGATTATCCTGATTTTAAGCAGATATGATGGACATTAATTATTAATTAATGCCTAGAGTTTTGTGGGCTTGTGTTAAAATTCCTTCCTAGGAGCAGACATAAGCAATGCCTGTACTTCTCCCAAGGTCCCAATGACAAATCAAGGTGTGATGCCATCACAGTTTACTTTGGGGAACCAGTGAATTAATTGGGCTTTCTTAAAAGGTTAAAAGGTGAGGTGTTACTTACAGGGGTGTGGGTGCTCCTCACCCCATCCATCAGGCTGTACCTGGAAAGTCTTGACCTAGCAGGGATGATGGTTTAGGTGGGGCCCCTCTTTCTCCTCTAGTCTTTCCTATCCTAATACTCTAGCCCCTCCTGGAGGAGGGCATATGCAATTAGGGCAGAGCTTCACACAGCCAGTGATTGGTAGGGAGTAGCTGGTTACTCTAGAGAGTCTATGACCCACTCTACCCTTGAGAGGATGTAAACAGTCAAGTCCAGCTGGGATAATCTGCAAGTGGCCACAGTTGAACTCTCCAATACAGTGGTTGCTTGGCTTAGATGGTAATTGGGTATAACAGCTTGGATCTCAGGTCCCAGGCTTCATGTTGGCTGAAGTGGATCCCTACTTGGTCAGCAGGTTGCTCTGGGTGAGGGCTGGGTGGTTGGGCAAGGGTCCTGCTGTCCTTACAGGCTTCTCTCCTTTAGTTACACCGATGATGGAGCTGAAGCCGAATGCTGGCAGTGACCGCGCCTGGGTCTGGAATACCCACGCTGACTTTGCTGATGAGTGCCCCAAGCCTGAGCTGCTCGCCATCCGCTTCCTAAATGCTGAGAGTAAGCAGAACTTGCCCTGCTGTGTTGGGGAATTTGACATTGAACCTGCCGCCCTCTGTGTGAGATTGTAAGGGTCTATATAGATAGTTGTTGCATTCCGTTGACTGCGTCAGGTGTGTGAACGTAGACACACCCTAGAGTTTCCTGCTGCTGCTGCTTCTGCTTGGTTTCTGGTTCCTGAAGCCTGGAACACTTGTGTCCCTTATGGATACTTGGGCACTTGTTCCAGCAAAGACTACAGGGATCCAAAAGCCCTGGCTGATCTCTCTTCCATGGGGAGAAATTTCTAGTCTCAACTGCTACAAAGCTGTGCCCTGGGGATCATGGCGAGTCAGCAGGTACCATGGCCAATGCCTTAGTGGCTGGTTCTCCTGGGAAAGTGAACCTTGCCCTTGGTTTGGGAGTGTAATATGTGTCTGGTAGCCCTTCCAACAGGAGTAGAGCCTGTAGCAAGAAGGGCCTTGGCCCTTGGCTATCTGAATTGTTGAGATAGCTGAGCACACTGCAGGTTTTAGGTGGGCAGAGCTACCATTAGGGTTGGGTATTGATGGCACATGTCTTTAATCCCAGCACCTGGGAGGCAAAGGCAGGCCAGTCTCTTGAGTCCCAGGACAGCCAGGGGTATGTATCAAAAGAGTGTAGAAAAGAAAGAAATGCCCTTTGGGACCATGGGTTGGCTCTTGAGGATACCAGGGAATTGCCACTCTGCTCTGAGAATGCTCACTCAGTCTCTTCTCTCTACAGACGCACAAAAGTTCAAAACAAAGTTTGAAGAATGCAGGAAAGAAATTGAAGAGAGAGAAAAGAAAGGTGACATGGTGCCCTGGGAGGTGATGAGGGTGGGTGGTGGAGCTTCCGTGCAGATTCACTCTGCACCTGGCTGCATCTCCAGTCTGGTGCTTTTTCTGTCTGCCAAAGAAATATTCCAGGGTGCTGTGGTGGCCTCTGCCAATGGGGGTCATGCAGCTGCCTGGGGACATGTGATTCCTTGGAGGCTTTGACCTCATGTTGGCCTCATAGTGTTTGTACTCAGTGTCAGGTACAGACCTGAGTTGTAGCTCTCTGGAACCCAGGGGTGAAAGATACTCCTCACTTTCCCTCAAAGAATTCTGTGTCCTGGTAACTTACTAACACAGATGAGGCCTGTGTTAGTGACCATACATCACTGAGCAGCTCATCAGGTACCACCAGCAAGCAGCTGAGGGAAGTGGTGGTTGATGCTTTGGGAGTGGTTTGAGCCTGCACTGGGTGAGTGCTGAGAGCATTATAGTCTCACAACCAGACTTCTCTATTGTCTTACTGCCTTTGCCTGTTTTTTCAGGACCAGGCAAAAATGATAATGCCGAAAAGGTAGCTGAGAAGCTGGAAGCCCTTTCTGTGAAGGAGGCCAGAGATGAGGCTGAGGAGAAATCTGAGGAGAAGCAATGAATCACTCTGTCCTTTTCCTTTTTCTTTTTAAAAAATTTCCCCACCCTTTAAGGTGTGTTTTTATTCTGTTTTGTTTTTACAAGGGACTTTATAAAAGAACTGAATTCCAGCCTTCAGGGTTTTTTGTTTTGTTTTGTTTTTAATTTTTTTTTTTCTCCCTAAGTTTTGACACCATTGAACATGACTTCAGAAATCCATTCCCCAGTCATGAAAATGTACTGTGCTAACTTTCTTTTCCATAGTGGAAACACTTATTTATAGTCATCAAAAATAGTGAATAAAAAATGCCTTTGAAAACCTGGACCAGCTGGCAAGGCTGTGTAAGGGGAAGGGAGACTGCCTAGAAACCTTCTTGGCCACCTGTGTATCTGAGTGTGCTTTGCAGGTCTGTACAGCCTGGTTTCAAGAGAATCAAGTGATATGTTCTGCTGTGGATCTTATGTAACAGTGGACACTATGGTATGGTTTGTCCACGCTGGTCCTAGAGGCCACTGGGTGTATAGGATGGCAGCTGAAGAGCCCAGTGGGGCTCAGGCTGGCATTCGGGGCCAAGGTGTACTGTTTCTTTGCATTAGAACTATTACTTTGTGCCCTTGTATAGATCAACTGTGTGTGTGCATATGAGAGAGAGTGTGTGTGTGAGAAGAAGGAAGATTACTAGAGTACTCTGACCTGGGTGAAGTGGGGTAGTAGGCAGCCAGCCCTTAGTTCAGTGGAGGGAAAGACCACTCTATAGGTGCATATTCATTCTAGTGCTGTTCTCCTTTTGGAAACCATTAGATACCCTAACACATATTTAAATAATACTCTAGGGGTTTGGATCCAACTTCTGGGCTTGAAGTCTAAACTCAGCGACGTTAGTTAGGATTAGTTAGAATAAAACTTTGCGTTGAGTTTAGTTGTAAGCACCCACCTCAGGCTGCTCATAATTAACTCAAGCTCCAGGGAATCAGACCTCCTCTTTGCCTGCTCAGGTAGTACATGCATGCGTGCATAAGAAAGGCCTGATGTATGTATTTTGTGCTGACGTGGGCCTCAGGAGCTGTACCAGCCTTGCCTTTCACAGAGTAGGAGCCATGGTGGCCTGATCCCTTAATAAGAGGAATTGCTGGTTGCTTTGTAGCTGACTATCACTAACACTTGCCAGAGGTGCTTTAGAGTGTGTCTGTCTGGTCTCCATCTGTTAATATGTTTCTTGTTACTGGACCTGATGTGTTTGTCTGTCCTTGTCAGAGGGTGTGCTTACAAAAACAGCTTTTTAAAAATTTTAAGTTAGCATTCAATATTCATTGTGACATTTCTGTATAAGCATGTACTTTGTCCATGTCGACACCACCTCACCCCCTGCAAAAGTACCTTTTCGTTCCCCCCCACTAGTTTTTAAAAGCCAATTTAAGACTATTGGCTGTCTCTTGGCTTATTCCATTCCAGGAAGAGATAGTGGAAGATGCATAGTGGAGCTTGATGAACTGGAATTGTGACATTATTAGTAGCCACAGATAGCCTTCAGTGTACTTTGTTAAGGGCTGCTTGATCTTCCTTAGGGGAAGCCCTGAGCCGGGGCATTCATTTCAACAAGGCAAAGTAACCTTTTGCCTTGAGTTGTAATAACAGGCAAATGTGCTTTTTGGGTAGGAGAAATATTCACCAAGTCGAAAGTTTATTTCCATTGCCAGTGTTTGGAGGAGGATGGCTGTTGTAGCATAAATCTTGAGTCAAACCCAAAAGGGTTCTACACCAGAGATACAGAAGGCCTCTCCAAAGTGGCGAGAGGACACTGCTGTCCTGTGTTCAGACTGTATTCTGGTTTACATTCAAATAAATGCTTGTTTACACTTGTGAAAGGTGTAGCTGAAAGGAACATGCCTTGATCCAAGTCTGAGTGTCTTCCCAATTTCAGTGGACTGGAGGATATTGTTGAAGCTACCCAGCCTGGCATTGTGTCCTGAGGCAATGGTAGACAGAGGCAGTACTATCAGGTGTTAGACTGTAAGAAACAAGTGTACAGTAGCACCCTCTTAACCATAGGGGACATTCCAAGACCCCTTAGTAGATGTTGTAAACTTAAGGGTACCTAGTCCTCTATGTATTTGTTGCTGTATACACACCTGTGAAAATTTTAGTTTATAAGTTAGGTAGGTATAATGGGAGATGGAGCCAGACATGACTGCAGTAATATAGTGAACACAATCTAAATAGCTTACCGTAGGTCTTAGCAAAACTTTGCTTCACTGGGTCTCTGGCATCACTTCTGTTGAAACACAAGAAGGCTACAACAGGAAGTGGGTAAGCCAAGGGAATTCACATCCAAGGCAGAGAACAGAATGGTGCAGTTATTAAGTTGATTGGTTGGTTTGACAGCCTCATATAGCCCAGGCTGGCCTAAAACTCTGTAGCTGAGGATGACCTTGAATCCTGTGTCCACCTCCTAAATGCTGGGCTTTGTTAGGCACATAATTCTACCAGCTGAACTACACCCTGACCCTCTACGTAGCTTTGCTAGCCTGGAACTTACTATGAAGACCAGGCTGGCCTCAAACTTGAGATCCACCTACCTCTTCCTCTTTCCCCCAGTGCTGGGACTAAAGGTGTGTGCCACCATACCTAGCTAATTTGGCTAGCCTTGGCTACACATTGAAACCCATCTCAAAAACCAAACTAGCTGGGTGCCATGGCTAGCCAGACTTGAACCCCCGAGCTGGCTGGCAAGAGGAGTCGGCCGCCAGCACTCCATCCTCTGCCTGCTACCCCGCTGCTGAGTCCACCTTAAGGGGCACACTGACAATCAGCATGAGGCACCACATCAAGTTAATAGTACACAAAATGAGTTATTTCTGGAATTTTCTATGTAATAATTTTGAGCTGTGGTTAGCCAAAAGCACGGAAAGTCAAAGTGCCATTGTGTGCTGCTGTGTACCCCAATGTATGCTGAGATGGGCTGACTGCCACATCCCACTTTTGTGTCATTCCCTTTTCCTGTCCATGGCTGCTCTGGTAAAGGAGATCTGCCTGGGCCTCACAGTGCCCATGTTCCCTGCTGTCACCACATGCATCTGGCCTCAGTAGCTGGGGTATGTCCTGCAGGACAGCTCTGCTTGGGATTCGACATTAACCATAAGGATCTCACTGCCAGTGTTTGCTATTTTTCTATGTGACAATGGCAGTGGAGCAGTGTGGCTGTCTTGGTACCAGTATCCTACACATAACATCTGAGTAGACTCAGACCCAGAACCAGAAGAACTCTGCAGAGGGGTGGGGGGTGAGTGGGGGAGCCCTCTGGGAGGGCCATAGAGGTTCTGAGCTTTCTGTATTATGGGCTGCAGAAGGACAAGAGCAAAGTCCAGACTATAGGTGGGGTAAATTTGGCTGAATTGTGTGCCTAGTGCAGAGGGCAAGAGGATAGATACTACCTGAGAGCAGAAAGGAGAATACCCATTTAGCTTGCCACTATGCCCCGAGGCCCTTTCACTGGCTATCTTTTCAATGCAGGAGAATTCTTGGTGAATCTGTCTTCTGGTATCAAATGACAAACAGAACAGAAATTTGAGAGAAAGCACATTACTGTTTATGCTGTTGAAAAGTTGTTTCTACCTTAAGAGATCAGTCTAAGCTGTGGGCCTCCAGGCCAATGAGTCCTAGGCCAACTGCCACAGGCAGTTCTGGGTTCTGGATGTACAGAAGGAGATAGCAGCAGCCAAGGGAAGAGCTCTCCCAGCATCTCCATCTGGGGAGGGGTGGGAGACAGGAGTGCCTTCATCCTGGACAATCGCCAGCCAGCATAGGCTTCAGAGTAGATGCTGTCCCCGTGTGTTGGAGTGACCAGAGCAGGCAGTGGAGTTTGACAACGTCCCTACTCAAAACACTAATCTGCCAGAGGAAGCTAATGTAGATGGCTAGCCTGCCTGCCCATGCTGCAGTATCGTTGGGAGGCCGGTCCACCTTAAGCCGCAGCGCCCTGGCGCTGGCAGGTGGGATTTCCCGCGGGTTGGGAGCATGCGCACCCTCCGTTAAAGGCCTGGGCAGGGTACTGGTGCTTTCTTTAGGGCACCAACCTTCCAAAGGCACTTCTCGGTCTCCTACTTACACATGCTCTCAGTCAAGCCTGCGGCCTTAGCCAGGACGCAGAGGAACTAGGTGGCCCAACTCTAGTGTTTGGAGGGCTGCTAGTCGGGTAAGGTTTTGGTACCCACGATGCTCATACCTTGTAACAGCAATCTTCCCCCATACCCTAGTGACTGCCTGGGGGCCCAGCCTGACCCAGGACTGTGCTTGGGGAGCTCATAGGCCTAAGAGGGGTATCGGGCTAGGGCCTGCAAGGAAGAAAACCCGGCTTCCCACGGTACTGCAAATACAGAAGGTCGCAGCGCGTGCGTGGAGCGGCGAGCTGGCCGGCGAGAGGAGTCGGCTGCCGGCGCTCCGCCCTCGGCCCGCCCCCGCCGCTGCCCCGCCGCCGAGTCCACCTTAAGGGGCGCGCTGACATCAGCGCGCCGCCGCCGCCCGTGGGGTGGGATTTCCTCCGCTGCCGCTGCCGCGGATCCTGCGCCGCGTCCAGCCCGCGCGCCCGACCCCGGCCCGACCCGGCCGGCCCCGCCCGCCCGGCCTCGGGGAGGGATGCGGCGGCGCGGTGCCCAGGATGCCCCGCAGCCCCGGGACGCGCCTCAAACCCGCCAAGTACATCCCGGTGGCCACAGCAGCTGCGCTGTTGGTTGGCTCCAGCACCCTCTTCTTCGTATTCACGTGAGTCGGCGCCGGGTCCAGAGCCTGGTGGCAGCGGGGGGCCGAGTGGGTGCACGTGCCCCACGCGGGGCGGCGGGCTGGGCGAATCATCAGGAGAGGGCGAGGGCAAGGGGCTACGTCCCAGGAGCGAGGACAGGTGAATGCCTGACCACTCTTGAGCGTTCTAGCAGGCCCTGGGTGTGGCTGCAGCCCTTCCTTCCCGCGGAGCTTTGGAGAGGGGGACGCGTGTCACCCGGAATAATCAGCCTTCCTCGCAGGCAGAGTGGGAGCTGTGAGCCCCCTTGTCGCGGCCAGCTTGTAAAGCCAAGTTATTCTTGCTATTCCCGCGTAGGTGTGGCCTGCCCCACATCCGCGGCTGGCCACTCCAGCCTGGCTAGGGCCCTCCTACCCTCCCTGAGCACAATACTGTTAAGAGGTTACAGGCCAGGCTGCACCCAGGCTCCATACCTACACTTCTAGCCACGAGGGACAAAAAGACCTCAGAGACCAGGCCACCAGTTGTGGGGAGGGAGCACTCTTACTAGCCTGGTACCCAGTGGCTCCAGCCGCAGTTTCTTGACACCATTGGCTCACAGGTCATGGGGCCCTCCCTAGTGATCAGTCTTGAGGATCCCTGACCACTCGTTTCTTTCTACAATTCCAAAGCCTTGACCCAGCCTAGGTGACCAGAGGGAAGTCCATTTATTTCCAGGTAGGACAGTCCCAGATGTGAGTGAGCCTGGGGTGGACCTGAACCATCCTTTCCACTTCGGCAGCATCTGTGGGAGCCTATTGGTGGAGAGTCCTTACCTGGAGGCTGGGGTTGGGTGGGTGCCACCGGCTGCAAAGAGCAAGTTTAAAAAAGGCCTGTGTGGACGGGCTTATTTCTGGCTCAAGAGAGCCTGTGTGTTCTTGTCACTCAGATGTCACAGACTGTGGGATAGGAATGGGTGGTGGTAGGTGGGCTTGCAGAATTAAGACGAGAGGGGACAATCTTGGGAAATACAGTCCTCCAGAGGTTGGAGTTGGGCTCTGTTTCAGTTGGTTTTCAGGTACAGGTCAGGGTCTTTTTAACTTTAAAATTAAGACATGAAATATGGTAATAAAAGTTTTAAGAGAAATTGAGGTCCTCTGCCCCTGTTCTCCTAGATTACTGTAGCTTCAGAGGGTCCTTCTATGGTAGTTCTTGACCCAGCCCAAGCTTTGGTCTCTGAGGTTGCTATCATTCTCCTAGGCAGTACTTCCTCTGCTCTTGAAGCCCAAGCTCTGGGCCTATGCTCTTAAGGTGTGGGACTCCCTTTAGGGGACAGCACTTCTCCCTGTGGGTAGCCCACTCTGACTTAAGTTGGCCTTGCAGTTGGGAGACTGTAGTATGACTAGGGCACCTCTCCATCTATGTGCACCCTCATCTGTCCCTTGGGTGACTTCCTGAGGTGTGGGCATGGCTGACTTGGACCATACCTGCCCCACATGGCTTTGCTGGGAGACGTCAGGTGGTTCTCTTCTCAGGAAGGGCTCTGCTGGACAGCAGTGCTGATTTTGAGTATGGCAGGGTCCAGGCAGGTCTGGTAGCCATACTGGGTTAGGTGTTTGTTTCAGGATAGGATTGATGCCCTCTCAGTGCCTCCTGCCCTGTTTTTTCCCCAGCCCACTGACACTCCAGGGTCCTGGGACTTTGTCTGGAGGTAGTGACCCTCATGTCTCTTCTTTGCATAACTGAGTGTGGACTGCTCCTCTCAGGGCACAGTTTACTTACATGTCAAGGAGAAGTGGAGCCTGAGGACTGAAGGACTAGGGACTCCCTCCCAAACTAGCTCACTAAGAGGTGTGAGATCAGTAGACATGCAAGTTTCTTTCTAGAATAGGCTAGCAGTAAGCAGGGTATGAGACGTGGGACAGCTCTCTGGAGGAAGGGTGTGAGAGTGAGGTGGATTCTAAGACCCTTTCCTGGGAAGACTCCTCCTGGGCTCCTGCTGGGGTGTTTCTCTCTCCATGGTACAGTGCCAAGCTGGGCTTGGTGCTGGGGTGGGCCAAAAGACTGCCCCCAGATCCATTTTTCGAAAGGACATGGAATTGCTGTCAGGTGGCCAACCCTAGAGCTGTTAAGCCATTGGAACACCTGAGGAGGGAGAGCTGGTCCTCAGGTGGACCTGAGTGAGCCCTCTGCATGGTTAGAAGCTTAGTCTGAGAGAGCAAATGGCTCAGGTCTAGGCCCCTGGCAGCCTTGGGGGACTCAGGTAGTGACTGGAGTACCATGGGAGGGGGCCAGGTTGTCCTGCTTGTGATGGCAGCCAGTTTCTCATCTGTCCAAGTTTTTAGGGATTTAGAGTGGGTGCAGCTGCTTCCTACTCTAAAGCCAGGGTGAGTGACTGCTGTTGTGGCTCCTGGATGCCCCACAGGCCAATGATGCTCTCAGACACAGTGTTAATGAAGAACTTAAAAAAAAAAAATGTCTTGAGTAAAAGTTTTCCATTCCACATTTAGCTTTGGAAGATATTCTGTCCCTGAAATCACCCCCTTACTAGGCAGTGTCTCTCTGCTTGCCTACGCAGGCGGGGCTCTGGACCTCCACCTGGGTGGGGCACATAGTGATGGTTTGTGCTTTTGCCTGAATTACTGTTGCTCAGAGGGCATCTCAGATCTAGAGTTCTTAGAGCCCTGGAGCTAGGAACACACACATACGCATACATACATATACACACGCACACACACACACATGCACACACATATTACCCCCCATAGAGAGACACACACAAAAAGACACCCCCAGAGAGAGAGAGAGAGACACACACACACACACACACACATGCACACGTACAGATACCCACACACAGAGAAAGACATACACAGATACAAACACACACACACAAATGCCCCACACACAGAGAGATACACAAAGACACACTCAGAGATGCTGTACACACTCACACTCATACACAGGTGCTGTCCACACACACAGATGCTGAACACACACACACAACACACACACAGATGCTGTACACACACACTCATACACAACACTCACAGATGCTGTATACGTATACACACACACACACACACAGACACACACACACACACACACACACACACACACACACACACACTAGCAGGGCTTGAGCCAGCCAGGAAAGGGTCCCTCCGGCTGCAGCAGATAGTGCCTCCCTACTCACTGAAAACCAAATGTCCCACCTGCAGACAAGGCCTCTAGTCTGCCTGACTTTTTCTCATCCTCCTGCAAGTTCAGGACTCAAAGTGGTGCCTACAGGGGTATGTTGTGGGCTATCTCCAGCTGGGACCTCTTGGAGCCAACCAGGGTGGGGCTGGCCTGGTGTGTCTGGTAGGCCCAGACTGGATAGAATGGATTCCACAGGCAAGCACTGTAAGTTTCTTGAGTAGAGGACTAAGTAAATAAATACCTAGTGATCCTGTCTGACACCTCCTTCAGGAAAGCTGGCATGTCCTCAGGTATTCTCCTGTGTCTTTGTGTGATCATGCTTGCCCTGTCCTTGGGCAAGCAGAAAGAGCCTGAGAATTAGCTTGCCTGAATCCCAGGGTATAGGCAGCTGACCTGGGTTAGAGCAGTCTGAGGGAGAAGAGGTGTAGCACGTGGGTGTATTCATGTGTCCCCATGCAGCAGTCTATGGGTATGAGCAAATGTGCAGGTATGTCTGTATGGTGTGTGTACTCCCAGTAAGTGCCTCCATGCAAGTCTTCCTGAATGTACCTGTGTCTACAGCTATTGTTCACACATGTGGAATGATTGTCTGTGCTTTCATGTGTTTGTGAGCTGCAAGTTCCTGCTTCTATGTGCATATATATACATATCTCTGGTATGTGTCTTGGAGCATGCTTGTATTGTACTCCTGTTCATGTTTTTACATGTGCCAGTATATGCTGTGCTCCTCACTACAATCCCTGACCCTGCTCTGTGCACAGGCTTTCTGAGTCTGGACACTATCCAGACCCTGGTGGGGAGACCACTAGGCATTTTTCCCTTAGGAGAGGCTACCTAGGCCAGAAAGCAGCATCAGCATCTAGAGGACAGATGCTTGATCCTGGGCTCAGGTCAAGCTTTAGGGGCTTAGAAGTTATACAAGGACAGTGATTTAGCGACTTTCCAACTCAAAGTGCACCAGACCTTCTGACACTTGAGGCCCTGCTGTATGTTTATGCAGATGGTGTTCACACTGGCCAGAGGCTCCCCACCACCTCACCACCACCAGTGCTACCCCACCAGGGCAGATTGCCAAACGTGGCTCAAGGGCTGCCTCTTTCCTCTTTCGGCATCTCAGGGAAACCATCTGGTCCATATGGCCTACTAAGGAGCTTGAGGCTCTAGGGGCAACAGAATACAGGCTTGTCGGGAGCTCTTCTGCCCTGGGCCCTTTCTATTTCATTGGGAGTATATCCCTGAGGCTAGCCCAAGTGAAAGCCAGGAGTCAGCCTTGTCCCGATGCCTGTGGTCTTCAGCTTCTTGGCTAGGAACACCAAGGGCTTTGTGCAGGACAAGGTCTTGTAAGGACTGTGCCTGGTTTCCCCATGTGCACCCCTACCTGCTTCTTACACACTTGTGTCTGTCTCTCGTTTACGGCTGCCATGGGACTCCTCACCACTTGTGCAGGTTGCACTAGGGTTTAATGCTTTTGACTTTCTAACATGGGGTCCTAGTTTTTCCTTTGTACCCGTGTGGAGCCAGCCCCTCCCATCATACATTGCAGGAAGCTGGTGTGTTCTAGCAGGTCAAACTGGAGCAGACCCTGTGCTAGCAGGCTTGGCTGCTTCTCTGAGGGGTGTCTCTCCTGTCTACTGAGCTCTTCACTGCTGGCAGGGCTGGGCATACCTCAGGGTGCCACCGTTGCTTTGCAGAACAGTATGGATTAGAGGTCACAGACATGTTTTCAGTGCCGCCAGTGTTTTAGTCAGGGATAGGGAATATAGAGTGTGGCATATGGGGGATGAGCACTCCTTGTGGACTTCGTGGCTGTGGCCTGTGTCTTCATGCTGTATGTCCATGCTGGCCCAGGGAAGAGGACAGGGTGTCATGGCTGGTGGCCCCATAGAGGGTGCTGCCGTGGGAAGCAGGAGCTTTAAATAGCCTCTTGCTTCCCACTAAAAATAGTTCTGCTGCCATGGAGGTGGTTGCTGGGGCGGCAGGCCTGGCTCCTGGCCAAGGCAGGCGTGGGCGAACAGCGTGGACTGTGCACTCGGGTGGCGAGTAACTGAGCCCTGCAGACGGCCGCCATCACTGCCTTGTGGTTAGGGCAGCCATGAGGGAATCCCCACTGGCCTGGCTCCACAGAGGACCCAGCACAGGCAAGAGAATAAAGCCCTGTGTGCACTCACCACCTACCTGTCTCAGCAACCAGTGACACCGAAGAATACACTGGGAGCCCGAGGCCAGAGGAGCTTCCTAAACCTGGTGGCTGGACTTCAGTACCCACTGCAGGGTCAGGCCTGGGGGCTCAAGACTGGCATGTCACTGCGGAGGGATTCTGCTAAGGCCCCCTCAGGGCCAAGGCAGGTGTGTTTGAGGGAGATGTGCAAAGCCCCTGCAGAGAAGCTACAGAGCCTTCTGGAAGGCTTCCTGGAAGAGGTGGCAGCCTTGCCTCCAAGTGCTGTGGGATGGTAAGAGATGAGGAGGGTTAGGTCATGTGCTTTTCCAATGTTTCTAGGTCTCCTGTGCTGCCACCTTGTGAACAAGGTGGCAAACCCAAAAGAAGGGACTGTTAGGACTATGGTTGTGCCCTGCCAGAAAAAGGAGGATGTCCCACAGGCACTGTCTGAGCAGGATTGTGACTCCCCATACCTCAGAAGTGCCCTGCTGAGGAGCCCACATAGCACAGCCCTGGCTGGCATGGCCTGACACGGGTTGCTGGGTAGCTCGCTGGCCTCAGTTCTCAGTCCCTCTCTGGGGCTCTTAGGAGTCTGGCGGCCTGGACAGGTTGCAGCTGTGTTGGCTTAGCTCTGTGGCTCTAGGCTGATGGGGGCTTCTCCAGGGTATGTCCTCAGCTGTGAATTGTGTTCCTGAGGTGGCCCTGGGAGTTGCCGGGGTCAGAGCTTTGCATGGTAGAGACAGCCAAGGAGAGTCAATGGGCTAAGATCTGCCTGTATGACCGCCAGTGGCCCTGCTAGTGGCCTGGTGGGCCCAGATGCATACATGTGACCTTGCCTTCCTCAAGACCCCCAGACCCAGCTCTCTGCCCATTCATTGCCCATTGCAGGTGCCCATGGTTGACAAGAGCGGTGTCTCCAGCTATTCCTGTCTACAATGGCATCCTCTTCCTCTTTGTCTTGGCCAACTTCAGTATGGCCACCTTCATGGACCCTGGAGTCTTCCCCCGAGGTAGGGCCCTGTATAGGGCAGCTAGTCTGCTTCTTGGGATTCCAGTAGGTGGGCTGAGCAGAGATTAGAGAGGTCCTCTCCTGCTAGGAAACTCACCTTCCTGTACTCTTGTCACCTCACTGGGTTCCTGATGTTCAGCGGACGAGGACGAAGACAAGGAAGATGACTTCCGGGCCCCACTGTACAAGAATGTGGACGTGCGGGGCATCCAGGTCCGCATGAAGTGGTGTGCAACATGCCACTTCTACCGTCCACCCAGATGCTCACACTGCAGTGTCTGTGACAACTGTGTGGAGGTGACCACCCCTGCCCCTTCCCCCACCAGGCCCTGTGCCCAGTTCCTACCCACCATATGTTCTGACACACTGCCCCTGCCAGGACTTTGACCACCACTGCCCCTGGGTCAACAACTGCATTGGACGTCGCAACTACCGCTACTTCTTCCTGTTCCTGCTGTCGCTCAGTGCACACATGGTGGGTGTGGTGGCCTTCGGCCTGGTCTACGTGCTCAACCACTCAGAGGGGCTGGGAGCTGCCCACACCACCATCACGTATCCTTGATCCTCACATGGTCCAGCCCAAGGCAGCGTGTCCCAGGGGGTACCTGACCTGACTCTCCCAGCAGAAGAGTCACTGTGCTTAGGCGAGGGGACCACAGAGCTGTAGTGGGGGTGGGTTCCCTCTGTTCTTGCCTCGGCTGTTGGCCTTAACGGGCTAGCATGGCTGTCATGTGTGTGGCTGGCCTTTTCTTCATTCCTGTCATCGGCCTCACTGGCTTCCACGTGGTACTGGTCACGCGGGGGCGCACCACGAATGAGCAGGTGCAGACCCTGTGGGCTGGGCCTCAGGAACCCTCACGTGAGGTTGCTTAGGTAGCTATGGGAGGAGGGGCTCAGGGTGTGGGATCATAGCTGCCCATCCCTTGTACACTTGCCACCGTGGACATTGCAGCCACCAACAACTCAAGGCCTGGCAATGCTTTAACTTCCTGCAAGGGCAGGCAAGCATAACCTGGGTATAGGGCACTGCTGGGCACTGCTGGGCCCACACTGCCTCTAATGAAGACCATTTTTAAGGACCCCACCTACCTTTGCTTGTCTCTCTGCCTGTCCTGGGTGGCCAGGCTGTCTGAGGGGGTCCCATGCCCACAGGTGACTGGGAAGTTCCGCGGGGGTGTGAACCCCTTCACCCGAGGCTGCTATGGGAACGTGGAGCACGTGTTATGCAGTCCCCTGGCGCCCCGGTGAGGCCCGGCCTGGGCAGGGGGACAAGGAGGCCTGTCCTGGGTGTGGGGTGGTCAGTCTCAGACCCTCAGCCTGGTTCCTTTTTGCTCTGACCAGGTGGGGTTGGCCCTGCCCTTGTTTGTTCTGGCCTGCCTGTCTGGCCACTTACCTCTTTGCCCTGGCACAGGTATGTGGTGGAGTCCCCCAGGATGCCGCTCTCAATAAGCCTGAAACCACCTTTCCTGAGGCCTGAGCTCCTGGAGCGAGCTGTGCCCCTCAAGGTCAAACTCAGTGACAATGGACTAAAAGCTGGCCGCAGCAAGGTTTGGACTGGAGCAGCAAGGGGATGAGAGTGGGGTTTGGGGGATGTATGGGTGGGGACAGGAAGAAGAGGTAGCGGATGGGCGAGTTTTATGCATGTATCTGGAGCCACAGAAAGATACTACTTAAAAAACCTAAACTTCCAGCCAGGTGTGATGGTGCACACCTTTAATCTCAACACTGGGGAGGCAGAGACAGGTGGATCTCTGAGAGTTGGAGGCCAGCCTGGTCTATAGAGCTAGGACAGTCAGGACTGTTACATAGAGAAACCTGTCTTTAAAAGACAAAGCAGCAACAAGAACAAAACAAAGCACACCTCACCCACCACTGCTCCCTCTTTGCTAGTCCAAGGGCAGTCTGGACCAGCTGGATGAGAAGCCTCTGGACCTTGGACCTCCACTGCCTCCCAAGATGGAGGCTGGTACCTTTGGAAGAGATCTGGAGACACCGAGACCTGGCAGTGCTGGTGAGGTGGAGGGCAGCTAAGGACAGGTACATGGCCTGGCCTTTGTGTGGCTCCCCCATAACTGTGACCCCTCTTCCTAGAGAGTGCCCTATCAGTACAGAGGACCAGCCCCCCAACACCTGCCATGTATAAGTTCCGGCCAGCTTTCTCCACTGGTCCCAAGACACCCTTCTGTGGACCTAGTGAACAGGTAAGGCCAGGCTTTGCCTCTGGGAAGGGTCCCAACTCTGGAGACAGCCCTACCTCTGGGAAAGCTCCATACCTGGGAGGGACCTGCCCCTGGGGAAGGTCTGCCCCTGGAGACAGTCTTATTTGGTCATGGTGCCCTGTTCCTTTTCTATTGTACTCCTGACAAGGCCATACTTGTCACAGAGTTGTCATGTGCATGCTGGCAGGACTCCATCCTGTGGGTATGCTGAACTGGGGTCCTTGGAGGGGCCATGTGAGGTGTTTCCCTGTTGGCATTGCCCACAGACCAGGTGGGTAGCTTTGCCCTCTAGCAGTTAGAAGGTCTGGAATTCCACCATTACTCGCTCTGTAAGACTCACAGGAAGCCCTCAGAAGAACTAAAGGTTTGTTTGAGGAAGCACATCTTTTCCTGAGTTAGGCACTGTCTGCAGCATGGAGCAGCCTATGGGATGTTCCCAAGGCTGCCACCCCTCCTAGACTAGTTCCTCACATCTAGAGCAGCTCTATCCGGAAGGCCCCCTTGCCTTTCTAATCCATTGTGAGAGTGAGTGAGCTTGGGCCCCTATGGGCAAGGGTCCATTCTAGAGGCAATGAGGTAACCCTGTTGCCCAGCAGGTGGGTTGTAGAGGTTGGAACAATGTGCTTCAGACCCCCTTTCTGTGCCACTGCCTCTCTGTGACTGATATGTACCCACCAAGGAATCTATAAGGCTGCCTGAGTACACAGGACGATGTTACTTGCAGGCTTTGGAATCTGAGGGGCTTGTGGTTCAACCTTAGTCACAGAGACTGAAGAAGCCTATTTCTGGAGAGACTCAAGACCACAGACCTTGTGTCTGCAGAAACCAGCTCTGTCTGGTCTTCTACTAAAGAGCTCTACCTTAGTAGCCTTAGGAAGGGTCCATATAGCCTGTCTTAGTGATTGTGGGTAGAGGCAAGCCCTACACCACCTCTCCTTAGGAGACAAACTCTAGGAACGTGGTGCCGAGTCATCTGTTCCAACTTCCATCCATAGTCGGCACGGGAAGGGTGGATGTGGGGCAGGGATGGGAGCCTTTTGTTTTGTAGATTTTATTAGTTGTCCTTGCGTCTGTGGCTGGTATATTGAACCACTGCCTCAGAGTTTTTGGTGCTGTAGGGTCAGGTAAGGGGTAAGGAGTGGGCAATGGTGAGAGTACCCTGTCCTCCTACAGGTCCCAGGCCCTGACTCCCTTACTCTGGCAGATGACAGCACTCACAGTCTAGACTTTGTGTCTGAGCCCAGCCTGGATCTCCCAGACCACGGGCCTGGTGGTCTGCATCCTCCCTATCCCCCTTCCCCACCCCTTAATGCCACCGATGCCTTCTCAGGTGCCTTACGCTCCCTGAGTCTCAAGGCTGCCAACAGGCGGGGTGGGGACCACATGACCCTACAGCCACTGCGTTCTGAAGGTGGGCCCCCCACACCCCACCGTGGTCTCTTTGCTCCTCATGCACTGCCCAACCGAAATGGCAGCCTGTCCTATGATAGCCTACTTAACCCTGGCTCACCCGGTGGCCATGCATGTCCCACACACCCCTCCATTGGCATGGCCAGCTACCATTCACCCTACCTGCACCCTGGGCCATCAGATCCACCACGGCCCCCATCCCGCAGCTTCAGTCCTGTGCTGGGTCCCCGGCCTAGGGAACCCTCTCCTGTGCGCTATGACAACCTGTCTCGGACCATCATGGCCTCTATCCAGGAGCGCAAGGACAGGGAAGAGCGTGAACGGCTGCTGCGCTCCCAGACTGACTCACTCTTTGGCGATTCTGGTGTCTATGACACACCCAGCTCCTACAGCCTGCAACAGGCCAGTGTGTTAACAGAAGGTCCCCGTGGCTCTGTGCTGCACTATGGCTCCAGGGATGACCTAGTGGCTGGGCCTGGCTTCGGTGGTGCCCGAAATCCTGCCCTGCAGACGTCATTGTCCTCACTGTCGAGCTCTATGAGTCGAGCACCACGGACATCTTCTTCCTCCCTGCAGGCTGACCAGGCCAACAACAATGCCCCAGGAACCCGGCCTGGCAGTGGTTCGCACAGGTCACCTGCCCATCAGGGCCTGCCTTCCCCACCAGGCACTCCCCGATCACCCTCTTACACGGGCTCCAAGGCTGTCGCCTTCATCCACACGGACCTCCCGGACCGGCCACCCTCACTGGCTATACAGAGGTGGGTGCCCAGTAGTGTAGATGAGTATCTCCATGCAGGGCTCCTTATGACCTGGTTCTCCCAGCTCATCCTGGAGACCCATGGTTGTCTGCAGGGACAGTGCAAGGTGGGTGGGCCTTACCTTGCCTAGTTACCCTGTTGTGGAAGGTTTGGCTCTGGGTACATGAAGCATGCTGAACCATTACAGACTTGGCCTAGGGCCCTCCCAGGAACCAGCCGTACATGGCTCTATAGACTTCTACCTTCCCAGGGACACTGTACTCCCTGGGATGCTGAGAGGCATGTTGCATACTTGAGCATGCAGCAGCAGAAAGCAGGGGGCCTCCATGTGTAAAAATTGGGAGGGGCAGGTAGGACCCAGACACCTGAGCATGGGTGAGGTCTGAGAGGACCTGTTTAGGCTATGTGGTTACAGAGGACCCATGGGTCAGACATCCATACCTGTGTAGGAGCCTATTTGGTTTTCTCAGGGGAATAATAGCTCTGTGCAGGCCGGAGGATCTGAGCACTGCCCCTCTTCCTGAGAGACAGTGGGGAAAGATCTGGGAGTGCACTACTGGGCTTTCCAACTTCAAGCCCAGTGGGCAGGGTAGGGCCAGAAACTCAGGCTAGCTGTTCTTTGTCTGATCCAACTGGGAGAGATCAAGTTACCTGTGAGGATGACAGCAGTTCTGCCAATGTCTGTCTGTCCTGTGATAGCACAATCCTCTTAAAGACAAGGACTGCCTAGGGTCCATATCTGCATGTGTCTTATTGCCCACTGTCCTGTGTTCACTGTGTGTGCATGTTTTGATGCAGGGACCACCCTCAGCTGAAGACCCCCCCAAGTAAGCTTAACGGGCAGTCCCCGGGCATGGCCCGTCTGGGGCCTGCTGCCAGCCCCATGGGGCCCAACGCCAGCCCTGCCCGGCACACGCTGGTTAAGAAGGTGTCCGGCGTGGGTGGGACTACGTACGAAATCTCGGTGTAAGATCTGAGCACCACTCATCTGCTGTGACTCCACGGGGACAAGGACCCCCACAGTAGCTCCCCTACCCCCATCAACTTCTCTGCCCCAGAGAGAGGAGGCTACTCAAGCCTGGTGTGGACACATCAACAGGAAAGAAAGCCCTGCCTCCACAGCTTGTGCTCCGGCCTTTGCCTGTCCATCCACTTATCTACTCACAGTGCAGATGGATCCAAGGCTGTGGGCTGTGATGGGGACCTGGACTGCCTCCTCCATCAGCCAGTCTCAGCCCTGCACCCTATTGCCCTCATTCCCCAAGGCCAGTCTCCAATGGTCCCATGGGCCCACTCTATCCTTTCTGGATGGGTTGCTGTAGCCCCGTGCTCCCAGCTGCTCCTAATACATGGCCTTTCACTGACCTAGCTGGTAGCTTGTTGCTTGGCAAGGCCTGTGCTTTGAAGGGAATGTAACCCTGGCCTGCTCTGGGTTGGGATGGATGGATGGATGGATGGATGGATGGATGGATGGATGGATGGATGGATGGATGGATGGATGGACGGACTGACAGACTGACCGACAGATAATCTATCTGTATCAAGGGTCCCAGCTCCCCGTGCTCATGTCTTGCCTGGCTGGTGGGTTTATGTCCCTGTGTCTCTATGCTGTGCTGCCGTGCCACGTCTGATGTGTTAGTGCTCGGCTGCCACTGTTCTTTCATCAAAGCCTTAACTTCTGCTTTATGCTCTTGTGGGAGGTGATGGGGGGATGATAGGCCAGAGCAGGGAGGGGGCCAGATGCTGCCCCAGGGACTGGTGGTGCCTGGAGCCCCCTCCCTCCCTCTCAGGCCTTCCCTGCCAAACTGGAGAGTCCTCACCCCAAAGCATACAGAGTTCCCAGCACTGGCTCTGCCAGTTCTGCTGGAAAGCACATCAGGGAGGGTCGATTCTCCCTCTGGCGTCAGGGACCCGAGTAAGCACATGGCAGCGTCCGCTTGCATTGTCTGTTTTACGTTTTTATATTTACATCTATATATCTATAATTTTATTAAAAAAAGAGGAAAAATCATTTTGATCCTTTCCTTGGGCAAGACTATGGCTGTGGATGCAGGGGAGGGTGTCAGGAAGGGGGTTGGCCAGCTGGCACAGGATGGCACATTCCTCTTGGACATTTCTGATGACATGCCAAGTTAGGCCTAGTTGGTAACAGGCCTTCATCTGGTGAGTGCAAGGTCTCAAACCCCCAATCTGTGTCATGCCAGATAGCAGGGTGTGTGGTGACAGGCTAGAACCATAGCTGCCTCATGGGACTCTGAGGCAGGTGCAATGGAGGGTATACATGGGGCAACACCTGGCTGAGAGCTCTACAGAAATTATTGTACTTCCTAGAATTCGCTCTTCTGTGCTGTATGCCAAGGGAGGGATTGAGGAGTGCCAGAAAGCCACATTTTTCTGAGATGGGACTCAGAGCAGGGCTGGAGAGGGCTGGGCTAGGTCCAATATTTTGGAGAGGGATTTTCAGAGACTCAGAGGGGAGGTATCCAGAGCCTAGGGCCCCATGGCTGTACCCCCAGCTGACCTCCACCTTTTTGCTTCTCTCTCATGGACATCGGCCCACAGGGGGCGAATTGGCACCTGTAGTCGTGGATGGGGGTGGCGTGGTCCGCCCAGGGGGAATCCTGGCCTGCACCTGTGCCACCTTGGCCATCCCGAGGAGCACCCGCCGCTGCGGGCCCCCTGGAGCGTGGCCGCTGGGGCGCCCCCTCGTGGGACCATTTGCCGGCTACATTCTGCTGCATCCAGCCTTTTCCCCAGCCTCTCGGGCCCCTAGCAGGACACCAGTAGGTGGCTCTAGGGCCATGGACAACCTGCTGGGGAATGCAGAAGACCAGGCTGCTGTAGAGCTTAGGTTGGGGCTGGATATGGCCCAGGATCCCTGTCCATTCCCTATCAACCAGCCACATCTTGACTGATAAGTCTGCCAGGGCCCATGACCCTGTGTCCAGGTGACCTCAGGAAGTCCCCCCCACCTGCTGCAGGGGCCCCAGTGCCCCACTGGGGGTGGCCCCAGAGCTACTGGGAACCAGCATGACGTTCACCCCAGCCTCCCTATTCCTTCCAAGCACTTTAAGCCACTTCCTCTGGGGAGCCCAGGCCTCTGTGGGTTGGGCTGGAGTGGGGGGTCTCAGGTCATTGCAGGTTACTGCACCCCTCCACCCCACCCCAAGCACACAAACAGATGCCTTAAGTCCTAGAGCTGCCAACCAGCCCGATGGAGCACTGACCTGGTGCATCCACCTCTGTCTCTTACCTGCCTGACCCTACCCGGGCTGTGTGTATTCCGGGGTGACGCTCTGGGGACACCCCAGCCTACAGGCCTGGATGCCCCTAGGAGGACAGAGCAGAGCCCCTGCCAACCCCCAGTTTTGCACAGGGGCCCTGTCCTGGGGTCCACTCTGGGCAGCAGCTCTGTGTCTCCCCATTCAGGGACACAGAACCTATAAAGCTCTCTTCTGTCCTACAGGATTTCCCTCCCTCAACTACCCTAATAAATTTTGTGTGTGTGTGTTTACCTCCATTGGCACGATCCAGCAATGTGAATCCCCTTACTTTAGTCTTGGACAGTGCCAGGAGACTGAACTGACCAGGACCTGGGATGAGGGGTTGATAGCCCTGACAGGGTTGACAAGATGGGGTGGAGCTCTGACTTCTGGGGTCCTCGGAAGGAGGGCCGGGTCCAGGAGGTGAGCCCCAAGGTCTCCTGTAATTGCCCAGCTGTACTCTTAGGGGAGACCAACCTGCTGCACCCTCAAGCTCCAGGAGGCCTTTGTGTATACCCTTGGGGACAGATAGGAGCCAATACTGGGATCTGAGGCAGGGGCCCCAACACCAAAACCCAACTACCAGACCAAGAGCGCTTCAGAAAGTTCCCAAACCTCCTCCCAATGCCCCAGTTTCCATGGAAACAAGCTTACATGCAAAGTGTGTCATGACTGTATGTCCAGCTGCAGGCCCAGCCCTCAGGACAAGCCCCGCCTCCACCCTTTTCTGCAGCTCCTGGTAGGGACTGTGCAGTAGTGCTGTAGGCAGGAACCAGTAAGGCCACTGGGTCCCCAGGCCAGCGCCAGCCACCTGGCCTCCTCCTTGCTGGGGCCTCTGGGCCTTCCAGCCTAGAAAGGCAGGAAGTCGTCCACCTCGAGGCGCAAGAAGGGGCCCAATAGGGCCCTGAGCTTCCAGACGGCGGCTCGGCTCAGCAGGGGTGGCACCAGCCCCTCGAAGGGTGCAGGATCCACCACATACACGTAGGCCGCAGTGCAGGCCAGCAGAGCACCCAGCAGCAGCCTCAAGGCCAGCAGCCTGTAGGCGGTGGCAATTAAGGGGTAGGGAATGCCCATGGGGATGATCCTGGGGGACTGGGTTCTGCCCAGAAAGTGACCTACCAGAGCTGGCCCTTTAGGCCCTCGGAACATCCCAGCTGTGGCCTGCCTTTCTGTCGGGGAGGGGGCTGGGTCAGAACCTATCCTCAGTACCTTGGGGGGCCTTGGGGAAGGGCAGATCCTTAGCCCTGAGGTGCCCACAACATATATGGACTCCTCTGTGGGTCACCCAGCTCTGACCTTTCCCACCCTTCCCAAGGATAGTCTTTTACAACCACCGGGCTCTAGGCCTGAGACCTGGTCCCTGAAGTCCCATTTCTCAGAATCTCCCTAGCAGTACCCTGGGTGGGGACTCTGGAATCAGAAGGGATGGGGTGGGGACTCACTTCCATGCATGACATCTGCTGCTGCTGCTGTTTCTGCTGTTTCTGCTGCTGCTGCTGCTGCTGTTTCCTAGCCTGAGTGCGGCAATGGGCCCTCTCCCTGGGGGAATCACACTATGAGGACCATGCAGGCCTCGCCCCCAGCCTGGCACCACCTTTTCTGTGGGACTGGAGAACAGAGAATGGTCCACCCCATCCCGACCTGGTTCAGCCCGGGGTCCCTGCATCACCCCAGAATCTCCATCTGAATGTCCTCCATCTGATCCAGCACACCCCGGATGTCCTTCTTGAGGTTCTAGGAGACAGAGGAAGAAAAGCTGGCCCTCTGCCTCTCCACTGTCTGTACCCACTCCTGTCATGGCCGTCTTCCCTACCATGGCCCTCTGATGACCTACCAGGAGCCCAGTGGCCTGGTTGTTCAGAGCCATGTGTACCTCAGCCACACCGTCCCACACCTGGGGGCAGGGAATGGGGCTGCATTACACTCAAGGATACAGGAGGGGCTCCCTCCCACCACCTGCCAAACAGGCACCTCAGTAATGGCCATCTTCTTCCTCTCAAAGGACAGTCGGATCTGCTGCAGCTCGCTCTGGGTAGGAAGGAGCGGTGTGGGCACAGGAACCTGCTCGCTGCTCCCCAGGCCAAGCCCCTCCCCCAGGGCCCACCTGGGACTGTTGCACAAAGGACTCTTCCCCCCGGCAGAGCTCCTGCTGCTGCAATAGCTGCACAGGTGCCCTGTCTTCCAGGGGCCGGGAGCTGGTTGACTCGGGGGACTGTGGGAAAGCTCCCGGGTCATGCCCAAGGCTGTGGACAGCTCGAGGTACTGCTGCATGGGTCCGGGGCGCACTCCCGCTTACCCAGGCCAGGGCCGTGCAGCTTGAGTGCTCGGCACACAGAGGCAGGAACTGCTGCCCTGGCCCCAGGAGGGCCCCCAGCTGCTCCCGAAGGTCCTGGTTCTGCCTTTTCTGGAGTCGAGGGACACAAAGAGGGGGCTCTCCTGTCCTGGTTGCTTCTCAGGCAGGAAACCAAAGCAGGTGAGCTTGGGGAGCTTGGCCCATGGGATGCACTCACCAGGCTGTGATTCTCCTGTTCCAACTGTAGAAAGGATTGCTCGGCAGCCCCCAGTGTCCCACTCTGGAGCTGCGTGGGAGCTGTCCTGGGTGGGGCTGTGGCCCCTCCTCCAGAAGGCAGGGTTGGACATGGGCAGGACCTGGGTCCTGAGGTGGGGGGTCCTGTCTGCTTTGGTGGCCCCTGTTCATGCCCTGGGTGCAGGGGCCAGCCCCACTCTACCTCAGCCTCCATTTCTTGCCTGGACCCAGCTGGCTCTCCAGCTCTCTGTCTTGCCATCTCTCCTTCTTCACTTGACAAAAACATCCCAGGTGCCTCTCCTCCCACTCTGGGTCCCCCACCTCCTGTCCCTGGAGCAGGGAAAGGTCTGGAAGACTCTAATGACTGAGTGGATTGAAGGGGGGCCAGACAGGGCCACCTTACAAATCCCTGACAGGGCTGATCCAGGCATCCTCCATGACTGCTCGAAGCTGGGGCTGGGGGACACTGGGGATGAGAGTGTCCACAGGGCCCCAGGGGTTTTGGCCCCTCCATCCCTCCCTGTGACCCCTTCCTGACCCAAGGTCCAGGCTCTGGCCTGGCGACCTGCCACTCTCTTTGAGGGCACTTTAGATGTCACCTTGGCTCACAAGTCTACCCATGGTGACAGTCACAAAGGCCTGGGTACATCCAGGGAGGTCATAATGGGCTGTGGCTGTGGCTGTGGCTGGGACAGAAGCAAGGTTAGTGGGCCACTCCTGCTTCAGCCCTATTCTTCCTGTTCCCAAAGCACCTCCGGCTATGTCTCTCCTCTGTGTGTGCAGGAATGTTCATGGTGCCCATTCATTCTCAGAACGATGGCTCTAGGAGCCTGGGGCCCTGGGAGAGATCAAGTATTACAAAAATGGCAGTTGTTCCCACTCAAGTCAAGATCCAGCTGACTAAAGGTGTGTGGGCAAGACCATCAAGACCCCACCTGTTTGATTATGCCCTCAAGTCCAGTCAGGTTGCCAATGGCCTGCTTCTGAGCCCAGGTTAAATCATAGCCATGTTCATGACAGCTGGCATGACAGACCACATGGGTCTAGAGGCATCTTACCCTGCTGAGGTTACACTAGAAAGTCAGTCTGAGGATATTCTCTGCTTCCACTCCATGATTGGACTCAGCCCTGAACCTTGAGGGCCCTCTCCAACCTGAGAGGCCCTGACATTTCGTGCTGACGGATGTCTTGCTGCTCATAGTTGGGAGGGTGGGCTTGGTGGCCAAGTTCCGTGTTTTATTAGCAATGCTGGGGATGCAGTCAAGAGTCTTGTGTACATTCCATCACTGAGCTTCTCCCCAGCCTGGCTGTTTTATTTAGTTTTTTCTTTCTTTCTTTTGTTTTGTTTTTGTTGTTTTTTCTGAAACATGGTTTCTCTGTGTAGCTTTGAAGCCTGTCCTGGCACTCACTCTGTGACCTCGAACTCACAGAAATCTGCCAGCCTCTGACTTCCAAGTAGTGAGATTAAAGGCATATGCCACCACTGCCCAGCCTTGGTTTTTCATTTTAATAATGTATTTTTATCTATATGTATTGTGCGTATCTCTGGTGTATGCATATGAACACATGTGTACAGATGCACTCAGGCGCCAGAAGCTAACACTGGGTCCTATGACAGCACTGGATCCCATAGGGTTCCAGGTGGTTGCGAGCCAGCTGCTGTGGGTGCTGTGGACCAGTCTGGTCTTCTGCAAGAGCTTTTAACTGCTGAGCCATCTCTGCTCCCATGGACTTTCTTTCTTGGGGTATACCGTCTCCTTGATTTAATCTCTGTTTTTCCCACTTCCTTGGAACTCACAGATGTTGGGGCTCTCCAGTGTATCTTTGGTATTTGTATGTCAAATCCTTCAAGTCTTAAGTCTTCCTTACTTTAAAAGAATACTTGTTTTTTTGTGTGCATGCCTGTGTGTAGTTTATTTATTTGTATTCTGTGTGTATGTGTGTTTTACCTGCTTCCATGTTCATCATACGCATGCCTTATGCCCATGGAGTCAGAAGATTTAGAAGTGTTGTTGTTCTTTTGTTTCAGGGTCTCCCACTGGGACTTGGAGCATGCTGATTAGTCCAGGCTAGCTGGCCATCAGCTCTGGCCAGATCTGCCATCCAGGCCCACTGCACTGGGATTACACGGGACACACACACACACACACACACACACACACACACACACACACCAACCCTGTACTCTTACGGGACACACACACACACACACACACACACACCAACCCTGTACTCTTACAGGGCTTCTAGAGATAAGACTCAGGACCTCAGGGTTCAGCGGCAAGCTCTTTACTGGCTGAGCTTTGGCCCTTCTCTCCCACTTCGTTCTTGTGTCGTTAATGATGGGTAAGTTCTGAGGAATTTTCCAATAGATGACTTGGCATTCTAAAGTATACATATGTAAGCCTAGACAGCGCCATTTCTTGCACACCTGGGTATAAAGAACCGGTTGCTCCTTGAGTTTTGAGTGGGAGGAAAGAGCAGGACAGGGCACAGTCCTAGATGTCAGAGACTGGCAAGCAGAGCCCAGCTGTGCTTCACAGCAAATCCCTTTAAAAACAAACACAAAGTGCAGTGAAATAAGGAAAAGTCCACGGTAAAGCATAAGGGAGCGTGGTGGATATTCACTGCCATTTGCAGGGTTAGACATGGCACCTTGTTTTGGTTTTTGTTTGTTATACTATTTTTTATTTAAATTAAAAACAATCTTATTTTACATACCAGCCTCAGTTCCCTCTCCCTCCTGTCCCCCACCAACCCCACCATCCTATACCTCACTCCCCAGGGAAAGTAAGGCCTCCCATGGGGATCATCAAAGTCTGTGACTTCCCTTGGGGCAGGGCCTAGGTGCTTGCCCTTGTATCTAGGCTGAGAGAGCATCCCTCCATGGGAAATGGGCTCCCAAAGTTTGGGCCACTGTACCTTATATGTGCTGCACTTTATTCAGCTGGCAGAACTGTGAGTGTGTCTTCGCCACTCCTACTACAAGCACAAGGGATATGTTTTGTCACAGTGCCTACATCATAATTAGTGATATGAGTTTTTCAATACTACCAAAAGGTTTTTTTTTTTTTTTTTTTTTTTTTTTTTTTTTTTTAGCAGTTGGAACCCAGGGCTTTTGGCCATGATAGGCAAGCTGTTGAATTGCACTCTCCGTCCTCAATATATTATCCTTTTTTTTTTTTTTTTTTTTTTTTTTGGTTTTTCTGTATAGCTTTGGAGCCTGTCCTGGAACTAGCTCTTGTAGACCAGGCTGGTCTCAAACTCACAGAGATCTGCCTACTTTTGCCTCTTGAGTGCTGGGATTAAAGAATATACCACCTAATATTAGCTGTGCCCGGCTAATATTATACATCTTTATGGGATCACAAGTGGCCTGTAGTTGACCAAAGTGTTATGAAGCACATGAAGGTCTTTGAATTTCAATGGTCGGTGTGTGTGTGTGTGTGTGTGTGTGTGTGTGTGTGTGTGTGTGTGTGTGTGTGTGTGTTTGTGGAGACAAGGTTTGTCTGTGTAGCTTAGTAGACCAGGCTGGCCTCAAACTCACAGAGATCTTTCTGCCTCTGCCTCTGCTTTTCAAGTGCTGGGATTAAAGGCATGCACCACCACTGCCCGGCATCAGTGGTCATATTTTTATTCTTAAGGTGTTACTACTAATCCCTAGAAGCCTCTTTTTCAGAGTGTCCTGTTCTCTTTCCAGGAAACAGTGGTTTTAAGGAGAACAAGATCTTTTGACGCCTGCATTCTCTTTCCCCTTTATGGTTCTTTGGTTTGGTTTTCCTTTATGTTTGGTCTTGAGACTTCTCATTAGATACTGTTCTAATAAAAAACCTGTCAGTTTTCTTTTCTGTCTCTGTTTATGAAGGGACTGAGAAAGCTAATGGGTACCTTTTCTATTAAATACAGGGATGGTCGAGGTCTAAGAAGGAAGGCCTTTTGCCACACATCTCCCTGCTCCAGCTCTGATGTCTGGGAAATGAAGACTTAGAGAGTTTGCCTGGAAAGTTCTCTTGGTAGTTGCCACAATCAGTACTGGAGTACAGGCTTGCCTCCAGCCAGTGCCCAGCTTCCAGTAAGTTGTCTCCCAGAGTTAGCTCTGCACCCCATTTTTAGTTTCCTGATGTCCCTTTGCAGATGGCCCCTCTCCTGCCATCCTGCAGACCTGGAATAGATACTCAGCAGAAGCCATTGAGACCGGTGACAGAGGAAGAGGTATATACTACAGTGACAACTCAGGCTGGGCTTAGCTGGCCACACTAGCAGGAGTTCTGCATTTTTCTACACTGGCAATCATGTAATGGGAAGGGCCTGGTGTTGCCTCAGTGTCTGCTAAACTACTCAGAAGCTGCTCACTCAGGCTGCTGGAGGATGCTAGGTCTCCCAAGCCCTCTGCCTGTCTCCTATCCTCTGGGGTCTCATGGTCTCTGAAAGGCATTTGGTGTGAGGTGACTGAGGTAGGATGAAGGGCAGCACCAGCAAAGGCCCTGAGTAGCTGACACTGGTGCTGGAGTTCTGTGTTCTGTGTCCAGGAGATGCTCAAGATCTTCAGAGGCTCTTGTCCCGTGTGACTGCAGTGGTCTCACAGAGGCTGTAAGCTAAGGCCCTTCTCAGGTCTCATCTCCAGGTGTCCAGGTTGGGCCACAGCTGCTCAGCAGCTGTGAGATAGTACCCAGGGCACTTAGATGCTCTTTTGCTCTCCTGTCTGAGACCCCAGTCTTTCACTTCAACCCGGAACCCCGCATTTTTTTAATCGCCTTACCTTTGCTTGGGCTGTGCCCTATCTGGAAGGCTGGTTTCTTTCAGAGCCAGCCCTGAAGATGCCTCCCCTCTCTCCATGGTCCTTGTATGGTCTTGAGTTCCAGGGTGTCCTGGGAGGTGAGGGAGTCTAGAAGGAAAAGAATCCTGGCTCTGCAGCATAGCTGGCTCCTGCTCAGAGCATCAGCTGTACTAACGTGTTAAACAGCCTGAAAATTGGTGTGTTAGGTTGGGGTGAGGGTCTGTGTGGAGCTATACAGCTTCATGCAGAAGAAGGGTTGGTCTCCATTGGGTAGGGTCCTACATAGGTGCAGAGACTCACAGCCACACAGAAGTGTGGGAAAAGAGAGTGTGTTGTTAGGAGCTAGAGTGGCCCTGGCCTCTGTTGCTAGGCAGCACACTTCCCTGGACACCAGTTGCTATGGCGGCCGCTTCCTGCCCATGTTGCCATGACACCCAGATGGCCTTGAGGAGCCTGGAGTGGTGGTAAGGGGCTACCCAGACACACTCATCCCTCCTTGGCTGGTGCCTAGAGCAAGCTGAGGAGAGAAGAGATAGGGAAAGGCCGTGTTGCCCACAGCTTCTTGCCTACAGCTGGCCTGGGATGAAGAGGGGACCACGTGGTCTGATTTTACTTTACTCACTATGGCCTGACATTAAATGTCCCATGTTCATTTCAGAGCCTGGTAAACCCCAAGTCAGAACGAGCTGCACCCCTGAGTAGTCCCCATCTTTAACCTTGTCTGGTTCAGACCCAGCCAGTCTGTCCTCTCCACTTGAAGCCTCAAAGTACCCTGTATAGGACTGGCAGATCCCAGCAAACCCCAGATAAATGGACCGTGGGTTTAGTGGACATTCCTGCAGAGCTCTTGGAATTGTCCTCTGTCACTTGGGACTCGGGCCACTCCTTTTACTTCCCAGGACTAAACGTGAACTCCCCTTTGATCCATTAGAGATATAAGGTGACACTTGGCTGTGGCTCTGAGACATGGCCTTGAATCTTCCAGGTTTCCTCAGACTCATAGCCAGGGGGCAGATGAGGGATGAAGTGGCCTGTATGACCAAGTCATCCCAAGGCCAGAAGGTAGGGGCTCTTAGGCTCCTGTTCCTGGCAAGGTAGACTTGCGCTTCTGAGAGCTGTGTTCCTTCTGCCCTCCCAGTCTGCAGGGGGGGGGGTGCAGAACAGGCTGAGAGCTGGGTCCTGGGATCATGGTATGGGCCTTAGAACTAGGCACAGTAGTTTATGCTAGTGTCAGGATTGCATAAAGCTAGGGCACGAGGGTTGCCATGAGTTTGAGGCCAATCTAAGATCCACAGTGAGATCCTGTCTTTATGTCCTATAACACCCCAAAAGGGGGCATGAGGTGTACTGGATCTTTGAGGTCCTTTTGGGGACCCCCGTTTCAGAGGCTAAGGCTGTGGGAAGGAAGGTACACCTGTGGGCTGCCCAGTCCCCAGTGTGGCTTTTGTGCTTCCAGGATGAGTGTAGTGACAGGCCATTTGCCTCTCTCTCCTCCATGGTCACTCTCTGGACACTACTGCTCACATTTAAGAATGCTAAAGAAACTCCTCTTGCAGATGACACAGCTCCAATAAATTGCCATAACTGCAGGGTGCCGAGGGCTCTGAGGCCTCAACTGGAAGGTGGCGGGCGTGCTGGCCGCCATGCTATTGTTCTCCAGGAGGTCCCCGGGTGTAAGCAGAACATGCCATCCCTGCCAGGCTGAGGATCTCTCCTTACCTAGGACTCCTACCCAGATAAGGTCAGATCCCTTCTCTTGTCAGTTCTAGCAGGACAATGGCGTCATAATGTCAGCATGAGTGGACTAACTGGTGGTCAGTACCAAGTTCACCTTACTGGGACCAGATCTGGGTTCTTGTCTCTCTTGTTCTATCCTACCTGGTCCTCTTCCTGGTGGGTAACAGCCTGTCAGTGCAGGCAATGGTGCCAAACTAGAAATCCCGAAGCCTGTTTCTGCTTCTGGACACCAGGGCTCTTAGGTTAAAGGGGACTGTAGAGCAAGCTGCCAAAGGCTGGCCACGGCCCGCCTATGCTAGCGGCAGGCAGGAGAGTAGAATGTAGTTCTCATGTTTGCCACCAGATGGCACCTCAACCCCACAGACCAGACCCAGGTGCTTGGCGGCCCAGTGCCCAGGGCAGAAGTAGAATAGTGAATCCACCCAGGCTGAAACTCCTGCCAGGGAAGGCAAAGCAGGGTCAAAACTTCCACTCCTGCTTGTGTTTGTGGTTTTCATGATAGGTAGCCCTATGGTCACAACTCTCGTTGGCTTGAGGGTGTTCCTTTCCTCCACTGCTTCCTTTGAAGCCAATTAACCTACACTTTCCCAGCTCTGCAGGGAAACTCCGTATTGGTTTCCCTGTGTTACAGGACAGAGCTGTGTGAGCAGGGCAGCTCAGGGTGGCAACACCTTGGCTGAGAATGGCCCAGGGATGCCAAGCTGTTCTTCTTGGGGAACAGCATGGACTCTAGGAAGGTGGTAACCACCTGCCAGGTGATGGGCACCCAAAGCTGGAATTCTGCCCTTGTCTGCGGTGAGAGCCTAGAACCTGGAGTGGGCACAGTGCCTGAGGATGCATCTGAGGGCTCAGGTGGACACATGTTTACCTATGTGTCGGGGACAGGATTCAGTGTAGAGCACAGAGCCTACCCTGTCATCTCCCTGACCTTTACCAGGACCAGTTTTGTCTCCAGGAAGGGTGTCCCTTTCATCCACAAACTCTAGTATGCTTCTACTCAATGGCAGTGCTGCGGTGGCTCCTCCCAGCATGATTCCCATAGCCAGAAGTAGAAAGGCTGCAAGCTGCTATCTGACCATGGGACTCCTTCAGAGCCTCCAGGGAAGCCTTTGGGTGACAGAGGTTTGTCAGGATAAGGGAGGACTGAATAGGTGGTGGTGGTGGTGGGGTAGACAGGGAGAACATTTGATGGTGTGGCTTATCCAGCCCCTCAGAGTGATAACTATTGCACTCCCTATGTGTTCTGGCAAATGCCACCTGCCCACTATATAGGAGGAAGTCCTGCCTTGCTAGTCAGAGTCCCAGCTCCTGGTGACTCCAGCCTTTGACCCTGAGTCTGCCTAGATGGGACATTGCTTTTTGAGCCACCCATCCAGAGAGCAGATTGTTGGTTCATGCTCTGCTCCCCCACCGCCTCTTCAGGGGCTTTCTCTCTATGTCCTCCCCCATTCAAAGCTGGTCCTCTTGAGCACTGTTGGCAAGCACATAAAACTTATCCTTGAGTCCTGAAGCCTATAGTCTTGTAATGATATATTATTTATGATTTATTAAAGCTTGCCTGAGGATTCAGAAAGCAAAGTCAGTCAGGAGCCAGGCACATACCTTTAATTCCAGCAGCCAGATGCTAGGAGGTGGTGGTACACACCTTTAATCCTACGGTCCAGGATTAAGAGATAGATGGATCTCTGTGAGTCCAAGGCCACCCAGGAATACATTAGAGAATTAGAGCTCACGCCTTTAATCCCAGGACTCATGCGAGGTGTTTAAGAAAGTAACAGAGGCAGAGGCAGGTGAGTTTGAGAGGCTTGGTGAAGAGCTCATGGATCAGCCCTTTCAGCCTGACGTAGAGGTGCCAGCTGCTTTGCTTCTCTGAACTTCAGCTTAAGCTTGAACCCCAATATCTGTCTCTGGGTCTTTTATTTTTTGTGTTACACAGTCTCCCCTCCCTTAGCCATTAAGAGCCATGGGAATTTCCCTACCAGCACAGTGTCCACTACTGCAAGCCCTCTGACAAGCCTTCAGACTTCTCTTCCATCCGCCAAGCACCCACTTAACCTCACACACACAACCCACTCCACCTGGCCACTCCTGAGTGGGAGCACCCTCAGCAGCCCCTCAATGGGAGCACCCTCAGCAGCCCCTCAATGGGAGCACCCTCAGCAGCCCCTCAATGGGAGCACCCTCAGCAGCCCCTCAATGGGAGCACCCTCAGCAGCCCCTCAATGGGAGCACTCTCAGCAGCCCCTTACTTGCCTGAGTTTGAGATGTCTGTGTACCAGGTGGGCCCTGGGCCTTTAACCAAAGAAGGTGAATTCTGGTCTCATTATGCTGTGTGTTCCTCTCTCACATCCTGGGTTCCCCCCTTTCTGGTCCCATTCGTCACTGCACTCACATACCCTGCTCACTGTCCTCCTCTTCCTCATCAATGGACTGCCCTCCTACCTGCTGGCCCACCTCTGCCTGGATCCTCAGCCATACTTCCTTGGGTCATATCCTCTAGACAGCTTCCAGGCCAGAGGCTTCAGCCTTGTAATTTGAAGGGATCATGGACTAAAAGGTGGCAGGTCCTCCAGCTACCTGCTCACAACCAGCCAGCTGAGAAGCCAGCCACCCCACTGTACACCTGCCCTATGGCTGCTGACTGTGTTGCCACTCAGGCCAGGCAGAAGCTACCAGCCTACCAGGAGGCAGCAGCATCTTCACTGAAGCCCATATCAGTGATAAAGGCAGTATCAGTCCCTCGTTCATGAGCCAGAAGCTGCTTGCAGTATGAGATGTTTAATTTATCTCAGGAACTAGGCACGAGTTATAAAAATGGTAATTTCTTGGAGATTCAATTAATGCATTTTCATTGTTACCCTGGTAATCAAGGAAACAATTTTTAATGATAGGCTGGAAGATGGTACCAATCCTGGAGGGAAGATGGGGCAGGCAGGTGATTAGTGACCAGAAGGACAATGCAAGTGGCAGTCCCTGCAGCCATCCAGGTTCTCAGTCTCCCCACCTGCTGGAGAGCCCACCTCTGGAGAACTTAGTTTTCTGTCTTTGAGGGCCTCTGCAAGAGAATCGGGGGCTCCTCGGGGAGGGTCATGAACCTGTTCCCCCCCCCACCAAGTGATGCCTCAGCTCTAAATAACATCACCAGGATTAACATTGCTGGCAGCCAACAGTACCAGGTGATTGGAAAAGGGATTTTATGGCCCCTTGGGCAAAATTGAACTTGCATCTGATGTGTGTTTCCAAGATGGGATTTTCCTCCCTGGCAAATGAGGCACGTTCCCACTAATTACAACAGCCACTCCAGGCCACTCATCACACACAGTAGGCAAGCACTCTTTGAGGATGGGCCTATGCTGCCTGGGGGTCAAGGCTGGGTCATCTACAGGAGCCCAAATCTCTTGATGACGTTGCTCTTGGCTCTAGAGGAGGTAAAATGCAGTCAGGAGAGGAGAGACCAATGAATGCACAGGGAGAGATGAGTTGAAGCTAGCCTGACAGAACACCAGGGAAGACACTTTGGGCCCAGGCTGTTGGAACTGCCTAGTCTCATTGGGAAGTCAAAATCCCTTATGCAGCTAGACCCCGAAAAGTACCCTGGACAGGCTGCAGCAGGATGGTGGGGGGCGGGTGTCTTAGGCTGATGGTAGATTGTGACAGCTCCTTCTGGGTCTTCCTACCTGGCCTCCAGGCTGCTATGACTCCATCTCCATAAAACCAGTGCCAGACTGGGTCCAACAGGAACAGGCCCTACCTCCATCTTGCTTCTAGGGCTTTTGACTAAGGCTGTCGTTCTATCATAGGGCTTGGGGACATGAAGCCACCTCCAGATAAGCAAGGAAAGGCCCTTGGGTTTGGATCAAGGTCTGGGAAAGGAAGACAGTCCTAGTCCTGTCCTTCTACATAGAGACACAGGGACACAGCCACTATCACTGACCCTCACTTTCCCACTGATCCAGGACAGCTGCTGTCACCATTCACTTCACAGGCTCAGAGAGGCCTAGGGTTTACCTGGGATCACAGAGCAGATGAGCAAAAGTGAGTTGCTATGGGCATCATTGGGGCATGTGCCTTGTCACTGAAGGACATAAGTAAGGGCAATGTAACTCTAGGGGTGCTAGGCAAAGCCACTCCATGCTGTTGCCTCTTGCCAGGCCTTACAAAGTTTTTTTTTTTTTTGTTTGTGATTTTGTTTTATTTATTTATTTATTTATTTTTTGAGACACGGTTTCTTTGTGTGTAGCCTTGGCTGTCCTGGAACTTGTTTTGAAGATCAGTATAGTCTCAAACTCAGAGATTTGCCTGCCTCTGCCTCCTGAGTGCTGGGATTAAAGGCGTGTGCCACCACTGCCCGACTCCCTACAAAGTTTTGCTCACCAGTTTCTGGTGAACCCAACAGGAGAGAGATGAGGGATGGCTCCCAGCATCCTGAAAGGGATTTCCCCAGAGTAATTACCTTTCATTTTGTTCCCTTTCCAATAATTGTACTTATTTATTTTTAACCAAGATTCAACATTCTTTCTAAGCTCTGGATACACTGATGGTTCTGTCAAGACTGTCAGAGCTCTGCTCTTCCTAACTTCAGGAGCAACCAGTCTAACAGGAAGACCAAGTCATTCTGGGAGGCAGAGGATGCACTTGACTGGGAAGCTGGGTCTTTTCAGAATCAGTCTTTACCAACACAGCTGTTGCCATGGATATGATTATCTGTACCACCATGTAACCTCATCACCTCTGTCATCACCATCATCAGTCCCACTGTGGTCTCTGCCTCCATCACTACCACCTGATATCACTACCTCTACTGTTGCCATCCCTACCACCATCACTCTTTTTTAGATATAGTCTCTCTGTGTAGCCCTGGCTGTCCTGGAACTCACTAGGTAGACCAGTCTGGTCTTGAACTCACAGAGCTCATCCTGCCTCTGCCTCCTGAATTTTAGGCTTAAATTCATACACCACTATACACAACTTACCTACATTATTATCATCACCACCATCCCCACTATCACCACATCACCATCATCCCAACCATCACATCACCAGCCATCACCACATCACCAACCATCACCACACCACCAACCATCACCACATCACCATCATCACCACACCACCAACCATCACCATATCACCATCATCATCACATCACCAACCATCACCACATCACCAACCATCACCACATCACCATCAACACCACATCACCAACCATCACCACACCACCAACCATCACCACACCACCAACCATCACCACATCATCAACCATCACCACACCACCATCATCACCACTATCATTACTGTCATCAGCACCACTATGGCCACCATCACCATCATGATTAACTCCATCGTCACATTCACCATCATACCAACAGCTATCATTACACTATCTCCACTATTACTACCATACCATCAATTACCATACCGTCAACTACTGTTATCATCACCACCACCACCACAATCACCACCATTTTCACCACTACTACTATACCACTCCTCACTGTCTTCACCACCATCATCTTCAGATCACCAACCATTATATCACCACCGCTGTCACTACCATTTTCTCCACCACTATCATCAGCCCTACTTTTATCACAGCCAACATCCCTACCACCACCACCACCATTTCCTTTACCACCACTGACTCACAGTTGTGTGGCCATCAGCTCCTTACGTTTCCATCACATCTTCCATGTTGACAAGTCCATGCTGAGTTTGAGGCTTGCTGTTGTTCCTGTGTAGAAACCTCCATGACACTGCAGTTGAAGGATATCTAATATAACCATTTGTGGGAGTAGCTGATGTGGGGCGGGCACAAGGACAAGACAGAACTGATGCTTTGTTTTTGCTTTTCCGAGTCAGGGTTTCTCTGTGTCCTTGCTTGTAGACCAGGCTGGTCCACAGCAATCCGCCTACCTCTGCCTCCTGAGTGCTGGGATTAAAGGTGTGTGCCGCCACCACCCAGCCTGACAGAACTGATCTTGAGAGACATTCTCATGTTCCCACTGTCTCAGCAACAGCAACAGTCTAACAACTCCTCTGTCTCCTCCCTTTTTCTCCCTCTTCTTTCTCTTTTCTTTTGAGACAGGTCTCTGTAGCCTAGCCTAGGCCTTCACTATGTAGCTGAGGTTGGCCTCAAATTTGCAGCAATCCTCCTGCCTCAGACTCCTAAGTGCTGGAATTGTAAGCATGTGCCACCATGCTTGTAAATACTGGCCCAGCTTGACCAGGTTTGAGCAGAAGTGGTGGACAGAAGTACTCAGATCTGTCTGCTCTGCACCCCTTGGGTGGGCTTATCTCTTCTCTAGAAGGATGGGCTCCTGGGGGAGGACACAGTTATTACGTGAGCCTTCATTGCATTGAGCTCACAAGGCAAGGCACTCAGCAGCCCTGGTTTCCTGATCCCAGGTTTTGCTCTTTTGTTAGATGGAGTGAAACAGTGCTCACAGACAGCAGGCCATTGGCGACTGAGGGCAAGGACACTCATGAGTGGCCACCAGGGGTGCTGTGGACTGACACCCTGCGGTCCTTTCTGAGTCACCTCAGGGAGGACTGTGGGAAGTGAGCAGGTGGCTGGGACCCATGTAGTAGTAGGTCACACTGCTGTTTAATGTCTCTTCTTGGTGCTGATGTTCCACTGGGATTCCCAGCCCATCAGCTGCTGGCACAGTGTGCCCTATCTTTGCAGGGCTGTCCAGGGCACACAAGAGGAGCAGCCCTGGAAACAATGTCTGTACAGTTGGGGATACTGGGACAGCAGGGCTATGGGTGACCCCTCTCCTGTGACAGGCATTGGGCAGGGGTGCCTGAACACAGCAAAATGTTGGGGAGGAGGGCAGCTCAAGGCTCAGAGGTTGGGACTGGAGCTATGGTTTGGCTATCCAAGAGCCCTGCTGCAACCAAAGATGTGCTGGTGGGCCTCAGCCTTGTGGACACTTTATGGATCCCTGCTGGTGTGGACACGGTGTGGACCCCTGCTGGTGTGGACATGGTATGGACCCCTGCTGGTGTGGACCCTTGCTGGTGTGGACACAGTATGGACCCTTGCTGGTGTGGACACTTTATGGATCCCTGCTGGTGTGGACACAGCGGATCCCTGCTGGTGTGGACACAGTGGATCCCTGCTGGTGTAGACACAGTGGATCCCTGCTGGTGTGGACACAGTGGATCCCTGCTGCTGTGGACACGGTGTGGACCCCTGCTGGTGTGGATCCCTGCTGGTGTGGACACAGTATGGACACAGTGTGGACCCCTGCTGGTGTGGACACGGTGTGGACCCCTGCTGGTGTGGACCCCTGCTGGTGTGGACCCCTGCTGGTGTGGACCCCTGCTGGTGTGGACCCCTGCTGGTGTGGACACGGTGTGGACCCCTGCTGGTGTGGACATGGTGTGGACCCCTGCAGTCAGGTGGCTCTGCTTCACCTGAGCTGCACTGCATTTCTCTTGTGTTTGGGAAATATTACTAGCAACTAAAAATCTTAAATCTTGGTGACATTCCCGGTGGCCAGATAATTAATACAAGAGCAGATAATAATTACTCAATGATTAATAACTGCATTTAATAGTTTTCTAAGTAATTATAATAAAGGGAAAGTTAAACGAAAGGCTATCAAAGTTTCTGATGGCCTGAACACTGCGGGCACCATGGTCCTGCAACATGGTGAGTCTCCGTCTCCTGGCCACATCTGCTTCCAGGCTGTGAGCCACACCTGGAGTATGAGGATAGCACACCTGTGCCCAGACAGTTAGTTTTAAGCTATATGGGAAGCCTGTATGTGGCCATGGGGTAGGTTCAATGGTCCTCATCCCTACAGGCATTGTGAATCCCAAGGCTAGTAGACTAGTACCTCTTCAGACATACATGGGCTGCTTCCAGGTCCTCTCCCTGCCATAGCCCTTCTAGTTCCTGCCATGCCCTGACATCTGTCCTAGGGCCATTGTGCCCACCGTTTCTCACTATTGTGAATATTGTTCAGCGTTGCCCTAGTTCTGTGATCTTGTAGCCTGTGTGCTGGTCCATGGAAAGCCTTTATCTGCTAGGGAAGGAATAGGGAAACTCCAGTGAGAGGGCTTGTACCCTGTACCTGGCAGAATCTACCAATTCTGCCAGCCCTGGACAATGGCTCAGAGGCTTTTGGGAGCCCACATAGGATAGAATCTGGGGCCTGGAGCCTCTCATGCAGGGCAGTTTCTCCTACTCTTCCTAGTCAGCTATTGCTGTGCTGTCCCATCCCTTCACATCCCCTGAACCCTGAGCAGGGCCATTCTTAGTCACCATACCCACAAGAGGGGCCAGAGCCACTGTCTGCAACTGGTCTCATTATGCATCCAGAATAGACTGGCTAGCTCTGGACATGGGGATTAAGGGACCCGATTTCATACTTGAGTGACGCTGGGTGCTTACCCGTGTGGGAAGGAGAATGAATGAAGGCTTCTGGACTACCGTGGGCTTAGCTCTTCAGTCCTCCTGGGATCTAGCTCAGGATGGCTCCATCAATATTCACTAAACTGTAGGTGGGGTGTCCCAGAGTCCATGACACTGTTCCAACACAACAATTTGGGCAGATTCACAGATGGGGCAGAAATCAAGAGATTGGCATGGAAGCTCAGTGTCTCAGGATCTCAGTTTCGAAGAGGAAGACTGTCCCCTAGGAAGGGTGATCTCCGAGCCTCCACACACTGGGAAGGGCACTTATGGTCTTCATTCCTGCTATCACTCCTATTGCAAAGGTCCATCAGGAAGCAGCCCCCGATGGCAGACAGCCTCCCACAGCCACCAACTCCCTTGCTCAGAGACCATCATTACTGTGCGGTGGAAACTATGGGGCAGTGCCCCCTGGCACTTCATGGTGAGTACGCAGGGTAGAAGGAGGCGACACTGGGTATCCCATAGGGTTAGTGTTTGAGAGTGTAAAATTTTTCAAAGCAGAAAAGACACAACTGGAGAAATAAAAGGGCCTAGTGGTGGTGCTGTGGGAAGGGAACTCGCTGTCATTCAGCAGAGACAGTTCCCACAGGCCAAAGGGTACGGGCTTAAGCCTGGCCAGATTCAACATTTGGTTGAAATACTAGTTCCCTCATTCCCTCCACCACACACAAGGTCACACTTGGATGGGTAAATGGGCCTGAGAGGGTCAGAACTACCCTAGGTCTGCCTAGTGCTTGGTTCCTGGTCCTCTTGCCTCAACCCAGGCCCTGGCATCCTCAGCATGGTTCCCCTCAGCCAGTATTTCCTCACTAGCAGTGGCTTGGTTCGAGGAGGTGGTGAGAGGAGTGCTGGTGCCCTTGACCCTGGCTTCGCGTGTGCCACAGCGGCTCCACTCTCCACTTTCCTACTTATTGCTACCAACCCGCCAGACGAGCCTCTGCCACTTGCTGGGGACTTGGGGGTACCTTGCACCCAGAAGCTGGGAGAGATATAGTCTTAGCTTTGTTCTACACTTGGGACCATCCACTCTCATGGCCTGCTTCACTTTATCTGTCTACAAAGTGGTTTTGAAATAAGGGGAGCCACTGTCATGGGTACTAAGGCTTTAGGGTCTTTGGAACTCAGTGCGGTACAACCCCAACCCCCATCACTGCTGTTTGAGGTCTATGCAGCCTCAAATATCCCAGGTCCACCCTGCAGCCTGGCAGTCCCTCTCAGGGCCTGACCCCTCCCCCTACACTATTCCCCAGGGATCGGGGCAAAGCTAAGTGATTTAGTGGCCTGCCTAGCTAGACCTCCTCATTAATAACACATTTCGGCTAACAACCTTCTCTCCTCCATGTCATTAACTAAGCCCTCCAGCTGTGGGGAGGGACACTTGTGCATGAGGCACATATGGGATCAGGGACCATCAGGACTCTCAGGAACATTGTGAGAAGTCAGGAGTGGGTGGTCAGAGCAAGTACTTTAAACTAGACCAAAGGACAGATGAGAGCTGGGCAGGAGTCCGTGGGTCCCTCCTCATCCTGTGGCTGGAGAGCTGTGAGAGGTCAGGACTGTGCCAGGGACATGGCCCTGGGGGAGCAGAGACTCAGAAAATGCTACAGTGTAAGGTTCAGGCAGGTGGGATTTGGAGAGCAGGTCCCTGGTGGCCCCAAGAGGGACAGCAGGGAATAAATGTGGCAATGTTCCAGATGCTCCCAAGGAACTGATGGCAGGAGCAGCTTGTCCCCAGGCAACCACCCTGGGGGGAGGTGTTATCTCAGGAGCAGCTACCTCCAGGCCCCAACCCAACCGCTGTACCTGTAGGTTCCTGTCTCATTGGGGCTGAGGACATGGACATTCCTGGGGATCGTAGCAGAGTTCCCATTCTGGTCCTAAGAACTTCTGCTGGGAAGAATTCAGTTCTCACCATCTCTTTGTAGCAGGCCAAGAGGAATCTTCCACAGTGCAGGGCCACAAAACTCCTAAGACTTAATTAAAATCAATCTCAAATTACTCACACAGCATTGATCGGTGCCTCTACTGATGGGGAAAATATGATCATCTTTGTGGGAAATGCCTATACCACAGGATCCAGTGTTTGCCCCAGCATGGGCAGTATCGGGCATCCACCAAATCTCAAGGATGGCCAGTGTCCCTGGGCAGTCACCCCCTAGCTGAGCTCAAGGGCTTTGAAGGAAAGGCTGGCACATTGCCCTGGAGGGGGCTTGCTTGGTGGTAGTCTTGCTTTTGGAAGTTTTCATAGCCCTGGCAGGCTTTGAACTTGCTGTGTAGCTGGGGATGATTCTCCTGCCTCAGCTTTCTAGTGCTGGGATGGCAGGAGTGTCCCCCCAGGTCTAGATGTTGGCAGTGTTCTTGACATATTGCAAGTCTGAGGGTGGTCCATGTCAGGTATGCTCCATGGGGACTCCCTGCCACTGTGTGGTTGGGGTCCTCTAGGGGCTGCAGGGGTGACCATGTCTGCCAGCCTGGGACCCCTGCCTCATCAGCTCAGGTAAGCTTTTGAAGGGGGGGGATGGCTCAGGGTGCTGGTAGCACTCTTTGCTCATGTGGACTCTGGGGACCAGGTGAAAAGCCACTGCTGGCAACTCCTCAGTTAAGCTCAGCAGGAGGAGCAGAGGTGGCACCCTGGGAGAAGGAATGTGATACAGTTCAGGGATGGCAGAGCTCAGAGCCTGCCCTGGGCCAACTCACCTGCTTTTAAAGTCACATAAGGTCTTTCCTCTGAATGCAGTGGCTTCTAGACCCCTGTGTGAACTGATTACGGAGGGACAAAGGCCCAGTGGGCATAAGGAGAATTAGGGATAGGAGACAAATGGGGGCAGGAGCATAGGCCCACTATGGCAACCCCTGGCTTAGTGGCTTTGTCTTGTCTCCTGTGACTTTTGTCCTTCACTGTAGGCTCCTGTTGTGCTGGCCCTTGTGCTCCCTGGGGGAAGCTTTCTCCTGGAGAGGGGAGAGGTGAAGGGAGTGAGGAGGGCTTTGTTCCACCTAGGTATTGCAGAAGCTGTGGGTGACCTCTGTGGTGACACCCATGATGACACTGGTGATGCCTTGGGCCTCCCCTCTACTCCTGAGCTGTTTTCCTCCCAGGTAGGTACATGATGCGTGGTGGATTTTGCTGTGTTAATTAATGTGCCGCTTTCTGATGCTCAATTAAACGGCAGTTGCTCCATGTCCAATAGCCAAATGTCCCATTAGATACAAATTAATGCAACCGTTGCAGCAGCAATAGAATGAGATTGTCACATCCCCAAGGAGAGACACGAACGACCCCAGGGGAGGCGCACAGGGACACCTGAGCACACCCAGGGCCCTCAGAAGAGAGACTGCAAGGCGCCTTTGGCTCCTGGGCCTTCGCCTAGTGCTCCTCCTGGTGCTGTCCATTCCGACTCCATGAGGAAGCCATGCCACTTTCAGAAAAGTTTGAAAATTTAGAAATTAGAGATAAGCAAGCGAGGTCCTCCAGAAGTGAGTCATCTGGTGCCTTGCCTTTCGATACAATGAGGCTGGCTGCGGCTCTCCACCACTTGCTGTAGAGGGTCCTTGGGTGGCAGCGACCATACCAAAGAACACCTGCTCCCTCATCAATCACCAGCTCCAGGTTGGGGTGTGCAAGGAGCTTCTGTGTCAGGGGCATAGCACCCACTAGGCATGGGTATTGTCCCTTCTCACCCCTAGAAGCTCTGCCAAGAGGTAGTTTTGGTTGCCTGGTCCCCCTTGGGGAAGCAAGGGCTGAGCACCCTGGGAAGGCATTTGCTTTGTTCAGGCGGATATTTGACTCCTGCCTTGGCCTCCTGCTGTCCACATTGCAGGCAGGAGAGTCCTAGCCAGAGGCCATTTCAAGATGGTGCAGGCTATGGGTCCAGGCTCAGCCTGTAGGCACTAACTCAAAGCTGGGGTGGACACAGTCCCACTGCAGACAGGCCTCATTATTAGGCCACTGGACCCTGTTTTCTTCTACTTGTCCATGTCCCTATCATTGGGACCAGGACCATGTCCACCTTGGCCCTCTGTGCCCTAGTGTCCTGCCCAGTCACAAGAAGCTAAGACCTGTCTTAGGAGAAGGTCATGGGTTCCAGAACCTCCAGTTGCTCCAGAATACAACTTGGCTTGGCATTTGTAGGGGGCAAGGGTATGTTGCTCTGTTACCCTGGGGTAAGACATGTCCCCAGAGTACTCTGGGGCCCACTGTACTCTGAGTTGCTGTGGGACAGTAGTTGCAGTTTCAAAGACTCAGTCTGGACATGAAAGTCTTCAGTGAGACTCCCTGGGCCAGAGAAGGCCTGAAGTCAGATGAGTGAGTGTATGGGAGGGTCCCAGAGCAGAACTGCCCACAGCCCCAGCCATTGAGGGCAAGATGAGTGTGGTCTGGCAAAGACCAATATGACAGGTTCCAGGTATCCCAAGGCTCTGTCTTCTTAGGGCTGAGCCTCTCATGCCCCATGGGCCCTCTCACTGCAATTGTCTTCCACTCCCAGGTGGCACCTATACTCTCTGTGTACTTCCTGAGTGTCCAGTTTTGAAGGGACTTCCAGGGGGATGGAGGGCAGCCTCTCTGCCTCCTGGGCCATAGCCTGGCTGTGTTCTTTCTCACGGTGGGCCAGTACAGACTGCAGAGTATACACCCTGGGGCTTCCCTGAGACAGTGTCCAGGAACATGGTCCTAGAGCTGAGACATTGGGTTCGTGTCATCATGCTACCATTCACAAGCTGGGGGACCTTGGGAGGGTGGCTCTCCCTTTGTAGCAGAAAGGGGTGGGTGACAAAGGGAGTGTCGGCTTCGGTGTGGAGGTGTGTGTGGGCTGGCTGAATGGCCGCCAGGAAGGTGTCTGGGAATGGTGACCAAGTGCTATGTCACAGTAAACTTGTTTGCTCATTGCCAAGTTACCTCTGCTCACCTCGACTGGGGCCCTCATCGAGCCATGTCCCAAGGGTCTGTGCTTTTTTTCTCCTATGCTGTCCCCTTGGGAGGAGGTAGTGAGCCCCAAGTATTTTACTCATCTCCTATCAACATCTTAGTGTGGCAGACCCTAGCTAAGATTTTGGGGATGTCATTCTGGGACATAGCTGATGATCCTGTTTCTTAGGGGAGATGCTGTCTCCTGGGGGATCTTGGCTGATACTGAGGCAGCTCTGCTCATCATCCCCTCACTGAAGTATTTGTACCGAGTCTGTCCTAGAGGAACTTCACAGGGCCACTGAAGGTGGATAAAGATTTTGTGAGCCTGTGGCATAGCCTTTGTTCCCCCTGAGCCTCAGGCCTGAGATGGCACTGGCCTTCAGTGTCCCACACATAAGATCTCAGCTTCTGCTTCTTGCAATTGGCCCCACAAGGCTAGGTGATGGAGTATGGAGAGGAGAAACTGCCCAGACGGCTCAAGTGCCCTCGCGGCATCCCTTGTTCCGTTCGGATACCATGCATAGCAGTCCTTCCAGGGCTCAAACCCTCAGGCAGTGACTTCCTGACTAGCCCTCACAGCTCCTGAGGAGGCTACCCTGAGTGCTGAGTCCTGCGTCTTTGCAAACGGCCCTTGTTGGTCAATTCTGAGGGTACAACAGAGGTTGGGGTACGGTCTGACTCAAGGATCTATTTCTGTCCTGAGTCTGATCCCATCCAGTGTTGGTGAGTCACAGGATAGTGACTGGTGTTTCTAAGCCCAACTCCATAAAGCCCCTGAAATCCTCCTCAGGACACCCCATTGTGTGAGTGGTCTCTTGCATGTTGCACAAGGTTTCACTTGCCTGTCAGCCTGTGGAGACAGCAAGCTACTGGGAGCAGATCTGGGTTGGGCTGTTCTCTGAGTCTCCATGTGTGTTGCTGTGTGGACACAGGCCACACAGATGGGTGGATGGAGGCAGGACAGGGGCTGGCAGGGTAAGGAGGCTCAGTGCCCACCCTATGCCTCCCATTGTTTCAACAGCAGCAGAGGAGAAAACAAGGACTTTATGGCTGTCACAAATATTTCATCCCACACATTTTACAGTCCACAACTGCTGCGAATGTTGGGCTCCTGTCAGAGCTGGAAGATTCATAAAACACATGTGAATTTTTATGTTCAATTATTCTAGGTCTCCCGCTCAGGGCGCAAGAGCTGCCCTGTTTGTGCCCCAGTCCCCAGCCTCTGCCTATTTAGACCCCCTTTGTGCTCAGTGGAGAAGCCCCCACTCACCCTCCTGACAGGCCCTGAACATCAAGTTGGTTTGTCCCTCCTCCTGGCCTCACCAGGTGTTACACAGAACATGCTGCTGTTCTAGCCTAGAGGACCCCAGATAAGGGCTCCTGTACAGGTGCCTATGTACCCACCAGGAGCTGTTATGGGCTCAGCCTTGCTCTTCCCCAGTTTTCTTCTGAAAAATGGGCTTGTTTGCAGTTTGCAAGAGTACCCATCTGTGATGCTGAGTGCTGAGCTCTGGGTCTCTGTGGTCCAGAGGGTCCAGGTGGCCGAGTCAGGCCCAGGGCAGAAGGCATATGCTGCCTTGGGTCTGGCTGTGCGGGGAGGGCTGGAGGGTGTGGTGGGCACTGTGGGAGCGGCTCATCGGTTGCAGCCTCACGTCTCTTCCTTACGGTGCTTGCAGAAGATGTTCTCTGATTAGTCTGCTGAATTATGAATTAGGTTCCGGGTCCCTGTGCAGCTGTTCCTGGCTTGTCATCCCCACCGCTTTATTTCCCCATCTGCTTATAAAACCAGGAGCGCCGTCCTGCAATAAACACTTCAAGCACTTTTTTTAGGGGCTAATTAATTGTGTTGCATTTCTCCAACACAGTGCGCAGGCTGGACCTGCCCTGAATTCCCAATGCGGTTCAGCTCCTGACGGTGCCTATGGAGAAGCACACAGCCTCCCAGGCACACTCTCCATGCATGCAGGCTCACCCCCGGGGCTCCCCTTGACACTGACTGGCTGTGCCATTGGACATCCTTTCCACTTATCTGCGATGTGTCCCCCTGTTGAGTGGCCTGTGACTGTGATTCCCCACTCTGCCCTCAGCGTCTGCCCTTCCTCAGCCTCCTTCAGCACATGCCTCTGCTTGTGTGGTCCCTTGCCCAGAGCACCTTCTACCCACTCTTCCTGCTGGCCTGCTTTCAGGATATTTGCTAAATCTATCCTAGGAGAGAGGGACTGGGGAACCCTATGTCTGCCCTGTACCCCAAGGCAGTACTCAGTACTACTTCTGAGAAGACCAGAGAACGTTTGGAGCAGGTTTCTGGCAACACTGTTAGTTAAAAAAAAAGCAAAATCACAATTACAGAGTTTCACAACAGAGCTCAGTGCTGATAAAGCTAGGCAGCTGCTGTGTTCTGCTCTCAACACTGGGAAGAGGTGTTTGCTAAGCTGAGCAGAACCCCAGCATGGGTGCTGTGCCAACAAATGACAGTCTGCAGCATGATACCTGTGGGTGTGGCACACACTCCTGTGGTGTCAGGACCCTCCAGGTTGGGGAGGGGACCTGGAAGGCTCTGTTACTTGTGCATGGTGGGGACAGTAGGCACCTATGTGCCACCATCATGTCCTTGGAATTGTCCAGCAGGGCTCCTCTAGTTCCCATGGCTTTATCCTCACAGGCTGAGCCGAGGCAGCTGAGGTGGATCTGTTTAAAGATGCTGCAAAGACCCCGAAAGGGCAAGGCTGTGTCTATTGCAATGAGGGCCCCTGATCAGCCTTGGCCACTTAGAGGCAGGGTCAAGAGAGCTGTGAGGAAAGAGATATCAGCTCTCCCATAGGGCCTCGAGCCGGGCCCTTAGTGCACAGGAATGGCTGAATCCAAAGACACCTTGTCCATGGGGGGACTTCAGACTCAGAGGCATGAGTTATTGGGGTCAAACATATTCCCTCACTTCTCAGGGGCCTCATTTGCCAGCTGCCATGCTGGAGGCCCTGTGGGATCTGGGAGGAGCCCTTGTTCTCCCTGATGTCCAGGCTTGAGAGTCCTGAGGTCAGTAACCCTGAGGGCGAGAGCTGCCACCAGAAAGGTCAGACCAGGCATGGGAGCTGTACCTCCCCTAAAAGAGTCTTGGCCCTTATAGGCCCCCGAGGTCCCTAAGAGTGAAGCACACGGTAGTGAGACATGAGGAGAGCCTGCTGGCCTCTCTCAATGCAGTTTTCTTCAAAACGGCTCTGATGTAAAGCTGAGTGCGGGAGCTTGTTTGGGCATTGTGACAACAGGGACAAGGGCAGGGCAGGGTAGGAGGTGATGTAGGAATGACTAGATAGAACACTGTGGGCTCTAGAGCTTGGTTCTTGAGCTCCAGCTCTGCCTATGGCTGCACATGCTCACTAGTGACCTCCAGATGACTGGAGGCGAAGGGTCCTGTCATAGCACCAGCCCACCAGGAGCTGAGGGGACAGTAGGGTTGAGGGTCTCTACCCAGGGGACTCACTTAAGCAGGATGTAGGCCTGGGCAGTGCTGGATCCCAGGAGAGGGGTGTGTGTCAAAGGACATGAGCAGAGCTTCTGTCCTGGCTCTGGCCCCTATGGGAGCCACCAGGGGAGGGGCAGTGGCCTGTTGGTGGTGCTCCTTAGAAAGACTTTTATGGGCTGTTAATTGTTATGCTTCCATTTAATTCTGGGTGTCACTGCAAGTCAGCCATGTCTGACAGCCTGGGATTTATGCCTCCAAATTATGGGGCTTGGGCTGTTCAGAGGTAAAACAATTACCCATCAATCAGCCACCGATCAGCAGAGTTAGGACTGGCAACCCTGCCAGCAGGTGTGGCTGTCTGTGGCCCTGTGAAAACTTCAGGGGGAAGTGACTTTGAGAACAAGGCAGGCTGGCAGGGTCCTGCCCCAGTAAGCTTGTCTATGTCATGGCTCAACTGTCTAGGAAGGTGGCCCTGCCATATTCTAAATGTTAGGACCAGTAGCTTAGTCTCCCACATGTATGCTGTGGCTCCAGGGGGTGTGATCCCATGTGAGCTGATGGTAACCAGCTCAAAGATTCTAGAGGGGGCAAGGCAATGTGTCCCTTGCTGAGGGTCCCTGGCCAGCCTCTGTCAGTCTTCTGCAAGGTTAAGATTGTCACAAGGGAGTGAGAGATGCAGAAAGAATGCTTGGTCCACCAGAGTCCCAAGGCCTTTCTATGGCTCCAGAGGACAATGAGGTAATCCATCTCACCTGCCTGCTGCATCTGGCCATCTCACCTGCCCACACCAACTACCCCAGCTGCATCTGCTGGGTGGTTTGGGTTTTCTCCTGTGATTCTTGAAAATTGCTTCAGCTGTGGGTTCAGGCTGAGTAACTGTCCAGGCCTGACTACAAGGGCTTTTCTTGGGAGATGGGATGGGCAAGGTCTTGGAAGCTTAGTTGAAGATAGATGGGGCAGTGGGATAGGTAGGTGCCAATAGGGCAGGGGAGACTGTTTGGAACAGCTGGGGCAGGTTTAGCTGGGTAGCCAGAGGCAAGCTGATGCTGAGGACATGTCAGTGTAGAGGAAACCTGGGCGTGCAGACAGGTTCTGGGTGGCCCTGTTCCTGGTACAGTTGGAGAGCAGCAAGGAAGATCTTGGTCCTTTGCTCAGAGAGAGTCTCCTCTTCTCCTGTGACTCTCAGGGACTTCAGGGCCTTCAGTAAGGCCTGGCTAAACACTGTCTCTAACACCCTGCTGACCACTCACAGGGACAAACAGTGGGCAGAAAAGTGCTGGCATTTAAGCTCCCCCAGCCAAAACCTGTAGGCTGGGACCACTTTTGTCTCAACAGTGGTGCCAGCCAGCCAGCCACAGTCAGCTCCTCCATTCTGGGCACTGCTCCTCAGCTAGGCACCATGCCTAACTGTGCTGAGGGAGTCACCTATGCTGCCGACTGGCAGGTATCCTAGGAGAGTGTGTGAGGACTTTCCTAACCCTAACCCTGAGTTCTTGCCTCACACGCTGTCCCCAACTGCTGACCTAGCTACCCTGAGACCTTACCATGGCCACTGCTAAGGGCCTCACACAGCACAGACATTTTCTGCACGTGTTGCACAAAGCCTCAGGACTGGGCCTCTGCTCCTTCCTGACCTTCCTGACCTTGGCTGCAGGAGAAGCTTACTTCCAGAGGGAGCCCCTCTGCCCCGAGCCTGTCACTTTGAGAGCTCTGTGTGGTGTGCACCAGCTCAGCCCTAGAGGTCCTGCCTCTTGGTCTCCTTTGGGCTCCAAGATGAACTAGAGAGTTGGGACCTGTTCCTCTGAGCCCTTCATTTTTCTGGACTGGCTATAGTTGAGGGTGGCCGATGAGGATTCAGTCAGGGATGGTATTGCTGGGTACAATATGGCTGGTAATCACTGGGCTGGTGGGCGAGGTGGCCACACTCCTCTGTCCACTTGGGCTGGAGTATAAGTGAACTTCCTCCCAGGCTTATGTCCTCCTGGGGTCATATCCCTGGAATCACATGTACTGGGACCCAAGTAAGTCCTGCACAGTGTCCTCATAGGCAGACTCTATTTAGCCGCAGAGCCTCCTACATTTTGTATTGAAGTATTTCAAACAGGAGAAAAGTCTTGTTTTCATTTCCTCAGCCACATGCTAATTGGCCCACACTGCTATGAGCAATTACCACAGTCTAGGACTGACTTCAGTATATTGTACTTCCTTGAAAGTCAAGGAGCCACGTGGCTGTGACACCCATGAGTCATTCACACTTCATCTTCCAGTCACTGTCTCTGCTTCCTCACCTTGAATGCCAAATGCTGCTGGTGGGCGAGACCCTTGGGGATCTGTGGAACTGCGGAGCTGTGGGTGGGGCTTGGCCCCCACCCACAGCTTCATCTTTCAATAGACTTGCCTGGGTCTGTGAGGCTGGCTGTTGCTGGCTGCTGTTCCAGTTCCGCTGGATATCCGGGCTGGGACCAGCAATGTGAAAGGAAACCTTCCTGAAGGCCACTCTGGGACTCTTGGGGTAGCTGTGACTTCAATTCTTAGGCCATGCAGGCCCCTGGGAAGGCGGGCTTCATGCTCTGATGCAGTGCAGAAGCTCAGGGAGAGGTGCTAGTGGCTGCACCCAAGGCTACAGTGGGCACCTGTCATGGGGGAGGGAGGTGTGGACTTGAGGGAGTCTTTCAGGCTTTTGGCTGGAAAAGGCCAGGGCTGACTGGCTGGCAAATGTTATTTTATTCTCCTCAGGGTAGCCCCAGGACTCCTGTCCATAGCCCGTGCACCCAGGCCCAACCCAGGCCTCATCTTGCCATGCCTGGGTAGCCACACTGGCATTTGATATCCGGGGAGCTGCTGACAATGCGTGTTCTGCCTGCTGAGGAAGCACTGCTAGCCTATTTGGAAATGTCAGGCTGGCGGGTGGCTAGCCCCGCCACTACCCCACTCCTGATCATGCTGGATGAGCTGCAGCCCCAGCCATGGAGCCAGGCAAGAGCTGGAAGGCACTGTTGAGGGTTGAGCTCTGGATGGGCTACAGGCTGTGGGGGAGCGACAGTGGGCTGAACCAGCATCCGATGGATGAGGGCTCTGTCCTGCAACATAGCCTTGGTAGGCTGGTTGCTGTGGAAGAACGATGGTGTACTGGGGGCCCTAAGGTGTCTGGGGGAGGTTTATTGGCATCAACTGATTTCCCAAGGGGTTCTTGCTGGCAGTGGTCACCGTATTGTAAAGAATAATCGGGGGGGGGGGGAGTGTGGATTGTCTCTGGCCTGCCTGGGCCTGAGTAAAGCTGTGTGATAGGCACTTGGCAAAATCAGGAGAGTGGTGGTGGTGGGGGGTCTCAGTATTGGCAGCTAGCCTACAGGAAGGATGGGGGACAACCTCTCAGGATAGGGGACATGGCTGGGAGGGCACCAAGTGATGTAAGGCAGGATCCTAGAGGGAACTAGGTAGGGTGACAGACTTAGATACAGGGTACTAGGACAGACTTAGTCTGCTTTCCTTCCCGGCCACACCTTCACCTTAGCCTGCTCCTCTTTCCACAGGTGTCGCAGCTGTACTGACCTGGGCTCTGTGAACCCTGGCCCCATCTTTATCTACCCATCTGCCACATGTGTCTGACAACTTCTGCCTGATGTGTGTAAGTGCTGCCTGGGCCAGTCCTGAGAACCCTGGACATGTGACCCTAAACTTGGCCTGCAAAAGCCCATTTCTCCAGCTTCCCAATCTATCCCTACCAGCCCAAAGATGTGAGGAGTCTCAGCAATGAGCGTTCATCAGGCTCATCATGACTGCTCAGCTTCTGACCTAGGAGCCCCCGAGACAGTGACCCTGGCCCAAAGCTGGTGAGTGTGGTCACCAGGTGCCTCGGGGTCCACAGCTAGGGCCTAGTACTCTGCACCAGGGACTCCAGAGGGCTCCAGGATGGTGAGGGGGTACGGGAGGCCATTTTGAAGTTCCCAATGGCAAAGCCTACCCAGGGTGCTAGGTGTACAGCTCTTGGCACTACATATGCCCCACCCTGTGGGGCTGTCCCTGAGCTATATGTGAGGCTTGCAGCAAACAGTTGGTGAGAGCCAGGGCCCTGGATGACAGAAACAGGCTGCCTCATCTGACCCTTTCCATGTGGCTGCTGCAAGATGCTGGGGACCCTCTTGCCCAGCTCAGCCATAACTTTTTCCATCATTATAAGAAAAACAAAAGACAAAACCACATTTTCACAGAAAACTGGAACCACCAGGCCTGGCTTCAGAACATCCATTAAAAATCAACTATCCAGCTGGGTGATGGTGGTACACACCTTAATCTCAGCACTCAGGAGGCAGAGGCAGGAGGATCTCTGAGTTCCAGGCCATCCTGGTCTACAGAGCGAGTGCCAGGGTGTGCTTGTCAGCTTGGCCTTTGCCTGAGTGTCCTCTGTGCTCACATGTGGCATACAGAAGCCTTCCTGCCTTTGGGTCCGATGCCTTCCCAGTCTGGAGAGAACTGAGCTTGGGCCCTGCATTCAAATCCTACCCTCTGACACTTCCTGGACCTCTGTGTCTTTGTCTGCTGGAGGTGGACATGCAGGCTGGTGGCCCGTGGGCCTTCCCTAGTCACTATGAGGTGGATTATCTTGGGGACATAGTCAGAGAAAGGGACCCCAGGGTCCCTAGGAGGACTAGAATGACAAAGAGGAAGCCACTTTGTGGCCACACTTGTACCCAGAGCAGGAATGAGAGGCCAGGTTTGCCAGTTATATGTAAATAACTAGGTCATCCCCAGTCCTGTGTGATGAGGGCCTTTGTCACAGGCACCAACTGAGGCTGGCTGAGGGGTGAATGGGATTGGAGGAGAGCCTATGAGCATCAGGTTGTGGAACAAAAGTGACAAAGGGCCAGGGGACCCAGAAACTGTGAAGGAGCCAGGTGTGTGTATGCGTATATGTGTGTGTGCATGTGTGTGTGCATGTATGTGTGACAGTGAGTGAGTGAGAGTGCTGTGTGCACATGTGGATGCTAGGAACATGTGTATGGTCAGGAGGCTGGTCACATGTGTGTTGACTCTGGTCCCTTGTCACCTTGGGAGTTGTCAGTGGGTTTAGAGACCATTCAGCTGAGTCTCTGGGAATGATTCACCTCCAGCAGTCCACGTGACAGGAGTCACGACAGGAGCAAGGACCTTATGGTCCTCCATGGCCTCTCGTAAGTCCCACAGTCTCACCAACCTCCAATAGTCACCCCCCCCCTTGGCCACAGAGTCAGCCACCATCCTCATACTCTGGGTCCTGGGAACATATCAGAAACATACATCAGCTGGATGAGGTGACATACATCTTTACAACTTTGATCCCATCATTCGGGAGGCAGAGGCAAGCAGATCTCTGTGAGTTCAAGGCCCACCTGGTCTACATAGTGAGTTCCAGGAAAGCCAGGGCTACACAGAGACTAGATCCTGTCTTGAAAAGACAGAGAGTTGGGGAAGGAGAGAGAGAGACCCACACACAATGGTAACAGGTTGTTAGACCCAAAGTTCAGGGTCTAAAGATGCAGGTGGACAAGCCTCTCCACTAAACGACCAGTTCAGGAGGCTTTTATTGAGCAAATGTGCAATCAGGCGTCAGCCTTCTCCAGGGAAGGCTGCACACCCAACAAAGTATCAAGGCTCCTGTATAGGGCAAAACCACAGATTAGCATAGATTGGCTATATTGACAATCCTTCATTAGCATAAGGTCAAACTGGGGTAAGGGTTGTTTGTGTTCCAAGAAAAACCACAAAATGTTCTTGGTAGGGTTATTTATCTAAGGTCTTTCATTCCCCCATTTCTTTTTGTTCTAGATTTAATCTTAAAACTTAAGATCCCTTCTGCTGCTTGATATTGCTGAGTAAGAACTAGGGCTTGGATGATGGATAAACGGTCCTTAATAAACTGGAGCAAGCGGTTAAGACTGTAAGGTCCAAAGGTAAGCACAAGTAGGAGAATAATCAGGGGTCCTAATATAGTGAACACAAGTGTCGTCATCCAGGGGGACTTGTTAAACCATCCTTCTAACCAACCCTGTTGGGCCTCTCTCTCTCTCTCTCTGCCACTGGCTGAGCCTCTCTCTAAGCTTGGCCATGGAGTCCCTGATGACCCCGGAATGATTGACATAGGAACAACATTCTTCTTTTAGGGCTGCACGTAGTCCTCCTTCCTTTTGGAAGAGGAGATCAAGCCCCCTACGATTCTGAAGGGCTACTTCAGCTAGGGAGGCTAGGGAGTGTTCAAGCCTAGTGATAGAACCTTCTATGGCCTTCAAGTCTTCTGTCATAGCTGATTTTAACTCACAGTACTGTTGGGGGCCTTGTATGAGGGCTGCTTTCCCTGTGCCCATCCCCGCCGCCACCCCTATTCCCACCAGAATGGCTAGGGTAAGTGATAGTGGCTCTCTACGGAACCGGCTGGGGTGTCCCTCGTAGACCCGCTCCAGATAATTAGCGGGGTGGTAGAAGACTTGGGGAAGCAGGTGGATTAGTACACAGAAGTCCTGAGTAAGGTTGAGAGTCTGGGTCTAAACGCAGGGGGTCAACCCTGTGCTACATGCTCACCAGAGGCCAGGCTCAGGGACTAGGTAGGAGGCTTGTCCAGGGTGGGGTATGGTGTGGTTACATAGGTGTTGGTGGGAGGAAGGTGGGTCTCCCAGGCAGGTTCCCAGCCCTGGGGGGTATGAGCCTGTGGTTGACCAGACAACCTCTCCTGTGTGAGAGGAAACCTGCCAGGTAAGTTGTCGAGGGGAAGGGGGGCTGCTCACGCATGGGGTTATGAGACCTAAAAGGAAACACAGTATTAGGCAATTTTTGAAAGTTTTATCTTGAGTGGATTTTGAGTGTGTTGGAGTTTCCATGTGGCTGGTGTTTCTGGCGGTCCCTGCTTGACGTGTGAAGCCTGAATCCAGGCTGTGATGCCATCCACTTTGAGTGCCATGGGGGTAGTCAGGAGCACGGTGTAAGGTTCTTTCCAGCAAGGCTCCAAAGTCTTAGATTGGTGTCTTCTAATGTAGACGGAGTCCCCGATTCTGAAGGGGTGTGGGCAGGCCGGGGGGTCCCTTCTTGGGATATGCAGCAGCCAGGGGTCTCCAGACCTGCTCCTGAATGGCCTGAAGGGCTTGCAGGTGGGCCTGCAGGGTTGGGGTATTAGCATAAGCAGAAATACCAGAATCAAAGAATGAGGTGGTGTGTGTGTGTGTGTGTGTGTGTGTGTGTGTGGTCCTCCATAGAGGATTTCAAATGGGGTGAGGCCATGCAGGAGTATTTCTTGCCCTGAAAAGGGCCATGGGTAGGAGTTGAACCCAGTCTTTAGTGCCATTCTCCATTGATAATTTAGTTAAGGTCTCTTTAATGGTTCTATTCGTTCTTTCTACCTGTCCTGAACTCTGGGGTCTATATGCACAATGTAATTTCCAATCAATTCCCAGTAGCCTGGCCACCAGCTGTCATACCTGGGAGACAAAAGCGGACCCGTTGTTGGACCCTATTACCTTAGGCAGCCTGAACCGGAGAAAAATTTCCTTCAGTATCTTCTTGACCACCATCTGGGCAGTCTCCTTTTTGGTTGTAAAAGCTTTGACCCATCCTGAAAAGGTATCTATGAACACTAAAAGATATTTGTTAGAGTACATGTCGGGTTTGATCTCTGTGAAGTCTATCTCCCAGTAAATGCCTGGTCGATGTCCCCTTGCCCTGTTGCCTTCGGGGAGCTTGAGTCTACCAGCATTGACCTTGGCACAGAAGATGCAGTCATCAACAATTTTCTGTATCATGGAACCAATATTAGGTATATAGAAGAAGAGTTCTTCTCACGATAGCAAGGTGGTCATCTTTTCCTTTCCCAAATGTGTCAGCTTGTGGAGGGAGGTCAGTAGGCTTTTGGTGTCCCTTTGGGGGAGAATCAGTTTGCCTTGATACCTCCATCCTCCTGTCTCAGAGTCTTAAGTGGCCCCCAGTTGTGAACAATGTCTAAATCCAGATCTGAGTAATTAAGCGGGAGAGACTCAGGCTATCAGCTATCAGCTATCAGCTTCGGCCTGCAGCGGCAATTTCTGGGCTCCTAATTTAGGGAGGAGGTCTCTTCCCAATAGGGGGTTAGGACAATCCAGCACATGCAAGAAGGAATGAGTCACTTTGCCCGTGGCCAGTTGGACCTTACGGTTGGTGGTTCACCGGTACAGCTTTCCACCTGTGGCCCCTTGCACCCATGAGGTTTTTCTGCTCATGAGCCCCTTCGATTCTGTCAACACGGAGTGTTGAGCCCTGGTGTCAACCAGGAAGTTCACGGGCTGCCCCTCCCCAATCTTAAGGGTTATCCGAGGCTGGGCGGGAGGGGGGGCGGTGCTCCTGGCCCTGACTGCCCTAGTCCTCTAAAGAGAAGATTTGTGGCTGCTGTTTCTTTGGATTCTTTGGTCTCTTAGGGCAGTCTCTGACCCAATGGCCTTTTTCTTTACAATAGGGGCATTGGTCTCGATCTACCTTGGGCCGTCTTCTGTCTCCCAGATTCCTATCCTGCTTCCCTGCTTCTGGCCTAGTCTGCACTATGGTGGCTAGGATTCTACTCAGTTCCTTGGATCGTTTTTTATCTTGTCTTTCTTCTTTCTCTTCTTGCTCTCTTCGAATCCTCTCCTCTTCCTGCATCTTTCTAAGCCTTTCTTTCTTTTCCTCTGGCATCTCTTCTTGAAAATCTTTTCTGCCTCTTTCATTAAATTCTGTAAAGTATAATCCCGCAACCCTTCTAAATGTTGCAATTTATTTCTAATATCGGGGGCTGACTGCCCGATGAATGCCATCATCATTTCACCCTGCCGCTCAGGACTGGTGGGGTCGACAGGAGTATGCCTCCATTAATCTTTCTAAGAAACCTGTGGGGGTTCCTTCTTCCCTTGGTCAAATTAGTGGGTCGCTTGCCAGTGCCCTTGAGACCTGTGAGGAGAACCTGACGATAAAGACGGAGTTGCTCCCTACCGGCAGGTGTGTTGTGGTCCCAGTTGGGTCTGTTGGGGGGGGGTGGGAGGAACGCAGCATCGATCTCATTGGGGAGCTGAGTGGGGGCCCCATTGGGCCTGGGCACGTTCTTCTGAGCCTCCAAGATGACTCTCTGCTTCTCTGGATCACCAGTTGATGCACCCACTCCGCATCGCCCGGAGGGTAGAGACGCTCCTGGCCTAGCCCACGCTTTTGCAGTTGGGCGCCGTACGTGTAGAAGTACTTGTTGCACAGAGGGGCCCGGTCCACTGTGCGCTCATTGTACAGCCCCTTCTCGGCACGGGACACCACCTCCTCGATGTGGGCCTCGATCTTGGAGCACTCATCCTGGCTGAAGAGACGTATCTGGCTGATTCGGCTCTTCACCTTGTGCGCCTCCTCCTCCTTCTGCAATTTTGCTGCTCCTCATAGTCGCTGCGTTCCGGGTCCGAGTCCTCCTGGTATTTCTGTTTGGTGATCCTGGATACCGGGTAAGGCGGCGGCGGCTGCAGTAGCGGCAGCTTCCTGGCTGACTGCCTTGTCGTTGTCCCGGGACGTCATGGACTCTCACGCAGGTCCGTGTAGCCGCTGGTGGCCGTCATGGCCCCTGCAACTCAACTCTAGGGACCTCCAGGGCGGCCCGGCATGGCTCTTAGGGGATGCGCCTGGGGCCTGAGAGGGAAGCCGGGGTCCTCAGGTCCAGGTCATCATGCCTGGCTCAAGGAACCAGCGGGGGGCGTAGAGGGGCCAGGGAGGGGTCGAATCCCAGCAGCGGTTGGTCGGTCATGCAGCACAAGCGACAGACAGGGAGGCTTCTTCCTTCTCCACCTTCTCCACGTCCGGAGGAACAAGGGCACCGGCAGTGCTTCATGCAGTGGAGGCTTTCTGTCACCGCCTGCCTCCGACAGCTGACAATCATCCCAAGTGGGTTGATGGGTTAGTAAAATGGACTCTATGAGCCCGGTAAGGGCTTGAGGGTCTTGGGAAAAGGGAGGGTTGTGGGTCTTCCAGTTATAAAGGTCTGATGCTGAAAAGGGCCAATACTGCATCTGGTCACCCCACTGACCGAAGGGGGAAAAGTTGGGAAGACCAGGTGTCATCCATTTGCTCCCTTTGGAGACTGGTAGCCATCGGGGGTGATGGTGATGGCCCCATGTCTTCCTGGTCAGTGGAATGGGGGGAGGGAGACTGGGCCCTGGGTTGATCCCTGGGCAGTGCCAGCAGCCGGCCTGCGCCAGTGGAATGGGGTAAGGAGGAGGAGGATGAAAGTGAGGAGGCCCTTCTGTTCCTCGGCAGGGAGAACAGGGACTTTCTTTTGGAAGTCCTTGATTTCCTCTAACGGGTAGAGGGAGGACTGTATGTGAGAGGCAGACGGAGAAGAGACTGGGATGGGGGGGGCGGTGGTAGGGGACGGTTTAAGGTGCCGGGAGTGGCTGTTTCCTAGGGGAGACAAAAGGCTGTACCCAAGGAGGGGGGTCCTGGGCCAGACTTTCCCAGGTAATGATGTAAGGGACCTAGTCAGGGTGTCCATGAGGGCCAGTGTCGAATACCCGCTCCTTGACCTGCAAGATGATATCAAGGTTGAAAGTCCCGTCCCGGGGCCAGCCCACATTGGAAGTGGGCCATTCAGAGGAACAGAAAATCTGCCATTCCTTTTTCTTGACTTGCACCAACTGGTTGTTGTCTCGGTCTCAGACTTCTTTTCAATGATCTAAAGTCAGACTTAAGGGGGTAGTTAGTTGTTGACCCATGCCTGGGTAATATTCTAAAACAATGAACATGAAGAGACAGACAGACAAAAAGACAGGTCTATAATCAAAAGCCGTGCAGCAACAGATCTGCGCAAAACCTAAACTAGAGATCTCGTCGTTCCCGGGGAGGAGGGCTGCCTGTTCACCCTCCCTGGTCACCCTCCCTGTTCACCCTCCCTGTTCACCCTCGGCCACCCAGATCACCCTTGGAGCATCCTCCAGGGTCGGACTCAGAGGTCTCCTGGCTCCTCAGCTGGCTTCTTGAGTCTCTATAGAGCCTGCACAGGTACTGAATGACAGAGACAACACCTATAACAAATTCAAAATGTCGGCTGGATTTACCTCCTTCTGGTTCTGAAAATGAGTCTGGGGGCCTCCCGATCCCAGACGAGCCCACAAATGTTAGACCCAAAGTTCGGGGTCTAAAGATGCAGGTGGGCAAGCCCCTCGACTCAATGACCAGTCCAGGAGAGCAATCAGGTGTCAGCTTCTCTAGGGAACTCCAGGGAAGGCTCCACATCCAACAAAGTATCAAGGCTCCTTTATAGGGCAAAACCGCAAATTAGCATAGATACATTAGGCATAATATGATTGGCTATATTGACATTCCTTCATTAGCATAAGGTCAAACTAGGGTAAGGGTTGTTTTCCAAGAAAAACCACAAAATATTCTTGGCCTGGTATTTATCTAAGGTCTTTCAAGGTTGCCCGTCAAATGGCAGTGGTGGCAATTGGGCAGCATGTGGTAGTGGGGGCACTGGCATAGATTAGTGGGGACACACCTGTGGGGCTCCAGAGTTTGGGGCTGGAAGAGTAGGGAGGGGGGTGAACCTTGACTGTGTGTTTCTTTCAGAGCATATTCCCCAGTCTGTGGTCCTAGGTGTCCAGTGAAGCCATGACTCTGGGTGAGGGAGGGAACAGATCGCACACTCCTAGGATGACTCTGCCTATTCCCAGTATATGAGACAGACAGTAGCCAGCGGTCTAGACTGACTTTTGTCATATGAGGTCATAGGACAAAGGCTAGGAGGAGGCAACAAGGGTCCCCTTCCCACTGGGCTGACAGCCTTATGTATGTAGCCACCCACTTTGTCACAGCTCTAACAACCTCAGCTCTGACCACATTTTCCTTCAGCCTGCTGGCTTCCAGCCAGCTTCTGCCTTATTGCCCCCCAGGACAGCTGCTACTGGCTGGCCAGGTTGTGTGATGCCCCTGACCTTCTTCCACTTACACTCTCCTCAGGCCTTACCTGTAGACAGTTGCCACATCCTGAGTGCCCCACCATACAAAAGCTGCCCTTACAAAAGACTGCTGGGCGAGGGCTCTGGGGACTGCGATACATAGGCCTTTCTGCAAAGCCATGCACAGGCCAGGACCCCCTGGGCAGGTAGGCTCCAGAATCAGGGAACAGAGGCTTGTCAGAACTGTCTCAAGGTCTGCAATTAGTGTTTTTCCATGCCCATCGACCGTGGAGATGAGTGCATCTCCCTGAGCAACATCTACCAGGCCTAGGAGTCAGTATGAGAGAGGCAAGTCTGACTTTTAATTAAGGAAGGACCTTTTCCGAGGCTGAACTTCCACACTGGACACTGTCTTTTGGTTGCTGAACTTGAGATAGCAGGACATTAATTGAGGCACTGATAAGGCTTGCAGGAAGCACACAGCTGAACCATGTGGAGGCTGTCTCTCTTATTCAGGCCAGTGGGTAGGCTGGGTGTCCTACGGTTTTTCTGAGAAAGCAGGAAAATCTGCCAGCTAGTATTTGGGTGGGAGTCATCTTGCTGTTTAAGTGAAGTTGGACTTTGAGGCATGCTCACTGATGTGGACATATGAGGTCTGGCCAGGAGGTCCCTGCAGGTCCATCTGGAGGAAGAGATCACCAGGAAACCCTGAGCTAAAAAAGCTTTTCAGTACATGCAGTATTTAGATACAGGTAAGTCTAAGAGACAGGCAGGTAGCATGGCCACGAATGGTGCCACGCTGTGTCCTTCCTCTGTGTCAGGCCACACACAGGAGCTGCCTGGGACCCTGGAGCCTGGGCAGACAGTGGGAGTGGTAAACTCTGTCCCCAGAACAGAACCCAGTGTGCCCAGCACTTAGGAGTGTGACCAGGGTCTGAGACTGAGGTGTGACCATGCTCTGCAGCGTCCTCCTGGCCTGAGTGGATCTGGAGCCTCTGGGCATGGGCTTCAGGCTGCTGCAGCCAGGGCCTCACAGGGTTTCAGAACATGTCTGAACTGTGACCAAGATTTAGTCATTTCATGTGCACAGGAAGCAGAGCTTGCAGGCAGTCTTCTGTGATGCTGTGGGGCACAGAAGAATGCCCTCACCACAGTGTAGGGAGTTCTCCCGTGCATGAACCTTGGTGGCAGATCCTAAACAAAATGTGGCCACAGTAAAATGCAGGTGTGGTCCAGTGAATTCCAGAACCAACCTGTAAATGTGCCAGAGTCCAGACAGACTACAGTTGTGATCACCACAACCCAGAAACCAGACATAACTGTTATTCAAAATGCAGGTGTCAATCCAGAATCAAGGTAGGACCAGGACTCAGGTTCTGAGAAGCATCTTGGATTAATACTGTGACTGGACAAATGCATATGCCCCCAATATTAAAGGTGTGACTGAACCCAGAATCAAGGTACACCTGGAACGCAGGCCACATCTAGAATCAAGGTGTGACTGGACCCAGATTCAGGTGTGGCTGTACCAGAACCAGGAGTGACTGTACCAGAATCAGGTGTGACTGTACCAGAATCAGGTGTGACTGTACCAGAATCAGGTGTGACTGTACCCAGAATCAGGTGTGACTGTACCAGAATCAGGTGTGACTGAACCCAGAACCAAGGTGTGGTCAGGTCCGAGAACACAGTGTGCCATGCACTCAAGGGTGTGACTAAGGTCTGAGACTGAGGTGTGACTGTGCCATGCAGTGTCCTTCTGGCCTGAGTGGATCTGGGGCTTCTGGGCATGGGCCTGAGGCAGCCAGGGCCTCATGGGATTTCATAACATGCTTTGTTTTCATTTTGTTTGTGTGGATACTTTCTATTTGCCACCCTCGATGCTTGTTTTCCATTTCCAGTGCTGCTGTAAGATTTCCTTTTAAATATAATCACTTATGTGAAAAAATCCATTTGAAGAAAAACTTCAAGTAAACAGAAGTGAAGTGGGCAGGTGGAGGCAGGGTGGGGCAGGGCGTGATGCAGAAGGGGCTGGGAAGGAAGGAAGATGTTGGACCCTTTAGTGCAGCCAAGGCTGGTACTGGCCAACCAGGACCACCATTGCAGTAGCCTGTGTGGCCCGGGTTTTGTGTCCTTCCTGGTCTCATGGCCACACATGGGCTTGGCTTGAGGCTCAGCACGAACCTGCCATCTCCACCCTGTGGCAGACAGAGAACAATGAAAACAGCCCCAGAGTGGCGTCTGCTCACCACTGCTTTTCTGTTCACAGGTGCTGAGGAGGCCATATTGGCAGCATGTCAACTGGTTGTCACTGTGGCCTGGCCATTGAATATTCTACTCTGTGAGCATGAACCCAGGGACTGGATCTGTCATGAACATGCATGGCAGGGATAGGTCTGAGTCCCCAACTCAGGATATGTGACTGACTGGTTGGTTCTGGTGGCAGGACCTCTGGAGTTGGCTGTATGCTGGCCCATCTGCCTCACACCCCAGCAGACAGGGACCTTTCCAGAAGGTTGAGGATGCCAACAGCCAGTAAATCAAACCCCTTGCCTCCACCTAGGAGCTCTGTCTGACTAGGAGAAATAATTCTTGAGTCTTCTGAGAGGCCTTGGAGGTTGGAGTGGGACTAGGATCATTGAATGGGCAAAGTGGCCAAGGGAGACACCGGACCAGGCCTAGGCCTTGCATGGAGTTGTGAAGATTCACAAAAGAGAATATGCTGCAGAAAGATGACACTGCCCATGTGCTCGCACACTGCTCAAGTGCTCCCACTGCCCAAGTGATCCCACTGCCCAAGTGATCCCATGCTGCCCAAGTGATCCCATGCTGCCCAAGTGATCCCACGCTGCCCAAGTGCTCAAACACTGTCCGTGCCCTCACACGCTGTCCATGTCCTCACATGCTGTCCATGTCCTCACATGCTGTCCGTGTCCTCACAGGCTGCCTGTGTCCTCACACACAGTTCGTATCCTCACACTCTGTCCGTGTCCTCACACGCTGTCCATGTCCTCACACGCTGTCCGTGATCTCACACGCTGCCCATGTCCTCACATGCTGCCCGTGTCCTCACACTCTGTCCGTGTCCTCACACGCTGTTCGTGTCCTCACACACTGCCCTTGTCCTCACATGCTGTCTGTGTCCTCACATGCTGTCCGTGTCCCTGCCTGTGTCCTTACACGCTGTCCGTGTCCTCACGCTCTGTCTGTGTCCTCGTACACTGCCTGTGTCCTTGCACACTGTCCGTGTCCTCCTGTACTTCCCCTGCTTGTGCTTTTTTCAAGACAGTGTTCTCTGTGTAGCCTTGGCTGTCCTAGAACTCACAGAGATCCATCTGCCTCTGCTGTGATTGATGATGTTCCCTAACACTGCCTGGCCCCTTCTGACATTTCTCTACACCAAACGCAGCTCTACATGCCCCCATGTAGATGGGCTGGACACTCCTCAGACCCCGAAGGCTGTGCTATGCTCTGATGCTCACTCCCCTTAGCTCGCAATTCCATGTTCTCTTCCCCAAGACCTTGTCTTCTACTGTGGTGCCTTGTTCTTGTTGCATGCCCATATGTTGAATGGCCTCCTGGGGGATACCAGGGCCTGGCATGCTTCCCAGGACACAAGGGTGCACCTCGGGAGGCTATTGTAGGGGTGACTGATCTGGGGCGGGTCTAGATTTATCTGATGATGGGCCTTGGGATGGGTGCTGCCCAGGAAGGTGTCCCTGAGCTGCCCACCCCCTGGCCCTTTCCTGCTGTCCCTGAACAGACTTCCTCTTCTTTGTCAAGGGTCAAGACCTGTGTGCACAGATGTGCCAGGCTTTTGGGAGAATGACCCAGATGGGGAACCTCAGCCAGACAGAAGGGCTTGATGGAGACAGCAGCCTGAGTCTTGGGTAAGACATCCTTAATAGGCACAGAGGCAGTAGTATGGCGGGAGGTAGGGCCCGTTTCCTGATAAGTCACACCCCTAGCCAGCCCTTCTTGACAGCCTTGTGTTTGTATCAGGTCTCCCCCCATTTCCTTCCCACCTCACTCCACTGCCCTCCAGGGTTTCACTCAATTCTGAGGGTTACCACTTCTGTCCTTGTCCCATCCAGCTCCACTGCCCCTGTCAGCCTAGCCTGGCTGCTTGCTAGCCTCTGATGGGCAGGATGAGCTTGGCGTGAGTTGTTCTGCAGATGACCATTTGGGGCCTGAGGAGAAAACAGGCTCCCAGAGGTTACCATGCTTGTACAGGACTCAGCTGACACAGACCTGTAGTCATGTTGTCAGGAAGCTGGGCTTTCCAGGGTGTTCCTTTTCCTGGAGGAGCTTTGAAAGTGAGTAGGGAACAATGGAGCATGGGGAATACAGAGAAGACCTTCCAGTCTGTGTGGCCAATGCCATGGAGATGACGCCTGTGCTGGGCTGATACTGTGTTCTGCCTTCCTGGCTATTCAGAGGCCTCCTTAGCCTTCTCTAAGGCCCTGTATGAGTTTCCTGTTGCTGGGGTTGCTCACGGCCATGCCCTACTGTGTCTGGGCCAATTAAAGATGTCTCCTCTTGTGCCCAAGACTCAGGCTCTAGCATTTTAGATGGGGCAGCAGTGACAGAGTCCTCTTCCTGGAGGCTACCGAGTACTGCAGTGCACTCTTCTGACTAAGAACTGATCATTTAGGGTTCCATCCCCCGAGAGTAGTGACTCTGGTTAGGACCTTAGCATTAGTTGGAATAGGCACCTTTGCATCATGGTGGTTTGTATTTTGGCACACATCCTAAATCAGAGAGCCTTGCTCACACCTAGTTCAGCCTGTAACACCTCATAGCTGGAGGTGTGCCATACTGAACACTTTATGTGTCACCCTCACAGAGCCACCAGGAGAAGGACAGCCCTCTACCAGGGCATGGAAATGCCTGGGGTGGACTCTGCATGCTTGCTAAAGAGTCCCTGAAGGGATCTCTATCAGGCAAGTGACTGTCTAGGTGCCTGAGAGGAAGTGGGGAAGGCCTGAGGCCTGTGATGGCCAGGCTTCATTGTCAACATCATCCAGCAACATGTGGGCATGTGTATGAGAGTGTCTCTGGGAAGTTAACTAATGAGCGAAGAGTCACTGTGAGTATGCTTGCCAGGACCTGGAGTCTGGGAAAGAAGACACACTGGATACCAGTGTTCAATTCCCTCTGCTTCCTGACTGCCAAAACAGCAAGACCAGTCACCTCACTTTCCCTCCAAGCCTTCCCCAACACCATAGATTATACTCTCAAACTGTGAGCCAAATAGACCCCCTTTTACTAAGTTGCTTTGGTCAGGTAATTTTGTCAGAGTAAAGGAGAAAAGCAACTAACACAGGAGCATACCTAATATAGGATCCTACATAACACAGAGACCTAGATACACTGGGGCCCACCTGACACTTAATATATGGTCTTATTACTGATGCTCTTTACACCTTCCAGCTTTCTCTCAGCCATACCCAAGGTCACAGTGTGAGATAACCCAGTCCCAGGGTTATTTCCTACCCTGGGCCACTTGGCTCTGTGTCTGTATGTGGCAGGCCATTACTGGGAAGTTTGTCCCTGGTGGGCCAGCAGGGTGGAGGCTCTGGAGCTAGAGTGTAACTAGGAAATTGCTAAATGAATCCTGTAGAGCGAGGCAGCTGCTTTGGCTCCATTCATCAGCCTGCAGGCCCTCCTCAGGCCCCAGGCCTTGAAGCCGCAATAAATATTGATTCATTCAGGCAAATCGATGTGTTTCTAAGGATCTGGGTCGATAGCAAAGTTACAAGGATCAGGGCAAAGTCATACATGTGCCCAAGTGTGGTGTCAAGGAAGAGCCAGGCAAGGGCTGAAATGGATCTGGCACTATCTAGGTGACAAGCAGGGAAGGGGCCTGGCAGATGCTGCCCCAGGGCTTATGGGCACTATGTGGGTAGGTATTCTTGTGTCTGCCTGGGCTTGCCATAGGCTTGGCCCCTACCTACATTTTTGCCTTTTGCTACTGTCTAGGCATGAGGACCTGGATAGGTTTTCTTCTGGTGGCTTTGGGTACAGGCCAGTGCAGATCAACCTAATGAGACAACTTCCCTTGGGATCTGGTTTTGGCTTCTGGTCCTTTGAGATCACAACTCAGTACCCCAAGCACATATCAAAAGACAGCTGCATCTCCTTGCTCAAGAGCCCTCAACCCCTTCTTCTGAGCTCCTGTCCCACCTGTAGCAATTCTCCCCAGAGGGGAAGGTTGGGGGCAGGGACCTTGAGAGGTGGGCGAGCATCATGTGCTCCACACAGCATCTGAATGGTGGATGTACTGTTCAGAACCCTCCCCTCTGCTCCCCACCCCTTGCCCTTGTTGGTTCTTCTGTAGTCGTTTCTCACAGCCCTGCCGCACTCTGCCATGCTTCCTCCTGCTGAATGTCAACACTGGATCTGGTGTGTTCTGCTCTGGCGGGGCCACTTTATTTATGAGAATTTGGCGAATGCAGATGTACTGTTTCCAGCTAATAGCCCCAAATCACTTGTGCTGCCCCATTAGCGGGGAAACCAGTGTGTGTACATTACATGCCACCAAGTGGGAGCCTAGGCAGCAGTTTTACGACCCTATAAAACTTTGGGAGTTTATTGCTATTGAACAAACATGTAATCCGATGCTTCAAGTTCAATATATGTAGCCAGCGGCATTCAGAGCCAGCCGTGGCCGTGGCTCCCATGGCCAGGTTGAGCTACGGACACTGAGGGGCTTTGGAGCCAACTGGAGATTGATCAGCTGTAGGACAAGAGCAGGATTTATGGTGGCTGTGTGGGGTCGTTACTCCAGCATATTGAACAGCCCAAGTACAGGGGAGGGGAAGGTAGCTGTCTGGGACTCAAGGGTAAGAGGCTGGTCAAAGGATGCTGAGCAGAGCCTGCAGTAAAAAAGCAAATAGAGAAATGGGCGCCCTGAGAGAAGGGCTAGGGTACAGGCTAGGGGAGGGGCCAGTGGCTAATTGTACTTACCCAAAGCTTTCACCTGTCTTTCAATCCATCCCCTTGTCCATCCAACCATTTCTCCACCTACCCACTCACCTGCTGATCTATCTCCCCATGCATGCACGAATCCATCCTGTCATCCATGTGTCCATCATTTTGTCCCTCATCTGTCCTTCCTTCTATCTACTCATTTGCCCATCACCCACCTATTTATTGCCCATTCACCCTTCCGTCCACTCACCTACCCATCCACCTGTGAACTTGGGAGTCAGTCCACCTGCTCATCACTGCCTATCCACATACACTTGATCATCCAACCTTCCAGTTTAGAGCTTCCCACCTCCATCCAAGAACAGGGCTGTCCTAGTCCCAGAGGAGCGAACAGAGCCTAGGAAATCCAAGGTGGCTTATCCCACCCTGCAGAAGATCCTGACATCATTGCTGGACTTTGACCACAGCACTTGCAGACTCTTGTTCTTGTGCCTACATTCCATGTATGTATTTTAAAGGGTGAGAATCCTCACTAACTGCTAATGGTGGTTTATTTATCTCCTCCCAGACTTGTCTTGTGTACACCCTTCCAAGTTCATGTCTCTCCCAGAATGGCTATCTTTGCATTTGTCTCTAGTGAGATTTTATCAAGAATGTTTTTCAGGTGTTGTTTCCTGCTATGGGATCCCCCTGAGGCAAGCCACTGTGGCCCAGTACTGATCTGGCTTTCTGAAGGGTGGGATGGTGACTGCCATCAGTGTGCATGCTTACTGGAGCTCTGGGATAGCAGAGGCTGCTGCAGTGCAGGCAACAGAGCCGGAATGTTGCTGTGTGCTCACTGTGTGTGCATGCATGCTTGAGTGCATGTGTGTATGTGCATGTGTGTGCGTGTGCGCTCGATGAGTGTGTACAGGCCACATGAACTGCTTCATCTGCAGTCCACTCACATCTTCCTCAGTATTTTTGCTTCAGAATAACTCTTGCCATGTTAATGGTATTAATTTTTTGTCACATTAGTGTCAAACATTTACCTGACACATTGCTCATCTTTTACCTTGATGTTTTCTTTGGTGCCACCTGAGAATTTAGCTTTTACACAAAGTGCTCTCATCTTGGCTTTTTTTCTTAGAAATTTCCTTCCCACTGGGATCTGGCATCTACTTTCCTCTTTTTCATTTCCTGTTCCTTTCAATGATAAAGCTATGTTCTGTCATCTCTGTCTTACCTCTAGCCCATGTGATGACCACCAGATTCCAGCCTACAGGACCCTGGGTTCTTACCCCTCTGCTACCCACACCCCATCACCTGACTGTGTCTGCCCATGCTCCTAGGGCTTCAGCATATTTCCTTGGGCTCATCTCTCAAAGAGCAGCCTCCAGCCCTTCTGAGTGACTACAGAGGTTTTTACCTCATTTCCATGAGGGTCACTCTGTGGATGAGGGTGATCCATGAGCAGCACCTGTGGGCTTTCCACTCAGCTCTACTGCTTCCCTCTATTATCAATATCCTAACTACATCCTGAGCCCTGGACACAGTGCCAACATCTACTTCCTCCAAAACACCCTCTACTGTACCAACGCTCCTTGCATAGCCATCCACTTGAGAATGCTATAGAATTACCAGCTTATCTCACCACTGCCTCCTCTCACCCCTCATCTCCCTGTCTTCAACTCTATCTCATCATCATAAAATGCATCATGCTAGTTCGGTGGGTAGAGTGTCTGCCTAGTGTATACAAAGCTCTGGGTTCCGTATTAAGCACCACATAAACCAGGTGTGATAGCACACATCTGTAATCCCAGTATCTGTAGGCGGAAAGCAAGAGGATCAGAGCTTCAAGGCTATTCTTGACTACATAGCAAGTTCAAGGCCAGCCTGGAATACGTGAGATACTATGAAAGGAAAGGAAAGGAATGGAAAGGAATGGGAAGGAAGAAGTAGGGGAGGAATGAATATCCACTCTCTGCCTGTAGTACAGGCAAATATCAGCAAAATCACCTGGAATGTCTTTTGGTATCTTGCACTCCAGGTGGCAGGGAGAGTGGGTGGATATATTAGAAGATGAAGCCGGCAGTGTAAGTCAGGGTTCCTTCAGGAAATTTTGTGTAGGAAGGGAGGGAGGCCCACAACAAATAGAGATAGTACTTGTGTCTCCTGGCTTCTGTGTCACCCTTTCTGTAAGTTACGGTGCAGTTATGGGTAAGGTGGGGACACAGTTAACATTCTTGTCTCATCACTTTTGGTCAAACTTTAAACAAATTAATCTTTACAGGTCTTTATAGGTTATTCCGTTTTCTCTTAGTTTGGATGAGTATTTGGGCCTAGAGCCAGTTAATGACCAGGGCTCCAGTGACAGATTATGTCAGGACACAAAGAAACAATAACTAGTGGTGTCTTTTGGATGTCCCACCCCCAGAGTTTTGCTTGTGGCTCACTGTCCCTGAATGACTCCACTCTGAGACACTCCAGTCTGTTGACTTGATTTTTTGAAAGGTGATCTTGATGGTTCGTGTGTGTGTGTGTGTGTGTGTGTGTGTGTGTGTGTGTGTGTGTGTGTGTTGCTACTGAGTCCAGGGCCTTATGCATGCTAGATAAGCACTCTGCTACTGACCTATGTCCCCTGCCCAAGGTCCTACCTTTCTGTGCAACCACTGGCATCTTGAATTGCAGCCTGCATAGTCCTCAGTGGGATGCCAGGCATGCCACATTTGGGAGATACTGAGTGTATCCATCTGGGGTGATCAGTAAAATGGGGTGATTAGTCATTGAAATAATATGAGTGATATGTCCAAAGCAGTACTTGGTGTATATGTGGTCCCCCTGGAATGTTCTAGAAATGTCTTCTTCAAAAGACTTTCCGGTCCTTTTTGACATATGCTCTGAATTCTATCTGTGGCATCTTAGCAAGTTCCATAGTCCTTCTGGGGAGTGTAGGGGGCTGACTAATGGGTCTCAGTGCTTAACATCTCCCATGACTCTGCTGAGGTTGCCCTTTTCCTCCCCAACTCCCCAGCTTGGAAGTCTTTGGGGGATTGAAAGAGTTAAGTTGATGGAAGGGGCACCTGCTCTCCCCAGAGCTTGCCCTGCAAGACTGGTGTTCTCAAGACTCTTTCTTGATCCCCTTTATATCCCATTTCCAGAGGACATGACAGGCAATGGCCAGGACAGTGAAGCTTCAGCATCCTCAGACAGCTTCCAGAGTAACAGCTCATCTCACAGCAGCTCACACTCACTGGCAGTGTCTCCTCACTGGCAGTGTCTCCTGCCACACCAGCCTTGCAGGCCTAGGGAAGGGGGCGTGTGGAGGCAGGGTGGAGAGGCCTGGGAAATGACCCCTCCAGCATACTCACCAGTTCCACAGGAGAGTCAGGTGACCTCCCATCCTGGAGCAGGCAAACCAATATTCCTAGGGAGATGGTAGAACCTTTTCTAAGCCAGGAACAGATAGGGATCAAGTAAAGCTGCCATATAAACGTCACAACATGGCGCCTCACCATGACGGACTAGCCTTGTCCTTGGCCACAAATCCAATGATTCCAACTTGACCTGTCATTGGGAAGAATGAAATGCAGAGCCAGGACAGAGCCCTGTGCCTCCCCTATGCTCTGGGATGTTGGCTCAGATCCCAATAGTGACTTGTTGATGGCATGCATCCACAGAGGCTGAGGCCTAGAAGGAGGAGAGACAGGGATGTCTGTACAGGGAATTTGGACAGGGAGAGGCCTGAGGCTGTGGTAGAAGTGGGCAGAGGTGAGCTTGTTTGTCACTGGGGCAGCCAAAGACCCAGGGACAGTGTTGGAAGGTGTGGGCTCCCAGCAGGGTCTGAGAGAGCTGGATGCAATGCCAGGCAGAGCAGGGGCAGCCTCGGGTGCCTGAAGCAGGGAGGTCACAGGACCAGGTCCTAGGAGGGGTGGCTACATCCAGATTAGTTGACAAATAGAGGAGGGATCAGTCTCAGTTAACACTAGACTTGGGCCCAGGCCAGTGTCCATCAACCTATTAATGTTAATTGCTGGGCCTCTGCAGACTTGCAGAGAGGGAGGCAGGAGGGGCTGGTGTGGTAGGTTGGGTCCTGAGCCCTGCATGCCGGCCAGGTCTCACCTTGTATCCCTCAGGGTTGAAGCAGGAGACACTGCAGGGATGGGAGTAGGCCTCAGGTCCCCTGTCTTTTCCCAGCCTCACTGACTTCGCTGCCTACTATCTCCATCCCTTCATCTCTATTCCATTTCTTGCCAGAGCCATGCCAGTCTGTAGGGTTTGGAAGGAGGCTGTGTGGTCACTCAGTCACTCAACAAACTCTTCCCTGTTTATGTGGATCTGGAAATGGGCATGGGGAGCTAATTTTGACTCTCCAAGACATCAGACTTGTCCAAGTCATCAGTTTTCATAGAGACAAATGTCTTCCCGGAGACTTGCAAGTGTCCAACTATGGTGGCCTAGCAAGTCTGTAGTCTCTTGGTTTCATGCAGGATCCTATATCAATGTTTTTGAAGCTGGCTCTTTCAGTGAGGTGACCAGGTCTTATTATTCTTCAGTCATCTGATACGGCTGAAGGCTTGCAGACCATTCTCCTATGTCCTGTCCCTCTGGAAGTCAGCCTGTGCAGGAGGACTGTGTCTGCTGGGGCAGTCTCTCGCAGTTATAACGGCTGGAAGACCTCTTACTGTTGTGGGAGATGGGAACACATGCAGTTTGCTCCAAAGTGTCTCTGCTGAATTATTGGTTTAATAGCTGAGGCACGGCAGGGAGCCAACAATGCTCATGTTGGCTGTGGGATTTGGGAAGGGGGTCTGGGACAGGATCTATTATTGCCCTGGGGATATCTTGCTCCCAGTCAGGTGTCAAAAATGCAGGCAGAGAGGAGATTTATCTTCCCAGCTGTAGGAGGTGCTAACACAGAAGGCTGAATAATTGACATTCCTGGCTTGCTGGGGGATGAGCCAGATTGAGGAGCTGGAGGCCCACACTGAAAAGATGTGGTCACAGCCTGACCAGTAGACTCAGACTTGGGTAAGCGTCAGAGGTGGTGATCCCTGGCTGCATGGGGGTTCTGGGAGTTCAAAGGATCATACTGTTGGTCCCCTCTCAATCCCTCTCCATACTTGTAAAGCCACCTTTCTGGTGTGTGGCTCAGCCACCTCACAACTCTGTCTGCCAGGGCCACTTTCCCACCACCCTCCTCACTCACAGGGAGCTTGTCTTCAACAGGCCCTGTGCTTGGCTTGGGATTAATGAGAGGTGGGGGTAATAGGCGACTCAGCCATCCTGTCCTGACTGCCCGGACCCCTCAGGAGAACCATCTACAGTGGCACCAGACCTCTAGCCTTGTGCTCCATCTCTCCCTGCCCACTCTTCAACCAGGAGACTCTCAGTCCCAGACACAGATTTCCTAAGAGAAGGTGGGCTGCCAGGTCCTGGGGCCAGTGAGATGTCCTTCAGGACAGTTTCTGGAGAGCCCTTGTCACTGAGGGCTCAATCCCTTCCTGAGCCTGCCCCGTCTCCATGGCTCCTACTCCTGTGCCCTAAGAAGAGCTTGTTCACAAGCTTGTGCCCTCTGCTCAAGCCAGTGCATTTCTTTTCAGCACAGGGCAAAGTATTCTTGCATTTTTATGAATAAAATTTTGCTATTCCCCTCCTAGCTGCTGGCTTTGGGAGCATCACCAGGTAGGTTTTTATAGTGAGTCCATAGTGAGGGCAGGGCTGGCAAGAATGGACACAGAGTTCTCCCTGGCAACCACTGATGGAAGTAGTCCATGGTGCCCGAGACCCCGCAGACTCCAGTTCAGCTTGCCTCCGTGTCTCTTCTAGGACCACCCTGCTTAGTGCTCAGAGCTGTTTGGGCTGCATGCCACTGGCCTCTGAGGTGTTCCCAATTGCTGGACAGATGTGACAATAAAATACTCAGGTACAAAGCTTCCCACTGCCCGTGCCTTGGGATTTTGAAGGGGTCACTGGGAGGAATCGCAGTCATGAGATACAGAATAGGTACTCCATTGGGCCCACATTTTCATGGGTGATCATGACACACTCCTTCCTGGCCTTCCATTGTGGCCTCAGTCTAGGGCTTGGTGAATGACCCCGATTCTTTTCTGCACCGTCCCTAGGAAGAGAGGCATTTGCTTGGCCAGGGTAGCCAGGCAGATCATACAGAGTTTGTTTTCAATTAACAACTGTTTAGCTAAGTTTCCCCTCCCCAGTCTCCCTGCACGCAGGCAGGGCCCCTCTGATCTGCTGAGCCCTTGCTCAAATATAAGCAGATTTGCAGCTTTCTAAACATCACTAATCCAATTTGGGCTCAAGGGCTGGAAAGTAGGCAGCCTTGGGCAGCAGAAGAGCTAGCCTGTCTCTGTTTCTGGGGACTAAGGGCAGAAGCACTGGCACAGCCCAAATGGGTTTAGTGGATGTCTCCATGGTGTCCCCTCCCTGTTTCCCCAGAACCTCCTGTGGAGGGAGGGTAGTGGCCAGTAGCTTTTACACAAGAATTCAGTCACAGAGTAGTCATGTTCCTTGGATCCAGCCTGATCTGTTCTCTGTTTCCCTGACCCCCATATCACACCTGTGGGTGACAACCAATACAATGTGTAATTTGACCCTGGGAGTCCAGACATTGATAGAGTCTCTTTGGTCCCCAACCCAATTTGCTACAGGACCAGCCAGGTTCCAGAAGTAGGGGTGGGGCTTTCATGTCCACCCCAGAAATCAAGCTAACCCATAACTCTGTCCCCAGTCTAGCCTGCTTTGTGGACATCTCACCCCAGAGTTGTCCTTTGTGACCTGTGAGAGGCCTGTGCTGAGTTCTGCCTGCCTGAGGCAGGAGCCTCAAAACTGCCCTGAACCCGCACAGCTCCCAGATGACGGATTCAATTCAGTTCCACAAATATTGACCCTGAGTCTAATCCACTCATCCTCTAACAATGGCTCTTTCCTCTGTGGGCCCAGCGTGGCCGCTGCACATTCTGTTTAATTCTGCCTGATGTTCTTGATTCCCAGTGAGGGGGCTAGGCTTACCCCTGCTGTGGAGTAAGGGGCAGTGCTGGGGGCTGACCTGTATCCAGATTGGCCACTGACCTCCATGGAAGGCAATGAGAGTGTGAGTAATGGGCTCTTAGGTTAGCCAGGGTAGGTGTTCCTGCCTGTGAACCATGCCTGGTACACCGAGAGGCACCCAAATACTGTCTGTGGCCAAACTGGGCGGTCAGCAGACTCGAGGAGCTGAAGAATCCAGCATGGCTGCAGTGTGGACTTGAGTGAGTCTAAGGAGAATTGTAGTGATGGGGTAGGGCTGGTACTAAACCCTTCAACAGGACAGTGGGCTCCGGGCACACAGTAGGTATGTAGCATGTACTACAGGCTCCTTCTGTTCCCTCTGCTCAGGGGCTTCCCTTTCCTTCACCCTACCCCTCAACTCTGCCTTTAAAGGTGTTGCTGGGACTCTGTGTGGCTCCAAGGTTTGGAAACTTTCTTCTCAGGTCAAGGCTAGACTGACATGTGCTGGGTCTGGGGCTTGGGGTGATCCTGTAGTGGGCTAGGTCTGTGTGGGAAGGAGTGGAGGACAGCCCCCCGAGTTGAGCCCCTGGAGTAGCCCCTGGCCAGTGGATAGCTATCTCCTGTACTGACATATCTGTTAGCATCTGTTGGACATGACTGCCACATAGTGACCCCATAGGAGGGACCAGGACATTTGTCAGAAATGGAATTGATGGATTAAAATGGAACTGGGTGAATTGATTTTTTCCCCCTGAGCACTTAAATACTACTCTTTGTCAGATCTCAGGTGGCAGAGATGGAGATGCACTCATAGTGAGGGAAGAGGGGACAGGTAGAATGTGATACTATAGCTGTATGACAATGGTGAGGGACAAGGAGGTGGCCATGGTAGAAAGAGAAGAAAGCTATGGGAACAGGTGGAATGAGCTGGGTGGTGTTGGGGACAGTTGCAAGCTTCTGAGTCTTTGGCAGAGGGGCCATGACTCAGAAAGCCCTGTCCCCTCTAGACTGGAACCAAAGGTTAGCCCTCCCCCCACTAGTGGTGGGACAACAAGGAAAGCCTAGAGGCAAGTTCATTCATTCCTTCATGTATGCATGTGACAGACACTGCAATGAAGGAAGGCGATAAACAGCCAGCCCCAGAAAGCACAGACAGGGATGGTGACAATCCAACAAGAGGTTTGGTGTTCGCATGTGCAGAGCATTCACCCTTGAACAGTCTTTGCTATTCCCCAGTGTCTTACCAGCTCGGTCCCCCCTGCTGTGTCCTGACATTTTATTGTGGTCCCTCGCCTGCTGAGGCATAACTAGTTCCAACCCTGGTGTGGTCTACATGGAGCAAAGTGGTTACCCTCCCATCTTAGCCCATGAATGAGGTTCCACAAGCATTATAATCCCCTGGCTGGAATTCAAGACCATGTGTGAGTCGTGCATAATGGCTCCTAGGTAGCCAGGGTGTGGTCCCACTGTGCCTACCTTGTAGCCTCGTTTCTGTGACAGTTTGCTTTGGCAGGAGGCTTACGAGAAAGAACAGGCAAGCCAGTACCGAGCCTCATCTGTGTCAGAGGACCCCGTAGTGGTTGCTTTCTTAGCAGGATTGCTCAGGTCTACGGCAGCCTCTGGTCCTTCCTGATGAGACCCAGATTAAACAATGAAGTGCTAAGCGGGAGAAGCAAAGGGCATGAGAGGGTTGGGGCCTGAAGCAGCTGCTAGGAGATGTGGCTTTGGGTCCTGGAGGAGAGTGTTCACTTACCACGTCCACTCAAGCCAGGCAGTGTAGGTGGGAACTGAGGCCCCAATGAGAGAGAGAGATAGAAAGATAGAGACAGAGAGAGAGAGAGAGAGAGAGAGAGAGAGAGAGAGAGAGAGAGAGAGAGAGAGAGAGAGAGGTACATTCCCACACTGAGTCTGCCAATTGATGATCTATTATCTTTTACTTCTTCATTCACAAAAACAACAGGGCTTAGACATCAGGGCAGGTAGGCTCTCCTTCTGCCCCCTTCTTATTGTTGTGTGTGTATATACCAATATATTGTGTTGCTTTGTGACTGAGGGTGGTGTCTGGGTGCATTCCTAGGACCCCAAACTTCCTTTCTGGAAAGCTGAGGCTTCCTTTAAAAGATTCCCTTGTCTCAGCTTTTTGCGAGCCTGCACTTCATTGTAGGTGGAGGGCAGTCCCCAGCACTGGCCATTTCCTGACAACCTCTGGGCTGAGATGGCCACGGTAATGCCTAATGGGCTCAGTGAAGGGAAATGGACTAAGTTTGCAGGTGGGCTGGGCTGCGAGGCCCAGAGGCTGAGCAAACATACCACAAATTTTGTAAATATGCCTGCTTGCTCTGCTAATCGCTCCTGGCCTCTCCTGCCTAGCTCAGGATCTGCAGGCCTGGAGGCAGCAGGGGCTGGATCAACCAACTCGGGAAGGGGCATGTCCGGTAGAGGATAGGATAGGGGAGCGCCCCGCACTGCATCTGGTCATCCAGGTGCTTTTGTCCTGGGCCCATTTGAATCCCACGACTGCTGTTCTCATGGTTCTAGGGTGAGATAGGGACTAGAGACTGCTTGACTCCACTCTGCTCTCTTCCCCTGCCTGTCTTCCACAGGCAATCTGTCCCTGTCTCCCTGCCCCTGCCCACTAAAATTTCTGCTGTCCAGAAGTCTCTGGTCTGGTGCAAGGAGAGGGTGGGCAGCCCTGCTGAGGAAGAGAGCCCTAAGGCTGAGCCCCTGGCCATGGTCAGGGCCTCCTGACACTTTGGACCCAGCAGGCTCATGCCTCCTGCAAGAAAGCCTGTTCATGACCCTCCAGGCCACATGAAACTGGCATCTAGCTATGCCAGCCATCTAGTGGTCTATGACTGAAGTTCTTGGACATCTGGGACTCCCTCCCCATCTGCAGACACCACGTCCTCCTACTGTGCCTGTAAGGCCGGTGAGGCAGAGGATGAGGATTGGCCAGGGACCATCTTCACCTGCCTGGCCTGTGCTCTCTGCACACTCAGGCAATTCCTGGAGTCTGTGAAGGCCTGTAGATCCCTCTTCAGGATGACCAGGCATGCCTTCCCAACAAGCTCCTTGGTTTGGTTTCTGGTGTTGGGGTCCCGGGGATCAATCTTAGTTCTGGGTACTCAGTTTTGCCAGCTGGTGGCCAGAGATTAGGAGAAGTATCTCCAGAGAGGAGTTTTCCTCCGGCTGTATTAGTCCCTCGCCTGTCTGGATACTTGGCCTGGATTGCTCCATAAAGCCACTCCTAATGAGGTCACCTCTGTATGCCTCCAGGCCTGTGGAAATCTCAAGCATGAGTTTCCTGTGGGACGGGACACTGCCAGCCTCTACTGATTCATTTCTGTCCTACTATCTGCTCCCGGTTCAAGCTCCTGTACCCCACCCTGTGATCTTCCTAGTTTGTGTCTTGTCATCCTCTTGTACCAGCAACAGGCTCAGGACCAGCCTCATGGTAGACTGCGGTGTTACTGAGACAATGGCCATAGTGGAAATCCCATGTCTCTTATAAAATGCACCCCACAGAACTTGCAACTGTAATCTCCTGCCTCTGCAGACCCTGACCTCTGCTGGCCCATGGCCACTGCTAGCCACAGTATGCAGGCACTGTGCTGTGTCCTTGCAATCCTGGAGGTGAGAATAGCTCATGGGATGCAGGCATTTCACATGCACAGCACGTGTTCCTCACACTCGTGGGTGTGCAGAGCTGTTTGCAGTTCCATGAAGATTTTAGATCTGATGCATAGAGCTGAGGCTGAGCAGTGCCTAGGGAGTGCTGAGGAGGAGGGTCCCAGGCAGCAAAACAGGGCAACTTTGGTTCCAGCTGGGATGGGCAGTCCTGGACCAGTTTGGTTGCTGGGATGGGGGTGGATGACATATCAAGGCCCCTTGTGCATGTGGCTTGGATGTTCGTTTCTGAGGCATCTCCCATGGCAGCCTGGAAGAACACAGTGTGTGTTTGAGGGGGGAGTACAAGGGGACAGGGGAGGGTTGCAACTTATCCTAGAGATGTATCTTACTCTACCTGTAAGCAGACGTCTAGACCCACCTTGCCGTGCCCCTGAAGTCTTCCCATTAAGGAGAGCTGTTGTCTCTATCCAATTTAGCTAGCCCCGAGTCCACCTCCCTCACAGCTATTCCAGCATCTCTGGGTGGGAGTGGGAAGCCGGATGCAGCCGGCTCTGTTGCTGTTTTAGGAAAAGAGGGGATCAAGGCAGGGAGGGCCTAGCCCGAGTACCAGTGGGGTTGTCTGGCTGAGGGACTGCACCTCGCCCCTGCAACCCCTCCCCAGGTTCTTGGCTCCCTGCCTCATTCATGAGGTCCTCATTTTCTGGCAGGCCCAGCACCCCCAGCCACCTCCCGCCCTGCTGTGGGTGTGATTTCACAGTGGCGTTCTCCTCGCCAGCTTGTGTCTCACATAGGGGATGTTTCCATTTTTACAGCAGAAAGAAGACGATTCCAGGCACCTTAGCCGAAGCCAGAACACAGTCTCCCCCCTCCCCCGCCCCCATGAGCTGTGCGATGTCAGGTGCTTTGGGGGTGTGTGCAAGTTCTGCATTGCCAGCCATGGCCCTAATTGCTGTCACTCAGAGAACTGCCTCTAGCCTAGGATGGGCAAGAGCAGGGTCTCAAGAGAAGAAAGCAGCCCCTAGGGGAATTGGAATCTTTCTCAGAGTGTCCTGACAGCCCCCTCCCACATCCTAGCTACACCTTTGTGCCCAGCTGGGTGGGTCTATGACTAAGGGACAGGGTCTTTGCCTGAGGGGCAATGAAAACATACGCATTGGAGTATCCAGGCTGGGTGTTGTTAGCCAAGGTTAAGTCTGAATCCCAGAATCCTTCCTTCTGTGTGGTTCTGACTGTGATACCTACTTGTAGCCTGTCCCCAGGGTTGGAATGAGGACAGATGAAGTCTTCACTTCCTGCACGGGGCATGAGCATGATGATTCTGCTGCCATGCTCTGCACTCTATTCTTGTGCCAAGCATACACAAATGACATCTCAAAGGTGGGGGGAGAGGACAGTGTCCATTGTCACCCAATTCTGCTCTCAGAACTGCCCAGCAGAGTGCATTAGCCAGGCTTCCTTGGAAAGTAATATATGCTCTATAGGGTGCCGTGTGGCCCATGGACTTGACGTCTAACACACTCACAAACCAGCAAGCACACAGCTCTGTCCCCAGATCTCGGGAGAAGGAACTGGAAGGACAGCAAACAACACATACGGCAACTTACAGAGAAAGCGACAGGAATGCTTGGACAACAAGATGGAGACTCCATTTCACTTGTCATCAGACTTGTACATCTTGAAGAAACAGGAAGGTATTTGACTCACTGGGGGCACAGTGCTGTTGAGGGTGGCAATACGAACGCCACAGTCTTATGGGAGGGGTAAGCCTGAAGGGGGTCCTGTCCCCTCCCAAAGTGAAGCAAATTCAGGATTATATCTTCACTTGCTCTATGGGTTGACTACACAAGTTTGTTCACAGGCCCTAAGAGGAAGAGAGGGTACACTGAGGCACATGGTGCCTAGGGCATACATGGACTATGAGCTCGACCTGAGAAGTATCATCTGACCTTATCCTAGACTGTCTCCATGACACATCCCTGAGGCCCAGACTTTGGTGGATGACCAAAGGTCTTTCCATGACACATCCCTGAGGCCCAGACTTTGGTGGATGACCAAAGGTCTTTCCATGACACATCCCTGAGGCCCAGACTTTGGTGGATGACCAAAGGTCTTTCTTTTCTGGTTAGGACAGTACAGAAGTGGCCACAGCAGGACCTTTGGATTCTGACACTCACGGCTGAGAAGAGCCTGGAGCCTTAGGTGGGCTGTGCCGCCCTCCCATGGAAACAGGTTGGTAGGAACTGGGCACAAGTTCCATCTTCTCAGAGAAGCTATATACCTGACGCATGTCCCCTCTCCATTCCTTCCTGGCCAACTGTGCTAGGCACCCACGTGTGTCACTCTCCCAGTCTCATGACTGGCGAGGCTGCTGCTTTGGATGGAGCCTTCCTTACCCACCTGACCCTTCTCTGCTAGAAGAACGTTTTTCCTTCCCAGTGAGCCCCAGCAGTGTGAGGTGAATAAGGCAGGGGTTAAGGGACCGCCAGCCTTTCCTTTCCCATGCGGACCTAGGTGACAAGAACTTGTCTTTTCATTCGCAAGAGGAGTGTAAAGAGGCAGGAACAGAGATGGAACAAGCATAATAGGACCTCCCACACAGAGTGACTGACATCTCACACACAAGGGCAGGGAGTGAGGCGAGCAGTGTCTCCTTGGGGATCCTGCCAGAGCCATGCCTCATGCCATTCTTAGATTTCTTCTCATAAAATCCCTCCAGCCAGCCACTCCCCCGCCACCCTCCTCCCTCACTCTCTCCCAACACCCCCACTACCCCTCCCCTTCCCCTCTTCCTCATTCCCCCTTCTCCCTCCCTCAATTCCTCCTCCCCCTCCACTCCCCATCATCTTCATGGGGATCAAGCACCGAATACAAAATGTTGCAGTGGGCAACACTCCTCCAGGCTTTCTGGCCCTCACTGGATAGTCAGGCTGTTCCCCTGAGGCTGCACAGTTCATCCTCCAGAACCAAGCTGAAATTCTTGAAGTCTTGGTCACAGCCTATGTTTTTCCTTGTTAAACAGAATATAGCCTTCAGCTGGGCCAGAGACATCACCTTTCCCAACCCCAGGCCTTTTTTTTTTTTCTTTCTGAGACAGGGTTTCTCTGTGTAACAGCTGTGGCTGTCCTGGAACTCACTCTGTAGACCAGGCTGGCCTAGAACTCACAGAGATCCACCAGCCTCTGCCTCCTGAGTGCTGGGATAAAAGGTGTGCACCGCCACTGCCTGGCTTTGCCTACTGTCTTAATCCTCAGAAGGTATGGGCCTTCCTGGCTGTGCTTCCAGGGTGGACTGGCAGCTCCTAGCCCAGGTCCTGTCCCTGGGACTCTTGGCTCTCACTGTTGCTCATAAAGCAAGGGTTACTTCTTTTGCCTGTGCCTAGGCTTGGGCACCACCTGGCTTTGATCTTCCTGAAAGCTGTTCTAGGCACAGATGTAGGTCAGCCTTGGCCCTTCACACGTGGGAATCAGTTATTATGACGCTTCCAATGCAAGACAGTGCAAGAGCTTTAAGCAGTATCTGTCCTCAGGGAAACCACCACCTAAGGTAGAACTACATGTGCACAAACATGTTTCACACACATGTGCATGCAACACACACATACCAAACATAAATGTGTTCACATGCATATACAGTGCATAGACAGTGTCGCCGAGGGTGGGAAGCATTGGTGGAAAGGCAGCTGAGGTTTGGGGCTCTCCAGCATCCGCATGTGCTCTCTGGAATCTGATGCGGGTGTCTGGATGTCATCTGGTGCCACTACCTAGTCCTGGCCTGGGCTACCCGCTGCACCACTGCAGGGAACTGGCCAGAAGTTCATGTGTGTTATTGGGTAAGCATGCTCTATGATGCCCACAATCAAAGCCCCCAAAGTGTGTCTGAACACAGGGAAGATGTAAGGGCTCAGCCCTCTGACTTTAGGCTTGTCTAGGAGTTGGTCCTGCTTCGGGATTCTAAACCAGACCCACATCCCATCTGTGTCCCCAAGAGCTCTGATTGCCTGAGGATCCCAGGCTCCACCTTCCTGGCTGGGCCCCTCACCTTCTGGAAATATTCAGTTCCTTTACCAGGGATCGAATATCAAAAACCCTATGAGAATCCAAGGGCAGGGAGCAGGGTTTGGCCACCCAGATGGCCCACCTCCAAACTTCAACTACACACTCTATCTGCCCAGTCCCCACCTTGTCCCTGGCCCAAGCCTTATCCTTGGTCTTAGTCCCCTTGGGATTTGGAACCACTGGTACAGCCAGAGGCACATAACTGCCTCGCCCATACACTGTCCTGTCCTAACCCAGTCCTGTTCATCTCATCTCTTTGGTCATTCATTTGCTGCTCACCTGCAGCCCGGCCTCCTGGATTGCTCTCTGCACATTCAGGCTTTAACCCATAGGCTTATAACCAGTCTGAAGGCTTTCTTTGATGAGGTGACTTTCATATTGGTACCTGCTGGCTGCTGCTACTTTTCTGTTTGTTGTCAAAGCAGAGAAAGATTCTCCCATCTGCTGAGCCCATGTTGGAGAGATCCCTGGGGAAGTAGAGGCTGCATCTATCGTCTGGCTGGTGATCACTCTTCAGCCTACTGACATGCTTGGCCTCAGGTACCCAGAGAAGGGGTACTATTGACCCACAGTACTTCTGGGGCTGCAGATACAGCAGCCCTGGTCCAATGTTACACCATAGCCCAGGAAGCCCCCAGAAGGCCCCAAAATCCTGAAGCAGAAGCCTGAGCCTTGATGGTATAGCTAGTCTGAGGCCATTCTCTCCCTGACCTGTCCCTGACCAACCCTATAGATGATGAAGGAATTGGGTAGCAGGCCCCAAAAGATGGGGGGCTGCCAGGTCCCTCTCCAGCCCTGTGCCTGGTTAGCATTTTGGAGGTGCCCAATGCCTCATCACCCCTTTCACTGCCCTTCAGTGTCATCCTGGTCAGTTCTTGGAGCTGGTAATGAGGCTGCCTATTTTAAAATAGATTTTATTGTTATTCAGGTAGGAGGCCGGAGACAGATCAGAAGGACAACTGCCCTTGAAAAAAGCATTCATTACTCACAGTCCCCAAGAGGGGCACACATATCACAGGCACATGGACAATGTTACAGCCAGTCCAGAGGCAGAGGGGACAGGGGAAAATGTGGACAACGGCCTTTATGGTGGTGTGTGTTGCAGCAGTGGGAGAGGCAGGGATAATTGCATCAGGCTGGTGACCCAGGGGCTGTTCCTGGTTGCTAAGTGTGGGGGGCAGGGGGCCCTGACGTGATCAGGCAAGGGCTGGTAGCCGGGGTGTGAGAACAGGATGAGGAAAGAGGGCAGCATGTGAGTTCTGGGTCAGCTGATTTACACACGCAGGAAGAACTCCCAGGCGAGCCCCTCGCTGTCAAGCCCAAGTGCTCGGCAAGCCCCCCCCACCCCCCATAGCAAAGCATCAGAAGCAGACAAAGGCCTGCTCTGTTGCTTGCTGCTTCTTGGAGAAGGGGATGGGATACCACATCCAGCAATCCTGATTGCCCACAGGAAGGAGGACCACACCCAGAAATCCTGCCTTTCTGTGGCATAGGGCACCACAGCCACCAATCCTGACTGCCCAGCCTCCAGGTGGCAGGGCAGCTCTGTGGACTGCCCTTGGAGGTCCATGACCAGTCGAAATCCCCGGGGTACTGAGAATTATCTGGGAGGCCAGATCCCCAACAGATTTCCTGTCCCTGCCCCAGACCTAGCCCCTTGTGTTTGGAGAGCATTAGGAGCATAAGAAGGGACATCAAAACCCCCACTGTTCCACTACCCACAGACATACCTACTAATGAGCGATGCTTGTTCCCCAAGTCCCTGGGTCCCTGCCTGCTTGTGATCCCTGACTGTTAGCAGCACCCAGGTCTGCAGCATCAGGAGCATACCGTCCCAGGGGAGATGAAGCTCCCCTCCAGGAAGGGCTTCTTTGGCACCAGCCCTTTTCTTTGTGACTCTTGCTTCCTGCTGCATTGCTGTGGCCTTTTGAGAACACCCAGTCCTCTCCACTGTGTTCCCAGGCCCAGCACAAGCCCAGCCCTTAGCGGCCCCCAGTACTGTGAAGAAATGCCCATGTTGCCTGCCTGCCTCCCTATGGCCCTCACTTGCACTCTGGCCTGGCCTTAGCCTCCAGAGAAGCCTTGTAGAGGGCATTTCACTGCTTTGACTAGTCCATGGCATCTGCCTCCCAGAGGATGACTGGAAACCTTTTATCACAACGGGACCGAAGCCAAGTCCTGCTTTGGTCCTTTGGTTTTGTGTGTCCCATTTTATGCTCGTTTCCCTCTTTTTGTGTGTTTCCCCCTTTTAACTAAAATGATCCATTTATTGCACTACAGACTGCAGGCTGTGTATTCAGGACACTCACTGGCAGGTGAGCCTGCATCATGTGCAATAGCGTGAAACAAGGAAATCCATTTCTTTGTATTCTAGAATATTTAATGGCACATAGACTATGATGAACTTTGGGGTTTATTCATTCTTTAGTCGTGGTAATACGGCCTTAACACGAAACTCATTTAAAGTGTGCTGTTTAGCATCGTTGTGTTTCTGCATTATTGTGCAGCCATGGCGATCACACATCTGCTGAACTTTTCATCTTCTCCAACTGAAACTTTGTGCCCTTTAAACATCTGTTTCAGCCTCTGGCAGCTGCCACTCTGCGTTCTGTCTCCAGTGGATGTGATGGCTGTGGAAGGGTGAGATCACACAGCCTTTGTCCTTTTGTGACTGGCCTGTTTCACCTTCTGTTGTCCACCTCTCTGCTGCATGTTTGGGCTCTCTGTGTTCTATAGCTGTGGGAAGAAAAGTACATGTCCTGCTTTTAATTCTGAGAGCTCACTTCACAGTTTTCAAAAGCACACTTTAATCTCCGTTTCTCCTCTTACAAAACATTTGGTATTAAATGACACTGGTGGTCCCCAGTATTGTAGACCCTGTCACGGTTTAGTCAGATCTGTGGCCCTGAATTCCTTCCACACTCCCATCACTCAGCAAGAAAGGCAACACTGGGGTGGGAAAGAATACTAGTCAGCCTGCAGAGGACCAGGTTGAGCTCTCAGCATCCACACGGTAGCTCACAATCACCTATAACTCCAATAACTCCAATTCTAGAGGATCTGCACAACTCCGTCTTCTGATCTCCAAGGCACTGCGAATACGTGATGAATGGGTATACAAACAGGTAAAACACCCATGCAAATAAATCTTCTTAAAGAAGGCTATGCTGAACTATTAGTATGTTTGGGTTAATTACATGTCCATGAGTTTCCCTGCCCCTGAGAACACCCATACTCTGCTGTAAGCCCCAGATTCGCACAGAGAAGGGCTGGGTGAATGAAGAGTATGTATGTCATTCTTTTTTCTTTTCTTTCTTTCTTTCTTTCTTTTTTTTTTTTTTCAACACAAGGTTTCTGTGTGTAACAGCTCTGGCGCCAACTCCTTCAGGAAACCTTCCTGGCTTTGCCAAACCAGGCCCAGGTTTGGTGGTGACTTCTCTACATCTTATCTGAGAGTGAGACAATGCATTTGCCTCTGGCCTCAGTCAGGTGCTTGGGGTAAAAAGGTGCTGAATTCAGCTAGCAGGTCATGCTGCTGGGACCAGATCGGCTCCTTCACCTGCCACCTTCATGTGGATGTTACTGGCTGAGTCTTTGCCTTGTGTTCTAGACTTCCAGAACCTTCAGCCGGCCCACAGGACAAGGCTTGAACTACCCCTCCTGCCTGCGAGGGTGGGTGTAGGTGTGGGTGAGTGGGTGCTACCCCATCAGAGTCAATGCAGCATCGATGTAAATCACCCAGTATAATGGTTTATGAAGTCCTGAAGTAAGTGTAGCATGCATGGCCAGAGATTCAGGGCCATGTAAGGAGAAGACAGGCTTATATGTGGGAACTCACCAAAATGCCCATTATAGAGATTTATGCCCATCCTTAAATATTGGAGATTAACTTTTTGAAAACATCTATAAAATAAGAGATTTATACCTAAAACAATACCATCTACAGTGACAGGAAGGGATTAGAGTCAATTTATGTATTAGTCAAAAACTCAATTTCATATATTGTGTAGAAAAATTAAAATCCTTTCTGCATTTTATTAAAAATTATGCATTCTCCATATATGGTGATAAATAATTGATAGCATTACAAATACTTAATCTAGAATATTTATTAGGAACAGACAACTCATTTTTTAATATGTTTTGTTGAGGACAATATTGCACACTTTAAAAAATTAATGATAATTTTATTTTGCAAGAAAAAGAATAGGCACCCTAATCTTTTGTTTAGTCTCTTGTCCAGGTCCAGGCAATAAGCTGGGTAGAAGGACACGCACACTGTTGGCCTCAGATGAGCTGAAGGGCTCTGGAACTTGGCTCTCTGCCAGTTCCTTGGCTGCAGCCTGGGAGAGACCTTGGAGAGCACTAACATATTGTTTTCTTCAAACTCTCTGTGGCTTGCAATTTTAGAATAAGTGTTTCTGACTTTATCTTTGAGAAAGCACCAAGCAATCTGATTTGTGAATGTGCTCAAAGAGCCAAGAAATCAACGTTCAACAACTCCCAGACTGCAATTCTGAGACAGGTAGCCATGCTACTCCTTGCCTTTGGTGGCCCTGTGAGGGGGTTCTCAGTCTCCTCCTTAAACCTGCCCAAACCCTGGGCTCACCCATGCCTCCCACCCCAGGCCTGGCATGAGGGACACTCTCTGTACCTCAGCCCTTCACACCTATGCCATGCTTTGGAGTGGGCCTTTTCCTGTTCTATGTGCTGTGTGCTTGCTGTGTGTATTGGTGACAGGAATGGCAGTTACTGGGACCCAATGGCAGTGCCTCATTGCCCCACACCAGCCCACCCAGGGGGGGGAGCACCTGGGGTTGAAGAAATAACTGTCGTGTTTATTAAAATATAAATTTTGTGCCTAACGGAAGTGCTGCTTCTATACATAGAAAAAAATGTTTAAAATAAAAGCCAAAACGGTTTTCAAAGGCACCATAACATTAATTATTCATCTATCATTAATGAAAACACACCTCCTTTGCAGGGGGCAGGCTCCCCTTCTCCACATGGGGGCCTCAGAACCCCTAGGAAGGCTGGCTCAGGGAAGGGTAAATAGGGAGCTTGGGTGAGGGGTTCTTTGTATGGCCCCAGGTATAGGACCCGGGCAGTGGGTAGGTGACATTGAGTTCCAGTGTCCCTTGAGTGAGGTGGAAGGAAGCAGCCACGTTCCTCTCCTTGTGGCTACTCAGTGAGTGTGGGTCTATGGTGAGTGCAGAGCCTTGGGTCCGGTAGGGACTAAGGAGACAGCCTGACCTGCAAGAGTAGCAGTGGACATTGGTCACCAGATAGGCCAGGGGAGGAAGGACTATGGAAGGACGGAACAGGGAAGGGACGTTTGTCCTGGCCAGACCTTCCAGCACAGGGAAGAGTTGGGTGGTACAACTCTGAGATGGCTGTTTCCTCACACTATGTCCCACAGTTCTCCCCTGTCCTGAGGGCTTGCTGCCCCACACCAAGCATTTACCTCTCAGCTTCAGTTTGATGAGGTTGTAGTCTACAGAAAGTGGCTGCTGCCCTTCCCCCCCACGCCCCCGCAGAACCCTGCCCAAGTAAGGCTGTCCACCTGAATATCCTCCTTGACCCTCAATTCTTCCTTGGGCTCCATTTTGTGTCCAGTAACATCTCTTGTGTTAACTATGATGAGACACCTCCAAATCGGCGCTTTTAAGCAACAGGGAAAGTTCCCAGACTTAACTCAGGCTTGTCTGTTCTAAGTCATTGGATTCCTAGGAATTCTAGAATCTACAGATTCTTAGTGGAAGGAACCTCTAGGACTTGCATCAAGTCCATACACACATAGCATGTCTCACTCCTACCCAACCCTAAGGCCCAAACTCCACACACACAGAAGATGTTGGCCTTAGGGGGCTGGGAGGAACAGCCTTAACATGTATGGAGAGCAGCAGCAGGTGCTTTATGAACCTGTGGGTCTCCTCCCCTCAGACCCTACAGCATCCCGGATGTAGTGAGGTCTTTGGCACCTGGCCACAGACATCCCAACCTTGTTCTCAATCATCCTGCCTACCAGGCTGGGGCCAGGGTTGCAGCGCTCCTATCCACAAGATGCTACACCTCTGCTTCCCCTCCTGGGGAAGTTTCAGGTTGTGAGCAGGCTTGGGGTATTTGTTCTCATTCATTCATTCACTCATTCACTCACTCATTCCTAAATCCATTCATTCACAAACAGTCCCCAATACCCCAGACATGCTCTGGCAAGCAGGTCTCCTGGGGAGGAAAGATGCTGAGCCCATCCATCATCCTCAGCTTAGGGGCCTGGGGAGCCAGAGGGAGCCTCTCTGATCTGCACTGACAGCCAAGGGTGGGGGTGCAGGTGGTATCCAGGGCAACGGATCCCCTGGGAAGAAGCTGAGCTGTGCCCTCAGGCAGCAACAGCAAGAAGGGCCCCAGTGAGGGCCTTTGAAGCCCTGTCTGCCTGTGGGGTGAGGGGCCGAGAAGGACCACTCTGGGTAGGGGCCAAAGTGGGAGCTTCTCCTGGGTTAACAAAGTATCTGTGATCATGCCCTCCTGTGCTAGTGCCTGCCAGGATGTGGATAGAGCCTGAATTTCCACCAGCCCCTGTCAGGACCTGAGCTCATGGTCCTCTGCCAGGTGTCTCCTGGGAGTAAAAGGAGCCAGGAGGGGCCTGGCCATATGATGGCCAATGTGGCTTACTCAGAAGACATGTGGGGCTAGGCTCGACAAGACACCACTGTTTCATTTCTCCTTGTCTCTCCCTCCCTCCTATCAGTAGGCCTGCCCTCACTGGAAGTATCCCTCAGTGTGGTATGGATTTCCTGTCTTGCTGAGGCTGGTGCACTCACCAGGAGAAGGAGTTGAGGCACTGGACAGGCTCCGTTGAGAGAGGAGGCTGTATGGACCCGCCCTCCTGACTCCTGTGGGTAGTGCTTGTATGTGGTCTGCTCTATTGCATGGGCTTCTGTCTAACCCAGACCCACCCTTACCACAGGCTATGGTCCTCTACTCACCTCCAGGTCAGGAAATCAGAGGCCCAGCACCACCTCACAATCCTCTTCAAAGCTAGAGTGACAGGAATGTAATCTCTGAACTCAACTTGTGTGTCTTCTTTCAGCAGGCAGTAAGACATTGAATGCTGGTCTTACAGCCAGGTGAGAGAGGTTCACACATTGCTTCTATGTCTTCCACTGGTGCTGAGTCAGATGAAGACAGCTATGACTCCCTGGGTGGGAGAGGGGAAGATGCAGAGGGGGATGGCAGAGACCAATATGAAGACAAAGGTATTTGTGTGAGCTCAGAAAGTTAGACATGGGATGGCATCAATCGTGTACACACATGCATACATACATATTTGCACACATGTATGTGGACACGTACACACTAAAGCAGTGTACATACATGTATGTGTGTGTGCGCGCATAAAAGCAGATATATTGTATATATGTGAAGCCAGTGCACATACAAGCATTCCATAGTCACTACACTCATACACACACACACACACACACAGACACATATGCTTAAAATGTGCTATGGAACCCACAGCAAGGACAGCAGAGGTTTTAAGTGGTAGACCTGGATACGGAATACTAACAAATTGTTTCCTGGTAGATAGCCTGACTCATCTTGTCTAGAGCCAAAAGGTGGCTGCTGGTTCCTGGTTCTGGGAAGGAGTCTGTGTAGTTGGCAGGAGCTGTGGAACATAGTGGGCTCTGCAGTGTGGACCTCAAGGTGGAGCTTGGCTGGGTGAGCCCAGTTTTGAAAGTGCCCGCACATCCCACAGTGCTGAGACACAGGGCCAGTTCCTTGAGCTGCAAGTTGAAGATAGGCTTAAGCACCTCAGGTCCGACTGAGGTTCCAATGAGGGGTTGGGTAGGACCTGTCATGCCCTGGAGGAAAATGTGACCCTCTATTTCAAGACTGTTATCTCTCCAGCCTGTGATCTCTGTGGCTGTCCAGGCTGAAGCAGCTTAGGGCTTTCTAGCACGGTGTGGGAACTCCTGGGGTGCAGCCTCTAGCTGTATTGAGAAGGAAGCTGCTCTGCTGTTAAAACAATTTATTTTACACTTCAAGAAGCTACTACCTGTTTACAGTCAGCATGGGGGAACTACCTCTTGGGTGATGGATGAAGCCAGCCCGTGGTTGCGGGAGGAAGGGCTATCTTGGGTCAGTGTACAGTGAGAGGAGCAGGCTACCGAGGCAGGGTCACAATCTCCTAGCCATGTTTGTGTCCCTTCAGCCTCTGTCACTGGCATTCTGGGAGAGAGTAGTAGTTTGCAATATGTGAGGCTGCAGCAGAGTGATTGGGGTGGCAGGATAAGGTCTGCTAAGGAGCGGAGGAGGAGGGTTGAGGAGGCCTTGTGGGGATGGACTCAGGGAGCAGGTAAAAAGGGCAGGGAGGAACTAGCTAAATGAAGACCCAGGGGATGCCAAGGGAGTGAGCAAGTGTGCGGACACCCTGACCCACTCCAGCTCCGCTCCGTCCTGAGAAGGAAGTGCAAAGCCTTCCTCAATTGAATCATACACATTAAGCACTAAACACCTGTCTCATTCGAAAAAATGGCACTGGGGCCTGCAAGATGGATCTACTGCTAACAGTAGTTACAAAGCCTGGAGACCTAGGTTTGATCTCCCCGGACCCACATGGTGGCCAAAGAGAACCAACTGTCCCCTGACCGCTGTGGCACTTGAGGGTCTTGTCAGCGAATCTCTGCAATCTCCCACCATTGAGAACCTTCCCAGCCACCATACTAAGAAGAGCAGTTCTCAACCAGGGGCTGAATGATCCAGGGGCCCCCTAAGACCATCAGAGAGCACAGATGTTTACATTACAATTCATAACAGTAGCAAAACTGCAGTTATAAAGTAGCAACAAAAATAATTGTATGGCTGGGGTCACCACAACATGACTGTGTTAAAGGGCTGCAGCATTAGGAAGGTTGAGAGCCACTGACCTAGAACTCTCGGCCAAGCCATCATGATGACTTATAAAAAGTCCTGGGGACTGAGCCTGGAGGTTGGAATGACAGAACCGGGGCCTTCAGCTACTCATTGCCCCAAGACTCAACTTTCCAGTAAAAAGAATTCGGGTCCCTGCTTTGTTGAGAGAAGTAGAGACTGCCAGGCAGGGCTGCTGTGACTCCCAGACCAGATGTTCTCCCCTGTGCATGCGTGTCTTGTCCCCAAGAGGCCCATAAGAGTGAGAAAGAAGCTGGCTGAACTTCTGAGTCCCTGGTGGCACAGCTGTCCCTCTACAAGCCTCACATACCATGTAGATGTTTCTGTTGACCATAGCCAGTCCCTCCTGCCACACCACAAGGTGCTCATGACCAGGAAGGCTATTTCTGGTTGGTTTCTGCCCCAATCCCAGCAGGGTCTCAGCTCTGGGGCAAGAACCTTGCATCTAAACTTTCTCACCGTGGTGTGGATGCTTCTCCAGGCCAGGCAAGCACAGCCTGAGAAAGGTACTGTCCAGCAGGCTGGAATTTGCCAATCTCAGCAGCAGCTTCTAATTCTAATGTAAGCAGTGACAACCATCACACAGTAGAAATGATCTTTGAGGCTGGGGTGCAGGGATTCTGCTGCCCAAGCCTTATGGTAACAGGGACCCCCAGGGACCCCAGTGCCAGGCTGGATGCTGCCAGAGAAGAAAGTCAAAGCTGTTGAACACTCACTCCCAAGCCTTAAGATGGCTTCCTCATCAGATCACAGCAGAACCAGCACCCGGATAAAAATGGAACCCATGTTCCTGCAGATGGGAGGCTGCAAAGTCTTTATGGACTCAGAGGTGAGGCCAGCAGTATCTGGAGAGGAGATTAAATTCCGGGACTCTCATGTTGGAGGAGTGCCTTCTCAAGCAGCCAGGTACCCATGAAAGAAGCTGGGTTCTAGGGATTGGGACCCATCATAGGGATCTTAGCCAAAAGCTATGCCTGAGTGAGGGTCCTGGGTTGATGGAGTCCAGGTTGGGTTCAAGCTGCTTGGTAAGTCAAAAGGAAGTCATATATGAAAGGGTCTAGGTAATAATAAGGCCTGGCCAGGGCCATATGCTGGGGGAACCCTGAACTATATCGAGTGTGTTGAAATTGGCTTGTTAAATAATTTAGGATTGTGTGTATTGCTCTCCCAGGGAACATGGGTTCAGTTTCTAGCATCCCACATTACATGGCTTAGAACTACCTGTAATTTCTGGCATCCTTGGCCAACTATATTTATGTGTACACACACACACACACACACACACACACACACACACACACACACACACAGAGAGAGAGAGAGAGAGAGAGAGAGAGAGAGAGAGAGAGAGAGATACAGACACACACACACAGATACAGACACACACACAGAGAGCAACACATATACATACATACACACACAGATACAGACACACACACACACACAGACACATATACATACATACACACACACAGATACAGACACACACACAGAGAGACACATATATATACATACACACACAGATACTCACACACACACACACACACAAATAAATCTTTAAAACTGATGAAATCTTAGCCCCAAGAGATGGGAAACTTGGCAACAGGAGGCTGGTGCTGAAATTACCTAAGCATGGCATGTGCCTGGCCCTGGCCCTGGTCCTGATGGCTGTGACTAGAGCCCAGTCTTGTAGCACAGTGGAGACAGGGTCTCAGGGCCTAAGCAAGTTCATGAGTGTCTCAACCCTGGGGCTTCTACCCTCATTGGTTTCACTAAGATTGCCACTATCACCTCATGTTAAAGGGATAAGAACCAAGTCTCAAGGAGGGGACATGACCATCAAGAGTGCTGGCAGAAGATGGCCAGCCAGATGTACCTGTCTATCTGACTTCACCTCCCCCTCCAAGCACTGCTGAATTGTCTGAAGCCTGTGTTCCAATGGTACCCAGCATAGGAGCTACCACGACACTGGCTGAGCCCACTAGCAAAGTCAGCTAGACTTGTTAACAGGGGACCAGACTGTGGACCATGGGAGGAGGCAATTCCTGAGTAGGAACCCCTGTAGATTCTTGCAGCTTCCGAAGGTAGGATATCTAGGCTCTTCTGATCCTGCCACCCAGGCTGGTCCAGTCTGTGCTGACAACACACACTGATTTAGTCCCATGTTGATTAGCTGAGGCTGGGAACTGCAGGGCCTGGCCAAGCCTTGGCCTGAGCTAGTGAGGCTATATCCATCTGCCATCCCCATCTGCCCAGGAACAATCCTTACTGTACCTACTGAAAGGCCCCCGGCGGTTGGGAGCTATTTCAGCTGCTCCAGCCTCTCTATAACTGCTAGGATTCAAAGAGTAGATTGTGCCAACGTCAACAGAATGAGAATGAGAACAAGACAGTCGTGTGGCTCTCTGTCAGGGAGAATGCCCAATTAAGAGGGTAGCCGTGGGGGCAGGCCTATGCTAGGGAGTTCTTGGGTCCAGGAAGGTTCCACACAGCTTGGGTTTCACAGCATTGCACAGTGATGACCGTGAGGGGTGACCCAGGAGGTCCACCTGCAGGCATGCTGGATGTAGAACTCACCGCATACACAGCATGCCACCCAGCAACATCCAAGTCACCAGAAGTATGCATTGGAAGCCAGGCCTTACCTGGGGTTCTGAGGAGAAGTACATGGGGAGTGTAGGTAGAGATCCGCAAGCACAGATTCTGAAGGCTCTGCTACAGTCCAGGTAACCCTAAGTTCTAAGGCACAAGGTCACTACATAGAGATTCGGGGTTGGATGCTGCACATGTGCTAGGCGAGGCCTGGGAGCCCCCAGTTACAGATGCATTTCATTCTCTTTTCACGTTGAGTGTGCAGAGGAGGGGCAGGCATAGCCTGAGTGTGAAGGGTGATTTCTAGACGTCCCAGTGACTAACCTTCCCTTCTGCCAGTTCATGTCTTTAGAACTATCTAGAGATGTTTGGTAGTGGGGTGCTGCTCAGTCATTGTCTGACCCGACTCCACCTTTCCCTGACAGAGTTGGTCCCTAGCATCTGAAGACCTGGCATGGGTCCCAGGAAGCAGACTGGCCACAACAAACAGGCCAGGCCATAGGACCCTGTATACTTCCTCTTCCCTATGCATGGACATCTGGCTTGGGCCCAGTGTCCTCACAGTGCTAACACAGAGCCAGTTGCTAGAGAGTGGGTTCCTGGAGGACATGGCAAATTCTACAGGTGTCTTCTGAGGGCCCATGTAAAGGTCTAACCACTGGGTGCACGCCTGGGCCTGCCTAGATTGCAGCCAGCTGCACAAGGGCAGTGATGGTAAGTGGGGACAGGGCCAAAGTTAGGAGCACCTGTGGACAGCAGGGTCTAAGGGGCTGAGGCTTCTGCTGCTCCCAGTCAGGGGTCAGGTCTGTGGTGGATACCAGCCTCCTGGGTACTGGAATGCATCTCCTTGGGTTATTCGCTAGACGTACGACAGAGCCAGAGCTCTGCCTCAGTAGACAGGTGGTCACAGCCTCCAGCCTGGGTTCCAGAAGGAATCATAAGTACTCAGCTAGGTGCTACTGACACTGAGACAGACAGGGGGAAACGGAAGGAAGAGGATGGCTGAGACCTGAAGCCAGCGAATCCACACTACATGGGTTGTGGGGGTCTACCAAGGATGTCCCACACACAGGGGACTCCCTCTAGGAGGTGTCACCTCCACAGGCTTCAGAAGGGCAGGTCCTCACTCCCATCTATGTCCCATTGCAGGGTCTGTCCAATGTGCTGGGCCTACTCTACTCCTAATGTAACATCCTTTCCCTACATGTCACCCTTGGGCCACCTTACTCCACAAGTAAGCTCATCCCCTTCTAGTCCAAGATTCCTTATCTGGGTCTGGAGCCTGGGAAGCTCTAAGGAGGCGAGGAACTAAGGGCTGATGATACCCTTTCCTTGGAATTGAAGACCAGCAACAATAGGAGTCCCTGTAGTGGGGACAGCCCAGGCAATAGAGTATGGAAGACAAGATGGCATTGGCCAGGGCCCAGGTGCATAGAGGCTCAGGGGAGTTTGGGTGGAACTTTCCAGATGGTTCTAAGTATTCCCACCCTAAAGCTATGGGACTGACAAGTGGGGCCTCACAAAGCTCCATGAACTCTCATGGTAAGTGGGGAGGGACCAGGGTGAGGGGACCAGGGTTTCTGAGGGCTTGCTTCCGCCTTCACTCCTCTTCACACTGGCCAGCCCCAGATTGTCCCCTCCCCCAGTGTTGACACAGCCATCCTCATTAGTACTACTGCTTCCCATTGGCTTCGTAAGACAAATCCTGCATCTCTGAGAGGTTCCTGCTTCATACATGGTGAGCCAGGGCCAGTGGGAGGCAGAGAAGGTGCTATGATGCCTGGCACAGCTTTTTGGCAGTCTGGCACAATTTCTAGGCAAGGAAACCTGGGACCCCGACCTGAGCCTCTATGGCACCCGGGCCCTCGCCAATGCTGGCCTGGCACATGCCTTACGAGGGTCCACCAGGCTGAGAGTGAATGGTGTCACCATCTTCTCTCCCCGAAAACAAGATGCTCTGCCTAGCCTACCTCTTGGAACCTCTCTCGTGCTGGCCTAGACAGAGACTACTTGTTCCCAGCACCTTGGCCTGTCAACACTTGGCTTCAATGTCCAGCTCTCACGGACTGAGGCTGAGTGGACTAGGACAGCCCTCACTCTACCAGCACTGGGGTGGGGAGGAGGGGCTGTGTCAGTTAAGTGCAGCAATCCAGGGAGGGGGCTTTGCCAGTCTGCTTCCCCTCACAGTTGTTGTCTGCCTGTAGCCTCTAAAGTCAGCTGTGTTTCTGTCCCTCTGCTGGGCTAGGAGGGCCTGTGCCTTTGGGCAATCCAATGCCTTAGTGAAGGACCTCTTAAGTCCCTTGGTGGCAGTGGGGTGGCGGTGGAGGTAGGGATGGGGTGGAGGTGGTGACTCAAGGTAGCATTTGTACCGACTCTTCCATGCTGGCAGAGGTGACATGCTGCACCAGTGGTAAGTGGCAGGCACACTAGGTGTAGCCTACTTCTACTGCATAAGTGTTGAATTCCAAGGTGTTTGCTCCCAAATCTAGCCTAGCCTGTACACAGTAAACGTACTGCAGTGGTGACAGCCACAAGTCAGCTGCTGACCTGAGTGGGCTGGGGCTGGGTGCAGGGGGAGTGACTCCGTCATGTACCTCGCTTGGGCCTCTCAACAGGCCAGACCCAGTGGTAGATCAAGAGGGACCTAAGGATCTAATGTCATGGCTTTTTGGAGGTGGCAGTAGGGACCACAATGCAATTTCCTATGATGGAGTCCCCACTGTGGTCAAGGACTCATGGTCAATCTGTCCCTATACAGGTCTGGTGGGTTTCTTGTGTGGAACTGGGAAAGAAGATCCTTGAAGGCATTGGCTAGGGGTGAGATAGTACAAAGGCCCTGGTCACTCCATGAGAGCAGCAGTCTTTGAGGGAGAGACAGGGGAGGGCTAGTGAATGGATAGGTGGCAGACAGATAGATGAACAAGCTACAAGCTTATACACACTAGTCAGAGAAAGTAGAGTGAGAGTGCAGCTATAACCAGGCTGACAGGTGACAGCAGGGAGATGGGAGAGAATGGGACGGGAGCTGGGAAGGGCTGGCCAGAGAGCCTCAGGATGAAGCAACCCCAGGGAGGACACTCAAGCACAGTCCCTGAGTCCCTGCTGCCTAAGCCTCTTACACCCTCTGCCTAGCAGCACACCGACTGCTGCCCAGAAACCCACTGCTCAGCCACAGGCACAGGTGGCCCTCTTGCCCCCCACCCCCATCACTCTTTATTCAAAAACAATTGTGAGACAACTGTGGCTGGGCCTTGCCCCAGAACCTGGGTCGCAGATCCCTGGCTCAGTTCAGGTCCCCTGACTTCACAGGGTGGCCGGGCTGGCAGCTGGGTGTACAGTTTGCCCTGAGAGATCTTCATCCTTCTCTAATTGCCCACGTTTACTTGTCTCCTTTGTCAGCAGTGCTGGGAAGCCTTGGCTGCATTGTTAATGCAACTCTAATGCTCTGGTGTGAGGAGGGGGCTGCCTGGCTGCTGCTACTCCTCCAGCCCTGAAATGGATGTTCTTTTATTGCCCATAAATCTCTACACAGTTCTCTGTGAAGACAAATCGGAGGCCTCCTGGTCCCTCGTGTTTGTTGGGCCAGTCGGTGGTAGGTTTAATTGGGTCTCACCACTCTCAGGGCAGCTCTGGAGAGTTGAGGAGCAGACCATGCCACACTGCGTCTGCAAGGGAGCAGCCCTCTGCCCTCCTGCTTTGACAAGGGGAATTGAGGCTGGCCCACATGAGAGAATAATATGCCACTCCTCCTTCACACACACTGGACCCTGTAATGTGGCCCACTCTTGCCCGTGCCGTCCTGCAGGAACACAGGTCCATGCTTGCCCGGGCAACCTCAAGCAGTGCCTGTCAGCCCTCAGGAAGCCTTCATTTCTGCGCCTTCTATTGGAACATAGTCGGCACCTAACAGATGTATGAAGCAGCTAGATGACTAGATGAGGGGGCCCCGCCTCTCCCTGCCTATGCACGAGGGGTATCCCTCCAGGCCCAGCCACAGTACTGGCCAAGAGAACAGGCTGCAAATGGGATCTGGGTGTCTGCTGATACTGTGCAGCCTGTAAGCCCTAGTGTGTAATATTCTATTTGAGCCGGGGAGATAGATGTGTGTGCATGTGTGTGCACATGCGTGTGTGTGTGTGTGTGTGTATGTGTGTGTGTGTGTGTGTGTGCATGTGTGCGTGTGAAGTGGATTGCCCTGCTGGTGTGCCACAGAAACAGAAATGAGCTTTGTGTTGATAGCTAGCTGGGCCAAGTCCAGTTCTCTTTTACCATTGGCTACATGACCTTGGGGTCCCCTTGTCCCACCCAAACCTAGAGTGTAGGGGCCAAGAAGACAGGCTATGGGTTGGCCTTGGAGGGTGAGTGGTTGTGTGGAAAGGGCTTAGACTCCATGGAGATGCTGATTTTAAGGTTAAATCCACAGTGGCTTGAGATGACTTTGGGACCATATGACTAGATAAGTAATTGCAGTGGTCACATAGTCACCATGGCCTAGAGTGTTGTCTTCCCTCCCAAATGACATCCCAGGGTGCCTGACACAAGAAGAGAGGTTGATACCTAGAATTCTGTAACATTTCTGTGTTCCAGTCCCGGGGCAAGTCTAAGTTCATAGCCAGTTTATAAACAAGTGTGACCGTGGGTTCATCCCTATTCAGACATGTCTCTTCACTCCTCTGGTCGTCGCAGGGACATCAGCGGTGTGCTGAGGAGGCAGAGACCTGGGGCATGGCCTGTGGCTAGGGCACACATCCCTCCACTGTGAGGAGGGGCTCCCCACTTTGCTGCAGCTCAGCTGATCTGACAAATTCTCACTTCTCTGCAAACATGTTTCTGGCATGTTCTCAGTCTCACTGGGCACTAACTGGACATCGACTGCTGCGTATTCTGCTGTTTCTGTTATTGCAGAGATAATTTAGGGATTAAAAAGTAACTCTCCCAATTACTGTGCCAAGTCCCACCATCGAGATAAACGGGGCAGATGTTCCTCTGAGTCCAGCTGTGCAGCCCTGAAGCACTTCTGGGACACCTCGGTCTCCTGAGGACCTGCAAGCATACCTTACCACCCTCCAAGGATCCTGAGTGACCCTAGGAGAGCCAAACTCTGAGGCCAGTGCCTCAAGGGAGGCTTGCTCCAGACCCATTTCTCAGGGTAGCTATGGCTACCATGAGCCATGATCCAAACGTAGAGTTCCAAAAATTATGCTCTGTGGTGTGGCTTTGGCAGGGCTTGGGACACTGAGCCAGGCCTGTGAACAGGGAAGAGTTCTGTCACAGGGAGTCCTGTGGTTGGCCTGGAAACTTTGGAAGGGGGCCAAGTGTGTCCATGGAAAAGCAGAGGGCATCCAAGAGGGGGCTGACACTCTGAACAGTGCTTTTGTATGGCTTTAATTAGCTTCCTGCAAAACCTCAGGGACCCAGAGATCCAGGCTGGATACTAGCCAGTGGCCCAGTTGATGCCCAGAACCTTACCTAAGGGAGCCAGCTGAGCCAAGACTGGGTGGGTAGGGGTAAACAGGGGTTGAGGGGGCAGAGTGGAGTCCTGGGGCTTTGGCTCAACCCCCATCCCTTCTAGGTCCCTCCTCATCACCGGCCGGTGATCTCATCCATTCCTGGTCTGTAAATATCACCCAAATGCTCACGACTCCCAAATGTGTCCTCCAGCCGGGCCCCTCTCCTGAGCTCAGCCTGCACAGCCCACGCGACACCCCCGCCCAGATGTCTCCTGGGCTTCAACAAGCCGCTCCTCCTGGAACCCCCTCCTCGGGGACAGGCGCCCCTTGCTGGCTGCTAAGGGCAGACGCCTGGCAGCCCTGCCCACCGCCTCCAACCATCCTGTGAAGTCCAACTTGAAACACATCCCCTGCCTTCTGGATCACCAACCCCTCAGGTCTGGCCCCTTCCTGTGCACAGGCCCCACAGTGTACACCAGAGCTGTCTCAGAAAATATAGACCCTGCACACTCCCCCTTGAGACAGATAAAAGGATGTGTGTTCTCTCTCTCACACACACAAACCTCCGACCATTGCCGGTGTCCCTGTCCCCTGCCTCACCCTTAACCTCCACCTTCATTGGCAGCCTGGCTAGACCACTGTCCCCACTCCATAACATTGTCCCAGAGTTCTCCTTCTGGGAAGGGGAGTGTAGAGAGCCTCAAGGGACAGCAGGGTCTGTAGAGGCAGGACCCAAGTGATGCATCTCAGGATGTTACTCTGGTTACAATACAGCCTCTGGCCCTGTAGCCTTCTTTGCCATCACTGGGGTTTGTCTTCCACTCCCCACCTTTAGGCCAGCTGTGGTAACAGAAACAGAAAGTGGCCTGAGGGCAGACATTGCCTCTCAGTGTGGAGTAAGCACAGCATAGGAAGTGACCTCCCTGTTCCTAAAGGCATATGAACTGGGATGGCCCCCCACCCCTGCCCTTTAACCCTCTCAAAGTGACAATATCTGCTGCAGATGGCCAGCTCAGGGCCCTAAGGTCCTTTGGTCCTGGCTCACATTTCAGAAAAGAGCCTTATCTCTGAGCTCTGCCCTCCCCTGGACTCAGCAGGGTCAGATGTTTTTCTCAAATGGGCAGGAGCTCCTTGGGAGGGGGGGCAGGGTCAATGAAGACCCCTGTCCACAAGGTGCAGGCCAGCAGCCTCCCAGGGTGCTGAGCAGTGCAGATGGCAACTGCCCTCTTCACAGGCGGTGGGCAGAGCCACCTCTGCTAGGGTTGTGAGGGCAAACAAGGTCCTGGAGGATGTCTCCTGCGGGAGAGGAGCTGGCAGACCCTAGGCAAGCAGTGACCTCACCTGTGAAACCTGCTCCAATTGCAGTGTCTCTTGCCTTGGGACCCGCAGCGATGGCCAGGCCTGGACTTCAGGACAGAGTCCACTGTGCAGAAGGACAAACTGCAGGTGAAAATGTGGGCGTCCACGTGGGCATGTATAGTCCCACCAGCAGGCCCAGGCTCTGGGGGTTCCTGGAAGAGGCTCCCTGCTGAGGAAGGGCAAAGCCAGCCAGGCTCCCACTCCACCTTTGCCCCCAGTCGCTACTCAGATGATGACTGCTGAGCACATCCCCCACCCCAGCCTCCTTCCTGAGTTTCTGGATCCCTGGCCGCCCCCATGGCCATCTGGCTCCCCAGTTCCCTCCCCCAGTGCCTGCATTTTTCTCCTCCCTTTCTCCCAGCTCTGGCTCTGTTGGGGAGGCAGAGCCCCTTCCTGTTCCCCTCACCACTACTTCTACCCAGGGTTTTCTGGCTGAGTGGTTTTCCCTTTTGTCTCTGAGGCCTTTCCAGCCCAGGCCTCAGGGACTCACACATGACTCTTCTTGTCTGTGCTGATTTTAAGCACATGCATACACACGTGTGTCTGTGTGGCTCTGCTCTGCCATGTGTCTGTTATGTGCACACGGGTGTTGCATTGCTCCTCAAGGGCTGTGGGGTGGTGTGAGGCCCTGAGGCATGAGGGCTGCGAGCTGGGGCAGCGGCAAGAAGGTGTGCACAGCCCTCGCATGACTTGAGCGCTCCTTTGGAACCACCTCGTTCCTGGTCATTCTCCAGCAATGGGAGCATGGTCTTTACATCTCACTGTCAGCCTCCTCCCGAGCTGGACTATCCCAGTGTAAAAGCCCCCAAGACATAGCAGTTCATCACCAGGCAGGGCTGGGCAGTAGTCAGCCCAGCTTTCAGAGAAGGTGGCTGAGCTCAAGGATGCCAGCCATGGGGCAAGCTCACTGGTGCAGCTGGAGGATGGTAAGAATGTCATTTCACTCCTGCATGTGAGCCCCCCACCCCCACTTCAGCCCAAACTGCCCCACCAGTGAGGGTGGGCAGTTCTATCTCCTCTCAGGCCTTCTGTGCCAGTGTCTGAGGGAGGTGCTATGCTGGGACCCACCCTCATTTCTCACCACCCACAGCACCGCAGCCCAAGAGGCCACAGTTTAAGAAAAAAGCTCTTTATTCCACGTCATCCGATATTTTACACAAGTAAAATAAAATTCATATCTCTATATACCGCGATCCGGGTGGGAGGCGGCGTTCTGGAACAAACGCCACCCCCGGAACCCTGTAAACATGATGGGGTGGGGATGGGGGTGGGCTGGTGGGGAGGCATCTGTCAGGAAGGGCCTGGCCTGCCCCACGGAACCTGTCCCTGGCTCTGGCTGGCGGCATGGAGGGAGACCCCATATGTACACACACCTGGTGGCTGGTGGCTGGTTAGCAAGGCCCGAGCACTGTCCAGAGTATCAGTGCAAGGCCCACAGGAGCAAGGCTGCAGGCCAGAGCAGGCAGGGCGCCCGAGCCCTCTGCTTCCCCAGCTGCACTGCTCCCACTTCCTGCCTGGCCCAGACGGCAGTGGCTGCGGGTACGATTCTTCCGGGAACAACCTGGCCTCCTGCGGGGACCGGTGGTGGGCAGTCCTGGTGGCTCGGATCCCCCTGGCCTCACAACAGTCAGTGGGGGCTCTTCGGAGCTGGGCAAAGTCCCAAAGGGAGAGTCATTAATGTGCCGTGGGCCTGAGCCATTGCCTGGTGGAGTGTCACCAGGAGGCACCCGTCCCTTGAGGGCATTCCCAGCAGAAGCTGGTCTCCCGGGTTCCAGCACAGAGGCTTTGTCTGCAGCATCGGGCTGGCAGCACTTGGGGAGGCCCAGCAGCTCCTCATCAGTGAGCTGAGTGGTCTGGATGGGGCGGAAGGGCCCCGAAGCCACAATACAGCCCTCTAGGTCACTGGCAGCCAGGCGCTTAAGATCATGGCTGGCCAGGCGTGGGGGCAGGCTGCAGGGCACCTCTGATGAGGAACCTCGGAACTTCTGCAGCCAGGCCCAGAGTGGACGTGCCCGGCAGTCACACACCCAGGGGTTGTCATTGAGTCGGAGGTACTGCAGAGACCTCAGGGGCACTAGGACCTCTGCGGGTAGCATGGAGAGGTTGTTGGCAAACAGGTAGAGGGTCATGAGGCGGCCAAGGTCCTGGAAGGCATGTGGATGCACACGGGCCACATGGTTCTGGTGTAAAAGGAGGCGGTCAAGACTGTGCAGGCCGCGGAAAGCATGCTCAGGCACGCTGGGGATGCGGTTGCCATGCAGAAAGAGGTGTGTGAGGTTGCCCAGGTCACGGAAGGCATTGTCAGGCAGCGCCTGCAGATTGTTGTCTTGTAGGTAGAGGTACTGCAGAGCTGCCAGTCCACGGAACAGGCCAGGACCCAGCTCCTGCAGGCCACATCGGTCTAGGTGCAGTGTGTGTAGGTGGCCCAGGCCGTGGAAGGTGGTAGGGTCCACGGCACGGAGCTGTGCATTGTCACTGAGGTCTAGTTGCTCCAGGAGGGTCAGGCCAGTGAAGGCAGTGGCATCAATCCGGGCCAGTGCATTAGAGTGCAGCCATAGGATAGTGAGATTTCGGCAGGAGTGGAAGCTGGCAGCTGGCACATGAGAGATGCGATTGCCATGCAGGAAGATTCGCTGGCTGGAGGCTGGGATGCCAGTGGGCACAGCCTGCAGGCCCTGCTGGGGGCAGCTTGTTGTCACCTTGGGCTCATTGTAGCACACACAAGCACCAGGACATGGTGCTGCTACCCTCCAGGCCTGTAGCCATAACACCCATGCCAGCAGCCGGCTTCCTGTAGGCAGAGGAAAAGGTGATCAGATAGGGGCCCTACGAGGTGGGAATTGATGCTGGAACCAGTTCTCTTTGGGTTGGTCTCAGGGAACTGGGCAGGGTCCAAAGGCTGCCAACCCTGGGAATGGGGCTATAGGACCTCGACCTTCCACAACATAGGGACACTACTGGGCTGTAAGCTGTCCTTGGAGGTTCATATCCCAAACTGGTGATTATGTCTGTACCTCCCAACCCTCGTGTCGTCCTACCTCAGACATCTGCTAACATGACTGTTGCACTGTTGCTCACCCCCATAGGCTTAGCCCAGATCTAGAAGGCCTTCTGAGGTAGCTGCATACACCATCTCAGGACTCTAGGGCACACAGCCCCAAATCAGCCCCAGCAGGCTACAGGGTAAGATGGAAGAAGGTGAGTCTGAAAACACCTTAGGGGCAGCTGACTCATCATCCCTAGGCCTCTGCTGTAGAGGAGGGGCTGAGGCTCTTAATCTACACCTTGCCCAGGCTCCTCTAGCTCTTGATAACCTCTGGCAGCTGGAATTATAGGGAACCTCCTCATGCCAAAATGAGAGCTATGCTTGAGCCTCTGGAGGGCTCCGTCTGTCTGTCTGTCTGTCTGTCTGTCTGTCTGTCTGTCTGTCTGTCTGTCTGTCTGTCTGTCTGTCTGTAGGGGGGTCTCTTGAGACCTGGGATAGGTCTCCTCACTAGCACCTCTGCTATCTGAGGAACAGGAGCCTGGGTGTGGGGCAGGTAGGAGGGAGGGCCTCTCCCAGGCCCCCAGGGGCAGGCTGCTCCCTCCTCCACACAGCCTCCCTTTTAAGCACTTCCTGACTTGGCTCTGAACACCTTCTGCAGCCTCCTCCCCCGGCCTCATTCTCTGCTCCATCCCTTCCCAGCCTTCCTGCCCATCCCTGTTGCCATCCTACTTCCCTCAGAGGCCCCAAGGCATCAGGGCCCATTCTAAGTCCCTGGACCAGATATACCTGGGTGTGGCCAAAGACCTATATTCTCAGCAGTAGACACTAGGGCTGGGGTGCCACATTCCTAGGAAAAAGCTCCTTGGCCTGTCACTAGAGCCCCATCCCTTTTGAATGCTGAAGGCTCTTTCAGGAGTGAGTCTATTAAAATGTGAATCCCCTTGGGAGGGTTATGGCTTATCAGCTAACACCATCATTGACAGCTAACACCTGTGTTGACAGCTAACACCTTTCTTGGCAGCTAGCTAAGAGCAGGATTCTGCAGACAGGGGGCCGAGGCTGGCTAACTGCTTGGAATTGGGAAGAGACTAGAAGCCAGCCTTCTCTACCCAGCATTGGCCTCTGAGGATTTCTACTTCACACTGAGCCCCTTACCACAAAGGTCCTCTTCTGCAGGGTGCAATCTGCTGCTCTAAATCCCAGCCCCACAGGGCAGGCAAGTCTGACAGCCCAGCAAGCTTTCAGGCTCTGGGAGACCTCTTCCCAGACTCAGTGATGTAATTCAATGAGCTTGGGCTTGCTGGGCCTCGGGTCATTTGTTGGCAGCTATGGTGGCAAGCCAGGCCCAGGAGCCCCCAATCCATGAATGTCTGTCCCTGCCACGCCCCAGGCTGGTCATGTGTGGGCTGCATTTGGGCCTGAGACTCTGCCTAGGTAGCTTCTCACATTCTTTTGTTACACACCCACCCTGGGACAGTGGGGTGACCCACACTGGGACAGTGGGGCTTCAACTGCTGTCACAAAAGGACACCATGCCATGTGCATAGCACTTCCTGGTGCTGACCTCAGGACCCTAGGCTGGGTAAGTGAGGGGCTTTCATACACCCAGGGCCAGGCTGGAGATTTTATTGCCATGGATGAGTAGGGGGGACATACTGTCAGCCCAGCCATGCCACATACTGCCTATCACCTACAATGCCACACATGGCCTGTAACCTATGCTGCCTCATATACACTTGAAGGCACCACCAATTTCCATGCCATCCATCACACCAGTGGTATACTGTGGCTCCCAATCCTGAGGTTGCCCATTGATAGCTCAGCTGGGGTCAGTGAGGGTCCAGGGCTGCGCCGTGATTGGAGGTAGGCAATTGGAGGAGTGGCTCAGCCTTGTCAGGCAGACAGTAAATGACACAGCTGAGTTCCTGTTGGAAATCAACTTCTGAGCAGCGGCCCTTCTCACCCACCCTGTGAGCACAGGGGCTGGGGTAGGCTCTTCTGCTGTAGCCACAGTAATTGGCTCCAGCCTAGCCCCCCTTGGGGCCTGCCCACTGGTCTCCATGGCAACCCCTGCGCTGAGCAAGCATGAGGGGGCATCTTTTTATGAGATAATCAAACCCAACTTTGCAACATAGCTTGTGTTCACAACAGGAGTTTGAGGAAACACCAGACTCCTGTCCAGACCGGGAAGGTGATCCCTAACCCCACCCTAGGGCTCCCATATTCAGTCTCTGTCTGCCACGTTGCAAGGGCTGTTTCTGCTCATCCCTGTGGATCTGCAGTGCTTTGAGCTACAAGGCCTTGAACTTCACTGCAAAACCTGCCCACAGATTCTCATTTGAGACGGCCTTCCTTTTGGGGAGGCCCTGTTGCCCCCCTGTAGCCCACACCTGCCACTCTCAACCAGCATCTTTCATGTTCCCATTCTGAGAAGGTACCCAGCATGCACACGTGGCAGAAAGCGGTCCTGGAGGGAGAGTTCATCCCTCTCACATGGGATCCATGCAGAGACCCCTCAGGACCCTGCAGCTACTTGAGCCAGCCTCAAAAGCTATGCACAAAGTGATATTTCTCCAGCTATACCCAAGTCAATTATCAGATTTGTGTGTGGGTCTCCTCAAGGCTTTTCTGTGGGGACTCACTAGCTATTGGAACTGGGTCATGGCCATTGGCTTTGGGCTTAGCCCAGGTCATCTAGAGAGCCACATGGAATGATAGTGGGAAAGGGCTGGCTTCCTAGTGCACACAGTCTGGAGATTCTCCAGGCAGGGCAACAACTACACACAGACCCTGGGGGCCTCCTCCACTGGGGTTAGCCAGATCAGGCAGGATACAGCCACTGGGCTACACTGGGCACTTGGCATCTGTACCAACAGATGTGATTCAAGAGCCCAGAGTCACATTCATTGAGGAAGGAGTAGGGGGAAGGAAAAAGAGGGAGATGGGAGAGAGGGAAAAAGAGGAAAGAGGAGGGGGGAGGAAGTAGGAGGCAGACAGAGGGCAGAGGCAGAGGGAAAGAAGTCAGAGAACCAGATGAGAAGAGGGAGAAAGAGAAAGGGAGGGGCCAGGTGGGGGGGAGGCTTCTGGGGCCTTGCCCAGCAGCCACTTGAGCCAGCAGGCAGGCACTGCTGAGGTCAGCAGCCCAGTGAGCTGCTGAGCTGAGACTCTGCTTTAGCATCTTCCCAGCCCACTGTACCCTTGCATTTTCTGCACTGGCCTAGCCTGACATCCTGTGGAGATGTCCTCTTGTCCTCACAGACCCAGGGCACCGACTTTGGTCCTCCTACCAGCTGGGTGCCCTGGGGTCCTGATGTCTCTCTCCAAGGCTACCCCCACGGATTTTGGAGGGAGCCTACCCACTGGTACAAAAGCCTCAAGTCAGTGCCACAGAGAATCTCATCCTGTCTTCATCACCAGCATCTACTTACAGTCGAGGGAACTGAGGCAGTCAGTGGCAAAGTCCAGCTCCTACACTGAGACAGTTTAAAAGGAAGGGGAGGTAAGGGCGGTTGCGTGTGCTACCTGGAGGGCTATCAAGGAGAGTCTAGCCAGCTCATGAAGGACAACTGTTATGTGGCCAGGGCAGCCAGTGGGTGCTGGACTTCTGGCCTGCTGGGCAGGCTCTGGGGCACAGGGATCTGCCATGCTATCTACAGCTGTGAAGATATCTTCATGGGTATACTGAGCTGAGGTCAGAGGCTGTAGAAGTGGTTGGATTGCTGAGGCAGTCCAGAAGAGACCACAGTTACAAGGCAGAACGGCTCATGACCAGAAATAGCTCTGGAAGAGGGTGGAGGGACCAATGTCATCCCCCACACTGCAGAGACTTGAGGCACCCTTCCCTGGGCCCAATACCCACTCCTGCCAGCATATCGCTACTGACCCCACCCCATCTGTACCCTCATCTTCACTCATTTCTCACACACACACTGCCCACCTTCCACCTATCCTTGGGCCCACAGACAAGTGCAGTGTCAGCTGCCTGGGTCCTCCCCAGAACATAGTGCTGGGGACAGGAAGATGGCAGCAACTTCTACAGAGGCCAGCTCACCCTGTATCTCCTGTGGGTGTGGCCACTAGCATCTGCTGCCCTGTCCTGGTCCCTTGAGGCCTTGTTCCTTATTGATCTTGACTATAGAGCGAAACAGACAGGTCAGGTCGATAATGGGTAAGGTCACTTACTATGGTTGGCAGATACGAGACCCAAGCTGATATGCCTCAAGCCTGGCCATAAGCAGTGGGGAAACTGAGGCCTGGAGTGTGTCCTGGCTGCTTGATGTCCTATTGTAACTGGAGCAGAGCTGTTGAAAACGGCTTTTGAGTGACTGTGCCGTCATCCTCGTGTCCTCAGAGAAATCCACCTGCCTCTGCCCCCCCCCACCTCCCCAGTGCTGCAGTTAAAGACATGTACCACCATGCCCAGCTTTTTTATTTTTATTCTTGAGACACAGGGACATGAAGTTGTTCAAGATGTCCTTTAACTTTGATACTCAGCTTCCCTGGTAGCTGGGATTACAGGTGTGTGCGACCAGTCTCCTAGGAATTCATTTTTGGTCCCAGAGCCTCACCAGGTCCAGCAATATATTCTACTCTGACACCTCCTGAACCCTGCCCTGGGAACTCTGCTCTGTGGGCCTATGGGACCAAGAACCTAGAGATTCTGCCTGGCTGAGGCCCATCCAACCTGGAGACTCTCCTTCCTGACAAGAGACTAGTTGCCCACATCAGGTGGCCAGCATATACCTGCTCCCTAATTACCTGCCTCCCACCCCCAGCCTTTGTGGTCCTGCTGCTAATTCAATCCATCTTCCATTTCAGGCTTCAGTCCCCAGGGACACTAATGAGGAACCAATCAATGACTGGCTATGAAGGGGACCTCCTTAGGCCATAACCTAAGCCCCAGGACTGCCACACAAATGCCCCACCCGTCCTGCCCATCCTGATGCTGCCCTGGATGGATGCTCAGCTTGGCAGGTTTATAGTTCTGCCTTCTGTGCCTTGTATCTATTTCAGGACAAGTATCCCAAACTGAGCCCTGGCTCTCCCACCCTATCCCTGAATCTTCTGCTGACCTGTGAGGTCCCAAGTGTCAGCACATGGGGTAAACACGAGACTTGGGGTGCATGTGGTAGTTATATATACTTGGCCTCAACTGGAAGATAAAAACATATGCTCAGGACAAGCAGTAGGGGTGGGGAGGGCAGACACAAAAATGTGTTGTTAGTTCATGCAGTATGCAAAACAGGATGAATGTATTATGGAAGCCAGCATCTCTTGTGCATGGGGAAAAATGGGTTGGTACGAGGGACCTGTGCAGACCTCGGATCCTAGAGGAGGGTCTGCTACCCTACCGTAGGAGGAAGTAGGTGACACCTCCCCACATGTTCTTGCATTTGTAAAACATGATTAATCTAACAGGGAGGTGGTCTCCACACAGGCTGGACTTATTTACTATAAAAAAAAAAGCAGGTGCAGATCTTGAGGCCATCATCAGCTTACACCATCTGGGACCCACCTATTGTGCCTCTTGGCCACCAGGAGGAAAGCAGGCAAAAAGAACCCCCTGGAGAAGGCCAGTTAATGAAACTTCAGCACACCCTCCCTCAGCCCCAGTAGCAGAGGCTGGACTGGCAGGGACAGCCAGTGGGAACAAGGAATTCAAGAAGGAGCATACAACCCTTTTCACTTATATGTTCCCATTGGAATCACCCTCCAAGCCAGAGCATTGAGTCCATGGAGTTAGAAGAAAGGCTGAAGGGCCCTGGACAACCTGGCCCAAGAGCGGCTGTTACATTAGCAATAAGCTGATTTTTGGCATGCAGCCACATAGATGTGTTCACCCACAATCCATGGCTGCTTTTGGTCCAGTGATGCTGGCATAATGCATGGTGTGGCCCACAATTCTGGGCCCTCTTACAGGAAGTTTGTTGGCCTGAATTGTGACTGAACTCCTACTGTGTGTAGTGTTGCTATTTTCACATTTATGAGGGCAGAGCCAAGGCCACTCAACCTCTTGACTATAGAAAAGGAACCCAAGGGTCAGAGAAGACCATTCATTGATCCTTCAAAGCACACATGGCTGGATGGACTGAGCTCAGTGGTTTCTCGCCTTGTGCAGGGTTAACACAGAGGAACACAGGACAAGATCAGCATTTGGGGCTTGGAGGCAGAGTGTGAAAGGTAAGTAGTGAGTACTGGTACCCTGTTCAGGTCATGGAAGATCAAGTGTATTGTAAGGACACTGTCAGCAGGCAAGACATTATGCATGCATAATGGGATATAACTTGGAAATGAAACAGGAAAGCTGAGACAGTGGGAGCTCAAGGTCAGTCTGGGCTACAAAGCAAGACACTGTCTCAAAAGTCCCCAAACAAAGCACAGGCCTTTAATCCCAGTACTTGGGAAGCAGAGTCAGGTGGATCTCTGTGAGTTCGAGACCAGCCTGGTCTACAAAGCTACACAAAGAAATTCTGTCTAAACAAACAGACAGACAGACAGACAAAAATACATCCCCAAATCCCCAAACAAGCTGGGTGTAGTAGGGAACACCTTTCAAATGGGAAGCAGAGTCAGGAAGATCAGAAGTTCAAGGCCAGCTTCAATTACATAGTGAGTTCAAGGCCATCCTGTCTTAAAACAAACAGGGGCTGGAGAGATGGCTCTGCAGTTATGAGCACTTGCTGCCCTTGTAGAGGAACCACCTTGGTTGCCAGAACTTATGTAGCAGCTCACAACCATTTCTAAGTCTAGTTCCCAGGGATCTCATGCCCTGGCCAGGTCCAACTGAGCTTCTCTGACCCATTAACATCCATCCTTGGATGGATCAGGATCTGGGAGCATGAGGTTCCACGACATGAGCACAGCAGTCTGGCCTTGGCTAATGGACATTCACAGCTAAAAACAAAGTCTCTATTACAGGTGAGAATACTTAACCCAGGAAAGGTGAAGGCAGTACTTTTTGATAAACAGGAAGGTCTGGACCACTTCTGATGACTTCAGAAGCATCTACTTATGCAGACCCATGGCGAAGATCACAGACTGAAAGTGGGCTACAGGTATCTTCTCATCATTACTGTTACCACCAACCACTATCATCACTATGATCGTCATCATCGTCATTGGTATTGCCATTAACATCACTATCACTATTGTGGTACCATCATCGCTGTCATTACCGCAACATCATTATCATCATCATGGTGTTAGTCAGCTTTCTGTCACTGTCACAAAATCTGAATCAACTTTTTAGGGAAATAAGGTTTACTTTGGTTCACAGTTTTAGAGGTTTGGGCCCATGGCAAGGCAGAACAAGGCAAAAGTGCACAGCAGAGGAAGTTGCTCATTTCATGGCATCCAGGAAATAAAAAAAGAAAGACCTAGAAGGGGATGGGATCTTTTGTGCCTTCAAGTGCACACACTCAATAACTTAACTCTTTCCCCTAGGGCTAACTTTCCAAAGATTTTGCCACTTCCCACCATGAACTGGGGCTAGGTGTTCCGTACACGAACCTTTACCTCCTATAGTCTAGACAGGATCTAGACTATAGAAATTACCACCATCAGCACCACTACCATAATCACCATCACCACCATCATCAGCACCACTGCCATCATCACCATCATCAGCACCACCATCATCACCATCATCGGCACCACTACCATCATCACCACAATCATCACCACCATCATTAGCACCACTACCATCATTACCACCAACCATCATCACTATCATCACTACCATCATCACCATCATCAGCACCACTACCATCATCACCATCAACACCACTGCCATCATCACAATCAGCACCACTACCATCAGCATCATCAGCACCACTACCATAATTATCATCATCACTATAAGCACTATATCAGCTACAGGCAAAGAACTTGGATGGCAAACAGCCTGAGACAAGCTTGAAGCATATATAAAGAGCAGCCAGCTTCACACAAAAGCAGGAATCACAGGCCAGTGAACAGTGGTCTTGTCCTAGAATCAGAGGTTTAAAGTCATCCAGGAGTGTCTTTGATGAGCAGCTGTTTCCTAGGGAGGCACTGTCACTGCCACCACAACTTCAACCTCACTAGAGGCTTAGTAGGAAGGCAGGACAGAAGGATGAAGGGAAAAAGGGAGTATTCCTGCACACCTCTCTCCTGGGGGGTTTCATGACCTCCCTATGGTACAACCCCTACATGGGCTCATATATCTGAATGCTTGGTTGAGTGGCACTATTTGAAAGGATTAGAACAATTAGTAGGTGTGGCCTTGTTGGAGGAAGTGTGTCCCTGGGGGGTGGGCTTTGAGGTTTCAAAAGTCCAACCCAGGTCCAGTGTCTTTCTCTCTCGTTCTACTTGGGATGTAGCTCTTAGACACTTCTCCAGAACCATGTCTGCCTGCTGCTATATTCCCTGCCATGATGATAATGGATTAAGCCTCTGAAACTATAAGCAAGCCCCCAATTAAATGCTTTCTTTTATACAAGTTGCCTTGGTCATGGTGTGTTTTCACAGCAATAGAACAGTGACCAAGACATCCCATTGCCCAGTGAGTAGGTGATCATTACTTCTACTCCATACATAAAAGCTCTGAAGCATGCTAAAACCCAATAGGTTACCAGCGGTGTCAGGGGACAAAGTACATAATGGGCCCTAGGATCCCCACAACCTTACCCAAGATCCCAAGGATCTCAGGGCAGGAATGGATAGCTACTCTGGCCTCCTTGATCCTCTACAGCATGTCACTCTTGGCCCAAGCCTTGTTCCTTGGGCTGGCTAAAGGTTCAAGCTCAGATATAGGCTCCACCCACTTTTAGAGTAGCTGAAGAGACCAGGCCCCCTGAGTCTGTCACCACACCAGCATTAGAGGATCATGCTGGACCAGCACCGTCTCCTCAGGACTCGGTGCTGCCTCTAGCCTGGAATCCCCACTGAGGTGTCCCTAGCCAGTTCTGGGCTGGCACTAGTGTCCTGCCTCCCCAGAAGTTAGCCTAGAGCCTGGTATAGCCAGCCTGTATGTCTGACCTGGGTCACTGTGATTCAGCTGGAAAAGGTGAGGCACAGTTCAACACAGGTGTTGTCTTGAAGCCACAGAATAGCTCTGGCTTGGTCTGACTGTTGTCCCTGCTCTATGTAAAGAATCCTGTGTCTGTACTAAAGGATAGCCCAGCAGCTAGGCTGTGCTTAACACACACCTGGAGCTGTGCCCTGCCCTCTCTTCAGTCATCTTAATAGGCTTGTGTCCTGCACAGCATGCCACACCTTCCAAAAGACCTGAACTCAGGCAGCATCAGCTGCTGCTGCATCGTCACCAGGGATCGTTATTCTCCCTGCTCTGCCCAACCATTATCACATAGAGACTAGGCGAGCCATATGCAGACACATGTTCATTCCCTCCAGGATGATAGTAACCGAGAAGGGAGCAGAGAAACAACCAGAGAAAGGGTCTCTACTCTTGGCACACCAGGGCGGCTCCTGCTTGGTGGTTTGGAATCTTCCAGTTGACATATACCATCTTAGTAGCCCCCTGTAACTGCCTAGCCCGAAAAAGTGACCAGAAGCTGTCACACGTGTGAAGAGGCCATCAGTGAAGACAACAGAGGATGTGATTCAAGAAGCAGCAGATGGAGGGTCACGGATAGCCAGGCATTAGGGGAAATTCTAATCGGGGGACCCAGGGATAGAAGTAGATTTCAAACAAGAGCAGGGTGCTATGACCAAAGAGTCACCAGAGAACAAGGAAGAGTGTCTAGAAATTAAAAATAGAGTTGCTAAAATTAAAAGAATCAATAGAAGGGTTGGAAAACAAGGTCAAGGAAATCCTCCAGAAAGAAAAACAAAAAGAAACACTGAATGAGAGTCAATGGGCAAATATAGGCCGAATGGATTTTAGGGCAATTCTATGAAGAGAAAACAGAAAATGGAGGATTAAAAAAAATTGCCCAAGAAAACTTCCTAGAGCTGAGTACCATGGCCTTCACTGGATACTCACACCAAACTTCAGGCTCCCGGGGACCAAGGGAAGCTTGAGTCCAGGAGGAAAAGCCGGCTGTAAGCAATGTGAGGAAGCACACGAGAGCTCCCCAGAGCACCATGGTGCCAGGTAACTGACACGCTGCAAGATGCAGAAGAAACACTCTAAAATATGCAGTTCTGGCCAGAGCCAGTCCAGCGTGAACACACGGCAAACATGGGAGACCTCGGATGGCCCACATGACACCTTTCTTACAGACAGCCAAAACAAAAACATATACTCACAGGAGCTAATGTGCATCCCATGAAAGAAGAAAGTCTTGGGATGGCAGGACAAGGGCCTAGGATGGGACCCCAGGGGAAATGAAAGACCCTTAACCCTGACCTGACGAAGAGCTTGCTCTCCTGGGAGATGGGGCAACAGGAGAAACAAATAACAAAGTCAACTGCAACCTGAGGAACACAGGAGGGCGCGAGAAAGAAAGTGTATCTTCCCGAGTGGAGTCAAACGTGGGTCGGGCAGTAGAGCTGGCGGCAGGCACAGAGTGCTGACATCCAGAGAAGGGACATGCTGTTCACTGGTGTAGGCCCCGCTTAGCCAAGGGTGGCCAAAAATGTACCTACATCCTTTGTTATGAGGGCTTCTGCAATTAAGACACTTGAAGGGACACTCACAGGCCCAGCTCTGCAGTCACTCTGCCCCAGCCAACCCAGATAGATGTTCCTCTGCATCCCTGTGCTATGGTTCTATCACACCTGACCAACCCCACTCAACACTTTTCATGTGCCACTTTCTTCTCACCGTCACAGTGCTACCTCCCTGTTTAGGTTTCAGTCTCCATCTCCGGCTGCCGTGGGGTGGAGAGGCAGTTGAGAATCAACAAGGGCCATCTTGTACTGGAAGCAGGGCTGCAGCCGCTAGGCCTCAGGCCGAGCCTCAGAGTCTCTGTTTTACAGATCCTAAACCTGCAACAAAGCCCACAGCACATAGGCAGGGGTAATGTGAATAAGTAATTGCTATTTTATTAATGAGTGATAAATTATTCCTATATGATTGTGTGTGATAACGCTTGCTTATTTGAAATCAATTTGGAATGGAAATTGTTGGCGGTTTCTCACCTGCGCGGGTGGAAGCCAGGCACTCTTGTCTCCTACAGAAAAGGAGGTCACTGTATTTTGGTTACATCCTGATGCTGCTTCATTTAGGATGCTGTGGCAGACATCAGGGGGAAGGGCAGAGGAGACCAAGGATTTCTAACCTCACTTCTGGACAGCACATCTGTCCAGGATGCAACACAGATCAGCTCAGACTCTCAGGGTGGCTTTCCCAAGGCCTCTATCTGCAGCTCTAAAAAGTGAAAAACTCTGTTGGTGAAGTGCTTGCTGGGCAAAGGTGAGGACCCCAGTTAGGACCCCTAGCATCCACAAAATAGCCAGCTGCGGCAGTGTGAAGCTGTAAATCCGGTACAGGGAATAAGGGACTGGAGGGTCCCTGGAGCACACTGGCCAGCCCATCTAGACAAATTAGCAGGGTCTAGGTTTGTTGGGAGACCCTGTCTAAAAAGTAAGATGAAAAGATCCCCCCATTAGTCCTGGACCAGACTCCTTTGGGGCTGAGGAAGGACCAGGCTGGGAGAGTACCCTCCCCAACAGGCCCTAGGTCCTACTGGGTACCACTCTAGTGACCATAGCATGGCCAGCAGTGTCAGTGGCCATTCCTACATCTGGCTACATCCATCTCTCCCATGAAATCCTTGAGGAACTGGGAGCCCTGGCTGTCACCTCACACAGGTCACACCCAGTGTCCAGGATCTAGCTCAGGCCTCTCATGGCTCTCACTATCAAGCCTCAAAAACCACTTACCTTTCTCCTGGTCACAGTCCACAAAACATGGCTCCATTCTATTCCTTCTCCAAGGCTCAATGCCTCTAGTGCTCCTAGTCCGACACATGGAGGCCCCATAACCAGGTGCTACTTTAGTATCTCTTCTTGGGAATGCATATTTACAACCTAGCATCCACAAGCCAACCACACCCTCCTTCCACCCAGGCCCCACCCACCCCTCAGCTACTTAGGGTGGCTGCAGCAAGCACCAGTGACCATGACTTGGCCAGTAGGTCTCAGGGGGTTAGTCCCAGGTCTGCCTGCACTCATCTCTCCCATGTGACCCTTGAGGATTTGAAGGCATCAATGAGATTGGGTCACCCTTAAATCCAGTTACATGGGCCAGTTTAGTCATCACTGATACTTCCCAGGCCAAGGCTTTCTTATCTGTGAAGCAGGAGAGCTGGCCCCAGGCGCCACATCTATAAACAGACCCCAGAGTCCCTGCCTTCCACTCAATGCCAAAGTTCTCACTTGGCCCCAGGGCTGGACAGAGACCTACCCTGTTTCTGTCACTGGGCCCTGGGCACCATGGAGGAAGAATCATGGCTTGTGACAACCATATAATAGGATCTCTATGGATGTTTGTCACATGCAACTACATGCTCACTGTAGGCAAGTGGCAGACATTGTGTAGCTGTAGAGATGGCACTCTATGAGGATGGCCAGGGCTGGAGGGGTACTGGTCCTCTCCTGACTGAGGGAAGCCTCACTTCTGTTCTGGACAGATGTTTGCACTGTTCATCCCCATCACCACTTCTATTTTTTGAGACATTGCCTTATATTGTAGGACAGGTTAGTTTAGAATTTACTATGTAAACCCATGTTGGCCTCAAACTCGTGATTTCCTGCCTCAGCCTTCTAAGTAGTGGAATTACAGCATGAGTTACTATGCTCAGCTTTCCCCTAAAGCATTTGCTGGAGACCTATACCCAGTTGGCTTTCTTTCTTTCTTTCTTTCTTTCTTTCTTTCTTTCTTTCTTTCTCTATTTATTTATTATTTCTTTATTTAATTTCTATTTTGAGAGCACCAGAGGCCTAGGATCTCTGATGCTCTTGCATTGGGATTTGGGGAAGGAACAGAATGGAGCCATGTTTTGTGGAATCATTTTGACTATGACCAGGAAAAAGGTAAGTGGTTTTTGAGACTTGATAGTGAGAGCCATGAGAGGCCTGAGCTGGACACTGGGCACTGGGTGTGACCTGTGTGAGGTGACAGCCTAGGGGCTCTTCATTTTATTTTCCTTTTTGAAATATTTGTTTATGGGTTTTTTGCCTACATGTACGTCTATGTACTACACGGTTGTAGTGCCCCTAGAGGCCAGAAGAGGGCGTCAGATCCTCTGAGACCAGAGTTACAGATGGTTGTAGGATGCCATGCCGGTGGGGACCCAAAAGCAGGTCTGCTGGAAGGGCAGTCCAAGCCCTTAACTGCTGAACATCTTTCCAGCCCTAGCCTGGAACTCTCCATCTTTTTGTCTTGGTTAAAATGTCTGTTTTACGGGTGTCATCAGTATATCCTATCCCTGATAAGATGGTATTCGAAGGGGTTAGTAGAGGTGGCTAGGGTTGACACCTCAGGAAAAAGTCTGAAGGGTGAGGCTTTGACATGGATTAGTGGCCTAGAAGAGACCCCAGAGAGGCCATTTCCAAAGCAAGAAAACCATTCACCATCCAGGAACAAGTAGCTCACTAGAACCTGGCTATGCTGACACTCTGATCTTGAAGTCCTAGCCTCTAGAACTGAGAGAAAATTAATTTTTGCCATTTGTGATGCCCAGTTCACGGTATTTTGTTACGGCAGTATGAGCTAATACAACCTTCTTCTCAAAACTTTGGTGTATTTTTTCAGGTTTTCAGCCATGAGTATGAGCTGGTAAAATTCAAAATGTTTCTGGCGTGTTCTGTTTGGTCTCATGTTGGTACCAGAGCAGGCAGAAAGAAAAATAAACCCACAGCCTTGTCCTAAGGTTCCTGCACACCATAGTCAATCCTGTAGGGCAGCCCTGTGACTGTCAGGGTTTAGGAGCTCCGGGTCCACTTGTGAGTGTGTGTGTGTGGGGGGGGGTGCATGCACAGGGCTGAAGAAACCTACCTGGTTCATGCAGGGCAAAGGCACTGTGGCTGCATAAGAGATTGCCCGGCCCACCAGCTCAGAAAGGTCTGAGGCATGTGGCCTCTCCCTGAGGAACTGTTCTCACCTGTGGAGGAGAAAGTCTAGTCCTGCCCTCTCCTACCTCCTACAGGCCTTTTCAAGCAACTCCCCTTGGGCAAGTCTACCTTGTTCCCAGGCCCATGGCCTCAAGGAGACTCTTCTCTACTGAGCTCCACCCACCACTTTAAGGAGGCTGAACCCTTCCCAGTCCTTTATCACTCCTGGCCTGGTTCCCACCTTCAGACTTACAGAGGCTTCTGTGGAGCCCTCTGGAGTCAGTGCCCACAAAATCTGTCCATGAGGCACTAGTCAGCTGGGCCGGAGCAGGTCTCCACCACAGATGTCCCCAGGCAAGGTGAGGACAACCCACAACCTGGCCAGAAAAGAGGCCCTAGGCCCCAACTACCTGTCACCTCAGAGCCACATGCAGCAAATCCTGCCCTCCTAAGGGCTGTTGTCACAGCTGATAAAGATGGTCCTATGACCTGAGGGTCTGGGGATCCCTGGGACTTCATCTCCTGAGGTTTTGGGTCTTGGTATCTGTCTTGGGGTGGGGAATGCCTTAGCCAGAGGGGGACTAGGATGGGGGTGGAGATGCTGGGGCCACCAGGAACTCTTGTGTATATGCCACTGCCCCTGGAATTGCTGGGTGTGACTGAGGCCCTGTGGGACAGGTAGGAATGGAGTAGGCTTCAGTGTCGGGGAGGGCTCTGATGCCTCCCACCCACCCACTTGCCTCGAGCCACCTCATAACCAGGCCGTGGCTCTGGCAGCAGGTGAAGAATGGAGTGCATTAGGGCCACATCTGTCTCGGCTCTGATGGGCTCTCTCTACTGACATCCAAGAGGTATGTAGATAGAATATCTTTATGGGAAGAGCTTTTCTTTTGCCAATTTTCAAGCAGGAAGCCAGACACTTGTCACACCTGTCCTCATGTCAGCCTCTGCCTGACATAAATTGGGGCCGAGGCAAGGAGACGAAAGACACCCTGGACACGGCTCAGTGTGCAGAGACCACGTGTCAGGCCGCAGAACATACTGCCACGAGGGTGTACTGCTGGGGCTGGGTGCAGTGGGTCCCTCCTCTGCCTCCTCCCTTGCCCTGCCCAAAGGCCAGCCTGCACTGGCACCCCGGCCTCCCACGGAGCAGGAAGACATCTGCTCTGACACAGCCAGCCCCTCTCTACGGCAGAAGTTCCAGTCCCACTGGGAAGGGAGGACTCCTCACAGAGAGCAGACCTCAGGGTCCCCATCCGCTCTGTTGGCACCCACACTACATCTTTCTCATGAGACTTGAGAACATCTCCTTGGAACCTGGGATGACTTGGGAAAAAAAGATATCACAAAGATCTCAAGGACTCCACTGCCCAGCACAGGGCTGTCCTGTACCTGTAACACCAGGTACTTGATGAGAGAAAGAAGGGAGAGGCCAATACCCGCCCCACCCCCAGCCATGCCCAGGCCTTCCTGCATTGGGAGCCTACCCAGAGCCCAACCTCCTCACCATGTGGGCAGCCCAAGGTCATCAAGGGCAGGGCTAGGGCTCTCCCAGAGGGCCAGGTACACCCAGGACCACAGCCCTCATGGCCATGCAGGTAGCCAAGGGACAGTCTCAGTGGGGAACACCAACAATGCTGCTACTTCCTCAGACAGTGGTGAAAGTTTGTATCTACATCCTTGCCAGGGTCCCATGCCACCATCATGGTGAGGGAGGGGGAAGAAGGGGACAGGGGCAGAGGCGATACCAGCCCACACTTTACTGTCTGAACACAGCAGGTGAAGAGTGAGAGACTCTCGGGGATCATGACAGAGCTCCATGGCAGGAAGCTGCTGGTCAGGGCAGTGTGGAGTCAGAAGCAACCATGAACACGGTAAGAGGCACTCTGGGTGACCTTGGGCTGGCCTGCAAGCCTCTCTGGACTGCCATTCTGGAGACTGTCCAGGCTCAGGACAGAAGCTAACCTGTCTTTCTTTGGAATTCTGTTTCCAGCCACAGTTTTAGGGTCCACTGCCTGGACTTCTTCCAAGGACAAAGTAGGAACACAAGCAGCCCCTCTCACGTTCTGCCAGCTGAGTGGGGGTCTCCAAACAAAGGAGGTGCTACTCCTCGGCCAAGCACCTGTGGCCAGGCTTCTGCCCAGGGCTGAGCTGTGCCTCACATTCCTCAACGGTACAAAAACTCCCCAGCCCCAGCCCCAATGAAAAGCCTAGCTTCTCTCTGCATTCCCCAGCTGCTAGGCATGCCTGGGGTGAATATACCCCACACTCACCCACCATGCCCTCTCATCCCAGTGACCATGAGTGAGCTAGAGCATTGCTCCCCTCAAGACAGTTGGGGAGGACTCTCTTGGCACACAGGCTGGGTCAGGGGTGGGGGGCTCTTCCTGTATCTTCAGTGCTATGCACAGGGCCCACTCACCTACTCCCACTTTCTGTCTGGGGGTGGGGCAAGGGTAGGTGATACTGATCAAGAGTCAGATGAAGTACAGGATGGGGACTCTGCCTCCCACTAAGAGGTCCAAGCCATCACCCACCTCAGTTTCCATGGCCAGGTCCCTCGGTCTGTGCCGGAGGCACGGAGTGTTGCAGCTGCCAGGAGGAGTCCCATCATCCAGATGACCAGTAACTGGCCAGCATGGCCAGACCAAGCTCCCTGTGGCCAGCTAGCTTTCACCAGCATGTCTACATTCACACTATCTGCATGCCAACAGGGGAGCTCAGGAGCCAGCATCCACTTTTGGGTTCTGGAGCCCTCACCTGTAGCCATCTTGGCCAACTAGGCTGCCCGACTGGCAGTCTTAAGGGCCACCAGCTTGCTGGTGGCAGGAAAGAATGTTCCTCTTTGCTGATACCCAGCAGCTTCCTGGACCTCCTTCTGCAGCTATTTGCTGGTGTGGCTGGCCACCGCTTATGTTCCCTAAACCCTCATGCCATGGTGGGGATGCCTGAAGGACATGGAGATGGGGAGCAGGCACCTGGAGTCTAGGTGACAAGAGGGTCCTCCATTAAGGGTGGAAGAGATGGTTTGCACACAAGCTCGTCTAGCCCACCCTGAGAGCAAATGAGCAAGGTTAGGGGCAGCCAGGGAAGACTAGGTGGCTCAGAGGCTACCGTGGCAAGCAGAGTGCCCAGGGTGGCATGGAGGGCATTTGCGCTGATAGGCCAGAGAAGGGGTAGCACTAAGATGAGCTTGCAGGGAGGGCTAGAAGGGAAATAGACAAGAGGTCAGACTGGACACTGGACTTGACTTTGGGGATGAGAAGGAGGAGGCACAGACTCTGGGCTTGGATGTTGGGTGCAGAGGATATGACACCATCTGGCTGAATCTGGAGATGCTCGGGGGAACATAGCTAGGGAACTGTGGTATCAGCTGGGAGGCTGCTGGATATCAGCATAGATGAGTGGCCTCGCTGGTGTGAGCAAGTGCCCAGGTGCCTGTCCACCCCTGCATCATCTAGGAGATGCTCAAGCTGCTGACCCCAAGGGGCAGGCTAGCTGGCTAAGAGGGGTGCAGGCTAAGTGGTCTTAGGCACTAAAGACCTCTAATCAGCCACACTAGCCTGGCACTTGGCAAGGAGGAAGTTGTTATGCATAAACTACTGCCAGGACAGGTTGAGCTGGACATTAGTGTAGGGGCTGTGGATTCCCAGGTGCTGTTACCTTTTTTTTCTGCTTTCCGTCCATGTTTCACTTTTTCTTCTGTATCTACAGTGTGCACGGCCTCCTCCTGGCCCAGCTGCCAAGTGATGCCACCCACCATCTCCCCCAGAGAACAGTACCCCTAGTATTGAAGAGGACTGTGTTTTCCTGGTCCTCGGGATAGTAAGCTGAAAGTACCACCTCTGGTAAACAGCCACGGATTACAGATGACACCTCAGTGACCAGCAAAGGGTGGTGAGGCCCAAGGTCACACAGCAAGCAGCATTTCCTGGGCTGATCATATGGCTGCCTGGACTCGGGGGAGGGGGAGCTCCTGGCTGGTTCCCAAACTGGCCCCATCTGGGCCCTGGCGGGAGAGTGAATAAAGCCAGCATCTTAACAAGGTCACAATAGTTGCAACAAATCGAGGACACAATGTAGGGGATTGCAGGCAGGTCAGGGACAATCTGAGAGGGCTCCCAGGAGGCAGTGAGCACCCTAGATCCTCACTGTGGTCTGAGACCCTGGGACAGTAACATGTTCAGCCCCACCCCTACCTCAGTGGGCCCCTCACCCAGCTTCAGCCTTTGCCTGACATTTCCCGTGACATTTGCTGCAGAGAAATGGAGTCATAAATGCAAAGGTTAAATTTGCACATTGCCTTACAATGCCAGCAGAAACCTGTCCCTCCATCTAGCAGGTGCCCTATGGGTGTACCTTGGTGTGGGACGGCTGCCCATCCTCCTGGCCAATCCACCCCTTCAAGGAACCCCATCAGTACTTCCCAAAATGGCTTTTTGTGTACCCCAGGCCATGGAGTTTGCTGCAGAGTTTGACTGTTGGAGATGCTGGCCCCATCTGAATTCAAGGCCCTGAGATGCCCTGTGGGAAAAGCTGCTGCATGAGTATCTTAACCCAGTCTACCAAAGATCCAACCATAAAACCTTTGAAATCCAACAAAGTCCATGGAGCTCCAATTCCCAGGATAGCCAAAGAGCACTCTCGGACAAGCTGTTCCCAGTGAGGCTCCTGACACCTCTACATCCCACCTCTGCCAACCTCCATGTGCCAGCATGCTAAATGGAGCTTACTGCCTGCTAGTCCCACCTGGGTCAGCATAGGGAGGCTGGCTTCTGCCTGCTCAGCACCTCCTCAAAGACATGTGGGAGGGTATGCCAACAGCTCCCCACTTACTGACTCCACTTTCTGGGTCTGCTGCCTTGGGGAAGATCATGGGGTACATGGGGACACTTCGACACTTCCACATCAGACAAGGTACTAGGAGTTATGTAAACAGGGCTGGAGACAGGTGGCCCAAAGTGCTAGCTGATGAGATGGCCACCCTTACAGTTAGAATCCTGGTCTACTTCTCATGTCATCCACCTGACAGTAAAAAGACTCGGGTGGCTGGGAGGTGAGGCAGGGCAGAATTAGGCCCTGGCTGGAAGTCGGCACAAGTGTTTAGGAAGGGGCACACATCCTGGCCCTGATGAGGACTTGTCAAGATGTATATGGCGAGTTCTATGGCTGAAGGCAATGCAAAAGGCCAAGGCAGGCTTGAATGGATACATTCGGGTGAATTCTAAGGAAGGGATTCCACACTCAGTGTTAAGTATGATTCACAAGAATAGTTCCCGATGTGCAAAGTGTTTAAAAATACAGTGACAAAAGAAGAAACTGCAGTTCCAAACACTGGGTGTGATGCCACTAGCCAAGCCCATGCACTCTGGGGACAGGCAGGGGGACATGTCCCCCTACCCACTGCTAGGCTCCCTCTGATGGCTGTGTGGTCACCTGTCCTTTAACACATTTAACCCTGGAATCAATAAAGTAAGGATTCACCACCCCTGATTGTCTGATCAGAGTAGGATCTGCAGGCCACAAATGATCGAGCAAGAGATGGAGGGTGAGAGCAAATGCGGCATCTGGGACTTGGCCACATGGGTGGCACAGGTGACCTTGGCTGCATGTAGCCAGGCCACAGGGCAAGCATACTGAAGGGTGCAGAAGGTTCCAGGCTCTAAAGAGACAGGCAGAGCAGCCACACTGGCTCTTATGGATCTAAGGGTACAGGCCCTGGCTGGCTGCTGAGAATCAGGCAGCCCTGCCTAGGGTTGAAAGTTGGGGCTCATAGAATGGGGGGGAGAACAGCATGAACTTCACTGACCACGCAGGCCAGAAGCCTTGGTAACTCTATTCCAGACACACACACACACACACACACACACACACACACACACACACACACACACTTCTTCCTTCTCCTGACCCCTTTCATGGATGCACAGCCTGAGGCTGCTGGGAGACTTTCTAGGCAATAGCCCCCAAAAGGGCTTCCTCTGCCTCCTTTCCCAGCTGAACCCATCCTCTCCCAAGGAGGGCATAGTACCAGGAGGCTGGCAAGCAAAGGGTGCTAGGAGCCAGGCCTGGATGGCAAAAGGGAGGTATGATCCCAGACAACTTACCACTTGTAACAAACAGCAGCAAATCTGGATTTCTTCACAGCCAATGAGCCAGCCTTAGCTTTCCAAGATAGCAGGGCAAGACCACCTTCCAGGGAGGGCCCTGGGCCAGCCTTGGGGTTCTCCTCCTCTTGCTGTCCTCATGGTACAGGACACGTCTCTTCCTTTGTAAGCAAAGGTCAGTTCTGCCAGGGCCCAATCAATTCAGGGCAGAGCCACAGGCTTATCACCATCATGGTCCCTGCTCATAACCTCCCTCAACAGATCTTCTAGGAGGAAGGAGGGGCTTAAATAGTCAGGAGTCCCAGGAAAACCCCTGTCGACTGGGAGTTGAAAAGGCTTATTTGGAGACTTTTCAAGCAAAAATGCTGGGGGACAAAACTCCTATGAAAGCAAGGTTGGTGACTGAAACCAGCATTTCCAGTACTTGGGAAGCGGAGGTGACCCCAAGTGGTTACACCTGCCTTGAAACAAAACAACAATAAAAACTCTTTGGTGCAAGGAATGGTGGCACATGCCGTTAATCCCAGGACTTGGGGGACCTCTGAGATTAAGGCCATTGTATTCTACATAAAGAGTCCAGGTCAGCCAGGGCCACAGTGAGTCCCTGTCTCAATCTAAACAGGCCGCATGCCTAGGACTAACTGACTAACACAAAATGAACCTTTGGAGCTCTTTTTTATTTTTTTATTTTTGTCCGTGTTGGCTTTCATTTTTGGTTTTTGTTGGTTTTCTTGGGTTTTGTTTTATTTTGCTTGAAAAAGAGAAAACATGAAGTTGGATAGGTAGGGAGGTGGAGAGGGTGATGGAAGGACTGGGGAAGGGGAAAGAAAATAATAAAAATATATGGTATGAAAAAATCAAACAAACAAAGCCACCTCCATGGGAGATGTGGGCAGACCCCACTGGGCATCAGCTTGGAAATGCCCCCAACAACCTCAGATTATCAGTGGCTGAGACAGGGAGAAAGCTCTTTAAGAAGACACATTGGCAGGCCTAGTGAGCTCCCCTTTGCCAGGAGGGATCTGGAGCAGACCACACCTGGCTGAGGTCCTGCGGTGGAAACACACCTCCCTCCCTGGGCTGGAGTAGGACAAGAGAGATGGGAAGACAGGGATGGGCTAAAGGAAGGGAGGGGCTAGCTGTTACCCACACACCTGAGCTAGGCGAGCACTACAGAGCAGTGTGCCAGAAGGTCACCAGGATGGAACAAGTTATGTGCTAAAGGCTGGGCCTCCCGGAGACCATGATGGTTAGATGCCCCAGTTGGCAGAGCTGCAGGCAGCCAAGTGTGCTCAGGCTCACACCCCTCTATTGTGGTGTTGACCTCAGCTGGGAAATAGATCTTCCCTGCCCAGGTAGATTCCAGTCCACCACAGGCCACCGCTGCCCCCACCCTGGCTGGAAGATTCTGAATCTCACAGCTTGGACTAGGGACACTGAACAAAACCCCTAAACACAGTCCCAAGGCTTTTGTTCCAGATTTGGGCAGGGTATAGCATAGCCACAGCCCTCCTAGATATACAGGGACACCCACACCCAGAGTCAAACTAAAACATGCAGATGTGCTTACAGGCACATGGTCATGCATACAATCAATCACATATGTGTAAATGCATATCATGCTACACACACATACTTGCACACACAGATCCAAGCGTTGGGAATGTGACTCCAGGACTACCCCTCTGTCTGTGGGTCCAGATGCCCAGAGCCTCCCTACTCAAAACCGGAGCATAGCTACATGTGAGTGGGTCCTGGTAAGGGGCCCCAGCGTGTGCTAAGTATGAAGATCACAGCAGGCAGACTGCGTAAATGCATGTGTGGTCATAGGCATATTGGCAGGAGTGAGAACAGGGATATACACCCTTAGAGTCCATGTGTGTACCCACAGTGTTTACCCATGCGCACCCTAGAGCAGATTTGGTATGAGTGTGCATTGGAGGTGTGCAAGACTATATGTAGCCCACATAGACACGTGCAAAGAAACGTGTGTGCAGCCTGCGGCACCATGAACATCAGCAGGGTAGATAGAGTGGGCACCTGGGGAAGGCAATGTCTTCACTCCACTCCAGATTCTCCAGGTAAGGCATGCCCAACCTACACGAAGCCGTCTTCCCTTGCCTCTACTGCGGGGACTTCGCACCCTGATGGGAGGAGGGATCCCACAGGGCTGCCAGGGAGGGGGTGCTTCAAGCACCAACGCCCCTCAATGGAGCCTCTCACTCAGGAGCCCTCTCGATCTCAGAGAAGGCATTGCTTTGTGTGTGTGTGTGTGTGTGTGTGTGTGTGTGTGTGTGTGTGTGTGTGTGTGTGTGTATGGTGTCCTCCTTGCTACCTGCCCCAGTGACAGCGCTGGGATTGCCCTGTCCCCCACGCCCTCTGCTGCCACCAACACCCCTATTCAGCCCTATTCCGTTTGACCCCAAAGAAACAGCTTCTGAGCAGAGTCTGACGGGCAGGCGAGATACCCCATCTCGGTCCGGTGCCCACGTTTCTGCAAACCCCGCTTATTAACCCATTCGCAGCCTGTGCGCTGGCAGGTGGGACCCCGCCCTTTCAGCCCGCAGCCTCCACCCTGCCCTGGTCCAACATCTGGAACCTCCGACCCGCCATCCCTGGCCCCGCGGTCGCCGTCAACTTTCCCGCAAAGCCGCAACTTTTGCGGCTGCCACGGGCTCCGCCCTCTCGGGGCCCAGTAGCTAGCGGCCAGCGCGCGGCGTGGCACTGCGGTGGCCCTCGGGAGCGCCCAGCGACCGGTCGCCGGCTTCGGCAGCACGGGCCGTGCCCTCGCCCTTGCCGCCCCGCTGCAGCCCGGCTCTGGAGCCGCGCGGACACTCACCTCCGGAGGACGCCCTCTTCATCTTCGGGGTCGAGCGGGGCGCGTCGGGCACTGGAAGCGGCTTCGGGGCGGGCGCCCGTCTGCGCGCGGCCGGGTCCGCATCCAGGCGCCGCCGCTCCGGCCAGGTCCCGGCCCGGCCGCGGGACGAGGCTCGGGCGCTCCGCTCTACCGGGCCGGGCTGGGCTCGCGGGCTGCTGAAGCGCAGGGCAAGGGCGGTGGCGTGGACTGGCGGGGCGCTCGCAGCGCGGGCCGGGAGAGGATGAATGTTTTATGGGATCATGTGGTTTGACGCGCGGAATCCGCCCGGTCTCCCCGCCGGCCCGGACGGGGCGGGGCCGGGGCGGGGCCTGGCGCCGGGCGGGGCGCTCACCTGGGCGCGCGGCGCGGGCGCAAACCGGGTACCGGGAGCAGAACCAACCGGCGGGAGGTGGGAAGAGAGGCGAGGGTGCCTGGCGCGAGGTCCAAGTGGCAGGAGGCGCTCAGCCACCCGGTGCACCGGCCACGCGCGGCCCCAGACAAAGGCGGTGCATTCCTGAAGAGGCGGCGGCCCCTGCAGGCGATCGTAGGCACAGCGTCCCGTAACGGGCCGTGGGCGCGGGCTCGAGGGCGTGGTGGCCCAGCTTGGCCGAGTCCCGAAGGAATCCTGGGCATCAGAGGGGCGCAGCAGGCCTTTGAGTGGCCCGCCTTCTGCTTGCGCCTTAAATCTCTTTGCTTGAGGAAGGTCTGTCCTCAGCGATTCGGTAAGCAAACTGAGAGTGGAGGCTTAACAGTGCAGTAGTGCTCGCCTTCCCAGCTTTGTGGCCCTCTCTAACCCCTATCCCAGGGAGAGCACTTGGGCCTTGTCTTCCCATTTCTCTGCACAGGCTCCCATTTCTCTGCACAGGATCCCGTCTCTTCCTTTTTGCGATGGAGATTACAGAATTCGAAGACTCCTCTGGACCCACTTTTCACCAACCCAGACCAATATGAGGCCAATAATCCTAATGGCCCCGCCTCCACAACACACACACACACACACACACACACACACACACACACACACACACACACTCATGCATGCACACACGCATGCGCGTGTACAACACACGCACTACATATGCATGCACACACACACATGCACGCACGCACACATGCTCGTCCTATCTTCCCCTGTTGCTTGGGTGCTCTACCTGGAGTTCTTAAGTGCATTCTGGGGGACTTCAGCTGGCTGCTAGGCATTTGTCTGTGGGGTGGAGACCAGTGAGGTGGCTGCAATGGACTGGTCTTCTGGCTAGATGTGGAGGCTACACTGCTCAGTCCTGCTCTGGCTGCTGCTCTGTGTCCCCAACCACACCTTTGCCTGCCTTGTCCCAGTTGCCCTTGTCCCAGTCTTGGATTTTCAGGTCACTGAAAAGTGGGTTTAATTTCCAGCCACCTGGGAGATGAGGTGGAGCCAGAATGGGCATTCACGGCCACTTTTTCATTGAATACTGGGCCCAGTTGGGGAAGACTGGCCATCTACTGTCTTATTGATGAGGTCTATAAGGGTTGATTTCTAAGAAAGCTCCAGCAGGGGTACTGAGTGGAAGATGTGAATTCTCCTGGTCTTGTACACATGTGGCCCTGGGAATCAGAAGAGGGTGTGGAATTTGCAGATGACTATATCATTCCCTACCTGGGCTGGGCTTGTAGGACCAGACTGAAGATCTGTCTGGATTGCCCCACCCCCATCCCCAGGGGTAGCTTGCCCAGGCACTGCCTCCTGCAGTGAGACCTGACCCTTCAGTGCCCTGACACTACCTCACCTTTACCCCCTGGCCCCAGACTCAGCTCCGTGACCTATATGTGGCATGAAAGTGCCCTGTCTAGCTGTGTGACCCCATTCAGCTCTTTGCATGTAGAGAATGCAGATGCTTTGGGGTGTGGTCAGATTACTGTCCCTTCTTTGCCTCTCCTGTCCTCTGTGGGAATCTAGCAGGGATTACAGGAATGACTCAAACCTCCAGGTCCAGTCAGAGTCCAGCATGGGGCAGTCAGGGCTGACAGGAATGTGGTGCAGCCTTGGAAAGTGGTCACGGTTGCCAAGGCTTGAGGAGCTTATGGGCACAGGCCCTACTGGGGCAGCCTTCTAGGACACCCATATAGCCTCAGGCTGTTGGTGTTCTCTAGGAAGGGAGGAAGAAATAAGGGGGCTTGGTTCTTGCTATACAGGCTCTGGGACAGTGCAAGGAGGAACCAGGAAAGAACTGGGAAGGTCAAGCTGTACGGCTGCACCTGCTGCCTAAGCATGCCAAGGCCACCAACCTGAGTGGGTGGCTGGGGATGAGATCTCAGTGCCAGGGAGCTGGGGGCCATCTGCTCTCACCACAGAAGGTGGCTTTATGCCCAAGGCCCGAGAGGACTCGGCGCCAGGCCTGCTAAATGCATGGTGCTATTGGTCCTGTGATGGCAACACCACCACCTATTTTTCCAGAGAGGAAACAGGGCTGGAGAGTTTAGGTAGATGAACAATGTGACAGGCCCTCTTGGGTCACCCACATCTGTGCTCCCTCAGGGGCTTCTTGCCACAGCCCACCTTCTGTAGTCATCACCTCTGAACCTCTGAGGAACCCCACCCTCAGTCCCTCTGTCCAACTTTGGTGCATATCAAGCCATAATTAATCAGCTTCTTCATCTCTTATTCATCAAAGGCACACAGCAGCAACCGGGGCTGGTGCAGGGAAGGGGCCTGTCATGTCCCAGAATCCCACTGGGCCTGCCCATCTCCCAGCACTTCTGAACTCGGCTCTGAGCCATGGGCCTCCTGTAGGGTACCGTCCTGGATTCTACTGTGCTGAGTGCACCTCCTGAAACATTGTGTGTGTACCCCGCCTCTAAGAGATTGCTGGGGATACTCGGTAGGGTGTGTGCAAAACAGTGTTAGTTCTCAGTGGTCACTTCAGCCCATCTTTAAGATGGGAGCCTAAGCAGGGGGAGAGGGGGAGCCTTAGGCCAGGCAAGATAGCAGTGCTGATCCTTGGGCCCACAGATGGGGTCCATCCCTTCCTCCGGCTCCCAGAGGGATTAGTGAGACCACAGATTCTAGGCCTTAGGTGTGCATGGGATACTGTGACAGTTGCTGTTGGTTAGATTCTCAGGCTTGTCTCCTAGGGAAAGCTGCTGAGCTGGTGATCTAGGAGTGGGCACAGCTAGTCCACTGGAGGGATTCAGCTGAATGCTATGCCCCATAGGGTCCAAAATCTGGTATAAGGATGGCTCAGGGAAGCACAGTCCGGGGGCTATCCCAAATCATCACTGTGGCTCCTGGCCTCTCCTCAGCCCCTGTGGGGATTGTGGATTCTTTTCTAGAACCATTCATCTAGCAGTGATGGCTACACTGGGAGCTGCTTTCAATCCAGAAGCCCAGAGGGCAGTCAAAATTGTGTTGGGGGTACTATCTGAGCAGACTCACAAGCTCTGGAAGGCACAGCTCCCTCATCTAGAATAACCACAGCTTGCAGTGGAAGGCGCCTCAGAGCCCTTCCTATGTCCTCTGTGAAGGAGCTCTGCTGGGCCAACTCCACTGCTGCCCATGCTCAGGACAGCTCTCTGCAGAACTCCCAGGGCCCAAAGCACATGCTTGGGCCACTGCCACCCGCAAAGCATGCAAACTTGCTTTGTTTCCTACATGGGGACTCCAATAGTTAGCCTTAGAGTGCCCAGCTGAGGGCACACATGCACTAGCTTGCCTCAGCCTAGTGGCCCCATCAAAAGGGCATGGAAGAGCACCATCATCGTCTTTCCCTCATTGCCTTCAGCATTTAGTCATTTGGTACTTTGGGAGCTGGATTTTGACTCTTCTCATCCCTTCAAGGTACAAATGAGGACCTGAACCCAAGGCAGAGGTGTCTTGCTCTGGATTGCTCAGATAACATAGAACAAAGAGTCTACCCATAATATGAGATCGGTTGGAAGCTCAAAGGGATGAATAGAGATCTCCTGTCCTCTTCCCAGCTGCACCCCATATTCTGGTCCACTGTCCACAAGCAGTTCTGCATCCTGAGACCCATGGGGCAGTCCTGCTACCAAGACTGTCCTAGGCCAAGCCTGCCCTCTGACTCCTGCTCTGGGTCACAGACCTGGCTTTCAAATGAGACAGAAGTTCCAAAAGCTGGTCTGGAGACTGGCCTGGGTTTGGAACACACTGAGTATAGAGAATACATTTTTTTCACATCCCCAGTGAGGGAGGTGAGGGGTTCCTATGGCTCCTATGTGAAGATGGTCTGAGAGGCGGAGGCAGCAGATGGGCATCTGAGTCTGGGGTGTTTTTAGCCGGGATTCTGCTGACAGTCCAAGATGACCAAGCTTTGCTGTCAGTCTTGTACGATGTCTCCCAGCTTGTGGTGGACATCCAGGATCTGCTCATCCCACCCACCCTCTGCTCCTGGCTCTACTTCCTGCCTTTCAGCCTTGGCCCTTTCCACTCATGTGCTGGCTTACCATGACAAGTCTCCCACTGTGAGCCTGTGTGGCTGAAACTGGGTCAGGCAAGGACTAAGCACAGAGCCTTGAGCTGTTAGTGTCCTGGACCCCAGGATCCCCGCCTCCACTGTCAGGTAGCTGAGTGTTAGGTTTCCAGAAGGCATTGCTTCCTAGGTCATGCTCCATTGGAATGCCCACAGGCTACCTGCTAGGACTGAAAAGCTCATCAGGAGGCCTGGAGCCATCTTTCCTGGACCTGGATCCTTTCTGTGACATCCTTGTATAGGGCTGTCTACTGCTCTAGTAACTGGGCCTCTCACACTGGCTTGGCATGGCCAGGTTGATGGTACCCAGATGAATGCATGTATGCGAAAGAGGCCACACCTCAACCCACAGAGCTTCCCAGGTTAGGCAGGAACACCTGTCTTCGTAGACATCAGAGAAGGTCCTCTGTTAGGCCTCTCCTGTGTCCCAAGGATGAGGCAAACCAGGGTCTAGCATCCTGGACAGAACCATGCTGGTGTCATCCCTCTGAGGTCCAAGGAGAAAGGCCAATGTGATGAACCAGGTGACAGAGCCCAGTGCTGGAGCCGACCCACTAAAGTCCTGAGTGATTGCTCTTTGAATGCATGAGCATCCAACCAGAGCAATTCTGAAGGTCACAATGCAAGAAGAATCAGAAGAGATAGCGTGAGGAAGGATGAATGGAGGTAGTGAACATGGGTTATGAAAGAGGATTATTATAAAGCTAATTGCTTTTTAAATCCTAACTCTGTCATGGAGTTTTTATTTTGGGTGGTGAAGAAGTAAATAAAAATATATTTGAAGATCCACTGTGAAACTTCATAGCTTCTGTTCCAAATGGCTACTCTGATGGTACAAAAGTTCATTGAGTTCTAGAGTCTTTGGGTTTGATATGGTCTATGATTTGTGTGTTTGTTTGTTTGGGACAGGATCTCTCTACATACCCCTGGCTGTCCTGGAACTCACTCTGTAGAACAGGCTATCCTCTAACTCACAGAGATCCACCTGCCTCTGCCTCCCGAGTGCTGGAATTAAAGGTGTGTAACACTATGCCTGGCTGCAGTTTTTTATAATATAGTTTTATTTGTTTATTCTAAGAAAGAGCTAGAGAGAGTGATTAAAAGCACTGACTGCTCTCCCAGAGGACCCAGGTTCAATTTCCAGAGCCCACATGGCAGCTCACAACCATCTGTAACTCCAGTCTCAAAGGATCTGACACCTTCTTCTGGCTGAAGTCACCAAGCATGTATGTGGTGCACAGACATACATGCAGGCAAAATGCCCATACACATAAATAATTTTTTAAAAGAGAAGAAGGAGCAGGAGAGAAAAAGGGGTAGAAGAGGAGTGACTAGCTGTTTTGAATCTTTGAGCCCATTATATTCTAAACTCACAATAATTAACACATTCCATGGGCATCAGATGATGGGAAAGAAAGTCCCAGAAAAGTCACAAAAGATTGTGAGCTGGAGCTATGAGGTGACTGGAGCAGGCTTTGGAAGAGGGTCCATTCGCGACAAGAATACGAGGATACTTGGCCCTAGTTGCTGCCACCAGTGCAGTTGCAGTGGTGGGGGACCCCTTGGCTGTCCCATCTGCTCAGAGGTCCATGCTAAGCACTCACAGCTGCCTGCTCAGCCTCTTTGTCTTCATTAGCACCCAGTTAGCAATGGCCTATGTTAATTAATTAGCTCTTGCCCTGCTGCTCAGGAGCAGTGCCAGATTCAACTGGGGCCTCGCCTAGTCTCAGCTCTGACCACAAGCACCTCTGTCCATCCTGATGGGCTCTAGCCAGCTCCTCATCATGCCCCTTGGGTGTCATCTGGAACCAGGAAATCCAAAGTCTTCCAAAGACATGGCCTGGGTAGTGTGTCTGTCTTTCCAGCCTCAGTTTCTCTGAAAGTGAAATGAGGTATTTAATTTTTTTGGAGGCTGTGACAAAGATACTTAACAGAGCACATGTCTTTCCCCACCCCACCCTGTGTGTGTGTGTGTGTGTGTGTGTGTGTGTGTGTGTGTGTGTGTAGATAAGATCTCACTTGGTAGCTGAGGCTCATTTTGAACTTCCAGCCCCCTACCTCAGTCTCTCAAGTGCTGAGATTATAGCATGTGCCATCATGTCTCTGGCACTTCATCTTGAGGCCTGGCAGGTGGACCATGTAGGGCTTCTACAAATGGTCTTTTGTTGTTGTTGTTTTGGAGATCCTGGACTTTGAACTCAGATCTTGGGTGATAAGCAAACACTCTACCACTGAGCTAAACCCAGCCCTGCAGAAGTTAAAAGGAGGAAAGACTCGTTTTGGCTGTTTTGGCTCAGAGTTCCAGAAGGTTCATCCTGCATGGCAGGAGGGAATGGTGAGGCCGAGCAGGTCACTGTGTGAAGGACAGGAGGTGGAGAAAGGAGACGTGGGAAGCTGGCAGGGTACGATACAGCCCCAAGGCCATGCTCCTAGTTCCTACTTCCTCCAGCTGTGCCCCACCCATACCTTCCCCTACCCCCATCAATAGTGTACTGTGGGTCCATCCCAAGGCAAGTCTAGCTCCTGAACATCACAACATGACATCATCTATGAAGTTCACACAAAAATAGCAAAAACAAAACAACAAAAAATCAAACAAAACTGTATGTTTTAACTAACATTACAGCTTTTGTTAGGTCACATTCATAGATACCCTAGGGTTTGTGTTGCCCCATCAGCCACAGGTTAGAACACCTGCGTTAGGCTAGCGTTCTTGTGATTTGATTCCCCCTGGAGACACCCTAGCAAACACACACAAGTGACTAAGACATCTTTCATTGATCCCTTACGTGGTTTTCAATCCAAAGTGACTAGGATGAGCACCATAGAGAGAGAGACCTATTTCCTGTGAGGGAGAATCTTGAAAATGGAGAGGACCAGAGGAGGGATTCAAGAGAGGGGGTCCCAGAGAAGATGGGATTCTTGGTACCGGTCCAAATAAGCTCCAACTAGGCCTCCTCATAGTTTAATCCATCTGTGTGTCCTGCTGAGTTCCATGTCAGATGGCTGTCACACTGCTGTAGGTTCCTGTGCATCTGGAACCTAGCTGAGGTCAGCTCCAACCCCATGGCTGACATTATGCACAGACAGACTTTACTACATAATGACAAGGTACCTGGTGAGCCTGAATGATGGGTAGCTGCTGGCGTGAGCCCCAGAGTCTGAGCGAGAGGAAGCCATTCTTCCAGACCCACCAATCAGTCCCTGGCCCTTCTGGGTCTTAATTTCTAGGTAAAGATTACCTCTTCAGCTGGGATTGATTTGGAAGCAGGAGATGGTTGTGTGCTTAGGAGGTGAGAGTTGGGCATGAGAACTACGGTTTTCTCTTGCAGAAGCCACACCATCCTTGAGGGAACAGGCCCTGTCACCCAACCCCATCCCATCTGGCTGTAGGAAAAAAAGACACCATGGTGGGTATCTCAGGTCCCTCGGGAGTGTCTGCCCCATGATCACAAGTAAAAAAAAAACAAACAAAACCCTCAGGGTGCTAGGAGTGGCCATGTCATTGCAGCAATCCAGACTCATGTCAAGATGAAGAAACACACTCAGAAGGCTGTCTTCACTCCCTCTGTAGAAAGGGGGCCTCCTGATTTGAAGTGGGCTTCTTTTGCACCTTAGTAGGCCTGACCCCCCAGAGATGTCTGTGGAAAGCCTGGGGGTGTTTTTGTGGGAGGCCCAGCTAGTCAAATATGTCTATGTCCCCATTCTTAGGGAGTTTGGGACCAACAGTCAGATTGTGGAATAGAAAAAAGAGAGAGAGAGAGATTAGGTCAGAACCAAGAGAATGTGGAGAAGGAATGATTTTGTTGCTAGGATTCCCAGTGTTGGCTCATCAGTGATGGCAGGAGTGCAGTATTAACAGCAGGAGACTGGCTATGTGGCATATGGGAGCTTTCTGTGCTGTCTTTGCTGCAAATCTAGAACTATTCTCAAAGAAAAGCTTATTTTAAAATGATGACTTTGTTAGCAATGCCAAGCAGAGCTTACCCCAGTCTCTGCCTAGGGTAGGTAGTTCTTGCCTCCAGCTCAGGAAGTCTGTGACCATTGCCCTGTACCCCTCCTGCGGGAGCCACCACCTCAGCCTGAAGTACTCTTCTTGATGGTGAGAGACCTGTGGGTTTAACCCTTGTGTGACCTGCTGGATTCCATGTTAGGTGGCTTTCACACGGCTGTCCATCTCTGAGTGTCTGGAACCTGACTGAGGCCAGCCTCAAGCACAGATAGCAAATGCATGACAGTGGCCTCACCTGAGCCCTTGGGAGGTCAAGGACTTGAGAGTGGGCAACATCAGCCCTGATCTTGTGGGCGTGACTCTGGTGTAGACTCCGAGCCTCATTGGTTTCATTCCATTTCTTCAGCATAAAGCAGAGCTCTGTGAAAGATGTCTGAAGGCCAGAAAGGCTAGGTTCAAGCCCCTCCCCCGCCTGATCTTGTTACTCTTGGTGGGAGCATCCTGGATAGGCTAGCCACCCTTCTGACTCCCTCACAAGTGTGGGTAGCCATGTGGGCAAGGGGGCTTATCCAGTTATGCTGACAACTCAAGGAGAGGCCACATAGGGTCCCATCTATGGGCAGGTTCCCTCACCATCCCCTCTTAACATCTGGGAAGTTTTTGTGGACATGCAGAATGGGAGGACGGGCATGCTTCTCTGCTCTGAACTGCTGTGTATTGACCTATTAGGACTTGGGGTAAGTCCCCATCTCTAGGCCTCCAGACATGGCCATGTAGGCCTGCTATAGGCTCACACAGCAAGACATAACTGGGCCTATAGTTTGGGTCTCTAAGGATGCTGCAGAGGCTGGGGAGTGGTTGGTCAATACACTGTCCCTCTTACCAGGGGAGCCTGACCTAGTCCAGAGACCACACGTCCATTCAGCTCTCCTAAAGTTTGTAGCTCCTTGTTTGTAGACCTGCCTTGCAATGACAGACATTTCCACTAGAAAGGGACAATAGTCCATCCCCAGCACCCTTTCAGAATGAGAATCCACTGCTAGGGGATTTACTGTAAACACCAACCTGACAACCAGGCCTATGCAGCTACTACTGAGTCCACCATCCATGTCTGCTCCTGGAACCTGGGCCTGGCTCATCACCTGTGCAGGGGCTGGGTCATCATCTGTGCAGGGCTGGTGGGAGCACAGCTGCCCTGGATCTGGCTGCTCAGGTGGAACAGGTGTCTAGGATAGGTAAGGGCTGGCTGGACACAGAGCTCCAATGCTATAGGGCCAATCTGGCCTGTACTTTGTGCTGCCACCTCTGCTCTAAGCTTCCTTTCCTCCAAGTGAATTTACAGGATGTCTGTGGCCATCACAGTGAGATGGCAGGCCTGCCTTGGGACTGGGGAACTTGTTGGGGACCATCACCATCCTCACAACCTCAGGTCTCTGAGATAGAAAATTACTGCCTCTTAAGAAATAAGCAGAATGTTCAGCAGAGCATTCCTAGATACAGCCTTGTGGTTTTACAACCAGTTAAAGAATAGCTGAGGACATTTCTCCTGCTGCAGTTTTACAGGCAGTTAAAGAATAGCTAACCAGCTCAGGGCATTTCTCCTGCTGCGTTTTACAGCAAGTTAAAGATTAGTTCAGGCCATTCCTTCTACTGACCTTTTCACCCTGCCTATGTGCAACTGCCCAAACGCTGCTTGCATCCTGCCTATGGTCCTATATAAGCCTCCCCTGAGAAAACAAAATTTGTCAGCTTGATCAGAATACTGTCTTGCTGTCCATTCCTTGTGTCCCTTGTCCCCCTTTCTCCCCTAGGTGTCCCCGGTTCCTCATTGGCTGCCCCATGGATCGGGGCAGGAACTTCTGGCTTGGAGCAAGAGTGAAGATGTTCCTAAAGAAACATACTGTCCTGGGTACAGCACAGAGCTCAGCTCCCCAGACAGCCAAGGACATTGGCTGGAGGACAGAGAATCACTTCCATCACCCTAGAGGGGAAACTGAGGCTAGGTTGTTCCAGACCTGCCCTGAGGGCCACTGGGAGAAGGCGACACATCCCTCTTCCTACCTGAGAGATTCTGCTGTAGACTTTTTTCTAGTTGCAAGAGTTGAGATGATTAAAAGGTAGGTCGTGGGGAGATAAAAACTACTAGTGTCTGCAGGATAAAGAGGAAGTAGAGGAAGCCTAAAAGACCCTGCTAGGCACTTGATGGGTGACTCACACTGTCGCTATGCAGGACACATGGAGAGGGCTAGCAACCAGCTCTGTTGCAGGTTAGGTGTCCATAGGCAGTGTAGCTATCCCCAGACCCCCACATGTCAGCTCTCTGGTTGCGGTGTCTGGAAGAAGGATGATAGGAGCGCAGAGACCCAGCAGGAAGCTGTCGTGTGTCGGGACGGCACTTTGGACCCAGGGAAGGAAGGGTATCTCCACTCGGCTGGCTGCCCGTCAGCCATTCACCGGTGCCCTGTGTGTCAAGTACTTTGACAGGCTGCAGGTGACCAAAGAGCCAGCCTCCCTCAAAAACTAGATGTTTCTATTTCCCTCATTATATTCATTTTCGACGTCTCTGCAAAAGTACATCTATTCCTAAGGTGTGGCTCAGAGTCAGCCACCCATGCCACAGTGAGAATTACTGGGGTGATACACTTGCTTTGGCAGGGAGTGGCGTTCAACTGGACAAAGAGAGGAGGCACTTTCTGCAGGGAACTCAGGCCATCATCCCAGATACTCACTCCCAAGCCCACCAGAAAAGGTGGGAAGCCTTGAAGTACCAGGCTTGTGAATGGCCCATCTCCATGGCAACACATGGGCACAAAGGGCTGGGCCAGTTAGCAGGCACCAGCTGCATAAGGCTGGGAAGAGGAGGGAAATCTTGTCTATAGGAAGGGAACGTGGGAAAACAGGGCTGTGCTCTGGCCCTGTTCTGGAGGTTGTAGCTCTACTCTATAGCCCAGGGCTCTAAGCCAGTCCCCATGAGGCACAGCACTGTCCCACGGACATCAGTGAAGGGCAGGGCTGGTACTCAGTACTCAGAGAGCTACCCCATGTGAAGGAGCATTTACCATCCACCACACCAGGGTCCATGCACATGTACCAGGACAGGATCCATGATGGTGCCTATTTGACCATTGGTGAGGAGGAGACACCCCCCCCCCAACAACAGGCTGGTGTGGAAGTGAGACCTAGTAAAGACCTCAGCACACACTGGGCAGATCATAAGGCATCTAATACCCTCTTCTGGTCTCTGCTAGCACCTATGCACATGTGATTTGCACACATATACTCAGGTATACACACACTGTCACACACATACACACACTGTCACACACATATACTCAGGTACAGACACACGCACACACTTACACACAAACACACACATAAACTCAGATACACATACATACACAAACACACACATACACTCAGGTACACACACACACACACAAACACATACAAGCACACTCAGGCTTACTCAGGTGCACGCACACACACACACACACACACACACACACACACACACAAATTTAAAAAAGAGGATTCTAAGGAAAAAGTCTCAAACAAAAGACCAATGTGGGGAAGAGGGTTGGATCCAGGAGTTAGAGGGATGAGAGGGGTACATATAATAAAGAGCAAACAAACGTGTGCATGAATGAAATTCTCAAATATTAATAAAATGTTTTAAAGAGAGACTAGAAACAGCCAGACACAGACAGGAAGAGCAACCTGTGTCAGCATCCTCATCTCCCTGTGCCGCCTAGCTATGCACGTAGGGGCCTTGCGCATTAGTGGCGATGTTCCTCCTGTGACAGGTGAGACTACAACCCACTTTTGACCTCATCTTTCCCCCATGCTCCTCCCCTCTGGGCTCATACCCTATTCTCCACAATATGACCTGTATCTGACCTGTGTCATACCTATATCTGATCCCCAGATACAAGAGGCAATGAACACTGCCATCTGAAGTAGAAATTGCATATCAGGTTTCTCACTTGTTTGTTAGATTATTTGAGACAGGGTTTCTCTGTGTAACAATCACACTCTGGATATCCTGGAACTCACTCTGTAGACCAGGCTGGCCTTGAACTCACAGAGATCTGCCTGTCTCTGCCTCCTGAGTGCTGGGATTAAAGGTATGCATCACTACCACTGGCCTGCATTTCAGTTTGTTAAAGGGCCGAATACAGATTAAATGGAGGGAGGGAGGGAGGAAGAAAGAGAGAGGGTGAGCCCTTTATCCACCCCCTCATTCCTATTCCTTTTCCTCAAGAATGCGTGAAGTAGAACGGTACTTCGTGTGACGGGAGAACCAACGGCACAGGCGATTCTAAGCCAGCACTCTACTGAGCCACCGGTTCCTTCTGGGTATTCTCTGCCACTGACCGAGGCGGGAGGAAGGGCATTGGAGGCCACCCCCAGTCATAGGGCTGAGAGAGCTGATGAAAGATGTCATCTCTGCCACCTCAGGCCAGCGTTCTGGAGCTTTGGAAGTCCCCAAACCTTTTAGAGAGCCTAGAGCCTGGAGCCCAGAGCCCAGAGCCCAGCTATGTGGGTGTGCCCACTAGTCTGCAGCATGCATTGTCCATCGTGCCTGGCTTCGCTGGTGTGCAGGTTTCCATCTTCCATCTCTAGGGCTACTAGCTGGAATCACTTTAATCATTAACATGCTAAATTTTGGGATCTGAGGAAGGGCTCAAGGGACCAGAGAGGGCTGAGAGGAGGGGGCTGGGAGAGGCTGGCAGAAGTCAGAGCACAACAGGTAAGAGACAAATACCCAAAGGAATCCAGCCTCCCCACTGTTGGACCCTATTGAGGAATGGCCATGGTCTCTCCATCCCAGGAGAACCTCCCCAGTCTATGGTGTCAGCATCACACACATTTTGAACAGGCTCTGGCCACTGCCCACAGCTTTGAGATGCAAGCTCTGATACCTTGAGCATGTGCTTACTGTTGCTCATAGTCAAAGGCCCTTCTCTCACCACACTCAGGCTCCCTCTTGAGAGGGTGTCATTTTCCTTTTGTGTTCTTCAACTTATTCCCCAAATGAGGAAGCCAGTAGGAGAGGCAGCTCAGCCAGCCTTCAGGTTACCACTGTGGAAGCCCAAACCATGCTTGTCCACAGGAATGATCAGGAACACATTGTCCCCCAGTGCAGCCTCAGACCCAGGTGCGGCGTCTTCAGGAGCCTATGGGCTCTCCATGAGCTGCAGTGGGGCCCAGTGGGGCCCAGAGCCCTGAGCTTCCTTCCCACCTTCCTACAGCCTCCTTTCTTCAAGCTGCTCTCATTGGCTGTAGGTGGTGGCTCTATGCATAGCCCAGAGAGGAAGTGGACAGAGATGCCCTGAGGGTGCCTTATACTCAAAAGAGGGTGCAACAGAGGCCAGGAAGCCCAGCCCATGCAGGAGTGTAGGGCACCACAACCCCTCCACACACACACACACACACACACACACACACACACACACACACACACAAGGAGGAGCAGGTTCAGGACCAGCTTCTTCAACTCACCAAAAACTCAGCTAAGGCCATAGGCCCCTGGCATGCCTGCCATTGCTGACAGGTCCACTCAGCCCCCCCCCCCCAGGCTACCCAATGTACCATGCTCTACAAGAGCTGCAGACAGCCTGTGCAGGCTCCTAAATGTTGAGACGAGGAGCCCTGAGGGCTCCAGACACTGGGGACAAGTGTGTGAAAACGGTGCAATGGTGGCAGGTGGCAAGGCTGATGCCTCCTGAGCTTTTGTGAGTGGCCACTGGAGTAGCTGTCTGTCCCCAGGGGACAGTGTATCTGTAGTGGTCTTCCTAGTGTCTGGACAAAACTCACAGCAAGGCAATTAGGGCTTGGTGGCCTCCAGGAAGCACATTGAAGTGTCCTTCTACCAGCTGCCTACCTAGGTCAGCTTTGGTGGCAGGTACAGAGCTGCCCAGCCTTGCTCGGCCAGGTCCCTAGTTGCCCAGCCTTTCCTCCACTGGCCCAGAGCTGAGGAAAGCTGCAGGAAACCAATTATTCCCGAGACAAAGTCACGGCAGACAATTGGAAAGACAGCTTTTGACGATAGAGCCGAGCTCTAGGGTACATCTGCTACACTGGAACCAAGAGACTTGGTGGCCCACAGAACTGCGGCCTAATTGGGGACCCCTTGTGCTGCTGTCTGTTTGGATTGCTGAGTGGTGACTTTTTCCTAGCAATGGAGTGGGGGAAACCAGCACTTCAGAAGACAGATCTGGGCTCCTCACCTTCTTGGCTGCCTCCTTGCTTGGAAAACCACAATGTATTTTACCAAGAATTCGCTGCAAGTGCCCAGACCAGCCCTGCTAGGATCAGGCAGTGGCTACACAGGAAAAACGAAAGGTGTTCCTGGGGCTGGAGAGATGGCTTAGCAGTCAAGAACACTGACTACTCTTCCCCAGGACCTGGGTTTTGTTCCCAGTACCCACGTGGTGGCTCAGAGGATCAGATGCCCCCTTCTGACTTCTGCCAACACTAGACACACCTGTCACACAGACATACATGCAGGAAAAACACTCATATACACAAAATAAATACATCCCCCCCCCCCCCGAGACAGGAATTTTCTGTTTAACAGTCCTGGCTATCCTGGAACTCACTTTGTAGACCAGGCTGGCTTTGAACTCACAGAGATCCTCCTGACTCTGCCTCCCAAGTGCTGGGATTAAAGGCTTGTGCCATTACCACCCAACTAATAAATGTATCTTTTGAAAACGTGTTTCTTGCCAGGCGGTGGCGCACGCCTTTAATCCCAGCACTTGGGAGGCAGAGGCAGAAGGATCTCTGTGAGTTCAAAGCCAGCCTGGTACCAGGCCAGCTAAGGCTGTTACACAGAGAACCCTTGTCTGGGAAAAAAAAGAAAAAAAAAAAAAAACCAAGCAAACAAAAAACATGTTTCTTGTTAAAAACAGGTGGGCCTCTCCAGCCATAGTCGCCTACATAGTGCCCCAGAATTGCCACAACACAGTCTACCCCCTAGATGTGAGAAAGACAGAAAGGAGTAAAATTCATAGCCACAGAGCAGGCAGGCACTGGGTTACGATGCCCGCCTGGCCAGCATACAGGTACAGCCTAGGAGTAAGATATGTAGGAACCTCTGACTTTGAGCGTTGGTCTTTGAGGCAAGCAAGACTTCCTGTGCACTTTCCCTGGGGTGGGCATCTAGAGGAGGTAAAGCCCTGGCAGGTAGGGGTAGACCCAGCTGGGATCCCCTCCAGGTGACTGCATTCCTCAAATGAGAATTCCCAGACAGCGGGCCTGCAGTGGGGCAGGCAGGAGGGGTAGAACCTATCAGGTGGGGTCATGGGTATACTTGAGGTGAAGCAAAATCGCCCTGGGAAGTTCTTTCAGTGCCCCATCTGGATGGGGTTGGGGTGGGCTGTGACAACAGAACTGAGTGAGGCAAAGTGGACTTGTGGGAAGAGTGGCAGTAGGGTGGGGTTCCCAAGCACCTTATTCAGGGTTCAGCTCTGCTCTTCAGGTTCCTTGGCCATGCTGCCCAGTCAGTCAGCCACATCCTCTGGGCAACCCCCATCTGTCTTTCACCCCAGCTGTGCATCAACCACCCTGGGCTCCAGGATCATGGTACCTACTCAGACAGACCATTGAGCCACAGCATTCCTGGGCTGGTCTGTACTAATAGACCAAGCTATCTGGCCCAGACACCACTGCAGGCTGGGGAGCCAGGTGGAGTAGGGAGCAGGGCAGCTCCTCAGTGCAGTTGCTGCTCTAGGAGTGCTGTGGTTAGTTTCTGTCAGTTGACAAAAGCTAGAGTCAATTGAGAAGAAGGAGCCTCGGTTGAGAAAATGCCCTCACTAGACTACCCTGTTGACAAACCTATAGGATATTCTGTTTTGCTCTTTCTCTCTCTCTCTTCCTTCCTCTTTCTTCCTTCCTTCCTTCCTTCCTTCCTTCCTTCCTTCCTTCCTTCCTTTCTTTCTCTCTTTCCTTTCTTCTTTCTTTCCTTCTTTTCTTTTCTTTTAATGATTGATCTGGGACAGCATTGTGTGCAGTGCTCATGGTCCTGTGTAAGAAACCAGGCTGAGCAAGCCATGGGGATCAAGCCATTCCTCCGTCAGCTCTTGTGTTCAGGTTCCTGCCCCAGCCCCTTCCATAGCTCACTGTGATGTAGAAGTGTAAACAAAGTAAGCCCTTTCCTCCCTAAATTGCTTGTGGTCATGGTGTTCCAACACAGTGATAGAGATCTTAACAAGAAAAGAGGTTTGGACACAGGACACTTGGACTTCAGGCAGGAGGTTCCTGGGAAAGGTAGAAACTGGCAGAGCCAGGGCGAGTTCTGGCAAGTGATGAGGATTGGGTATGCCAGTTTTAGCCAGGATGTATGGGTCTGGGTGAGGGCAGGACTGAGGAGAGGCAAGTTTGGAGCAAAAACTAGTTATTCATGTGGTCACCAGAGAATGACAATGAGTGAAAAATTCTGAGGCCTCACCCTGGAGGCTAACAGGAAGGAACTAGAACCCCATCCCTGGATAATGGCTAAAGACTAACCACAGCTCTGGTCACTGTCCTCATGATCCTATAGGGACCCCAGGGGGAAGGTAGCGTGTAGTGTGGCCATAGGCTTTCACAAGGCCACCACTCTGGAGAAGCCATACTGTGGTGTCCACAGATGTTATATATGGTCCTACTGACTCACTTGCCATCAGTTCTCATTGTGCATGCCTTGGGGGACAGAAGTTTGGGAAGGCTAGGGTTGGGCTCTGGGACTCACGTGTTCCTATGATGACCTAAGGGGGCTCTGAAGTGACCAGGGAGTTCAGAGGGCATTGAGAAGTTGGTATTGAGGTAGGTGTGGGACATGAGGCTTGATACTCTTCTGCAGAGCTGGGCCAGAGTTTGAGGCATCCTAGACATAGGACAAAGCTGCTAGGTGTGTGGGAGCCGATGGTTCCATGACCTTCTGCTGCCCTCTGCTGGCCACCTCTGTGATTTCAGGCCTGGCCATCTGTGGATTGGAATGCTGCTAGTCCAGGCAAGGGTCTAACAGGGTTGACTGTCTGATAGTATCTGAAGAGGTCAAGATCCTTGCTGACCCTGTGCTTAGCCTTGCCGGGCCAGCAAGCCCAGTGGGCAGCTCAGTGGTGGTTAATGGCCGCAGAAGAGAAAATCCAGGGACGAAGCTGCCATCCAAGGTATCAGACTGTGGAAAAGAAACGTATTCCCCTTCCCAGTAGGGGCAAGGAGGCAGACAGTACCCTGCATGGTGAGTTTACGAGACAGGAAATCCCAGAGTCCTCATTCTGGTTCCCTGTTGTAGCACTTCAGAATCTCCTTCCCCTCAACTGTAGCTCGAACAGGGAGGTCTTTCACAGCATGGAGCTGGAGGTAACAGGACCCCAAGGGGCCAGACCCAGAGCAGGGGCAGGATGTGAGAGGCAGGGGCTGAGGGGAGTAGGGGCTTAGGAGAGTGGAGGCCCAGAATAGGAAAGAGGGTTCAGGGAGGCGGGGTGGGGGCTGGGAGGCTGTAAAGGCCTGGGGTAGCTGGGACCTAGAGAGCAGCACAGCACAGAACTTGCAGAGCTGCTTGCACCCTGGCCTCCCCTGGCCCTGTATACCAGTTCCCCTGCTTACTCCTGCTGTGAACTGGCTATCGCTGAGAGACATCTTTGGAGAATTCCTGATGCCATTCTGGCCAGTGCTCACTGAATGGTGCTAATGGTGTCACAGAGATATGGGTACTATTTCCCACTAGTTTCTGTGGGACCAATGACCCTCAAAGCGTGCCCCCATCCAATTGTGCAGGGCTGCCCACCTGGCCCAGCTTGCTGCTGCCTGCACAGAGCACTGGCTGAGTCTGACCAAAGGCTGAGTTGTTCTGTATGGGCAGGAGAGCACTGTGAGCCAGCAGACCCTGACTGCCTCCCTCTTTCCTTCCCTCTCTCTGTCTGTCTACCCCCCCCCACCACTCATTCCCTCCCAGGACATCCATCCAGACATATGTCAGGGCATCTCCCAATTATTGTTGCACCACCCACTCCCACTGGCAGTAAGTGGGCACAGCTGGTAAAATCTCCTAATTTGCCCAAAGGTCCCTCAGCAAATGGAGAGTCATGTCTCTGGTATGGCCTGTCCAGCATCTGTCACTTGGAGCTGTCCCAGGCTTATTCTGGGATGTTTAGGACCCTGTGGTAATATGGTTGGACACTGGGCTGGAACACCAGTAATACAAAAACAGGACAAATAAGAACTCCCAGGAAGGAAGGAGGATGTGCAGGTGACAACCAAGTAAGGCCTGGTCACTTAGTGACAATGCAGAAGGGGCCCTCCGTTGTGTGCACATGTCTCTTTCTGCTAAAGAGCCTGGGACACCTGTCCTCCCTGTGTGCTCACAGACGTGTACACGTGTGCTCAGGGAAAGAGACTGGATAGAAACATGCACAACATCCTCTCTGGCTTCTTGATGGTGTTGGGGTTTTAGAGCAGACGTCCATGCCATCCTCCTCCCTCTCTTTCTCGGTGTCTGCTGAAGCCTACTGCTTCAGCCAAAAAGGAGCCAACAATGTCTGGAGCAGACAGGGAGTGGGCTGGAGATGGGCTGCAACTGGGCTGGGGGGCGGGAGCAAGGCTTCATTTGCTTATCTTTTAAGGCTTTATTTGTAATCAACACATGACCATTATGTGTATTTGGGCATTTAGATATATTGTATAATGATCAAACCAGGGTAATTAGCATACCCATCACCTCAAACAGTTACCATGTCTTTGCAGCATAAACATCCAGACTCAGCTGTGTAGTGAGATATTCACTTTGTCCACACCAGTGGCACAGACCTTGCCCATTGGGGGTGGGGACAGGGGTGGATGTTACCTGGGGGAATTAAGTTTGAGGAGGGGGCTCGGAGAGCTCTCTGGCTCGCAGCACGGGGGCAGGAAAGCATCCAGAGACATCCTTGGGACCAGGAACCTGCTGATGTTCATCTGTCTATGTTGTAAGTTATTTCTCCCTGAATAAACATCTATTTGGCCTATCTGTTTCTCATGATCTTTATTAAACCACAATGCAGCCAGACATTGGTGGCCTTAAATCCCAGCTCTCGGGAGGCAGAGGCAGGCAGATCTCTGAGTTTGAGATCTACAGAACTAGTTCCAGGACAGGCTCCAAAGCAATACAGAGAAACCCTTTCTCGAAAAAACAGAAAAAAAAATTTCCAGACTCCTGTCTTGCAGCTCTTTGGAAAGCCATGCTGTTGCAAAACAGCTTCTAATCTGGCTGCCACTACCCACAGCCATGATTCTACTCCAGGGACTGCTTCTTGGCCTCCCCATGTGGGTGAGAACAGGGTTAGTCTTTCCATGTCTGGCTTATCCTCACTTAATAGAATACCCTCCAGGGTCATCCAAGTTGTTGTAAATGACAGGATTTCATTTTTAATGTTCAAATAGTATTACAAACCACATGCATCTTATCCATTCATCTGGAATAAGCAGTTTGACTCTACACTTTGGCTGCAGTCAACATGAATGTGCTAGTGTCGTTTCTTTCAGATACAGACCCAATGGATGAATGTAGACTTTAAATTCCTATAGATCAACAAAAGCCACAGAGCTGCAGGCCTCACACTGATATAGAGATAGAGATAAACAGAGAGAGAGAGAGAGAGAGAGAGAGAGAGAGAGAGAGAGAGAGAGAGAGAGAGAGAGAGAGCAAAGTCACAGTAGTCAACACAACATGGTTCTGGCCTCAAAGTAAGCAGATAGGCCAAGAGCAGAATTAAGAGCCCAGAAACAGGTCCATACATCTGCAATGCCTCAATGTGAAAACAGACTTGGAGTCCTGGACGCACTCTACTGTGTGTTTGTATATGACATACCTACACAGGTACCCATGGTCATGGGTGAGCTGTCTGTCTGGCTTCCTCGGCGCTCTACAGCAGACTGCATCCTGTTATACCCTCCGACACTGCCAGCATCTCTAAATCTACTAATGCTTCCAAATTCTCATGGGCTTCCCTGGAGTGGGCACCCCATACACAGCAATCCAGGACCCCTAGGAAAGACTGTAGTGTAAGAGACTTCCTAGGGAGACATGGCAGTCCACATTTACTCACCCCAGGCCAGGAACCACTAACAGATTGAAACAGTAGTGCCACTGATTTCTTAGTGAACCAATGAGGTTTTTTTTTTTTTTTTTGGGGGGGGAGGCTACTACTGGAATTGTGCCTGAGGGACTACTTAAAGAATCAGGAGGCCTCAAAAGCAGCCCCATCACTGTAACCCCCCCCCCAAGCATGGTGATGACTCCCCAAAGCTCCAACTCTGGAGCTCTGCACACCTTGTAGGCAGCTCCACGGGGCCTGAGACTCTCTTCGGAGCTGGTCAGGGTCCTCTCCTCCAGCAGTTGTTTACTCTATAAAACGAGAGGGTCCTTCCAGAATCTTCCCAAGTTTCTGACCTCCCAGAAATGTGACTTTTTTCTAGCTGGAGTCTCATGAACCTCTCTCATGAGGTGTTCTAATTCTGTCTTGTCTCGGTTCTATTGCTGTGAAGAGATACTATGACCAAAACAACCCTTATAAAGGAAAACTTTTAACTGGGGGCTGGCTTACAGTTTCAGGGGTTCAGTCCATTATCATTATGGCAAGGAGCGTGGCAGCAGGCAGACCAGCATGGTGCTGGAGCAGTAGTTGGGGGCCACATCCTGATCCACAGGTAGAAAGAGAGAGAGAGAGAGAGAGACAGATAGACACTGGGCTTTTGAAACCTCACTCTTACCAACACGCCCCCTGTGATAGGCCTACCCATGCTGCTCATTGGAGAAACAAGAAAGACTTTGGGACCTTTTACTAGAAAAGCAGTTGAATGCAGTAAGTGGGACTTAATGGGCCATTGTAGAAAGATTTTGGAATTGTTGAGAGCAACATGGACTATGGAAGCCCAACCACAGAGGTTCCAAAGGGGAAACAGTATTAGCTATTAGCCTAGATAGAGATAATTCTTGTGATAGTTTGGCAAAGAATGTGTCTGCTTCTGCCCTTGTCCTAAGAATCTGCCAGAGGCTAAATTGAGAGTGTTGGACTGGTATCATTAGCAGAGATTGCAAGACTGTGTCACGTGCTCAGTGCTGATCACTCACTCAGATCTACAATGAAAATGAGCAAGCAGGGCAAAGAGAAATACAAAATGTACCATTTGAGGAGAAAAGGAGCACCAGGAAATGTAACGCTGGAGCAATTCCTGTGCTCAAGGAGAAGTTTAAAGAAAAGCTCGATATGAAATAGAATAAAGAGAGTAATGCCTGGGGCGAGGCCCCACCCAGACACTGGCACCTTGTGGAGAGACAGGCCTAAGGAATGCTCTGTCCCTGAAGAGCAGCAACAAAGGAAAGATGATGCAGATGTAATCTGCAGGGGTCAGGCTCCATGAAAGTAGGCAGCAGCGTCTGCATGGTTCTGGATGCAGGCATGCAGGGGTTTGTGGATTCTTCCTCCCGTTAAGGAGAACTGCTGAGTCCAAGAATCCCTGCATGGAGCCCAGAGAGGCCACTGTGTGAAGCTGTGAAGGTGAAGCTTGGATTGCACTGAAGACTAAGATGTTAGAGATGCCAGAGCCAGGACACCTGCCAAGGAGAGCTGCTGACCAAGTGGAACGAGCCCAAGAGAGAGAAGTGTGTTGCAGTCAACAAAACTGGGAAGAGTTGGAGATCTGAGGAGCCATCTAAGCCCTCAGACATCAGTTATAGAAGATTTCAGCCTTGCCTTGGTTCAGTGTTTCTTCCTGTGCCCCCTTTCCTCTCTTTTGCAATAGTGAAGTATCGTCTGTGATTTACAAAGGATACAGTTAAGAGATCACATGAAGAGACAAGAAAGACTTTGGACTTTTACAGTGTTGAGACTGAAAGACTCCGGGGACTTCTGAAGTTGGAATGTGGTGGTTTGGATGAGAATGGTCCCCATGGCTCACACATTTGAATGTTTGGTTCCCAGTTGGTAAACTATTGAGGATTAGGAGGTATGTCTTGCTGGAGGAGGCATGACAGTGGGGGTGGGCTTTGAGGGTCCAAGCACTCCAGGCCCAGTCTCTGTGTGTCTCTGCCTCCTCTTTTGGATAAGAGGAGCTCTCAGCTACTCCTACAGCTCCTCCCAGCTGCCATGTTCCCTGCCGTGGCAGGTACTTACCCTCTGAAGTGTAATAAAGAATGTTTCCTTTTATAAGTTGCCCTGGTCATGGTCTCTTCGAAGAAACTAAGACATAGTGTGAGAGCCAAAGCTACATTTTAAGTCTAAATTAATTACTATGCTTAAGAGATCCATGAAACAAAAATGTCTCTGGGCCAAGAACAAATAATTACTGAAATGCTGGAGGGCTACTATTTGTTTTTGTTTTTCCTGTCCTGGAACTGGATCTGTATAGACCAGGCTGGCCCAAAATTCAATGACCCACCTGCCTCTGCCTCCCTAGTGCTGGGATTAAAGGCATGTGACACCTTTAAGGCTATTGTTTATGGGAGATAACAAGCCACATGTTTTCATTCCCTTAAACAAGTTTGCTTGACCCAACTACACCAGATGTGCTTGGTCACATGTGGCTGGGAGGCTCACAGGTAGGAAATGTGTCAGGATGTGTGCTTGCCTCTGACTGGACCTGATGGGAAATACTTTAAGCCCTTACAAACTGTGACTCAGGTCCATTTCCTGGGTACCCGGGTATGGACCTGGCCAGTGTTTAATTAAATCTTGCTTCAATTTTGGCTTTATACTGCGGTAGTGGTCTTTATTCTCAACTGGTGGGACTAATAGTAGGAGCTGGAGAGAGGGTTGAGTGTTTAAGAAATCTGAGTTAAATTCCCAGAACCTACATCAGGTTGTTCAAGATTGCCTGTGAATCCAACTTCAGGGAATCTGCTATCCTCTTCTTGCCTGTGGGCACCTGTACACACAGCATACTGACATACATGGACATAGATATAGTTGGAAGTTTTTCTCTGTGTTGTCTGATCCCTCTGGGTCCCTGCAGCCACTTTTGAAATAATCACTCATAGGCTAATATTAAATATAATTGTTTGGCCAGTGGCTCAGGCTTATTACTTAGTATTGTCTCTTACTACTCATTATTACTTAGGCTTATTAGTTATTATTATTATTAATAGAAATTAACCCATTTCTATTAATCTGTGTATTACTGGCAATGCTCATCAGATTACTTCTTGGTAGCTACAAAGTGTCTCCCTGACTCTTCCTTCCTTCTCTCTGCATCTTCGTTTGGATTTCCTGCCTACCTACCATAATTTGCCTGGCCATTGTCTAAAACAGCTTTATTCATCAACACATATTCGCAGCATACAAAAGGACCTCCCATATATCTCCCCTTTCTGTCGAATTAACTTTAACATAATAAAATTACATATAATGAAGCAGTTATCAAGCAAGAATTATAATTGTAATATTTATTTGGCAAAATTACAGACAATATCATCTATCCTATCTTTGTGAGTCTAAAGTTTTATATCTAATTTATCTTTTATCATAACTAAGGAAAACTATAACTATCTGTTTCAAACTCCACCAAAGACCCCAGAAAGTCTACTATTATTACCTGAGTAAACAGGAAGTGCATTGTAAGCAGCTTCCAAAATTCTAGACATGACAGAGACATCTGGCTGTGTGGACAGTCAGCTACAATGTTAGGGCATCCATCTTCAGCCTACAGGCCTAGAGTGTCTGGCAGACTTCTCAGTGAAGCAGGAAGTTTGAAGCTCTGCTCCTCAGTTGCTTTCTTCTGTGCCCTGCAGACTGTCACATTCCTCTGTGAAGCAGGAACCCTGAAGGACCATCCCATCTTATCTTGGCAAGTTTAGCAGTCACTGTCCTGTGGGTCCTGTATGTCTAGATCATACAGCACACCGTCAAGCAGTCTGGGCAAAAGCAGTTTATTGCCCAAATGGCCAGCCCTGCCACATTGAAGGCAACTCTATAACGAGTTTCTTCGATGCCCATCATCTCCTCTGAAGTAACTGGTGCTGCCAAAGCAGACTTGTCTCACTGTCAATAAAAGTCTAAGTTCTTAAAACATTTTAAAAATTTTTCTTAAAACATTTTAAATGCCATATTCTGTAGGTCTGTCTTAGAATCATCTGAAGATTACCTATCTAAAAGATATCTCTGTATATCTAGAAAACCTAGCATAACTATAAGTTTGTCTATTATATGGCTATCTGTTAATCTCTATTTCTTAATTATACACTCATTTAAAATAAGCTGATAAACATAATGTCTTAAACAAGAGCAGAAATATATACACTATAACAAAATTGACCTTAAATTTGTATCAATAAACCAAAATCCATACCAATGTATTCATTTCTATATACTTTCTGCATCTTTGTTTGGATTTCCCACCCAGCTATATTCTTCCTGGCCATTGGCTAAAACAACTTTATTCATCAACCAATAAAAGCAATGCATATTAAAAAGGATATTCCATATCACATGCACACATACACATAAATGAAAATAAGGACAAATATTTAAAAATGCAAAGTGTACAGAAGGATGTGAAGCAACACTCTCTGCTGTGGGTCAGCCTGCTAGGAAACCCTGCTGGCCTCACTAAAGCAGTCTGAGCCAGTGCCCCACCCTAGCCAGAGCCAGATGGTCTGTGGGAGGCCACCTCTGCTCTTCCAAGAGGATTCCAGAGGGGTGTAATGCCTCAGGCGGGTTGAATCAAGAGTGAGCCAGGTAACTGGACAGGCCATCTTGGGCTGATAACTCCATTTGCTCATGTATACAACAGGAGCCCATGTGAAATGATCTCAGACATCCTGAACATGTGTGGTCCTGAGTGTGTGTGTGTGTGTGTGTGTGTGTGTGTGTGTGTGTGTATTGTCTGTCTGTCTGTCTGTCTGTGCCTGTGTGTGATGGAGGTGATCCAGGGAGATTAAAACAATAGCTTCTTGGAATAGTCCCACTCCTTCTATTCTGCCTAGGACTTGTCAACTTTCTTGATAAGGTCCTTGCAAACCCATTCCCAGGAACCTCATTGGTCTATGAGCCACTATTCAGGTGACATCACAGCACCAAGGAATGATCTCCTTCCACATGACACACCTCATCCTCAGTTAGCGAAGGCCAGACTAGGCTACATGAGACCCTCTCTCAAAAAAGAAAAGAAAACGCACCCCCCCATACACTGCTTCCACCTCTGAGAGCCTCAGCCCCTTGATACTGCTGTGTTTCTTGATACTGCTGTGTCTTTGCATGTTTGCTGCTACCATTTTTGTCTGGCATGGTGTGAGTGGGTGTGGGGATCCCCGCTATCTGTAAAGTTATGTAATTAACTCATGGAGATATCCGGTTCTACTGGGCATTTTCAACTGTGAATTACTAAGAACATGATTTCCTTCTAAGCAGTACTATTTAACTGAAGCAATGATTTTATACAGTAATAGTTTAAATAGGATTTGATGATTGATAATTTTTAATAAATATAACAAAGAATTATGATAGAGGTTAGTTTAGTTGAAAATTTAACGTAGGCAAAGGTAGGATAAAATGTTGCCCCTGCCTCTAATAAAGCAGAGGCTGCAGAGGACAAACAATGAAACAAGGAAGCGTCACACAGCAAGAACACATGGGTTTCTATTGAGGAGCCACACAGACTGTGGCTTAGGTTAATGATTAAGGAAAACAATTGAGTCCCATGAACCCAGTCAGCTTAAATTCTTTTAATCTTACTGTTGGGAGATGTGTTCACAGGTTTCACAGTGTGTCATAGCTAAAACAAAGCTTTGGAAATAACGTAAGGTTAGACTAAGATGCTTTTGTCTGAGGTGAAAAACCCAAGAGGACAGTCTAAAGTGTTAGAAGGCACATAGTTGAGTGAGGAACTTGTTAAGGTCAGGGAACAAGAATGAAGCAACCCAATTATTATTAACTGGTTTGCCTTTCTTGCTAAGAAGGGTTGGTGACAAAGGCAATGATCAATTCCTTGTACCCCTTTCTATCCTCAGCTTTCTGACTAAAAAGCTGTTGATGGGAGAGTATGCATCCTGAGGGTTATAATAGAGCTGACTGATTGTTTTCACACATAAAAGTTTAGGTTTGCAATATTTCCTATAGGATCACCTTTTGAGGTAAATAATAAAATAATTGGCCCTTTCTTTGTAACTGCAGAAGTGGTCTGTCAGTAAAATAACTGGCTGAGAAAATGCCTTGCTTGCGCACTCTGTTAATCTGTAACAAGTTACTGAGATATGAATGCATGTGGGTTCTTGGGTTGACTTTGTTTAATTGTGTAAGGGAAATGGGAAGCTTTGCTGTTGTTGTTTCGAGACAGGGTTTCTCTGTAGCTTTTGGAGGCTGTCCTGGAACTCACTCTGTAGACCAGGCTGGCCTTGAACCCACAGAGATCCACCTCCCTCTGCCTCCCGAGTGCTGGGACTAAAGGTGTGCACCATTAGCTGAGAAACAACCAGTTGTTGTTGTTGTTACCCGTATTCATTATAGTCATTCACGTGAAAAATAGAATTATAATTACATAGTAATTTTTATATTGCTTGAAAGATTCTACTTGAGTACATAATCTGTGAAGAAAACATGAAGTGGGTTAGAAGGAAAACATCAAGAATGAGAAGAGGAAACACTAAGAAAGATGTAAAGGAAAACAAGAGTAGAAGAATAAAGAAAAAGTCAGAAAGAAACCACCAAGAGCGTGTTTTCCCTCACTCCCTCAGATAGAAAAGTCTTCGTTCACCAACTCCCGAATCCTCATTGGGTCACGCACTGCTAGAGATCAGTTCTCACAGCATCTCAGCACTTAGAAGTGCTGGCTCTGGGCTAGTGAGTACTGCGTGGCTGTTGGGTTCCAAGAAAACTCTTTCAGTACCCACTACATCCTAGCGACAACCTCACAGGGTACTTTGTTGTTCCTTCCCAGAGGAGGTTTAGAACCCTGTCTGGTTGGAAGCTGCTGCCTATGGCCTCACTCTGTAGCTTGTGGGCTTTTCACAAGCTGTGCCCAGGAGACGATGGAAACCGAGCCAGTGCTGGTGGTTATGGTGCTGTTCGGGTTGTTTCCTCCCATAAAGGCATCCTGTACTTCAAGCCCTCTTCCTTCATGCTCACCAGAGAGGCTCACTTGTCTGCTCTCATCCCCACCCTCTCATTGCTCTTGTCAGCCCAACCACTGTCATAGTAATGCCTTCTGGGCCTGTGTGCCCCTGGGAAGGAACTGGCAGGAAACTCTCAGGATAGGGACCTTTGCCTCTAATCTTGCCATGAACGCTTGGGTAAGCCATGAAATCTCTCTGAGCCTCAGTTACCCCTGTACAAATGGGATAGCAGTCATAGAACCTGTGTGGGAGAGCTGGGAATATAGCTCATGTCAGTAGATAGTGTACATGATTTTACAAGGAAAAGATCTGGGGGGAAGTTAAGACACTTTCTCTAAGGTGCAGGGAGAGTGATTATTAAGTGGTGACACATGATCCCAGTCACACAGGCTCAGACCATCTCATCCCAACAAAATTCTATCACATTTTACTAGCTCTGAAAAAAATGAACAAAATGGCACAGCTAAATGGAATTGGAGCAGGGTTTCTGAACACTGGTAAGGGATGGCTAAAGGGATAACATGTGATAAAGAATTTACATGCTGAGGTAGCAAATACAGGCCCAAGTTTGGTGTGGGCTAATATAAAAAAGATGGCCCCAAATTAAACAAATGAAAATGGATGTGTAAGGATGGAAAAATTTAGCCTAACTCTCCACTGACCCCAGGAAGCTAGAAGTTTAAATTCCAGACCCTGTTCCCTGGCAGTGAGTAGGCAAAAGGTCACATTCTTTGCTGTTTACTACATTTACTACAGGGTTGTTTACAACAAGACCTGTGAGTGCCTGAGACAGGAAATGAGCTTTGTCACCTCACCCAGGAGCCCCAGATCTTGGGTGCTATAGAAAACTGATTGGTCTATAAAGCGCGGGCTTGGATAGTTTAAATTGATTGGTCCGCACCATGCGGGCTCTGGATGCTATGAGATGATTGGTTTAAGATGCACGGGCTTTGTTGTAACCCTATAAAAGCTGTCTCAAATCTGTACTCAGGGTCCCCAGTCCTCTACCCCTGCGTGGCGTATGACTGTGGACCCCAGTGCACTTGGAATATAAAAGACTTCATGTTATTACATCAAGACTGCTTCTCGTGAGTAATTTTGGGGGGGGACGCCTTTCCAGAGTCGGGCGTGAAGGTTCATGCTCTGCGGGTCTTTCAGATGTCCCTACCTGCAGACAGAGACATCTATCAGGAGAAGTAGGCAGAGAGCAAGAAGCAAAATGTCACAAGTCAGAATAAACGTAGAGAGCCCACAGACAAATGTTCCAACAATGTAGGAACAGGATACAAGGCAAAAGTATAAGTCTGATGGAGTTCCATGGTGGTTTGAATGACTACAGCCCCTACTGGCCCATGTTTGAATGCTGGTCTACAGTGGACCTGTTTGGGAAGGGTTAGGAGGTGTGACTTTGTTGGAATAGGTATAGCCTTGTTAGAGGGTATCTGTCTCTATCTCTTTATAATCATTCTATCTGTTCCCCTACCTTTGGTGTGAGACCCCACCCAGATAAGCTGCCAACCTGTGGAAAGGAACTAAAAGAAAGCTTAAACTGAACAATGGAAGGCTTATACAAATGTAATTCAAGGAGGGGCCCCGGTTCTACCCCCAGCAGGCAGAAGAACATGGCAGCTTCAGCCATGTGGTTCTGGATTTAGAGTCAAGAAGGATGCAGGAGAAAAAAGTGTTGTGGAATCTTCCTTTGAGGTTAAGGAAAGCACTGAGGCCAGGCATGTGACAAGGGACTCCCTGCATGGAGGCTCAGAGAAGCCATTATGTAAAGTTATGAAGTCAAACCTGGATTGCATTGCAGACACCATGTCATTGAAAATGTCTGAGCTGTGAGACACCTGACAAGGAAGGCTGCTGACAGGGTGGAGAACCAGCCCAAGAGAGAGAAGTGCATTGTAATAAACAGAGTTGGAAAAGAATTGGAGATCTGAGTAATACTGAAGACATGGAGATGCAGAATTTAGAGTTTGCCCTGCTGGATTTTGGTTTTGCTTGGTCCAATATTTCTTCATATGTCCCCTTCCCTCCCTTTTGGAATGGCAATGTATATTATGCCATTGCATGTTAGAAGTATGTAATCTGCTTTTTTATTTTCCTTTTATAGGTGGTCATGAGTCTCAGAAGAGACCCTGGACTTTTAAACAGTTTTAAAGACTATGGGAACTTTTGAAGCCGAATTGAATGCATTTTGCATGATGATATAGCTATAAGTCAGTCTATGGGGGCCAGAGAGTAGAATGTGGTACTTTGGATGAGAATGCTCCCATGGGTCCTATGTTTGAATGCTTGGTCCACAGTTAGTGGAACTGTTTGGGAAGGATTAAGAGGTGTCCCTCTGGTGGTGAACCTTGAGGTTCCAAAAACCTATGCCCAGTCCAGTCCCTGTCTGTCTGTCTGTCTGTCTGTCTGTCTGTCTGTCTGTCTGTCTTTCACAGATCAGGATATAAAGCTCTCAGCTACTGCTCCAGCACCATGCCTATCTGCTTCCCATCACAGTGATAATGTACTAAGCCTCTGAAACTGTAAGCAAGTCCCCAATTAATGGTTTCCTTATAAAAGTAGTCATGGTGTCTCTTCACAGCAATAGAGCAGTGACTAAGACAGGCTCCAATGTCATGCTCAAAGCTAAAGGAGAAACTGTTGTAGAATATTCTTTTACACTGTGTGAAGATGTGTCACTGTGGTTGGTTTAATAAAAAGCTAAAAGGCCAATAGCTAGGCAGAAGGTATAGGTGGGATTTCTAGACAGAGCTCTGGGAAGAAGAAAGGGGGAATTACCAACTAGATGCAGAAGAAGCAAGACATGTAAGAGGAGAGGGGAAAGTCATGAGTCACCTGGCAACATGTAGATGAATAGAAATGGGTTAGTTTAAGTTATAAGGGCTAATGGGACAATCCTAAGCTAAGGCCAAGCTTTTATAATTAATAATAAATCTCTATGCCATGATTTGGGGGCTGGCAGTCAAAAATAAAACAAAACCAAAAAAAACAAAAAACAAAAAAAAACAAACAACAACAACAAAAAAACAAAGACAGAAAGAAAGAAAAGAAAATGCCTGCTACAAGAAACTGTACATTCCTGAGTGTCAGTAGAGGCAGAACTAGGTTTGGGGATGTAGCATAGTTGGTGGAGAGTTCGCCGAGCATTCGTGAAACCCTGGGCTTGATCCCAGGCAATGAGTAGACTGAGCATGGCACAAGTAGGCACAGTAGGATCAGAAGTTCAAGGTCAGTCTTTAATCCTAGCAGTGAGCAGATCTCTGTGAGTTCAAGGCCAGCCTGGTGGTGTATAGAGTGAGTTCTAGGATAACCAAGGTTACACAGAGAACCCCTATTTCGAAAAAACCAAACCAAACCAAACCAAATCAAAACAAACAAAACAAAAAAAAAGAATGAAAGAAAAAGAAAAAAGAAAGAAAGAAAGGAAGAAAGGAAGGAATTCAAAGATTCAAGGTCATCTTCGATTTATATATTCTACATAAAGAGTTTAGGCCAGCCTAGGTATATGAAATCCTGTCCAAAAAAAAAAAAAAAAAAAAAAAAAGGACTAGGAGACTTCCTGCCTATAAACAAAGGGTACACATATCCTTAGTCTGGTGTCTAGTTCCTGTCCTGCACAGTGTCTTCCTGAGGAACCCATTGCCCAAGGAGCAGACAGGCCTCCAAGCTGTCTAGCAGCTGATGTGCCATCATGTACCAGAGTCTGGTGCTCAGATACCCTTCATTCTCTGGAGCTGCAGGACAGAACCTATCCTTCTGTCCTATAGGAGTCTTCTTGCCTACTCGCCTCTGTTCCAGAATGGGGCAGTTCCTGGCATGGCAGGGGGCATGGCATTGCAGAGGGCAGATCCAGCTTTAAAGTGTTTATCAACTGGCTCGGCTCTCTATTGCTTTACTTGTTGACAGATTCAGCAAGTGTGCTTTGAAGCAAACAATGTGACTGGGACACACCCATGAACACACACACCAGCTCTCTGGGGATACAATTCACACAACATACAATTCATTCATTATAGGGCACAGCTGAACCACCACTTTTATGATACAGCTGGCCATCTGTATCCCATTTCCTGTATCTGTGGACTCAACCAGCGGGCAGACCAAATGTAGCTGAAAAATCTGCATGTGCCTGAACTAGAAGACTCCAGTTCATCATTCCCTGGATGATATAGTGTACTAGGGATTCACACATCACTTATGTGGATGAGGTATGGTAAGTCATCATCTGGGCGGACACACATAGGCTATATGCAAATTCTATGACATTTCCATTATGGAATTTGAGCGTCCCTCCATCCTGGTTTCCATGGAGGGTCTGGCACCAATCTCCCGGGCTGCTTAGAGCTGACTGTGTTGCAAGGCTTTGTGAATGTCACTACTGTCTAGTCCCAGGACATTTTCATACCTAAAAGGGACTCTAGCCCCACTGACTGCCAGTCTCCTTCCTACCCACCCCACCATTTCCATATAATCACCAGTATACTCTATGGTTTTGTCTACATAGTAGCTGTCCTATGAACTGGCCTGTTCTGATGATTTCATATATATGGAATCATACAGCATATGGTCTTCTGAATATGGCTTCTTTCGTTAAATTTAATTTTTGCCAGGTGTCGTGGAATATGGCTTTAATCCCAGCATACCAGAAGGAGATACAGGCAGATCTTGAGTTTGAGGCCAACCTGGTTTACATAGCAAGTTCCAGGCCAGCCAGCACAAGATAATCTAAGATAAGTCTCAAAGAAAATTTTTAAATTAATTTTTGTTTTAAATAATTCTGTTATGTATTAGCCAAGTCCACAAACATGAGATCCACCTGCCTCAGACTTCCAAGTAGTGGAATCATAGGTGTATGGCACAGTGAAGGACTAATGTGTCATTATTACGCACACTATTATTTTTATATAGAATGGATAGGCTCTAAGTGTATTATGCTGAAGGTGCCATAGTGAGACCTTTATCTCAATAGAACAATAAAATCCATTTCATCCCTTTTACATGAATGAACAATATTCTCTTTAATGAATGAACTGCATTTTATCTTTCCAATCATTTGTCAGTGGATATCTGGGTTGTTCTCACTTTGGCTATAGTGAATGTGTCATTATGAAATGGGAACAAGACCCACTGTCCCCAGAGCTGCTTGCAACTGTCCCTGGAAGCTAAAAATCATACTTCCCTGGATGCTGAGTGACCTACTAGATTCCAGAGGCCCAGAGCACACTTGTTACTTGGTATCTGTGGGTATGAACCTCAAAGGCTTCTCAGTTCCTTCATACAATGACACAGTGTTTGCACATAACCCAAGCACAACTTCCCATATACATCAGCTCACCTCAGGCTTTTTTATCATGTGGCTAGAGATGGCCCAGCAGTTAAGAACATGGCTGATCTCCCCAGAGGACTCAGGATCAGTTCCCAGGGCCCACATGGGGCCCACAATGATTAGTAACTCATGTCCCAGGGGAGATGAGCCTCTTCTAGCCTTTGTGGATACCAGGGAAGCATGTGGTACACAAATACACATGCAGGCCAAACACCCGTACACATAAAATAATTTTTTAACTTATAAAAATCGTTTTCTTAGTACCTGTTGTATTGCTGTGAAGAGACACCATGACCAAGTCAACTCTTACAAAGGAAAATGCTTAATTGTAGGCTTGCCAACAGTTTTAGATGATTAGTCCATGATCATCATGGTGGGAAGAAGACATACATGGTGCTGGAACAGTAGCTTAGAGTTTTACATCCTGATCCATAGGCATCAGGTACATGCATGCACATGCGCGCGCGCGCACACACACACACACACACACACACACACACACACACACACACACACACACACACACAGAGTTTGAAGGGTGAGGATGTGGCCCAGTTGGCAGAGTGCTATTCTAGCATACACAAAGCCCTGGGTTTGGCCTCCAGCACCACATAAATCAAAGTGGTGGTGCACATCTAATCCTAGGCAGGAGGAGACAGGAGGAGGCAGGAGGATCAAGGCCATCTCTGGCTACTCAGTGAGTTTGAAGCAGCCTAGGATATATGCAGCCCTATCTTAAACAATAATAACAATAACAACAGCAACAGACCTGGTGTTTAGAAACTGGCCATGATCATTGGAGAGCTACCAAATTTTGGCACACCGCAGAAAATCAATACAGGACTATTTTGAAACTGTGCCCTCTGGTCAATGGTAGATGTCTTGGGCTTGATCAGCTAGCTCTAGCTGGGTTCCAATGAAGAAGTCCTGGCCATTGGTATCATTTTGTCATAAGTGTGTATAATGAGTAAACATCAGTCTCCCCTGCTGTGATTCAGTGAACGGTGGGATAACACTCATAAAAGTACATTAGAGTGGGGTTCCTGATGGGCCACTAGACCAACAACAAATGGGCACACCCACAGTGTGGTTCCTTTTTGCTGAGTGTACATCTCTTAATCAGCTGGTATGCACCTGCATCTCTCCTGCCAAATGTGATCTGGACGAAGCTGGGGCTTAGAAACTTGGGGTCCAATACTGGTCACCAGATGCCAGAGCTTGGAATGTAGCCAAACCACTGGATATAACTGCTAGAGGACACATGGCATCAAAGGGGTGCCTGTGTCCAACATAGTGACAGAGCTGCTTGGAAGCCCATGGGTCCAAGCCCTAGCTGTACCCAAAGAAGGTCCCAACTACATGGCTTTCAGGTGCTGGGTGAGGGCCAGGTGTATGTAGTCCAGGACAACTCAGAGTCTAGGGTAGGACCTGGAGGATGAGCCAGACACCTGGAACCTATGATAAGATGCTTTTGTGTCCCTTCCGTCCCTTCCTTCTCTCAACAAAGCCACACAGAGTGCCAGCAGGAATGCAGCAGTGACTAGCAATGGATAAGAAGAGGGCCTTGACTGCTCTGGAGGGCAGCAGGGCCTCCAGAGCCTCCGGAGGAAGAAAGAGGAGGGCACAGGGAGGACAGTGGAGGGCTGAATGCCTCACAGCCACAGGCCACAGACTGGACCTGACCAAAAGATCACTGGAGGTGGTGGAGGAGTGCGGCGAGTGTGTGTTAGAACTGAAGGAGGATGGGTGCATGGTCCCTATTAGTCAAGTTTCTGAGCTGCTGTAGGGTACTCATGCTTCCCTCCGGACTTTGATGCCTCTGACATGCTTTGCGTTTCCCCCTTGGGTTCTAGAAGGAAAAACCTGGGTCCTGCCTTAGGAAGTCATCTTCAGCCAAGACAAGTGGGAACTGTGCTTTCCAGGGGCCTCTAGCAAGATCAGAGATGTTTCAGGTTATTTCAAGTGTGTGTGTGTGTGTGTGTGTGTTATATGTGTATTTCATGAGTGTGTATGTGTGTGCATGTGTGTTATGTATGTGCCTGTGTGCTTGTGTATGCTTGTGTGTTATGTGTGTATGTGCATGCGTGTGTATATGTGTATTGTGTGTGTGTATTGTGTTTGTGTGTATGCTAATTGCCATCTGAGGCCAAAGATGGCACTAAACATTCTTCAGTGCACAGCACAGTCCCCACCATAAAGAATCCGGCAGCTCTAAATATCCAGTCTAAGATAGACAGGAGGGTCTAAGGCTCCCAAAACGTTCTGCAGAGGTGTAGGAAAGGCAGAGCCAAGCCCCTAGTGGGTATGGGTACTGGGGTCATATTGTCACTCACAACCAGACTAGGACTGTGGGAGGATGGGATGTCAGAGGGGAAACATGAGGTGAGTGATAGGGAAGTGTGTGTTATGGCAGAGGCAGTTAGGGTCGCTAGGTGACATCTGCTGCTCGTGGTGCCAGGCTGTGGAGAGGTGAGGGAGGGAGGAACCACTAGAGCTCCAAGATTTCACAGAGGAACCTGGGGTCTCTTGCTTGTCCTGAGGACAGAGGTGGGACTAAAGGACAAAGAAAGAAACAGGAAAGGGCAGCTTTTAAGAGAGCACTTTAGGCAGAGTTGAGTAATGGGGAGGGTCCACCTTCTGGGGCAGAATTCTCGTAGGCCTGGCCTCAGCTGGAGGCTCCGTTGCTCAGGAACGGAGGATGAGTGTGTGCCAGGGTGTCATGGCAGTGACCAGTGGACTCTGAACTCACCTGGCCAGCCTGGGGACAGGAAAATCCCAGAGCTAAACAGCCCGGTTCCCAAGGGGCGGGGTCTTTGGGGGGAGCAGAGCTGAGGGTGGGCTCAGGAAGAGGAGTGTTTTAGAGCTGGGGAGGCGTGGTCAGCCACGGGAAGCACGCCAAACCAGGGCGCCAAGAAAGGCCTCTGGAGGAGATGGAGCTGCTTGCGGGGCGGGACAAGGCTTCTTAAAATGAGAGCAGAGCCTCTGGGTGGTAGGTAGGGCTTCCGGGAATGGGGCGTGATTAGGGCGTGGCCGTGGAGCGTGGCTGGCCGAGTGTATTTAAGCCTCCTGCGCGCGTGTATTGGCTCTGCCATGGCTCTAAGGCGCATCTTCCTCCTGCGCTCGGTAGCACCACGTGTGGCCGGTCTCTCAACAGAGCCGCAGGCCGGTGAGCAGCCGGTCGAGAGCACAGGGGCTGTGCGGGCATGGCGAGCGGTCAAGGCTGTGCGGCGGCCCTTGCCAGTCGTGGACTTCGGCAACACGCAGGAGGCATACCGCAGTCGGCGGAGCTGGGAACTGGTGCGCAACATGCTAGTGCTGCGCCTGTGTGCGTCGCCCGTGCTGCTGGCGCGCCACGAACAGGTGCGCGGGCGGGTGGCTCAAACTGAAGAGACTGGATGCAAATTCCAGTGGTCCAGTCGGCCCCATAGCCTTGGTCTGCCTGATGTTGGTATAAACTGAAATGCAGAGTATAAACTGAAATGCACGTTCTCAGAGACTAGCAAACATGCAACTTTAAACTGTAACATGATAACTTTGAGAAATGCAAGGGCCTTTGGGGAAAGCAGTATACCTCTTCAGCCAGTCTTGAAGGGTTAGTTATCTCAAGGACACCTACGGGGTGTCCATGCAGAGGGGGAACTGGCCCGTTCCCTTGAGTATTATGGGGGATTGCTTTTGCTTTGGGGACAGGATGAGCAGCAGTTTGTGCTTTACCCAAGATTCACCACCAGTTGCCCTGCTGAAAGCAGCGTACCTGAGGGCGCTGAGGGTTGGTTCTAAGGAGGTGAGTCCTGCACCTCAATGCCAGACAGGGTTCTGTGGATGGCTGGGGGAGGGCTCTCTGGAAGCTGTTCTGGATAATGCTGGAGCCCAGGGTTGGGCTATGGATTCCTGGAGGTAGCAGCAAACCCACCCCCCCTCCCACCCCCGCTCCCGCTCCACCTGTCCAGCCTGTGCCCTGGGAGCCTGAGATCTGCTGAGTGCTGCTGTCACTGCTGGTGGCCTCAGTGCCTCGTGCTGAAGGAAACGGTGTTCGAAGCCAGGCCTGAGCGGAAGACAGACCAGATCCTAGACTGATGGACCAGACTGAGAACAGCTGACCCAGGCCTCGTGGCTCTGAGGTTCTGGCTGGGGCAGCAGACAACCAGACTTGTTCTGAAGAGCTGTGGGCTAAGGAGCTGAGATTGGAACTGTTGCCTAGGATTGGAGTCCTATTGGGGACCATTAAGCAGTCTATTTGACATCAAGACATTTCTGAGTAGCCCTGGCTGCCCTGGAGCTTGTCTGTAGACCGGGCTGGCCTCTGCCTCCCAAGTGCGGTGTTAAAGGTGTGTGTTAGCAGGCCAGGCTTCCCTGCCCTACTTTCAGGAAGCTGCTTTTGAGCCAGCTTCTCACTGTGCACTGCTTAGCTTCTGGAAACTCACAACATAGACCAGAAAGAGATCTATCCCTCTCCACCTCCTGAATGCTGTGGTTAAAGGAGTTTGCCATCATGTCTGCCTGACCCTTTTAAGACAGGTTTTGTTTTAAACTAGTTGCAGGTTAGGCTGGCTGACCAGTGAGCTCCAGGAGCTTGGCTGTCTCTGCCCCCCTAGGGCTGGGATTACAAACGTACACCACATGTGTGGGGTCTGGGGATAGCACAGATGACCTTGAACTCCTGATTCAGGCTCCTAGGTACTGAATTACAGAAGTGTATCACCATGCCTGGCTTGGTCTGAATCTTCTACAGTGAGAATAAGTGTCTCTATTCCTGTACACGTCTGTAAGTTTTCAAAGTCTCCACTCACTGGATAGGAGGGAGTGCTTCCTTGAGTTCAGGTGGTGACCCCCAGGGAATCAGTGACATCAAGACAGATGTGAAATGGTGGCTTGGCTTTGGAGTCCACTTTAAAGTTGCCAACCCCGTCTGTATGTGTGTGTCCACCTTTCTCAGTGACCAGGAGAGAAAGCATGTGACTGTCATAGGTGGCCATTTCTTATCTACCCTTTCCCATGGAAAGCATGTCAGGATTTTTTTTTTTTCCTTTAAATCAGAGATTATAACTCTCTTGATAAAAGAACAGAAATCCAAGATCCTGCATGGAGTCTGCATATAGGTGTTTAGCGGCATCTTCATGGAGGCCATCAGAGAGTGGCAGAGCCGTGATGGGGAAGTTGTGTGACTTGCAAATGTTTAGACTAAAAGTGGGTTTCCCACAAAGGGGAGGGTTCATTGTCCCTTGAGGCACCCCAGGCTTTTCCTTTCTTGGAGCTGAGTTGGGTGGGCAGGAGGGGAAACAGGCTTCTACTGTGTGTATGTGGGGTGGCTTCCGAGTGAACACCTAGGGCTCTGCTTGTCACCGTTCTTTGCTGCCATAGGTCATCTCATTGCTTCCCGTTTCACCTTCTTGCCTCGCTGGGCAGCCTCTTTCCTGAATCAAGGTTAGCAATTGTCCCTCCTCCCTATGTACAGCATGGTCTGTCAGTCTGCCTTCATTATGTGAGGAGTGCCTTGTTGTTTCTTCACCTTGGGCTTTTCATGATATCTGCTTCCTTCTCATTTTTCCTGGGGTTTAAGGGATGCTTGCAATCCTGTGAGATGGGGTGAGCTAAGATGAGAAAAAGTGGCTGTTTGCATGCAGCCATCATCCGTGGGGCACATCTGTCAGCGTAGCTGGTCAGCCCTGGATGAGTGTGGGGTGGACCCCATTTCATGGTGTCCTGTAGATAGACAGACCTCTCCAGCTATTTTAGTTTTATGCATAGCCCTGCTCAGCAGCTGTTCTGCTGGGTTTGAATGAGAAAACAAATCAGTGTGAGAGCTCATTCTAGAGGGTTACCTCTGTGCTGCCCCCAAGACTACTAAATGTCACAGAAATGCCTATTGGGGTCCCCAGGACTGGCTGGATCCCCCTTTCCCCACTGTGCCCTGAGGGGATCCATGAGCCAGTGGCCTGGGGCACAGTCCTAAAAGGAATAATGTGCTCAGAGATTCATAGAGCCAGCAGCTTGAGAAGAAGCACCTTGGTTCTGCCATGCTGCCCTGGATCAGGACTGGCTTGAAGTGGCTGCACAAGCAGAAGCCACTACATGGTCTCTATAAAACATGCTGTGTACAGTGTGTATGGCACTGAGGCGAAACAGGAAGGAGTAAGCAGGGGCCTTGCAAGGATGGCCAGACAACTGCTTTCCTTTGCCTTTCAGTTACTTCATGTTGCCAGGAAGCTTCTGGGGCAGAGGATATTTGACAGACTAATGAAGGTGACCATCTATGGTCATTTTGTGGCTGGCGAGGACCAGGAGTCTATCAAGCCTCTGATCCAGCACAACAAAGCCTTTGGTGTTGGCTCCATCCTGGACTATGGAGTGGAGGAAGATCTGAGCCCTGAGGAGGCAGAGCGCAAGGAGATGGAGTAAGGCCTACCTTTCTTGTGTTGCAAGACACAGTGTCACCCTGCATGCACCAGGCTGCTAGGTTTCAGCCTGTTAGGTGGTGGCCAAGATTGGAAGAGCCTTTGGCCTGATTGCCAGCAGCCTTCCTGGGTTGTTCCTAGAGTTCTGGTTCCCCACCGACAAAAGCTTTGTGGGCCTATACTAGAGGAGGGCTGAGCGGGACATCTGCAAACTATGGCCCTTGGCCATGTCCAGCTAGCTCATCACATAGTCCTGAGGATACAGTTTTTACATTTTGAGTGGTTGAACTATAGTTTGTAAAACAAAAGCTATATAAAATTCAAATTGCCTTTGCGTTTTCAGGGGCAGATTGGTGTAAGTGTGTGGCTGCTAAGGCTGAGACATCACTCACAGAAACATTTGGTGACGCCTCCACTCCCTGCCCTGCCACAATCTCTCTTTCCAAAGATTCCTGACTAGCTGACTGGACCTGCAGGTTCCAACAAGTCCTCAAATAGTTTCCTAATCTGCAGATGGCTATGCCTGCAGGGTGTAGAACTTTGCAGGCTGGGCCTAGCCAGTCAGAATTGTAGCAGGCAGCAGTGTAGTGTGACAGGTAGCCTGGAGTCTCCTGCTGGCACCAACTTGCTGCAGGGCCCTTCCCCAGGCCATGAATAGAAAGCACAGCTCATACACAGACTGCTCTCTTCTCTTGGTAGCAGGACAGAATGGCCTTATTCTGGCCCCCTAGGGTGTCAGCTGACTCACTGGAGGCCTGGACAAAACCAGCTTTCTCTTTAGAGAAGTGCTAATGCCTGTGACCCTCCCTGACAGATCCTTGCTTGGTTTTGGGTCCCAGGCCCTGTCAGGCCTTTGTTTACCCTGCTCCTCCTCCCAGGTGGCTAAGGGGAGGGGTTGGGGAAAGGCAGTCATGTGAGGCCTTTGGCCCAGAGAACAGAATGTCCAAGTCTGGCCTCAGTCTGGGAGCCCAGCCCCTGCCTTGTGATTGGCCATTGTGAAGGCGGGGTGACCCAGCTCCAGCATCCCCTGTGAACCTCTCTGATGCCTGGGGATTTGGCTTCGGGCCTTTACCAAGGCTGCTGTTGAATAACCAAATGGATTTCACAGCCTCAGCCTAGATAGGGTGAGCACTGAGTGCTCTTACCCAAGACAGCCTTGCTATGAGACTGGGTGGCAGGCCTGCCTGTCTGTAGGATCTACACTTGCCTGTGCCTGTCCATTGGCTGCTCAGCTCCTCACAGCTGCTTGTGCCACAGGAGCTCTGCTTGGGCTCTGGGACATCAGAAATAGACCTTTCCTGACCTAACAGTGCCCTCCCTCCAATGCCAACAGCAAGTAGTGAGGACGCAGGCCCAGCTCTGCTGCTGGTGTCTATGCCTTCAAAGGACTGCCTGCCTTCGATGACAAGAGGGTGAGATATCACTCTGACAATGTTCTCAATCTCCACATGCCACCTCCCTGCAGGAACAAGAGCATACAGGGCCCACTGGTTGCACCCTGCACCCACAGGCCCAGAGACTGAGGCTTGCCCCTAGCTAATGGAAGAAGGTGCAGAAAGCATGGAGACCAAACCGTCTAAACTTTGGCTGTGGGGCTCTATAACCAAAGGTCTCATCAGGGGTCATAGAGGAGCCAAGTCTCTTTCCTTGACAGAGTTTCTGCCCAGGGGGCCACCTGCCTCCACACTGATAGCCCCCGGGGACCTTTTGTCTGTACCCAAGACTGATTGTATGGAACCCCTATCCTCCAGGGAATTTGGCTGATTATGAGGGCAGATGACACATGGGGTCTGTCTGACTCCTCATTACAGACTTAGAACATTGTTAACAAATGATTTTGCAACCTCTTTTCTTGTTATGTATTGTCTGCATGAGGTGGATGGAGCAGTAGCAGTCTGCCTAGCTCCTGTTCTCTGGGCTGTGGCCTTGTGGGCTGAGGTGCTTGTAGGGATCCCCAGGCACCCAAGGATATGGCCTGCCTCCCATAGTTTCTGGCTCAAAATCTCAAGATAAGGAAGGACACTGGGACAGGAGCTTCTTATTATGGCCCAGGTTTTCTCTAAGAGTAGTGAGATTCCTAGATGGTTACCCACATTGACGGTAAGATCTGGAAGGCACTGTCACCTGTCTCTGCTCCTTGCCTTGAGATGCTAGGAAGAAGTAGTGCTCTGTCCTGTGATTGCCTCAGGACCCTGCCCTGTGGAGGACTTGATGTCTCCATGTGTGGTGGGTACCTGGAAGGTTTTCATTTAGGTGATATAAGGTTGCATTTTCATCTACTAAGAAAATTTCTGGTTGCTATTTGGAAAATAAGCCTAAGAGTCTTAGCAGGGGCTGGGCCATAGGGTGGGAGTAGCCAAGGTGTGCAGGATTCTGTCCTGGAGACCACAGATGTTAGTGGTGCAGGCCAGAGCAAGGGGCATTACCCTTTGTACAGGGTGACTTCTGTCTCTCTTCCTTTCCTTGCCTGACCTCATCAGTAAGGAAGGCTCAACCCACAGGAAGGCTGGGCATCCTCTCCCTGGCCCAGGTAGTCATGTTAGGCATGAGGAAAGACTGGGTTAACTCAAGTTGGTCTGTTTCCTTGAGCCAGCCTTCTGCCAGGTTCACAGTCTGGTCCAAGGCTCAGCTGCCTCCTGGTGACCCGACCTTTGCCTCCTCCTCTGTCCTGCAGGTCGTGCACCTCTGAAGCAGAGAGAGACAGCAGTGGTGAGTTTAGGAACGTGTACTTTCCTCGCACCAGCACAGTCTGGTAGCCATGAAGACACCTGAGCTTTGGGCCTGGGCCAGTCTTTGGGCATGGGACTGCCTCCTATAGTAGAGCTATGGTTCTGGACCTTCCTGAGAGTCCCCGATGAGACACAGGTTCCTTGTATTTTTTTTTAACAGCTCTTCCAGGAAGGCTTGGTCTCCTTGGCCTTTAGTAGGCTGCAGTCCAAGCTTTTGTGATGACAGCTCTACTTTCCTGGCCTGACTTGCTGCATCGTGAGGTTTAGCCAGGGGGATCCAAGTGGGAAGGGCAAGCAGAGCTATCAGGAGGGCAGCTTCAGGATGCTCAGTAAGGTCTATTTGGAACCTGTCTAGAGGGTTGTAGCTCTGGGATTGGCCTATGCTGGGATGGGCAGGGCATTGAAGATGAAACTCTGAACTAGGCTGGCATCTCTAATAAGGCCATGTATCTACCTTCCCAGGCACAAATAGGAGGGAGAAGCAATATCAGGTACACCCTGCCTTTGGAGACCGTAGAGATGGTGTCATCAGTGCCCGAACTTACTTCTATGCCAATGAAGCCAAGTGTGACAATCACATGGAGAATTTCCTGAAGTGCATTGAGGCCTCAGGTGAGGTCCCCTGCTTTGCTAGCTGCTAGGCAAAGCCTTGGGCTTGTGGAGGAGGTTAGGGCTGGAGTGAAGGGTTGTGCCCAGATTTTCAGCTCCTTCTGAACGGTCCTGGCAGCTCCTAGGGGCACCTCCTTGACAAGACCATGCTCCCCTGCATGTTCCTGCCCTGGGCCTGCACCTGCATGTGGTGTCCTTATACTGAGTTTGGGAATACCCACCCCTCAGGTTGAAGCTCAGTTCTGGGAGCTGATGACACATCTTCTGTGACTGGCAACTTCTCCTTCTTATAAGAGGATTGCAGATGGGAAGGCCAGTTAAGCCACTGAGCCCTAGGGTCCCAGTGGTCCTGCTGGTATGGTGGTGGGTCCTATACCTTTAAATGCATTGCACTTATTTCTTGGGGTGTAATACTAGTAAGAAGTGACCTCAGGGACCAGAGTGGCCTGTGTAATCATTGCACTCTGGCATTTTGGTGCCTTCACTGTTCTCCCTGGGGTTGTGTGCCCCAGTCCCTACTCCACTCCGCATTTCTGTGCTCTGTGGCCCATACATGGATGGCCTATAGGGCTGAAGGCATTAGGAAAAAGCTGAGCCAAGGAGGCCACCAGCAATATGCAGACCTCTCTGGCTTCTTGGTCTGCTGTCTTCTTGCAGTACAAAGGTTTCATCAGTCCTCCCCACCTCTGTAGCAGGGTCCTTGGACCAGCCATTTGCAAAGGCGTTTAGGGGACTAGGTATCACTACTGGTAGGAACTGGCTACAGGGCTGGCTTTAAAGATCAGAGGGCTGCAAGGTGCACCTGGTCCCTCTGACGCAGACATTCATTATCTTGGAGACACACGTGGCTCTTCCTTTCACCTCGGACAGGTGGAGCCAGTGACGGTGGTTTCTCAGCCGTTAAGCTCACTGCACTGGGGAGACCACAGTTTCTGGTAAGTGGTGGCACCTTTGACCTGCAGAGGCTTTGAGACCCTGGGGCTCCCGTGTGCACTGAGAGGCTTCAGACATGCTCAGATTGGTAGCTGTGCTCTGAGGCTACAGAGGTGGCCCCGGAGCTGGGTGGAGGACCTGGGCTCATGCTGCAGTAGGGCTCACACCTGCACTGGCAGCTGCAGTTCTCAGATGTGCTGACCAGGTGGAGACGATTCTTTCATCAAATGGCTGCAGAGCAAGGACAGGCTGGGCGTGCTGCTCTAGACACGAAGCTGGAGGTGGTGATGCTCCAGGTAAGGAGCCTTCCCTTCCCCCAGGCACTGTGTCTAAGGCGGGGTCTTGCAGCTGTTGGGAGGTGTAGCTGGGCCATGGGGAGGAGGGAGGGAAGGAGGGGAAACAGTGCTGTGGTAGGAATTCTGGGTGGCTCCACTGTCTACAGAGTGGAGATGAGGTTGAACGGATGGTGAGAGATGGCATTACTGACTCTGCCTTCTTAATTCTTAAGGAAAGCATCGCAAAGATGGGCATCGCATCCAGGGCTGAGATTGAAGGGTGGTTCACACCGGAGACACTGGGAGTGTCTGGGTAAGAGCTGCCCCGGCATAGCCATGGTCTCAGCTGAGCCTCAGTGGCTTCTATTCCTGGTCACCTCCCAGCAAGGGATGAGCCATGGAAGTGACAGTGTGGAGGGAGCTGTTTCCTGAGATTACTGATCAGGAGTGGATGGTGTGGGGATCCATGCTGGGGAGAGGCAGCATGGGCACAAGACTTAGAATAACAAGCATCTTCCTAGGAGCCACACTGGCAGGTGAAGTCAGCACCCACTGTCCTATCCTTAGGGACAGAGGCTGGGATTAATGTCACAGGGGGCCCCCGGTCAAGTCAAACGCTGGGGTAGGTTTTGTGAAGGCTCAGTTTGGAAGTAGTCTGCAGGGATGGGCTGGTGTGTCGGACCCCCAAACAACCCTAGTCTCCGCAGTGAAGTCAGGTGGTTGGACCCAGAATTTGTGGCTGCCCACTCTGCTGATGTTCTCACCCCTCAGCACTGTGGACTTGCTGGACTGGAACAGCCTCATTGACAGCAGAACTCAGCTCTCCAGGCACCTGGTGGTCCCCAATGTGCAGGTACCCCCCACCCCGCCACCAATTCCATGTGTCTGCCCACCCAGGGGACTCATTGTGACTGATTCTTTCTGACCCCACCACAGAGACAAACCCAGTGTCCACAGTGCTCAGTGGGAAAGGGGCCTACAAGGAGAGGATGGGTGTCTTGAGAAAAGGGCTGCCCCAGCATACCTAGTCTCATGTGTTGGGTCACCACAAGCCTTTCCAGGCTGAACAGGGGCCAGCTGGTTGGCTCTCACCTGGGGTCTCCTGACCACTTGTACTCAGAGGGTGGCAGGGAACAGGTAGTCACGGAGGTGCCTTGCTCAGTGTAGAAGGTGATGCTGACTGTCATCTGGGCTTTCCTTCCAAACAGGGTGGCTAGGTTCCCAGAGTGAGTGTCCCCTGAGATGAAGGCCAGGCAAAAGCTGCATTGACTTTTGCAGCCTGGCCTTAGAAGTCACACCAAGTTCAGTTTGGCAGAGTTGAGTTGCTAGTGTGTCCTGTATTCAGGGGAAAGAAGTTTGTGGAACCTCACTTGCTCTGGGTTTTGAAGAAGGAACAGTAGTAGCAACTGAGGAACACACCAGGCAGATGTTTCTTCTGTGGTGTTCCCAGCCCACTCCAAATTTTAAACCACTTTCCTAGACCTTTGGGGTGCAGTGTGTTCATGAAGTCTCTGCTCCAAGGTATTTGTGCTCAGTGGACGCAAGCTGCTGGGGTTTGAGAAAGGATGGCTAATTAGCATTGCAGGAACATCCTGGACTGTGGCTGCTGGAGGAGGGGCAGACCTCTGTTTCTGGGTACACCCTGCCAGTTTTCATCACCAGTCCACTGCTGACCTGTCTGGCTCCTGGAAAGCCACATTTTGGTTCCATGTTGCAAGCTGGGTAGTGCCCCATAGCCCTGGCTCCTCCTCTCGAGCCTTTTCTATCCAAAGTGGAGCCTTTTGATTGACTGGGGTCTAGATTCCCTTCCTTTGCATGGCTTTCTACTGATGTCAGAATTGAAGGGGAGGCACAGAAATAAATTCCTTGGGGGTATAGACCTGGGCCTGGTGCTGCTTACATGGGTACAGCTTTCCTCACAGGTAGGACAGTGAGCTGGCTGGCAGTCAGTTTGGGGCATTCTATCACCGTATCTGATTTAAGGCAAGGTACTGAGAAGTGGCCTGTCTGGTCCATGAGGGGACAGGAGAGTAGGCAGAAGACAGCATTGCTGAAAGGTGAGTCCGACCTCACAGTGGAGCACTGTGGCCCTCAGTGGCCTGACTTCTGCTGTGCTCTCAGACAGGCCAGCTGGAACCCCTGCTGTCACGGTTCACTGAGGAGGAAGAGCAGCAGATGAAGCGGATGCTGCAAAGGATGGACATGCTGGCCAAGGTGTGAGCAGATCTGTGCGTGTGTGTGTGTGTGTGTGTGTGTGTGTGTGTGTGTGTGTGTGTGTGCGCGTGCGTGTGCGTGTGCGTGTGTGCGTGCGTGCGTGCGTGTGTGCGCATGTGTGCGAGTGTGCATGTGTGTGTGGTGGGGTACAGAGCATTAGGGACCCGCACCTGAGCCACAGATTCTTCCTCCCTATGCATCTCTCAGAAAGCCAGAGAGGCAGGCGTGCGGCTGATGATAGATGCTGAGCAGAGCTACTTCCAGCCGGCTATCAGCCGCCTGACCCTGGAGATGCAGCGCAGGTTCAATGTGGATAAGCCACTCATCTTCAACACATTCCAGTGCTACCTCAAGGTACAGCCATTCACCTCCTGCCTTCCTGTCTCCCTGCCTGTCCCCAGGGCTTGACTGCAGAGCCTCTCACAGGCAGTGTGACCCACCACCCTGCAGGGATATTCCTTTCTATGGAGCCATGCAATATGTTTGGCCCTGCTTTGTGCAGAGGCCAGAGAAGCACAGGTGAAGGAATGAGCAGGCTAACTCTAGACTGAGTTCAACTGTGTAGGAGACAGACCCTGCCTAGTGGCAGGAGGGGTTGGATCGGTGCCAGTTGCAAAGGAGGAAACAAGACTATCTGGGACTCTGTCCAGGCAAGATGACTCAATGAAAATACTTGCTCTGCAAGCCTGCCAACCTGAGTATGATCCCCAGATCCCATGGATAGAGCCAATTTCTTCTCTAAGTTTCCTGACTTCCACATGTGCATGATGACAGCCTACAAACCACCTTCCCACAGTTAATAGCACAAAAGCAAATGAAAATGCACAGGAACAGAAGACAAGGGGCTCTTTCAGAGTATCCTAGGCTCCTCTGAGGACTACACTTCTGACTCTGCCCATTGTTAACAGATTTCTTAAGAAATCTGAAAAAAAAAAAAAAAATCACTACTCTCCCCTGGAAGATTTGGCAGGGCTGAAGAGGTAGACCTGGGAGCCCAGAAAAACCCCAAGCTGAGCCCCTCAGCCTGAGGTAGCTAAGTTGTTGGGCACCAAGAGGACATCGTGTATATGGGGCAGTCCTAGACAGCTGGCAGTTTGCTCCTAACTGGCCAAGGTGACTCTGAAATACACAGTAGCCCGGGTATCTGGGTTGACCATTCACAGGGCCATCTAGCCTATGCAGAGGAGGCTGTAGATGGTGCCACTGTCACCTATCCTTGGGGGTGGAGGTTGGAGGCCCAGCTTCATCCACACCTGTCTCCCAGGTCCTTTGGGGGCTGCATCCCTCAGGTAGTCACTGGTTGGCATGGGCACTTTAAACTGAGATACACATGAAGCAGACAGTCTCTGTGCAGCCACCAGTGGGGCTCCCTGTGACTTTTGAGCTTGGTCTTGCAGGATGCCTATGATAATGTGACCATGGATATGGAACTGGCCCGCCGTGAGGGATGGTGTTTTGGGGCCAAGCTGGTGCGTGGTGCATATATGGCGCAAGAACGTGCCAGGGCTGTGGAAATTGGCTATGAGGACCCCATCAATCCTACATATGAGGCCACTAATGTCATGTACCACAGGTGAGAGGGCCTTCTGGGAACACTGCATGAGAACCATGGCCCTTAGTGTGATGGCCCCCTTCAGGCAGAGCAAGGCGCTATTTCTGCTACTGTTGTTTCATTTTTCCAAAAACATCAAATTTCTCCTCTTTTGAATGTGGATAGGTACTGGCCTCTTTTCCTAGTTGGCTTCTGCTGATGCTTAAAACAACTGGTATGGCTCACGTGGTAGAGGGCTTGCCTAACATGTCGGAAGCCCTGGGTTTGAACCCCAGTACCACATAAATCAGGCATGATTGTGGACCTGAGAGGAGTTATTAAAAGGCATCCTTGGCTTCAAATTGAGTTTGAGATCAGCCAGGGATACATGAGACGAGAAAGGGGAGGAAGCTAAGGGGAGAGAAAGATCCATCCCAGGTGCCTGGCTCACCCCATGTGGCTGACTGAACCTGTCTTTTTCAGGTCACGTGGCATGCGCACACCTATTCTTTCTGCTGTTTATCACTGGGCTCTTTTGTGCAGTTGTTCTGTGCACTATGGAGGATGACCTATGCAAGCTGTGCTTTCAGTTTTGGACGAGTTTATTAAGCATACAGCAAACAAAAGAATAAATGGGAAAGCAGCAGAGAGACAGTAAACATTACCAAATCATGGGCTCACAATGTCAAGCAGAGATAGCGGGAGTAGCCCAACCCGAGAACAAACAAAAGGGAACAGCAAAGTGGGGCGTGCACACAGCCAGCCAGCAGGAATGTCTGGGGAAGCCCCACCCACCCACTCACCCACCCACCCACCCACCCAGGCAGTCAGTCCCGCTGAGTTCCTGATGGAGAGCCCTGGACACACCTGTTTTCTCTGCAGGACCAGCATTTTGCCTTTCCCACTGTAAACATTTTATGTTAGGAGATAAACAATGTTAACTTTGTTTGGATCTTCAACTTGTAGCTGTTAAGGACGTCCTGTTTTTAACACCCTTAGCTACTGCTCTTTCCTCTCATGGTGACAGAGCCAGGGGCTAGCCTGACATAACAGGGCATGGGTAGAGGACATCAGCAGAAATATGCTTTGATCTGGAGTGTGGGGACAACCCCACTTCTAGAGCCAGTGTCTCCATGAACTCAAACAAGAGCTTACCTAATTAACCAACTGGGGAAGGCTGTGCTTGCTGACTGCAAACCTGACCCCGTCCCCATGGGCTCTGGCTCCTGCCCGTTGTCCCATGTCCAGTCTGCTGCACATCCAGGCAGGGCCACATGCCAATGTTATACGGTGCACTCTGTCCTCTCTCTGTCCCTTGCCGCTATCTCCTAGTCAGCACAGTTACCAGGTGTCCACCCAAGGATATGTTCATGGTCTTTTCTGGTTATAGTAATGGACTCACTGAACATCCTGCCCCCTCTGCTGTACACATGTGCAGCCACTCACAGGGCACAGCCAGGGCATGTTCCTAGAAACTGACCTATTGCGTCCAGGCTGACAGAGTCCTTGATGACAATAACGTTGAAATTCTCTGGTGCTCAGGGATACTCACCTTGCCTGAGGCATCCACTTTTATTTCTTGAAGAGCCAGGACTGTGCACTAGGGCCCCATCCAGAGCAAAGCCACAGTTTGAGGCAGGTCCTGCCAGCCCTGGTAGGATGATGTCAGTCCTTTCTTTCATAGAGCACCACTGCGGGGGAGATGTGAACACATGTCTGTTCACCCAGATAGGACACCAATGGCAGATCCACACCTTTCAAATCTAGTTTGGTCAACACATGGATATATGTTGCCATTACATACATGCTTAGGGGCATCAGTGAAAAGCCCACCCCAGCAGAGAGGACAACTCAATGGAAGCTGCACCTGCTTTTCTAACCGTGGAAGGGTGAAGGGTCTTGTGAATCTGTAACTGCCTGGGTTTCCTGCACTGGTGCAGTGAGCTCCTGTGGTGAATGTCCTTATCTTCTGGATTCTGTGAGCTTTCCTCCTTCCAGGCAGGAATGTTTCACATTCACCAGCTAGGAGGCCAGATGCTGCCCTCCTTTCTGAGGCTCTGGGTAGCTCTGGGCCCTACGAAGCCACTTTTCCTCTGCAGAACCAAGATGGGTTAAGGTGGTAGTTGGCCTGGAGGTCAGCTTAAATAGGACTGTCCCTGTCCCAGGTGCCTTAACTATGTTCTGGAGGAGCTAAAACACAGCCCCAAGGCAGAAGTGATGGTGGCTTCCCACAATGAGGACACAGTACGCTTCGCACTGTGCAGGTAGGTTCTGCCAGCCTGACTTGGAGGTTTCTCAGTGGTTTGTGGGTGGCAGTGGTGCAGGGCTCTGGGAGTACATGGGACACATTAGGTGCTGCTGAGTGTTTGGTGGTGGTGGGAACTTGAAAAGAGCAGGCACAGCCACAGCCTATAGTTGCCAAAAGGCCCTAGGCTTGTCTGTCATTGTTGACCTTATCCGCTAAGCATTCATAGTTAGTTATGAATGTTTAAAAACATTAGTTTTTAAAATTCCAGTTATTTAGTTCAAAAATAAAATGTTAAGTGACAAAAAATGACTAAGGGACAGATCTGGGGTTAGGTCCCTGGGCCCCTGGGAAGCCTCATCAAGTGTGGCCTTGTGTTTATCAAGTTTTCTGTAGCATTTTAAACCACATTGGAATTTAATATGTTCATTTTTCTCTCTAAATACTTATCCCAAGGAGCACAACTTTGGTATTCTAACAAGTCAAATACAGAAACAAGTAAAGTCTTGGAGAGTCCAGAAATTTCCCATAATTATGTATCTCATACTGTAGCCCATACCAGGGCCCCAGTGATCTACATGTTCCTAGATTTGGATACAAAAAAATATGGTAGACCCTGGACAGTTGCTGCATCAGCTCCCAGGAACCATGCTTGGGCTCCATGGCACAGTGGGCTGGCCCTACACCCAGGCTGGGATACCCTAGGGAGCTTCCTAAAGGAGCAATGAAGCTGAAAGGCGGGGCTGGGCAGAGCGTCGGGGAGCCTGCAGGCATTGCTTGGAGACTTTCGACTGCCAGCTAAACGTCATCCTTGTAATAGTCTTTGTTTAGGATGGCACTTCTTACAGCTTGAAATCACAAGGCACCTCAAACACAATTATGTGACTGCCAGGAGACAGCAGTGAGGGAGAACAGTCAGCAGGTCTCACACGTATTCCATGGCCACTTAAGATGTGGACACTGATGTTTGGTTGTGGAGAGAAAAACCTGGGAGAGCTGTCCCATGCTCCAGCCAGCAGGATCAGAGACAGGGGACTGAGATGATGTTAACCAACTGAGTGTTAGGGGAAGGGATGGAAACCAGGCCTTGCCATGAATAGGGTGTGAGGAGACCAGAGTCAGGAATGGGCTGAACGTGATGCTGAAGATGAGACTGAGGCAGTCATAACTGCAGACATCTAAATAGGACTAGTCAGATGGATGCTATGGAAAGAGGCAAGAATGCAGGAGGGTTCTGACAACTGCCTCACTGTCCAATCAAGCAGAAGGAGGCCGGGAAGTGACTCCTAAGTGCTTGCCATGTAAACATGAAGATTGTAGTTTGATTCACAAAGCCCATGTAAAAAAGCTGGATGTGTAAGAGCTTGTAATCCCAGCACTGGGAAGCAGGCATGGGAGGGTTCCTGGGGTTTGCTGGCCAGCCAGCTTAGCCAATTCGTTGAGCCCTGGGATGACGAAACTGTCTCAAAAATCAGTGGATGGCTCCTGAGGAACAATACCCAAATGGTCCTCTGGTCACATGCATGTACATACGTGAACACTAAGCACACATACATGAGATGCAATGTAATCCAGTCATACCTATAAATTTCTTAGCAGACAAGTTAAAATTTTTTTTTTTTTTTTTTTGGTCATCAACATGTTGATAGCATGTGATAGCTAGTACACTGCCACTTTCCATTCAGACCAAATGACAGCTAAATGACAGCTGTGCGGCCATCAAGGGAGAATGAAGCAGGGCTGGGATATCAGTCACTAGAGCACTCAGAGTGCGTCAGAGGGCGCTGGAGGTGGAGAAGGGGGCAGTGGGGCAGGGAGAAAAGCAAGCTTGTTGCCTGGCCTTCCCTGTGGATAGGGAGGTTGTACTGGGAAGACCTGGAAGCTAGAGCAGAGCTCACATCCCTGCTCCACCCTACAGGAGACTGGCTACAATGTAGGGGGAAGGCAAGAGGCTCAGAGATGCATCAGGGTGCCTGTGTCCTGGGGTGGGTCCTCACCAGCCTGGCCCCCTTCACAGGATGGAGGAGTTAGGCCTGCATCCTGATGAAGGCCAGGTGTGCTTTGGACAGCTGCTGGGGATGTGTGACCAAATCAGCTTCCCACTAGGTGAGCTGGGTTGTCCTGGATGCATGCGGGGATGGGAGGCACACAATGTTGTGCATGGGCACTCATAGCTGTGTGTGTAGGCCAGGCAGGATTTCCTGTGTACAAGTATGTACCCTACGGTCCCGTGATGGAGGTGCTGCCCTACCTGTCCCGCCGTGCCCTGGAGAACAGCAGCATCATGAAGGGTGCTCAGCGAGAGCGGCAGCTGCTATGGCAGGAGTTCTGCAGGCGGCTGCGCACTGGCAACCTCTTCCACCACCCAGCCTAGTTACTGCAATGACCATGCCACACCCACTCCACTCAACCTGTTACCTCTGGGTGAGGGCAGAGCTTTAGGTGGGTTGGAGTTCCTTAGCCCAGCCCACCTGACTGGGCTTACCTTTTTATGTACCTGAGGTGCTGAGGTAGGGGCTGCCCCCTAGGACTTCCTGCACCTCCAGGAGTGGGCAGTCAGGCTCCTGGGAGCTGCCCCACTAGTCTGTGTGAGCACTGACCACCTTCTGCCAGGGTCTAACCCACTTTCCCATACCCCATGGTGGGCAGAGGACAGAAGCCTGTTTGGGTTTGTTTTTTCGAGGTAGGGTTTTTCTGTGTAGCCTTGGCTGTCCTCAAACTTGCCGCGATCCACCTGCCTCTGCCTCCCAAATGCTGGCATTAAAAATGTGCGCCACCACTGCCCGGTGTGAAGCCTGATTAGTGAATAAATACTTTTGTACCTGAGAGCCACCACATTGTTTTATGAGTCAGCTATGAGCAGCAGAGGGGCTGGCCCGCATGGAATATTACCAGAGGCCATTCCAATCCAGACATTGGGGACACTTCTGCCTGGCTGCAGTGACACCCAGCCACTTACATTCCACATCCCAGACCCATGGGTTATGGATGAGTACAGGCAGCATACAGATGCTGAGGCCCAGCTCAGTAACTCAAGTCCTGGCTGGATCTGTGGCAGGTCCCCTGCCTCCTGCTAAGTTCCCCAGTTTCACACAGCAGTTGGGATGGGTTCTTGTGCCTTAACTGGGAGACCTGGTCAGGCAAAACTAATAAAGGCATAAGGGCTTGGCTGAGTATTCCAAGGCCACTTGGTGACTCCAGCATGGCCAGAGCCATTAGGAAAGGATCCTAGCATACATGGACACAAACCATGTACTGGGGTGTTTATTTTTCTAGGCCCCATAGGACTTGTGCTCTGGAGCTTCTTCCACCCAAGGCTGGGGCTGTCAAGGTAGGAGCCATACCAGAACAAGGCAAAACCAAGCCTGGAGAGAATGTGGGTATGCCCAGAAGGTTAGGCATTAGAAGTGATAGTTCCATTCAACATTCAGGCATGGGGCCTTCTCATGATACCATTCCTATTGCTTAGACCTCTTCCCCAAATCCGAACAGAGGACAGTGTCAGGTGCAGCCAGGGTCTAGTCACCGTCTCCTCACAAAGATCACGTGTGTTGGCAGCTGACAATCAGTAGCTCCCTGAAGCTTTCAGTAACAGGACAGGGTTGCCAGCCATTCTAGGCAATGGAGGACAGTAGGGATCCCCACTTGGTCACAGGGCTGCCTTTCCCAGTTGCCAGCCTCTCTGCTGCAGCTTCCTGATGAGTTCCAATAGGTTCATCTGCAGCGTCAGCTCCTAGGATATAAAAGAGGCCTGTAAGGGCCAGCCCAACACCCCATACCCTTTTTTCTTAGCCTAAGACATACAAGGGCTAGAAGATGGCAGGTGGTGAGGCTAAGGGGAAGCTGGTCACATGTCTGGGCAGACTTAGTAGTCTGACTGGCTTTCTTAAGAGTGGCAGCAGGAGGCTAGCACACAGGAGGTAGGTGCAAGGCTCTGCAAGGCTGGACAGGTGGGCATTGCCTCCATGCCCTCCCAGGGCCTTCTACCTCAACTCTGCGTACCACTAACTAAGCTTCACTAGGAATCAATGTGCTAAGGCTCCAGGTGGACTGGCACTGCTGGTAATTCCTGTGCTTATGGCAAGGCAGGAGAACCTCAAGTTCAAGGCCAGCCTGAGCAGTGCAGAAGACCCTGCCTCCAAAAATAATGGCCAAAAACAGAACAAACAATTCACTACCCTCCACCAAAAAAAAAAAAAAAAAAAAAAAAAAAACCAAAATCCAAACCAAACACAAAACAAGCTCCAGATAGAATGAACATAACCTTAAGGGGCACAGGTTGTGGCACGGCTGGCCTAGGTGCTGACCTGAGGATTCGTGGTCACGTAGAAACCAGCTACTCCTGCCTTCTCCAGTGTGCTCTGCTGGTCAGCAACCTTCCGGTCCAGTTCCAGGACAATCTTGCGGTCCATTGCCTGCTGTTCCTCCCGGATTCGATGCTCCATGGCCTGCCATAGCTTGAGTGAGGATGGCTCCTGCTAGGGCTTCTGCCCAGGGATGCCTCAAACGCATCCCTCCTGTTATTTCCTCCTGGCTACCCTGCCACCCCACAGTGGTTCTGGTTCCTAGGCTATGGGTGGTATCCTTGCTTGTGGCTCAGCAAAGGGGCTCCATAAGGCTGTACCCAACAGTGCCAGCTGGAAATGCCTGTGAGACCTATCATTTGCTCCTTGGAGCCACCACCCTCACCGTATCATCATGGCTTGTTGACTTCCCCGAGCTCATGGTAAGATGGGCCTCTTCCTGACTACCCCCACACTTCATCACTATTACTCAGTGACTACTCGGTCCACAGAGATGCTTGTTTAGAGGACCAGGGGAGTGACAGATGGGCTGTGACTCTCCCCTCAGCCCCTCCACTGCACCAGGCCCAGCTACCCCATCAAAGCTCCTACCTCCAGTTCGCGCTGCTGGGTTGCTTGGAGCACTGGCAAGTTGTGGGGCCGGCAAGTCTGCTGGGCTTCCAGATGCTTCTGCCTCAGAGCCTGCCTGAGCACTAGGAAGGAACAAGAGCAGGTGTTGGGAACAAGGGGCAGCCCAAAACTGGATTAGAGGCCTAGTCTAAGAAGCCCTTCACCTGCAAGGTGCTAAGAAGACTGTAGGGTAGGCGGGCATGGCAATGACCTCAGTACATCCAGGGCAGGGACAGGAGCAGACAGGTGCCTGAGGCAGGTGGTCGCTGGACTTAGGTGGCATAGTTCTAGCCATCATCCAGAGGACATCACCCAAGGACACCTACTGAAGTATTAAAGAGCCAAAAGCCTGTGAGTGTCAAATCAAGCTTGGTGCTACCCTACAGGTAGCAGAGCAGCCCTTGCTCAGCAGCCAGAGGAGGTGAAGGGTTTGCACAGCCCATACTGTAAGCCAGCAGGGTTTTTGCACTGGGAAGTCTGTTGTTTTATCCTCTGCCAGCAAGCAAAGTACCTGGTCCCTGATACACTGCCACACATACGAACATGGACAAACTATCTGCCCTGATGAACAATGAGAAATGGGAGCATGGGATGATAGGATTGTGATCACAAAATGGAATGCACCACTCTAGTCTGCACATAAAATAGAGTGTGGCTGTGCTAAAAAGCCCCAAGTCAACTCCCAGATTCCATTCTGGTTACTTGCTCAGGGGTGGCTCGGGCACTATAATGACCAAGCAAAACAAGGTGGCCCATCCCAGTCACCACCTACTGGATCTGGCTGAAGGCAGCGGAGGCTCACACTGCCAGGTACACCAGAGTCTGGCCCAAGCCTTCTGAAGGACAAATGGCAAAAGCTTGAGTGAGACAGGTACCAAGAACATCCCAAATAAAAGGGCTCTGTAGAATAATGGCCAATTCCAGATCAAGTCAGAGGAGAGCAAGAGAAAGTAAGAGTGGACACCTTTCTGATGCAGGAAGGAAAGTGCTAGAATAATAGCGGATGGAAGAGAAGGAGCCAAGGAAAGCCCAGATAGTCACACTGAAAGCAACAAGCAAAGCAGGACCTGGCCCAGACTTGGAATCCCAGCACCACAGAGGCTGAGGCAGGGGGACTGCCAGTTCTAGACTACACTGTCTCGGAAAAGGACTGAGCCATGTACTTTAGACTTATGAACTATATGGAACATATACCTCTATCAAAACATTAAAAAAATATGGCTCAGCTACCCCAACATTTGGTAAAGAAATAAAACTCTTATTGGAAAACTGAAGAGACTTCTCAACACATTCTGAGGCCAGCGTTACCTTCATACCCACAAAAATATTACAAGAAAATTACAAAGGTTGTTATCTCTCAGGAATAAAGGCAAAACCCCTAAGGTTTTCATGAATCAAATTCAACAGACAAGGATGGGAGGTGACTCTGTAAAATGAGTACAGATCCAAAGGACCCAGGTCAAACCTGGGCACAGCAACTGCTCTGCAGGCTCAGAACTGGGGAGGTAGAGACAGGCTGATTGGTTCCTACAGCTCACTGGCCAGCCACATGATCAAATCAGTAGGCTCCAGGTTTGGTGTGTAACAAACTAAGGTTTAGAGCAACAGAGGAAGACATTTGGGGCTACGCTAGCTGGTTTTTATGTCAACTTGCTATGAACTAAATTCATCCAAGAGGAGGAAATCTTGATTAAAGAAAACGTCCCCATAAGACCAAGCTGTAGGCAAGCCTGTAGGGCATCTTTTAATTAGTGATTGGTGGGGGAGGGCCAAGCCCATTGAAGGCAGTGCCATCCCTAGTGCCACCAGAACTTGGTGGTCCTGAGTTCTGTAAGAAAGCAGGCTGAGCAAGCCATGGGAAGCAAACCAGCAAGCAGCTCCCCTTCATGGCCTCTGCATCAGTTCCTGCCTCCAGCATCCTGCCCTGTTTGAGTTCTTGCCCTGCCTTTCTTCAATGATGAACAGTGATGTGGAGATGTAAGACAAATAAACCCTTTCCTCAAGTTGCTTTTGGTCGTGGTGTTTCATCATAGCAATAGTAACCCTAACTAGGACACCATGCCTACCTCTGGCATCCTCACGCATGGCCACACAAGTGCACACATACATGTGCACATACCACATGAACACTACACATAAACACTATACAATTAAAAAACAACATACATAAAAGAAAAATATATCACGACCACACAGGATGCATTCCCAGAATGCAGTTCATGTCAGGAACTTAGAAATCAATGTCACTCACTGTAGTAACAGAAAAACCACCTGATCATCTCCATAGGAACTGGAAAAGGTTTTAACAAATTAACACACATTTCTAATGTGGAGATCCTGTCAGGCATCACAGACACTGCCTGTCCCAGGAAGGCAGGAAATGTTTGCATGTAAATTTAACTCAATACAGAGAACTTGCTTAGCATGTGAGAGGCCCTGGGTTCAGTCGTCGGTATCAAAATCCAAAGCAATAACAAGGTCCAGAGATCTATAGAAAAGTATTAGTGGGGAGCACGAGGACATTGTCATAATATTCTTCCAACTTTCCTAAAAAGTGAACCGAGCCAAGTGTAAAGCAAATAAGATGGATGGTACAACGGGAGGAGCCTAGTATAATGTACAAGAAGGGGCTTCGATGCGTTCACCAGAGAGCCATCAAGCCAAAGACTCAAATGGGAAGGTGCTCCAAATAACGGATTATTTAATCGGTACGACAGAGCTGTCCATAGACCTACAAGCAGCAAAGCTGTTGGGACCTGAGGAACCCAAGTAAGACGTTTCTCAGCAGCAGGCTAAAAGGGCCAGCTAGGGTTCTGCTCCCCTGACTGTCCACTGGAAGCTCCTGCGGCCAGAGGCGCCCTGGTGAAGTCCCCCCACTCTTCCCCACCCGGTACCTCGGTGTTCGTTCTGCAGCCGCAGTCGCTGGTTGTACAGACTCTTCTCGGTGAGGTGCTGGATCTCCAGAAGCCCCTGCACGATCTCGAACACAGTGCCGTCGAGCAGCGCCAGGGCCAAGTCGCTGAGCGTGGTATAAGACAGGCGCTGCTGAAAAGAGCTGCGGGCAGACCTCCGGGTGAGCGCAGCCCTAGCTCCCTCCCCTACTCCGCCCCGCCCCCGCCCTGCCCTTCCCTGCCCTCAATCCCGCTTCGGCCGGCCTCAGTCGGGACCCGAGCCCCCAGCATCCGCTCCGCCCCGGCCCCTGCCCCGGTCCCGCCCAGCCTGCGGCTGCGCACCTGGGAAGCTCCTTGACCAGGCTCTGCAGCGCGGACAGCAGCTGGTAGTGCCGCTCCTGCTGCCGGGCTCGGTCCGCCGCCTCGTCCCCGGCGCCCGCGTAGCGGTCCATAGCGCGGCCACCGGCCGCCCCTCGAGTCAGCCTCTCGGGCGCCCCGGCGCGTCCCGCCCCCTTACGTCAATCTCCAGCGCGGATGATGCAGGTCGGTCTAGGCTTGCAGCGCCGTGCGTGACCCACGTAAAACTCCGCCCCTCCCCTCCAGAGGCTCCTAGACAGCCTTTGTCCGAGATTGGTTAGGGCTCCACGCTCTCCTGGAGGGACCTGAACTTGCAGGTACACGCCCAGGCTTCTGCAGCCTGGTGTTTAAAAGAAGCAGGCCGGCCAACACACAGTGTTCGCAGACTCAGGCTGCTGGGGGCCGGGTTGTCCTTCAACCTGGGCACTGCAGGAGAACGATAAAAGGGAAATTGTAAGACCCGCGAGAGCGTGGCCCCTCGACGCCCCTACCCCCCAATCACTCACGAGAAGCAGTCTTGATACAAAAGCATGAGGTCCTTTATATTCCAAGTGTACTGGGGCCAACAGAGCTAGAGGGCTGAGGACCTTGGATACAGGCTTGAGATATCACCTCCACCTCGTAGCATCCAGTGCGGACCAATTAACTTAAACTATCTAAGCCCAGGAAGTCTGCTTTCGCATAGGCTTCTGGGTGGGGTGACCAGGCTCATTTCCTGTTTACAACTCACAGGTGCTGTTGTAAACATTTAAGAATGTGACTTTCAGCCTGGGATTTAAGACTCCTGGGGTCAGTGGAGAGTTAGGCTAAATTTTTCCGTCCTAACATTCCCCACTTCTTCTCTTGTTAATAGTTCTAATCTTAGAACTGGGAGGACTAAAGGCGACTTTCTCTTTCCCCGGGAGGGTCTTGTACCATTGTCTAGGTACCATAATCTGGACCACATGTATTCGATCCCAAGCAAAAGTAACTATTCTATTAATCATACAAGGTCCATTAGTAAGCAGTAAGAGCAAAGTCATTGAGGGTCCCATCAGAGCAGGAAGTGCGGTGGTCATCCAAGGGGACTTGTTGAACCATCCCTTAACCCAGAGGGCAGCAGAGGCACCCTGCTGTAAAAATAATAGATCTAACCCCTTACAGCTCTGGGGGGCGACTTCTGCCAGGGAGCTCAATGAGTCCTGCAGATGGGGTGATGGAACCCGCTTCAAGTTTGAGTCTAGACTTGTTCGCAGGCCAGAGTAGGCCTGCTGCTGTTGTATGAGAGCTGTACCTAACCCTGCAGCAATTCCCGAGAGCTGTACCTACCATTGCATCAATTCCCGCTCCCAAGGGGAGAATAAGAGTCAGTATGGTTAGTGGTTCCCTCTTCGGTTGGATCGACCTGCCTCTGTAAACTGGATGGAGTCACCTGGTTGAGGAAGCGGGGCCCATACGATAAAGCTTGAGCTTAAGGGGATTCTCAGACTTTTTGGCGTTCAATTTAGGATCAGGGGCGGGAGTGGTGGCGATGATTTGACATGGGAGGCATGGATCCAGGTGGGGATTCCTTCAATCTTCACTGCGTGAAGGAGCACATGGTCAGGAACACAAGATATAGTCCTTTCCACCGAGTCTCAAGGTTTCCTGCACGGTGACGCCTTACGTATATTGAATCTCCAACCTGGAAGCGATGTGGGACTTGCAGATCTTCCACCCAGTAAGACTCCCAGAGATGCTTCCATGCTCGCTGTCTCACCCACTCAAGCACCTTCAGCCGAGTGAACAGGGGCTGGGAGGACATCGCATCAGCACCATGTGCAGAGACAGTTTCCACCAGTGGAGCCCCCCCCAAAGCAACTCACAGGGGGTCAGCCCAACCCATTCAGGGGTGTTTCCAACCCTGAAAAGCATAAAGGGTTCTAACCTTAACATAGCCAAATATATCATACACCAGTTATCAAATAAGAATCACAGTTAACAATATTTAGTCCATTAACATTTTGTAAGACTTAAAATATCATTTATCCTATCTTTGTGAGTCTAAAGTCCTATATGTAACTTTTTAATCCTAACTAAGGAAAACTATAACCAAAACTATCTGTCTTCAATTCCTTCAAAGACCACAGAAGGATAATACATAAACTCTAGAAATGACAGGGACAACTCACTGCCTTGTCAGTCACCCAAAATTCTTCTGTAATGTTCCATCTTCAGCCCATAGGCCATAGTGTGTCTCCAGACTCTTCAGCAAAGCAGGAATCATTAAACTGTCCATCTGTATTGGCAGTTCGTCAGTCATTTTTCTCTGTTGCAGAATGTCTGACAGACTCTTCCATGAAGCAGGAACCCTGTAGCATTGTCAATCTTGCATCAGCAGTCACTTTCCTGTGGGTCCTGCATGTCCAGTTTCTACAGCATAAAGTCAAACAGTCTAGACAAGAGAAGAACCTTGCTCAAATGGCTAGTCTTGCCATATTAGAAGCAAACTCCATAATTGTTTCTTCGATGTCCATCTTCCTTCTGACGCAGGTGGTGTTACCAGGAGCAGTGGTGCCTCACTGTCAAGAAAAACCCTAAACCATTTTAAATGCCATATTCTAAACCCTATGCCATATTCTGTAGGTCTTTGAAAGGTTTGAAGAATATCTATTTATCTCAAATACATCTCTGCATATATAGAAATCCTAACTAACTTAACTCTAAGTTGTGACTATCATAGGTAACTCTCTATAATCTGTATTAAATTATACATTACATTTTTCAATGAGCTATATAAACATAATACCTAAACAAGAGGAGAAATATACATGTCACAAAATAGACCTTAAATTTGTATCAATAAATGAAAATCCATTCCAAAACAAAGCATTCATATCTATACCATAATTCCCTTTTTACCTTTAAAAAGATTGCTTGTGGTCATTAGCCCTTTATAACCAAGCCCAGTTAAATGAAAACAAACGTTTATAAACAATATTTGGGAATTTGGGTGTCGTTCTTTCCAAACTACTTCCTGCTGATAGTGGGCACTGTCATGGGGGATCCTAAGAAGACGCAGAAATCCTGGCTGTAGTGGTCTGTAAGGCTTTGCCTCAACTTTGAATGTTGGATCACCTGGGGCACTGTTTCAGGGGGTCTGGCTTGATCAAACCCCAATAGTCTGGAAGGAATCCACAGCTTTTCATTTTCTGTGGAAACAAAAATAGAAATCCTTTTCCCCAGTAACTTGTCCCAACATGGCTGGCTGAACATGAGCTGAACAAGGACAAGAACAGACATGCTGATGAGGACAGGGGAGAGCCCTACACAAAGAACTACTGGAGAACTTCCTCAGGGAAGAGCATCACACCAAATGGTCAGTCTGAAAACAAACATACAAATAACTATATAGGCCGAGTAGGGTATATTTGTGTATTTAGAAACATATGCATATGTATACACACAAATGTAGGTCTTAAGTTTGTATGTTCTTGATTTTCCTTTTCTTAGAGCACACTTGTTATTCACTGTTTTGTATATAGTTTTGTATCAAGCCTAAATCTTTTCTTTAGACTAAAAGAGGAATTGTAGTGAGATATTCAGTTTGTCCACACTTGTGGCACAGACCATGCCCATTGGGGGTGGGGACTGGGGCGGACGTTACCTGCGGGAACTAAGTCTGAGGAAGGGAGTCTGGGAGTTATCTTGCTTGCAACACAGGGACTTGCTGGTGCTCATCTGTCTATTTCTCCCTGAATAAACATCTATTTGGCCTATTTGTTTCTCTTGATCCTTATTGAACCCCAATACACAAACACACACATATGTAACAACAATGAAAAAAGGGCTATGAATTTTATTTTATTTGAAACAGGGTTTCTCTGTGTAGCCATGGTTATCCTAGAACTCGCTCTGTAGTCCAGACTGACCTCAAACTCAGAGATTTGCTTGCCCCTACCTCCTGAGTGCTAGGATTAAAGTTGTGTACCACCTTGCCTGACTGTAAAGATTGTAAAGATTTATTATTTATTTGTGTGTGTGTGTGTGTGTGTGTGTGTGTTGGTACCTAAGGAGGCTAGAAGAAGGTGTTGGGTCCCCTAAAACTGAAATTACAGGTGGTTGTGGGAGCCACCTGGTGTGGGTGCTGGGGACTGAACTTAGGTCCTCTGGAAGAGCATCTCTCCAGCCACAAGGAGAAGAGTTTACTGTGTAAAGCTAAGTTCTTCATGTTGTTCCTCGTAAGTGGACTCCATCCCATGACGTAGACCTGTATGTGTGCCAATAGCTGTGAGGGGTGTGAACCATCTGAAATGTCCAAGAGAGGATTCATGAGTCGTTGAAGACAGAAAGAGCACCGTTTTTCTAACTTCAACTCTGTCATCTCTTTCTTCTTCTTTTGTCTGTTTTAGATAGCTTCATAAAAGTGTAATTGATAGTGAAAGTGTAAAATCCTAAGCAAAGTCTCACAGCTTCAGAATGGCCATTCTAGGGATATAGAACAGCTGTTCTCAACCTAAGGGTCTTGACCCCTGTGAGGATGGAATGACTCTTTCATAAAGGTTACATAGATATCCTGCATATCAGATATTTACATTACAATTCACAACAGTAGCACAACAGCAATGAAGTAACAATGAAAATGATTTTATGGTTGTGGGGGTCATCACACAAGGACCTGTGTTAAAGGGTCACAGCATTACGAAGGTAGCAGACCACTGGACAAGAGGGTCATTGTGATGTACAAGACTGGAGACACAGGGTATGTATGTGAATGGCTGCTTCTTCTAGCTGTGTGATGCTTTTATTTGTGAGTTTACCACAATAGTGATTTTTTACTTATTAAATAAAAAGAAAGGAGTTCATATCTTTCTAAAAACAATGAACATAACTTTAAGGTGTTTTATATAACCCTCATGATAACCACAAAGAAAATATCTATGGTGCTAGACTTTGGAGGATTAGGGATAAGTAAGATCAAATTCATGCCAAGAATTAACAAAATAGCATATTAAAACAGAAATAAAACCTCTACAAAATATGAACGAAAGGAAATGAGAAGAGACTCAAAGCTTGCTCCTACCAAACCCAAACAAACAATAAAGAATAACAACACAAATAGTGACCTGAATCCACAAGGAATAAGGGTCCCAGATGGCACAGTGTCAAGGGGGAGACCTGGGGATAATAAATAAAGAAGACAAAAGCAAAAGCTGCAACCAGAAGGTCTTGCACAAGCTGATGGTTTATGCCAAGCAAGTTTGTTAAGAAGTACAGCATCTTATATACTATTTACAGGGGTGGGGGAAATGGCCAAGGTCAGCAAAGAGCCAAGTCAGACAATGTTGGCAATAGAATACAGGATACTACAGACACAGCTAGCTGCCTTGGGGCTGATAACCACAGTCCAGGAGAAAGAGCTGGGTTTGCAGAAGCTGCGACCTCGACTCCTTCGAGGCCCTGGCTTCAGCCCCAGACTGGACCTTGCCAAGTCCACTCCTGAACAAGGACACAGAACTAGGTCCCCTTTGTCCTTTCATCGGGGACTCTGGGAATCCCTGTATTAATCTGCATCTCAACAAAAAGGGTAATGAAAGGGAAAAGGGGGACAAAAGCTCTAAGATCCTGAATGGTTACAAAGTGGCGACTACAAGTCCTTCCTCACAGCAGAGCCTCGCAAACATGGGTTGGGCTCTCCAGTAAGAAGGTGTAGGTTGGCTGAATGAAAGAAACCAAGTATACACTTTCTATAAGAAACTCATTTTAATATTAGACATGGATTGGGAAGTGGAAAAGATTGAAACATTCAAACCAACCTGCAGCTGGATTTCTCTTTGGGCCACCAGCTCACAAAACAACAACAAAAAACAAAACAAAACAAAACAAAAAAACAAACCTGACAGGGAGACTTATTAGAAAGCTCAGCCTTAGCTTAGGCTTGTTTCTACCTAGTTCTTACAACTTAAACTAACCTATATTTTTAAATCTGCATTCTTTTACGTAGTTTAATTACCTTTACTCACTCCTGCCCATTCTGCTTCCTCTGAGTCTGACTGGCAACTCCACCTTTGTTTTTCCCTACACTGTCTGTTCAGAAGTCCTGCCTATACCTCTGGCCTAGCTATTGACTGTTTAGCCTTTCATTAAACCAATCACAGTGACACATCTTCATACAGTGTAAAGGAATAGTCCACAAATCAACCAAAAGCCAGCACTGGTGGCTCTTCTGACAGCACACAAAATAGATTGCACACAAACCCAGGGCTGGGGAGATAGCTCAGGGGCTGAGATCTGCACTGCTCCTGCATAGGACTAGGTCAATTCCCAGCACCCAGTCCGGGAACTCACAACCACCTGTAACTCCAGCTCTAGAGGGATCTGACACCCTCCTGTTCTGGCCTCTGTGGGCACCTGCTCTCACGCAGACACAAATGTATAATTAAAAATAAAAATCTTTTTGAGAGAGGTTGTAAGGAAGATTCTGAGAGTAAGTAGAATGTATCAAGACCCCACCTTGTCATCTGGGCTTCTGACACACTCCTGGTCAGTCTCCAGGCTGTGAAGCTTGCAACTTCCAAGGGAAAACCTCAGTGAAATTTGTGGTTCATTTGGTCAGTTTCAGCTCTCTCTTCGGCGTCTATGTGTGTGTTCCTGGAGCAGCTTATGTAGAAGTTATAATGGGGGAGGCAATAAGGACACATTGCTCAATAAATACTGAGATTTCTGTTTCCACTACTTACTGATGCTTAAAAACAAAAACAAAAACAAAAAGGCGTGGTGAGCATGCGTGTGGGTGTACTTGCATGTTTATAGGCCCAGAGCTGATGCTAGTGTCTTTCTTTGGTGCTTTTCCATCTCATTCTCTTGCTGAGCCCAGACCTCAGAGTCCAGCTGGTCTGCCAGCCAGCTTATGCTGGGGACTTTGTGTCTATATTCCAAGGGTTGTAACTGCAGGTGGCACCAGCCTGCCTGGCTTCCATATAGGTTCAGGAGATCTGGTCTTCATGTCCTGTGTGCCTGTGTAAGAAGCAGAGCCTCCTTCCAAGCTGTTGCTGCTGATGGTGGAGAAGTGGACACAGGCAGGCCAACTTGCACCAACTGTGGTAGCTTTATCAGATTGAAGCAACTTCCAGGAGAAATAAAGGGTCATTGCACTGCCCCCTCCCCCTCATTTCCTTTTTCTCCTGTGGGAGCCAGACATTAATGAATAGCACATTCAAAAGCATGTGGGGGCCTATGTAAGGAAGCTGTGAACGTACTGTGAACTATGGATGGAACGCAGTGCTTTGCACAAGGTGGTTTGTAGAAAGAATTGCAAACTATGATGGTGAATGCTCTTGGAAGCAGAGGCATGAAGAGAGTGCCCTGGCTCTGTGGGAAAGGCCAGGGAGAAATATTCTTGGCTCTTTTCTCATGGCCGAAGATGATAAAATAATGCAGGTAATAAGATTCTGGAACACAATACAGGCTGATTGAGGTTTATTCGGGGAGAATTCACTTACAGAAGAAACAGACGACCTCCACCGGTTCCCACTCCAAGGGTCGCCTCCTATCCTCTCTGTCTCCAACCCGGTGTATGAGGAGCTGGCAGTGGCAGTGATGACATCTCCAAGCCAGTAGCATGCCGCTTGATGACAGCATAGACCAAGGCAGTGAACATAGCTCTCACTGCTGGCAGTAAACATACCCCCAACATATTGGAAAGCAATGTTGTTATTTAGCAGATAAAAGACTTGTGTCCAGAAAAAGATAAAGATTTACAGTAAAGACAGATTAAGATAAAGAAAAACCTCTAAAGGTTTACAGTATGTTTTAAAATATACATAGACTTGGGAGAGAAAAATAAACAGGATAAAATGATTTAAAAAATATTGAAAGAAAGTATGGTGGCACATACTGGATATGATGGCACAGGTCTTTAATTTCAGCACTCAGGAGACAGAGACAAGCACATCACTGTGATTTCAAAGGGAACCTGGTGTACAGAGTAACTATCATGACAGACAGAAGTTCACAGAGAAACCCTGTCTCGGAAAATTAAAAAAAAAAAAAAAGAAGAAGAAGAAGTAAAAAAAAATAGTAATAAAAAAGCCACATGAAGATGAAAAGTACATAGAGAGTTTGGATACTGTATGTTATTGTGTTGTCTTTGAATTGCTCAATTGCTAAGGAACAACACTGCTAAAATACATTTGATTATCAATGCTGCTAAATTAATCTGATTTATATATTTTAAAAATGCATTGACTTCAAAATTTAAGTCTAAGGACAGGTTACTGGGGAAAAGAATTTCTAGTTTTGTTTACATATTAAATGAAAAGCTGTGGATTCCTTCCAGACCAACTTGGTTTGATCAAGCAAGATCCCAGGTGATCCAATATTCAAAGCAGCTGGGACAAGGCAGCCTTGCAGACCACTACAGCCAGGATTTCTGCATCTTCTTAGGATTCCCATGGTATTACAGCATCCCAAACAGCAGGAAGTAGTTTGGAAAGAACGATGTCCAAATTCCCAAATATTGTCTATAAATGTTTGTTTTCATTTAAATGGGGTTGGTTATAAATGATTAATGATCACAACCAATCTCTTTTTAAAGGTAAAAAGGGGATTATGGTATAAAATGAATACATTATTTTGGAATGGATTTTTCATTTATTTATACAAATTTAAGGTCAATTTTGTGATGCGTATATTTCTCCTCTTGTTTAAGAATTGTGTTTATATAGCTCATTTTAAAATGTAACGTATAACTAAGTACAGATTATAGTTAGGTTGGTTAGATTTTCAAGATCTATAGAGATAAATATCAATTGGATAGGCATTCTTCAAACCTTTTAAAGACCTACAGAATATGGCATTTAAAATGGTTTAGGGTTTTTCTTGAAAGTGAGACATAACTGTTCCTGGCAACACCATTTGCATCACAAAGTAAGATGGACATGGAAGAAACTCGTTATGGAGTTTGCTTCCAATATGGCAAGACTAGCCTTTTGGGTGAGATACTGCTCTTGTCTAGACTGTTTAACTATATGCTTTATAAAGTAGACATGTAGGACCCACAGAAAAGTGACTGCTGATACAAGATGGGCATTGCTACAGGGTTTCTGCTTCATGGAAGAGTCTTCCATACAGTCTGCAAGACACAGAAAAAGTGACTGACAAACTGCTAAGGCAGGCAGACAGTTTAAAGTTTCCTACTTTGCTGAGGAGTCTTCCAGATACACTATGGCCTATGAGCCAAAGATGGAACATTACAGAAGAACTTCGGATGACTGACCAGGTGAGTTGTCTCTGTCATTTCTAGAGTTTATATATTATCCTTCTGTGGTCTTTGATGGAGTTGAAGACAGATAGTTGTGGTCATAGTTTTCCTTAGTTAAGATTAAAGATAAGTTACATGTAAGACTTTAGACTCCCAAAGATAGGATAGATAGACCATTTTCTTTAATTCCTGATAATGTTATTGAACTAAATATTGTTAACTATAGTTCTTATTAGATAACTGTTTTTTCCTATGTAATTTTACTATGTTTAAGTTAAAGCCCTTCTTTTTATTTTAGACAGAAAAGAGGAGATGATGGTAGATGTCATTCTGTATATATATTTCTCTTATTGGTTAATGAACAAAGCTCTGTTGGCCTATAGGAAAGCAAGATAGGCAGGACTAGGAGACAAAGAGAATTCTGGGAGATGTAGTAGAGAGAAGTCAAGATGTAGGATATGAAATAAGTCTGGACCCTTTCTCTGGTAAGATAAGACCATGTGGAAACACTTAGATTGATAGAAATGGGTTAATATTTAAGACAGAGCTAGCCAATAAGAATGACAGTAACAGGCCAACAGCTGTATATCTAATACAGGGTCTCTCTGTGTTATTTTGGGGCTGATGCAGCTGTGGGGAAAGTGCTCATAACATAACAGTGAATGTATTCCCTCACTGTTATTGTATTTGCGTAAGCTAGCTGTAAATATCACCTTGTGTTTTTCTTGCTTTAATAATACAAATGGTAAGTGTGTTATTTGCCTTACCCCTGAGCTCAAATGCCTGGAATCCCCTGGTTATCTCCACATATCAGATCTTTGGAATATTCTTCAATCCTGGCAGACTTAGCCTCACTGGCCACGGGGTGGGTTGATAGCTCCATAGGCTTGAGTATGTAGCCAATTTCACACCTTAAAAACAGCTATTCCATTCCAGCACTTGGGAAGCAAAGGAAGCTTGGTCTATACAGTGAATTGGATACCAGTCAAAGGCTAGATAGTGAGACCCTACTTCAAAACAAACACACCACCCCAACAAATAAATTGTCCCAAAGATGCCCAAACAACTGAAGGCATATATGGAAAACGTCAAGAAAACAAGTTACAGATAAAGTGGAAATGTGAACGAAGTGAGAAAACATCTGAAAATAAAAAGTGAAATTCCAAGCCTTTAATCCCAGCACTCAAGAGGCAGAGGCAGGTAGATCTCTGTGAGCTCAAGGCTAGCCTGATTTACAGAGCACCCAGGGCAGTTACATAGAGAAACCCTGTCGTGGAAAACAAACAAACAAAAAAACAAGTTCTAGAGCTGAAAAGTATAATAATTGAAATGAAGACATTTCCTAGAAGGATTCAAAGACAGATGTCAGGAGACAATTGAAGTGACTGAGTTTTTTGAAGAAGGGTCTTCTGTGGCTGACCTTGCACTCACCTTGGAGCCGCACTATCATTTCTGAGCTATGATTCTCTTGCCCCCATCTCCCAAGTACTGACGTTCGTTACAGGTCTGCACCACCACACTGAGCCAAATTGATCAAGTCTGACAAATAGAAAGAAAAACTAAGACTGAGGGAGCTCCAGGTCTCATGGACAACCATCAGATGGACGCACTGTACAAGATTCAGAATTAGAGGAGAGCTGACCTTATTTGGAGAAATAATGGCTAAAAGTATCCCAAAGATGGCAAATGATATAAGTACAAAGAGTCAAACAACTCAGCAAACTCCAAACTGAATGAACGAAAGAAGCCCTTATACCAAAACACTGCAATCAAACTGATGGAAGAAGTGGCAGAGAGTCTGCTTGCTTGAGAATGAGCTCATGTAGCCCAGGCTGGCCTTGCACTCTACATGAAGCTCAAACTCCTGACCCTCCAGCCTTCATCTCCCACCTCTTGGGATCATAGGTGTATGCCACCATGACTGATTTTAGTGTTCTTTGAAGACTTGTGTTGTCCTCTTATAAAGTAGCAGCATCCCTGAGCTGCTGGTCCTGGGTTCTATAAGAAAGCAGGCTGGGCAGCTATTTGAAGGAAGCTAGTGAGCAGCTCTCCTCCGTGGCCTCTGCATCAGCTCCTGCCTCTAGCATCCTGCCCTATTTGAGTTCCTGCCCTGACTTCAGTGATGAACAGCAATGTGGAAGTGTAAACCCTTTCCTCCCCAACTTAGTTTTTGGTCATGGTGTTTTGTCACAGCAGCAGAAATCCTAAGACATGGACTAAACCTCTGAAACTATAAGCAAGCCCCAATTAAATGCTTTCTTTTACTAGAATTGCCATGGTTATCATGTCTCTTTACAACAATAGAAACCCTAAGACAGTTGGATTCAGGACTACAGCACTGGCTAGACTCAGGTGGGGTTTGTAAGGCAAAAGCATCTTATTCCTGCAGGTGTGACTTCTGCGGGCATAAGATGATGTTCTGGGTCTTTTGTATTCCTGGAGTTTAAATTCCTGGAGTTGTCTTAATAGCTTCAGGTTGCTGATATGGCTGGCTTCTGGCCTCCAAGGTGGTTGCTTTGGTCAAAATGGAGTCCTCAGCTCTCCACCCCCCCTCTCTCTCACACACACACAATATGTGTGTATGTGTATACATACATACATACATACACATACATACATATATACATACTGTATATGTGTATGACAGGCTACAGAAAAGAAAGACGTAGGCCCCTGCTGGGTGGTTGTGGCACAAGCCTTTAATCCCAGCACTCAGGAGGCAGAGGCAGGCAGATCTCTGTGAGTTCAAGGCCAGCCTAGTCTACAGAGCTAGTTCCGGGACAGGCTCCAAAGCAATACAGAGAAGCCCTGTCTTGGAAAAAAAAAAAAAAAAAAAAAAAAAAAAAGAAAGGAAGGAAGGAAGGAAGGAAGGAAGACAGACAGACAAGATGTAGGGCCCCTGACCCATCAGGATGTACTGAGTTCCCCACACCTTGATCTTGCCCACCCTTGCTCTAATTACTGGGAATAAACTGCCAGATACCCTTCATGTGGTAAAGAACCAATCAGAAGTTAGCTGGCAGCCTTTTATATGCCTTATTGAAGAACAGGGGAATGCAGTTGGTAGCAACGACCCTCAGGTGGCCTCCAAGCATAGCAACCGGTCTACAGCTGCAGCTGACCTATCCACTTGGGACAGGTTCCCCCATACCAATCCTGAGATTGTTACTACACAACTAGTGGGCCCCCAGACATCCCCTTGCTCTACCCCTAGTATATGTCCTGCCCCACTGCTGCTTGGGGTCCCTCCTACTCCACCTGGACAGATGGACAGAAGACCCAAGTTAACTTGTAAATTAAAAAACTCTTTTCTTTTGCATCAGATCTGGTCTCTTGGTGGTTTTGAGGTTCAACATCTGGGTACAACATAAATATTTGGGGAAGGACATAGACCAAGACACAGCATTTCTCCCACAAGGTTTTAATTCCAGATGCTCAGCAGTTGAGTGGCTGGACAGTTTTCATAACCTTTAGGCCAGGAGCACCTTGTACAGGAATTTATGGCTGCTCTAAGTGACCAGAGACCAGTTTTCCCAAGATAGTTTTAGCAATTATTCTTAGAAATACTTTTATGAAATGGTGTAACTATAGTTTAGTAGCTCTACATCCCCCTGGGTCCACAAGAATGAGTTGAATTCATAGACTCATAATCTGGGGTGTTTGATTTTAGGGTCCCTGGTATCTATAGTGATTTTTCCTTTTGATTGGCTGGGAGAAATACAAAGGGGCGGCTGTTGCGGCTGGTGGAGGGCATGAGCACAGGCATGGGCAGCAGCCTCAGCCAGCAGCCTTGACCCCCGGCCCCACTGGCTGCCCGAGCCCAATAGCAGCCAGCTGCACCTCTAGTCCAGACACTGGACCACAGCAGGAGGGCCTAGGGATCCAGCACACAGCAATTCCGAGGGTCCCAGCTCTGGGGCTGTCCGGGAGCTCAGCCCCCTGCATCGGGGAGTTTGTATTTATCTTCTAGTCTAACAGTGAGGACTTGCAATTGATTTCCCTGTTTATCAGTTACTGATGGTTGTTCAGAGTCTGGGCTTCTACTTTTGATAGAATGTCTCTTCCTAACAGAGGGTAAGGGCATTCTGGAATGACCAGGAACGAGTGGGACCTGGCCCATGCCAAAGTCCACTGTTCTTTGGGTAGTCCATGAATACTGCTGTTGCCCTGTGGCACCCATTACCCAAGATTTTTTTGTCTTTTAATATTTTTTTTTTTAATGACTGTATCAGCACAGAATGGTCCACTCTGGTCTCCATCAAAAATTTGACTGGTTACCCTCCATTTTCAAAGTTACCCTGGGCTCAGGGAGGGGTCCAAACCCTGTCTTCCCTAATCTCCATCTTTCCCCAGGGCTAGGAATTTTGATTTCTTGTTTTTCTTCTTGGGGCAGTCCTTTGCCCAGTGTCTTTTTTCTTTATAATATGCACGTTGGTCCTTGCCAAGTGGGGTCCTGTTGCCCAGGTTCCCTGTTTAAAATTTCCTAATTTTTTTCTCTCTCTATTATCTTTCCCTTCAACCACTGAGGCCAGGATTTTAGTCAAATTCTTTCCCTGTCTTCTGTCAGCTTTTCTTTTTTCCACTTTCCTTCTCTTTTCTCTGTCTGTTTTTCTTCTCCTTCTCTGTTTCTTCAATACACTTTCTCTGCCTCTTTCATTAAATTATATAATTTAGCTTCCTGTAACTTTTCTAGTCTCTGGAGGTTTTTTGTTGTTGTTGTTTTTTTGTTTTTTTGTTTTTTTTGTTTTGTTTTAAATATTCAGGGTCAATTGCCCTATGAAAGCCAGAGTCATTGAAGTTCTCTGGGCTTCTGAGGTAGGGTCAAAAGGAGTGCTCTCTTTACCTTAGCCAAATTGGTGGGCTGTCCCTCGCGGCACCTTGGAGACCCACCATCAGAGCCTTGGCGATAGACTTTCAAGCTCTCCCTACCTTCAGCTGTGTTGAAGTCCCAACTGGGGCGAGTCAGGGGGAATCACATGTCAATCTCGTTTTGCAGCTGCGGGGCCCCAGGGACAACTTTTAGCCTCAGCTCAGGGAGGGGGTGGTCAGTTTTTCAATTATAAAGATCTGAGGAGAAGGGCCAGCATTGGAGAGGCTGCAATCTGGCCACCCAACATTAGGGAGCCAAATGTATACAGCGGCAGAGTCATAACTCCGTCGTCCATTCCAGTGTTGCTGCTCTTCCACCGTCGGAGCCTGAGCTTGGGGTGGGGGGGGGTCCCCTGGGGAGGAAAGGTCCCCCTGCAGCTCCCTGCATCAGACAAAGGGGTGGGGGGACAGGTTGGTATTCCGGCCAGGATGGAGGTCCCTCAATCTCAGGGTTTGGGTTCCTCAGGTAGGCGTTTTCTTTTGCTTTCGAGGGCCAGAACTCAGGAGCCTGGCTCTCTTGTCTTGCTCAGCCATGGTTTAACCCATGGGGGAGTGTTGTCTACCAGATCCTTCCATGTAAGGATATAGGGCTCTTGATCCGCTGAGCTTTGTATGCCGCTAGGGTGATTTTAAAATACATGCTGATGAATTTTTTTTTTAATTTTTAATTTTTAGTGGTCATTAAAGAGTTGGGCTGTATTTTCATCCTTTCAATACCAGAAGCCTTTATCTTCTTGGGCTTTTAGCCCTGTCCCCAAAACTGTACAAGGACAACCCACTGTTTGGTTTGTGCCTTCTTCATTCAGTCCTCCATAAGTCCATGAGAGCTATGGACTTCAGGTTGGGCCTCGACCTCACCTATGGGAAATGCATCATTGTCTGTACCACCAGGTTCTCCTTTGAGTTGCCTCATGGAGAACCTCCGACCCCTAAACCTAGCACCCTGACTTAAGGGCCTCTAAACTTACCCACCTTTGCAGTCCAATCTGGCTTCAATATCCCTTTGACAATCTAAATGTGGCCAACTAGGGGACCCTATATACCAATATTATCTTGGACCCTTACAAATAATGTAAGTGTTCAGAATGGAAAAAAATAATTCCCCATTTCTATTTCTTTTTTCTTTGCTCTAAGCTCTGTTGTCTTTGTCAGCCCCCTCTCCCTACACTGTACAAATAAATGTCCTGTATTTAAGTTACAGATGTATCTGTTTGTTGCAAAATGGGAGCTAGAGCTTTAATTCAAAAATTGTTATTTTTAAAGTATAATTCCTAACAGGGACAGAATGTAAAATCCTAGTCTTATAAAGAGCAACTAACTTATTGTAAACTGTTAAGGATAATTAATAAATTCGAGTTAATGGTTAGTAACCTCATAAATGATCAAATTCTTCAGTCTGTTCATATGTTCTGGGCCTGGTGGCTAAAGGCTGATTCTGTCCTGGGACCTCATATTTCTGTGGAGGAACCTAGGGTGATTGTCCAGGTGACTGGCAAGTTTCTGTCATTTTAATAGACTTCCTGTTTACTCAGGTGAAATTCATCCTTCTCAGGTGTGTGATGGCGTTGATGACTAGGCTGGTGATAGCTTTGCCAGTTTCACAGCAGCAGCCAAAGCTTCGGCTGCCTCCTCAGTTCTCGTCATGTGTAAAAAGCAGGCATTAGGCCTTACTTTCATAGAGCAGCTACTCATCTACACACAGTTTACCTTGTCACCAGACTCAGAAAAGAGGTAAACTCACGAAACAGACTTCAAAGTAACTTTTCACTATTTATTTAAAGAAACTCACTTTACAATGAGTGCTGTTGGTAATCAACCACCCTGTCTCCCGGTGAATGGATAGCAAAAGCTGTAGAGTTTATGTAAGTTCCGAGGACATGAAACCTTAAGTTGTGATAAGTGACCTAAGGTGTTTAAATGTAATTTGTAAAGGTATAAGAAAATGACTTACGGTATTAAAAAATGAGAAATGCTTCAGATTTCTTTCTCTCGCCATTCAGAGTTTTATCATTACCAATGGAGTTCTTGTAAACTATAAATCTAGCTCTGGCTGCTAATCCAAGGTTTTAAGTTTCCTTTGGTCATCTCCTAAGCTTCTCATTGTGCTCGGAACCTCTGTGTAATTTATGTGCACCCAGACTTCGGGGTCAAGGGAAGAAGCCCAACGTTTATGTCTGTGTTAAGTGAGCTTTTGCCCTTCTGCTCCACAGGAAGATTCCGTCCTCCCTGAGCTTGCCTTACAGAGTGTTCACGCTTTTCACCCAAAATCATTTCCCAAGCTTCTATTGTTACACAAAGGTGTAAGTCTACTCCCTTTTCTACAATGTGGATTTCAGTACAGATTACAAACAACAGCAATGCTAACTTGTCTAAAACTTAATCTTTTTTTTTTTTGTAACTTAAAATTCTTTTTTTTTTTTTGGTTTTTCAAGACAGGATTTCTCTGTGTAGACTTGGCTGTCCTGGATCTCACTTGTAGAGCAGGCTGACCTCAGACTCACGGAGGAGATTCACCTGCTTCCCGAGTGCTGGGATTAAAGATGTTCACCACACTTGAAAAAAAAAAAATTCTTGTAAGCTGGTCAGTGATGGTGCACACCTTTAAACCCAGAACTTGAGAGGCAGAGGCAGGTGGATCTCTGTGAGTTCAAGGCCAGCCTGGTCCAGAGAGTGAGTTCCCAGACAGCCAGGGCGACACAGAGAAAACCTGTCTGGAACCCCCCCCACACACACACACACCACAGCCTCCCAAAATTCTTGTGAGCTTCAGGGAATCAACTTGAATCCACCGCTCATGGGTCAAATTGACTCCAGATAAGCACTCCTGTCAATCAGCAGCCTGTTTCCCCACCTACTGCTTACTTCTGAGGGTGGGATTGCTCCTCCTTTCCATGATTTTGGGATCCCCCTCCCACAACTACCAGAACCATGGGCCTAAAGTATAAAATGTACACTTGGAAAAAATTCCCCCTAAATATATATATATATTTATATATATATATATATATATGTATATATATATGTATATGTATATATGTATATGTATATATGTATATACGTATATGTGTATATGTATATGTATATATGTATATGTGTGTATATATATATATGTATATATATATATATATATATATGTTCCTGTATCCTGTGGGTCCAAGTGTTCCCTCAAAGTCTGTATCCCAGACAGTTGCAAAGTGGCTCATCCCAGGTGATCTAGCCTCACAGACCACTTCTACTAGACCTGCACTCTCCTAGCCCCAGATGGTCCCACAGAGCCTGGACAGTGCGTGAAACAGCTTGCTCTTTCAGGACTTGGCCAGCACCCCAGATTTCTTGGGTCCCCAAAGATGTCAATGCCCCCAGACAACTAGAAGCAGTTTAAAGAGCATGGTGACCCTATTCCTGCCTCACCATCACCCCTTCCTATTTCCTCACCTTTTACAAAACCAAAAGGGAGGAACGTTAGAAACCAGGCACTCTCCCAGCCTGCCCTCAGGGACTCATGGACTCAGCAGCTATGTCACCACTAGTCATCAACCCTTTAAAAGGTCTCCTCCATTCCAGATTGTTCTCTTGTTGTTTCTCCCTGTTTTCCCATATCATCTGTTTCTCTGTCTCTTTCTCTCTCTCATGTCTTCACTCCAAGACAGCCTTTCACCCCCACCATAAATCTCTTGTGTTACATCTGTTGTGTTGTGTTACATCTCTTAGCAGCACACTTGCCCCCAATCTGCCAAGGTTCCTTCCTCTGCTTGAATCCTAATAGTAGACATTCACATCCACAGATGAGCATCAGGATGCATAAAACAGGGAGACAAAGAAAACAAACACCGCCTTACCCAGGTAGAATTTGGCAATCATGAAAATAAGCCATTCAATCAGACCCCAGCCTTGAGTTACCCCTTCTGCAAGTTTTTGTAACTGATTTTAATACTTGTGATACTGAAGGAGCCTGGAGCCAGCATGGGCTGTGCTATGCTAACAGGCACAGTTTGTCCTTTCTGCCAGTGATAGGGTGAATGACTCCTTTGGTAGAGGGGAACCAGCTTCACAAGATGTCGAGGGATGCTGATGCTGGCTGTCATCTAACTGCCAGAATTTGGGAAAATGAAATTTCCTTTCGACCTGACATGCTAGCCTTTTGTTAATAGTAAGAGGTGACATAATCTTTTCTGTAACCACTTCTTGATTAATAGAGCATTGTTGTCAGGGCCCAGGAAGGCTGGAATGCCAGTCAAAGGCTGCAGGTACCTGGTTCACTGCCCAGATGTGGCAGGACCACTTGGAGCTAGCCATGTGGGGGCCAGCTGGAATACTGGCCAAGATGGTAGGAAATTCTGCCAGAAGTATCTGGTTTACATCAGCTTTTGGCAAGTCCAGGGCTCACTGGTGTCACAGGACTTTACTTGAAACTTCCATGCCTGTGGTCCTGGTAGCTGGAGCAATGGGAGGAGTTCTAAGGCCAGGGGAAAGAGAGCGCCCACCTTAGGACCCCGGAACTCTGCCTGGAGCCCACTGACCTCATGCTTACTCCCAGCTTGGTTGCTGCAATGTGGAAGGGGTGCTATGAGGATGTCAGTGGTGAGCCCACCCTCAGGGGTAGATAGTAGGCAGGAAAGCTAGCTGTTGACTGATAGGAGTAATTATCTGGAGTCTGTCCTGTGATGATGGATCCAAGTCACAACTCCCTGAAGCTCACATCAATTTTTAAAAGTTTGTGAAAAGATGAAGGAATAGTAGCTTGAGGATGCTGAAACGGGACTTGTGACTTTAACCCTGTCTGTGAGTCTGTAAGGCCTGAGTTCTAATATAAAATAGACTGACCAGGCAGCTGCAGCCTTGTGGGGGGAAGAAGCTAGATGCTTGGTGTTGCTTAACTGATAAAGCTACAGCTAGGCATCAGTCACCATAAGTGATCTGAGAAGGATACCTTTAAGCAGAAAGTATAATCCAAATGTATCACTAGAAATGGAAGACACTTACCTGGACAGTTACTCTAGGATCCTCCTTGGGGTCAGGGTGGCACCAGTCTTTGGCACTGAAGGTTGGAGAGACTTTCTGTGTGGGTGAGGAGCTTGAAAGACTGACCTTTTTGAGGCAAAAAGGGGCAACCAGTTCTCCAGTGTCCATTTTGTCCAGTTTGGGTAAGGTCCTTCCTGGCAGCAGGCAAGTATGGGGCAGTGTTTTGTCCAGTGGCTACTGGAGTTGTCTGAGCCTTGTCATCTTCTTTGGAGGAAGCCTTAGGGACATCACTAGGATCTGAGGGAGATTTTTCATTATTCAGCAGATCTTTAAGGGTGTTGAGGGCCATCATCTAACTTACTAAGTATTTTTGATTTTAAACAAACTTGCTTCAGGCTTAACTTTGATAGCATATACAGAAGGCCAAACCAAGCTTGTCCCTGTAAATGAATTACATTTGTTCTTAGCATTTGCAGTGGTTTGAAAGAAAATGGCCCCCATAGGGGATGACACTATTAGGAGGTGTGGCCTTGTTGGAGGAAGCGTGTCACTGTGGAGGTCTCATATATGCTCAAGCCATGCCAGTGTCTCAGAACATGTCCTATTGCCTACATACAGGTCAAGATGTAGCCAGCACCATATCTGCCTGCACACTGACATGCTCCCACCCATGGTGATAATGGACTGGACCTCTGAAACTGTAAAGCTGCCACCTCAATTGAATGTGTTCCTCTGTAAGAGTTACTGTGGTCATGGTGTCTCTTCGTAGCAGTAGAAATCCTGACTGGGACAGCATGACTGTTCCAGTTCTGAGTACATTACAGAATATGATTGTGTATAAGCTCACTGAGCATTAACTTGTATGTCTTAATCATATTTAACAGTTTACAACCAGTTAGCAGCTTTTACAAGAGTAGAATTTTAGAGTTTGTTATCTAAGCACCTAAATCTCATTGGTGACCTCCAGGAGCTGTCCCCATAAACATGGCAGGATCAGATGCAATCCATATTTTGACTGCAGAACCAGGAGGAAACTAGAGGAATTTACCAGGCAACTCAGGAAACTGCACTAGGCTGCAACTGGTCCCTGGAGACTCGACTACTCTGTGCTTTGTGGGCTGGGCTTCCTTACAGAAGGAGGGAAGCAGAGACCTCCATGGACGCCCTCTACTGGCAGAGGCACTGCCAATCACATGGGCGCATATTTGAGCCTGTGGTACCCCTATTAGGTCTGAGTGTCTCTGGTCTGAGTGTTCCTGCCACAGCACTGCCAGCCTATGTCCTTACTTGCTGACTCTCAGAGAATAAGAACACTACCGAAAGCGGCCACCAAGTGTCGCCAGACCTGAGAGTGAAGGTCTGCGGAGGTCTGGGATTGCCTGCAGTCTACACTGCTATGATTACAGTAAATATGAGCAGAACCTATAATCTCGACTCTTAAAAAGCCACTTAGATGATCGATCAGGAGATTAAAGTCAGCACCAACCAAACACAAAAACCCGCAAAATATCCTTTACATGAGGCATGTCCTGCATGGACCTCCAGGCCCACCTACTTTTTGAGGCAAGCTCTGCCATAGCTCTTGAACTGGTGGGTGACTGTGATTTGCTAAGAATACATTTTAAAGGTTTTAATGTTCAGACACAGGATGGGCAGTTAATGGCTTTCAGCGAGAATAAAAAGAGCCCAAGTTAATTTGGTTCTAGTCTGGACCATTTAATCTCACCACAATCACTGTAGAGCTCTTTTGCTTTTCTTTTACTTTTGACTTTTCTTTGTCAGAACCAGAATTAAGCACCATAATTCCAACCATTCCATCCAACTGCTTACCCTCAGCTGGACCAGCATGTTTTGTGAGTTGGCATTGCATACTTTTAAAGCAGAAGTGTTTTATTTTATATGAAATGGCAGAGGTGCTTATCTAGGATAACCTCACCAAATGAGAAGCAGAATTTTGTGGAACATTCCTTATACTGTATGAAGATATGTCACTGTGGTTGGTTTCATAAAGAGCCAAATAGCCAATAGCTAGGTGTGTGTGTGTGTGTGTGTGTGTGTGTGTGTGTGTGTGTGTGTGTGTGTGTTGGTGGGACTTTTGAAGACAGAGGTCTTGGGGAAGAGGAAATGTGGGTAGTCAGCAGGAGATAAAGCAGGACACGCGTGAGGTTAGGTAAAAGCCATGGGTCAAGTGACAGCACAGAAAGTTGCAAAAGCTGGTTAGAAATAATCCTAAGGTATTGGACAAGCTTTCATAATACGAAGGCTCTGTGTCATGATTTGGGCACTGGTGTCCAAACAAGCCTGTAGAGCAGAAAGCTTGGAGTGGAGCAGGCACATGTGACATCACACTGGAGGACAGGGTGGGCAAGACAAGGACCTGGAGTCTGTGTTTTCAGCAGTGCCCTCCAACTGTGGCTCAATGTCAAGGCAGGGACATGACAGTTTTTTGCTTTGGCAGCCTCCATGGCAGACATGCTGTGCTGCCTCACAGGAAGGTAGCAATACCAGTCTGAACCTGGTGGCAGTTGTGTTAGATTCCACAGCTGCTAGCTCCCTCCCTCCTCTTCCTCCCTCCTCCTCCCGCCCCTTCCTCTCTCTCCCTCCCTTCCTTCTCCTTCTCCTCCTCCCTCCCTCCCTCCTCTCTCTCCCTCTTAAACTTTCCCCACCATAATGTTTATGATCCGTTACTTTGAGCTAACCCTCTTAATGAACTCTCTTCAGGTTTGAAAGTCTCTCCCTTTGAAGCCCAGTCATGCTGTCCTCTCCCACCTCCCATGGCATGGAGGCCCCTTTCCTGATACGCCTCATCTGGAAACTGAACTCAGCTTCCTTCTCCAGCAAACCCACGTTTCTCAGCTCAATAGTTTCTATAAAGCACCACACCTATGTTAAAGATTCCACAGGCTGCCGGATGGATTGTGGGTGACGAGAATTTGGGCCCCTCACTATCCATTTGCTGACACCTGACCTAACCTAACATCTTTGTTACCATCATGTGAAACATTTTGGGATGTATTAACAGCTTCCACCAACCCAGAGAACAAGAATGTTATTTGCCTCTGGGACTCTTTCCTCCTACTGGGTTGCCTCATCCAGTCATAATAGGAGAGGAGGTGCCTAGTCTCACTGCAACTTGACAGGCCATGGCTGGTTGACACTCCTGGGAGGACTGCCCTTCTCTGAAGAGAAAGGAGTGGATGCAGGAGGAGGTGGCAGGGAGAGACTGGAAGAAAAGGAGGAGGAACTGGTTGGGATTTAAAAACAAAACAATACAAAAAAGGAGAATGTTAGTGAATAGTGTCTGAAGCCTAGAGCAGAGAATTCCTTGCTTTACCCTTACTCTCTTTGAAGTGAGTGCTTCTTTTTGTGCAGACCACATGACGTAACCTTTATCCTCTGACACAGTCTATGCCCAGGTTATTTAAAGTTCCCTACTCCACATCAGTCTCCAGAACACGCTGGGGCTTCTGCAACCACCCCTCAAGTGAAGATCTTCCAAAGCAGACAGTACTGTAGTTTGCTTTGGCTGTCAGATTATTGAAGCAATAGACCCAAAGCAAGCACAGCGCCCCAGAGTTTCATGGTGGGGAACAGAAAAGGCTGGGGTCCTGGAGGCAACTAGAGTGAGGAGTTGTCTTGGCAAAGAGATTTCACACAGCTTGACAGCTCATTTGGTTGGGGATACACCATAAGCCAGAAAACAGGCTTGTGATGGACCACAGTTTGACCACTCAGTAATGCATGATCTGTGTTCCAGAAATGGGGATGGCAGGCTACCAGACCTTCATTTGTCCCCTTTACCACCGTGGTCACATCACATACATCTCTCAATACTTCTTGTCTCTTCAACTGGGCAGATGTCAGTGCTGCCAGGACCCTGCTTCTGACCCCAGCAACTCTGGTCACGCCTATAGTCTGAGTAGACGTGTTTCTGTGGCACCATGGGTGATCTATGTGGGGGCAGGCTTGAGGGTACCAGCATCTGGGTCAGAGCCTGTTCATGTACACTCTGTTTATAGTGGAGGAAGCCATGGGCTTGGAAAAACAGTCTTTGGTGCCTGTGGTGGTGGCTTGGGGATTTGAGACGATTTCTAGATTCTGCTTTCCCTGCCTGGGAAAGGTGAACTCAGCACCCCCACCACGCCCCATCTCTAAGAGCAGTGGCAGTCACAGAAACTAACTGGTAGTGTTGTTTACACAAGAGTGGGTCTGATTTATCCTGATTCATCCTGGTCTCTCAGTTGAGGGCTGTCCTCTTGACCACACAGCATGGCAAAGGCAGCAATGAGAAGGAACAAGACTTTTTACAGGAGTCTAACAAGGGTGGGAACTGTTTTTCTGGCCCCACTGAATCACAATACACCACAACCAGGTGTTACCAACCTATGCCCATATGTTGCTTTTGACATTTTTCCTTAGGTGTGGGATGGATATTGCTTTCAATATCTCTCTGCTTCCAGCAGATGGTCTTAGGTCTAATTGCTACACCATACACATATATGCATTGTTCTGAGTCAGGGCCCTCAATGGGTGATGAATAGGGAGAAAAATGACACATACACCAGTATGTCCAAAGCATAGGGAGATTGATTTACAGTGCTTTCCCTTTGTTACTTTAGGTGTTTTTCAAACGTCTTATTTCATGCACACCTGTTTTTGTCTGCATGTCTGTCTGCACATGACACACATGCCTGGTGCCCGGAAATGTCTGGAGTTCCAGATGGTTGCAAACCACCATCTGGGTGCTGGGAATTGAACATGGCTTCTCTGGAAATTGAACATGGCTTCTCTGGAAGAGCAGCATGCAGCACGGTTCAGCATCTCCCCTACTCTGCTTTTCTTGAAGGCCAGTTCGTTCTGAACAAGACTGGATTCTCAGCACCATCACTCACTGGTTTGACTGCCATTGCAGAGAAAAACACTATAAAAGGGACCACCAGATGGCACCCCAAAGCCAGCGAGAAGGCCAGCTACTCTACTCAATATCACTATGGTAAAGCTGCATAAATAACTTACTGACAGTGTCCTTTGCCTTACAGAAGCTTCTTAGTTTCAGGAGGTCCCATTTATTGAATGCTGCTTTCAGTGTCTGCTACTTGTGTTATATTTAGGAAGTGGTCTCCTGTGCCCATTCCGTCAAGGCTACTTCTCACTTTCTCTTCTATGAGGTTTAGTGTGGTTGGATTTATGTTGAGGTCTTTGATCCATTTGGACTTGAGTTTTATGCATGGCAATAGATATGGATCTACTTGCATTCTTCTATATGTACACCTCTAGTTATGCCAGCACCGTTTGTTTAAGATGCTTTTTTTTTTCTTTCTTTCATTGTACAATTTTGGCTTCTTAGTAAAAAAACAAACAAACAAACAAACAAAAAAACAGGTTCTCGTAGGTGTGTGGATTAGTATCAGTGTTTTCAATTCTATTCCACTGGTCCACCTGTTTTTATGCCAATACCAAGCTGTTTTTATTACTGTAGCTCTATAGTAGAGAAGTTCCTTTATTGTACAGGATTGTTTTGGCTATCCCTGGTCTTTTGTTTTTCCATATAAAGTTGAATATTGTTCTTTCAAGGTCTGTGAAGAATTGTGCTGGGATTTTAATGGGGATTACATTGAATCTGGAGATTTGCTTTTGGTAAGATTGCCATTTTTACTATGTTAATCGTACCTATCCAAAAGCATGGGAAATCTTTCCATTTTCTAATATTCTCTTCATTTTCTTTCTTTAAAGACTTCAAATTATCCAGACATGAATAATCCCTGACAGGCGTGCACAGTGCTTTGGGTTTTGGTGGATTCTATGTGTAGTTAATCTAACAAGCAAGCTTGGTATATACACTGCTCAAATAACTGTAATAAAAATTAAATCCTGCATTCTGGGCTCTTAGTAGTCACACTACCCATTCCATGTCAAAGGACTTACAGACTATTTTCAGCTTGGTTTACTCAACTTTGCCACCACAGCTCAAATACTGTCATAAGAAATACATAAGCTAAATGTTGTGACTATATTTACAAAACCAAATATGTGGTAGTTTGAAGGTAATTGGCTCCCATAAGCTCATTGGGAGTGAACTATTAGGAGGTGTGACTTTGTTGAAATAGGTGTGGCCTTGTTGGAGGAAGTGTGTCACTGTGGGGGCAGGCTCTGAGGTTTCCTATGCTCAAGCTACACCTAGTTCAGACCACTTCTTGTTGCCTGGGGATCAAGATGTAGGACTCTTAGCTCCTTCTCCAGCACCTTGCCTGCCTGCATGCCACCATGTTTCCTGCCATGATGATAGTGGACTAACCCTCTGAAACTGTAAGTCCATTAAATTTTTCCTTCATAAGAGTTGCTGTGGTCGTGGTGTCTCTTTGTATCAATAGAACACTGACTAAGACAAGGTATGAGGTTACAGTTGGCCCATGAGCCAAGAGTTCATCAACCTTTTTTCTTGAAGGGACAAAAAGCCATATATATATTGTGACTCATGTCAAGAAGTGACATGGAAGATTTAACTGTGATCTATGAAGATATTTAATATTTAGGGGTATCTAAACTAATTATATTTTCTTGGAATTATATAAGGCTGATATGTAATTAAAAATAAACCAGAGCTTTGGCAGGATCAAGCCTCTGGGGCCATGACAGGCAACCCCAGGAATTAGGGAAGAGCTGGGACTCCAGCTTCAGTGAGGCTAGAGTCCTCCGAGAGACCAGAGCACTGGATCTAGAGGTCCCAAAGGCCAGTGTGCAACTGAGGTCTCAGAGGTTACTGAGATTTCCACTCTTGTATTTCCAGAAGTCACATCAAATCCATGGCTCTGACCACAGCCCCCAGTGGCATCACAGAATCTAAATTATGACCAGGATTTTGATGCCATCTAGTCTCCTTGGTGTTCAGTGTACAGCTTGACCCTTAATTGGCTTGGAAAATTCTCCACAAGGCCAGCATCATTTTCACCAGACCCTATGGCTGAACTCCATACATACACCTCTCTAGGAAGGGTGACGGACTCAAAAGAAGGAAGCCAAAACTGAAAGAATAACTCACTCCAACAGCAAAAAGAGAACATAACACAACCTCTGCCATGATCATGCTTACCCAGCCAACTACCATATAGTGGATTCCAAAATCACAGAGAGAGCTGAAACATGGGAGAACCCCAGACAGGAAGGAGGCTGGACAGATGCATTGGCAGATTGGTGAGTGAATAGCAGGTGGTAATTCTAAGTCTTGGTGATTAAATAAATTAATGATCATAGAAAAGATTCAAGCAGACAGATGCACAAACCAAAGGAATCTATTCAAGGCCTCAACAATATACAGTCTCCAAAGGGAATGGAGCAATTAGTAGAGGTCAAGAATATTGAGAAAAAATTCAGCAAGGAGATTAAGTATCGAAAAAGAACCACACAGAAATAGTTAAAGGAACCAAATGAAATCTACATCAGAAAACATATCAATCAGAAAACATATCAAGAGAGAAGACCATGCAGAAAAATAAATCTCATGGGTGGAGGACAAAGTGGAGACAATAATACAAAAGACAGAAATAAGCAAAACAATTAAGGAGTATGAATAATATTTTCAAGAAGTTTGGGATATATTCAAGAGGCCAAACCTGAGAATTAAGGGTGTGGAAGGAACAGACTTAAAATCAGACCCAATAGACAAGCTATTCAATGAAATTATAGCAGAAAATCCCCCAAACTCAGAGAGTACAGTAAACATCCAAACATAAGAGGCATTTAGAACCCCAAATGAACATAACCAGAGGAGAAACTCCACGGCACATCAGAGTCACAATGTGAGAAATACAAAGCAAGGTTGTGCTCAGGTCTCTGAGCCCACTTTTAATCCCATTACTCAGAGGCTGAGACAATTGGATGGCTGTGAGTTCAAGACCAGCCTGGTCTACATAGTGAGTCCCATGACTCCCAGAGCTACAAAGCAAGCTCAAAGCAAGCAATCATACAACAAAAGCAAGAAAAGACTGAAAGCAATGTGAGAAAAATGACTCACGTACAAGGACAGGTATCTCAGACTCTCCTCAGATTTTCATCAGCAACCACAAAAGTATGGAAGGAAACATTCCAGGGTCTGAAAGTAGAAGGCAACCCCAAAGCTCTATTGTAATGAACACTTTCCCACCAGCCTGGTCCCACAGCCACATCAGCCCCAAATAACACAGAGAGACATATTAATTATGAAACTGTTGGCCATTGGCTATGGCTTCTTATTTGGCTAGCTCTTTCTTAATTATTAACACATTTTCTATTAATCTAAGTATTAATGTGGTCTTCTCTTACTGGAGAAAGGTCCAGGGACCTGTTACTCCTCTGGTGTCCTACATGGTTACTGATTCAGTGTGTTCACAGAGAACAGTGCGATTTCCTGTTTCTCCCTGCTTATATTCTGATTCTTCCCATCTACATCACTTCCTGCCTGTCTATACAGACCTCCAGACCTATATGGTTAGCTAGTGGCAGTTTCTGCCCAGCTACATCACTTCCTGGGATCATACGACAACTCCTCTCTGTCTACTCGTCCCAGAATCTTCCTTATCTCCTAGCCCCACCTATCTTTCTCCCCTATTGGCCAACAGTGTTTTATTCATCAACCAATAAGATAAACATATACACAGAAGACCATTCTCCATCACTCTATGTCCAAACCTGTCCCAAAGAACTGTTTCTAAAAGCCTAATGCTAAAAATTGCAAGTACTGAAAAGTACTGTTGACAATCCCAGTTGGATTCTGTAGTACTGACTACTAATGACAGCACTAGTGGAGTGTTGGCTTGAGAACTGAAAGTACCAACAGCCAAAGCTGGGCCTGGGGCTGCCCTATCACTTCTGTCTCACTTTCCTCTACTACCCGACTCATTCTGTGGTGTCCACATGTAGCATGGTTAATAAAAGACCCAGAGACCGATATTAGGGTTCAGGCTTCAAGCTGAAGATCAGAAAAGCAAAGCAGCTGGCCACTAGCTCTTACCTCTGCCTCAGCTCAGACCAAAGGAGCAATCCTATAGACTGCTCCTGACTTCACTGCTCCTCAGATTCACTCAGACTGCTGTACTCTCCTAAACATAGCTAAAGACTAACTCTCAGACTGATGCCTCTATCCTTTATACCTCTCAAATCCTGGAATTAAAGGTGTGAGCTCTGATTCACTCTCCAGTAGCCCAGGGTGGTCTTGGACTCAGAGATCCATCTACCTCTTAAATCCTGAGTCTTGGGATTAAAGGTGTGTATCACCAATGCTTGATCTATACAGCTTGAGGCTGGCTTTGCTTTCTGAATCCTCAGGCAAGCTTTAATAAATCATACACAATCTATCACCACCCCTACAATTTTGGCTATTTATCGTGAATCTAGTGAGTGCTCTTCTCTTGCAGCTCTCCACCCTTAAGGAACAATGGTCCAGGACTTCCATCTCTCCTTCTCTTTCCTTTACTCACCAAGCCGGAGGCTGATGTGAAGGATGATCTCTGCTCAGGGCTTTCCTTGGTAATTCCTCGGAAACAGAAGCAAGCTCTGCTGGGGGGAAGTGCCTCAGCCTCAGGTGCATGTTATTACACTGGGCAGCAGTCGCATCACTAAGGCAATCTCTCCCCATTTGTGCTACTCAGGAACAGCCATTTCCAGAGTGTCCTCATAGACACATGGCAGAACTCACTTGACAATCAAGCAAGCATACCTAGTTCATAGCACAGAGAAGACAATGGACACTGGCATTCTCCCCATGGACATCCATCTCCAGATAGCTCAGCCTCAGGCACGTGTCTTACTAGCCAAGCAACTAACAAGGTACACCAGCGCTAGGAGAAGAATGGCCATGTTGGAATTCCCTGTGACTCTCAGGAGTTTCCCTAGGAGTCTCTGCCTTCTTTGTATGCCTTATGACCCAGGTAAGGGCCACACAGTTGTCCCGGTCGTAATCATCTTTGGTTCTATTGTGCCCTAGGTTGGGCCAATTTATGTTGTGGAATATTATTTTAAGGTGTGTTACATTCATTTATGCTCTGAAACATTTGTTTAATGGTGCAAAGATGTGTTACTTTTGTTAATGTTGCATTTGTTAAGCTCTGTGAAGCTGTGTTACTGTGCCTGTCTAAAACGTCTGATGGTCTAATAAAGAGCTAAAATATACAAAGAACTCAAGAAGCTAGTTACCAAAACACTAAATAATCCAATTAAAAAGTAGTGTACAGAACTAAGTAGAGAATTCTCAATTGAGGAATCTAAAATGGCTGAAAGACACTTATGAAAGTGCTCAACATCCTTAGCCATCAGGGAAATACAAATCAAAACAACTCTGAGATAGCATCTTACTCCTGTCTGAATGGCTAAAATCAAAAACACCAAAGACAGTTTATGCTGGAGAGGATGTGGAGAAAAGGGTACAGTCTTCCACTGCTGGTGGGAGTGTAAACTCGTACAGCCACTTTGGAAATGAGTATGGTAGTTCTTCAGGAAAATGGGAATCAGTCTACCTCAAGATCCAGTAATTCCACTCTTAGGTGTATCCCCAAAAGATGCACATTCATTGCAACAAGGACATCTGTTCAACTATGTTCATAGCAGTATTATTTGTAATAGCCAGAACCTGGAAGTAACCTAGATGGCTCTCAACTGAAGAATGGATGGAGAAAATTTGGTACATTTACACAATGGAGTACTACCAAGAGGATAAACACAATGGAATCCTGAAATTCACAGGGAAATGGATGGAACTAGAAGAAATCCTGAGTGAAGTAACCCAGTCACAAAGAAACCAACATGCTATGTACTCACTCATTTATGGATTTTAGATATAGAGCAAAGGATCACCAGCCTACACCATCAGAAAAGCTAAGAAACAAGGAGGACCTTAAGAGAGACATATATGGTCCCCTGGAGAAGGGGAAAGGGACAAGATCTCTGGGCAAATTGGGAGCATGGAGGAAGGGGAGAGGGAGTTAGGGGAAAGAGAAGGGGAGAAGAAGAGGGGATGAGGGAACAGGAAGATTGAGTCAGGGAAAGAATAGAGGAGAACAAGAGAAGAGATACCATAATAGAGGGAACCATTATAGATTTAAGGAGAAATCAGGCACTAGGGAACTGCTCAGAGATCTATAAGGATGAGCCCAACTAACAATCTAAGCAATAGTGGGGAGGCTACCTTAAATGCCCTTCCCTAATAATGAGATTGATGATTACATTATATGCCATCCTAGAGCCTTCATCTAGTAGCTGATGGAAGCAGAAGCAGACATCCATAGCTGGGAAACCAGCATAGGACTGACCCAGACCCCAACGTGGATGTTAGTTAGGAGGACTGGGAAGTCTATGGGCCTCTGGTAGTGGATCAGTATTTGTTCCTAGAATATGAATGAACTTTGTGAGCCCATCCCACATAGAGGGATACTTTCTCGGCCTAGACACATGGGGGAGGGCCTAGGCCCTGCCCCTAACGATATGATAGACTTTGAAGACTCCCCACAGAAGGCCTCACTCTCCCTGGGGAGTGAAAGGGGATAGGCTGGGGTTTGGGGGGAGGAGAGGGATGATAGGGGAGGATGGGAGGGTGAAGGAACTGGGATTGGCATGTAAAACAACTTTGTTTCAAATTTAATTTTTTTTAAAAAGGGGGGAGAGCTAATAGCCAATAGCAAAAGGATAGGTGGGGCTGGTAGGCAGAGAATACATAGAATAAATCTGAGAAAAGGAGGAAGAAATGAGAGAAGGAACAGGAGAGGGAAGGAACCAGACAGAACAAGGAGAGGAGGACCTCCAGGGCCAGCCACCTAGCCACTCGGCCACCCAGCCACTCAGCCACTCAGGCACCTAGCCAGCCACAGAGTAAGAGTGAAAGTAAGATACACAGAAGTAAGAAAAGGAAAAAGCCCAGAGGCAAAAGGTTGTCAGGATAAGTTAAGAAAAGCTGGCAAGAAACAAGCCAAGATAAGGCTGGGAATTTGTAAGGGAGAAATAAGCCTCTGTGTGTGAATTATTTGGGAGCTGAGTAGCAGAGCCCCAAAATAGAAAAAAAAAAGGCTAAAAGAGTAAAGAGTTTTAAAAAGTAAAAAACAAACAATTTTGGCATTCCAACATGGGGCTAGAGTAAAAGAAAATCCAACAAATATATTAACTTTTTCTAGGATAGATGTGAAGTCTATTCACCTTAGACTAAGCAGAATGACAGACCAAACTATGATTCCATCAAAGCCCAACTTGATGAGTTTACTATGCTTACTTACAAACACAGGTGGAGGTCACTTACAGAACAGCATATTCACACAAGTCCCACGCTATTGTGAATGATGGCCTCAAGGGAGCTACATCACAGAGTTCCTCTTACAGTTAACTTTTCATTTCCTAGTAGACTACATTTCCCAAGATCACTTGCAGCTGCAAGGGGGACCTGGCAGGAGCAATGGCTTGAATATCAGGTGAGGACCCATGACCCTTTCTTATCTACCAAAAAATGTCAATAGCTACCACTTTTACAATATACTTGTCTATCACTACAATACTTTGATCATTAGTAGCCAAGGCTATCAGGCCAACCTAGTCTTTGCCTCAAGACATCATGTTATATCTGCAAGAAAAAATGCCACAGGACAAGTGGAGTAGAAAATGGGTAGATGAATGGTGAATGGATGGATGGATGGATGGATGGAAGGATAGATAGATTAATGGGTGTGAGGATGAGTTAAAAACTAATAGATGTTGGCCTTTGTGTTTCCTGTTCACCTTTGCTCACTGGTGAATGTGGTGTCAAAAAAGGCATAAACTAAGGTTTTGCAGCCATTTCTTACCCTAGAGTTTGGTATATTGGGTTGTAGAAACTGCATAAGTCAAAACAAAACAAACACTAAACAGATGGATGCTCATCTTGTGTGTGGATGTCAAGAAGAGAAGAAGTCTGACTGGCTGCTTAGCTAGTTAGAGATGCTGACAGATGAATAGATGATGGTTATATTGCACAAGGTTGGATGACCAGAAGGCTGTGTATGATGCATCAAGCAACAGAGCCAGACTCTCAGAGCAAGATCTGTGCCCATCGTCAACTCATCTGCTCAACCAGAACATTGGTGCTATGGAGGAGGGGTCTTGAGAATTGTAGTTCAGGGATCCCACATAGTCACAGGTGGGCATGGAAGACACTGCTGATTGATTGTTTCTTCTTGTAGGAGACAGATGGAGGCCCAGAAGTGCCCCAGTTCTCTGCCCCAAGGCCAAGTACAGACATTGTCCTAAGTCCCACTCACAGCACCACTGATGAACCACACACACCAGGTCTAGCTCATTGCCTGAGGGGCCATCTTTGTCTTCATCTAATGTGCTTTTGTGCAGCAAGCCCCACTGTGGAGCACATGGTGCTGGGAACTAGTTTTTGAATTCTACCATTTCACCTGTTTTCCTTTCTCCTCTACCTAGGATGCCCAGAGTCCAGCAGAAACAGTTAAGTTCTAATGAGCACAAGAAGAGTCAGTGAGACCCTTTAGAGGTGTCTACAAGACCCAAGACCGAGACTCAAATGTATTTTAGAGTACCAGGCTGCTTCCACAATAGCACCACAAGGAGGCCTATGCGTTCAGGGAGGACTTCCTTACAGTGGGGTTAGCAAGAGGAAAGACCCCATAATTTTAGATGGTGACCAGCAGGGGATGTGCAGTGGCCAAGTTTGGTTCAACACCCATGCATCCCTCAGTGTTCCATCTGTAAAATGGGGGCAATAACAATGTATAGCATAGGAGTGTTCAAAGAAACAAGAGCCGAAGGCATCTGGAACAGTGCTGAGAGTGGTGTTCTTTGCTGCAGTTTGGGCGATGAAACACGATCCACCAAACTCAACAAACCCACATGGAGTTTATTGGGAAAGGCAGCAAAGGGAGGGGAGCAGAAATGGAAAGAAGAAAGAACAGCAGGAGGCACTTGCTTAAAAGGGGAAAGGGAGAGGTTTAGAACAAAGCTCAGTAGTTGGGGCCATTGAAACTGGGGTCACGGAGCTGCCATTGGCCCAGCTCCATGTAGCCCCGGCTCCTGGTGGTTTCTGCATACAGAGTCCTTATGCAGCCACCTAACCTGTGTACAATGCAGCCACACAACCTTTGACAGCCTTTGAGCTGTCAGCATAATGCCAGGGTATCAACAAGGAGCATGGCAAGGAGCGACCTCCTGAAGGCAGATTCCGGGGTGAGGAAATCTTCCGCCCAGAGAAGAGCGATCCCGATCCCAGGGTGGGGAGGGAATCCCAGGATTAGAGAGGCCCTGCGACCAGCAAAGGTTCCTTAAGGAGAAGGAACAGACCCAGGAGAGGTCTAGTGTGGAGTGACAAGCAGGTGCTGAGGAGAAACCACTGGGACAGGAGGAGAGGAGCTGGAGCAGGAACAAGGCTCAGGACTCAGGGAGAGGGAGAAGCCAGGATATAAACACTGAGTAAATCTCAGTGAGACATCCTCCACAAGAAGGCTGCGGGGGCGTGGCTGGCTGCGGGGGCGTGGCTGGCTGCGGGGGCGTGGCTGACGACTCTACTTCTACCACATCTTCCACTGGAGTCTCAGATGATATCTGTCCTTGTAATACTGTGGAGCAAAATGGCGTTCACCTGCGGAATGTGCCCCAAGGCTGTGCTAAGGATCGGGAAGGCTTGGTTCCCAGTGCCTCCACCTCAAAAGTGGGGTTTGTAGAGAGGTGGGCCTAGTTGGAGTAAGTGACCACTAGGGTGTGTCCTTTGAGGTGATGTCATGTCCCAGTCCTTTCCCTCACTTTCCCCACTCTGCTTCTCAGCTGCGGTGTGGGACGGGCATCTCTGCTCCACAACACGCTACCTTAGCACAGACACCAAGCTAGCATACTCCAGTGATAATGGGCGAAGTCCTTTGACATCTTGAGCCAAGGCTTCCTCCTTCAACTTGATCTCAGATATTTTGTTATGTTGTAGGAAAGCCAACAAGAGACACAAGAAGGATTAATGATCCTCCGGAGGCCACACAGTTATCACCTGGAATGCCAACATAATCAAACCAGGAAAGATCCTTTGTTTAAGAGCCTGCAATCTAACAAAGGGCCAGTAGGTGGCACCAGAGCACACCCAGTCTGCCTGGAGCCGGCCGGCTGTTACCAGCAAGAAAAAGCACACTTTTTGTAGGCCCTCCTCAAGCAAGATGGCTTCCACTTACAAGATGGCGTTAAGTGAGTGGCCAATGCAGTCTAGTCAGGCTGCTTTGGAAGCTTTTGAATGTTCTTTTGGAAGTCTTGGATCTACTTTGCTTCAGTTGTCAATTTGACACAAACCTACAATCACCTGGAAAGAGGAAGTGTCACATGAAGAGTTGCCTTGATCAGATTGGCCCATGACCAATCCTGTGAGTCATTTTCTTAATTGCTACTTGATAGAAGGCCCAACCCACTGTGTTTCATGGTGTTTACCACATCAACAGAATAGCAGATTAAAACAGAAATCCAGTGGACAAACTACACAAAGTGAAAACATTCACTCTCTCTAGGAAATGAAGTCTAGAGTTGAAAAAGTAATATCCTCTGAATATGAACATGTAGACAGACTTCTTTTGAGGCAGATTCTCACCATGTAGCCCTAGCTGACTTCTAACTCAGTTCTGCCTGTCTCTGCCTCCTGCCTGGCTCCTGGTTCCTATCTCCTGCCATCTGCCTCCTGCCTCTATTGGGACTAAAGGTGTGTGCCACAATGCCTGACTAAGCAGACTATTCATATTTCACAAGCTATAAACTCTCATGCCATGTGCTCAGCATGGCCCTTCACATTTGTGTCTCCAGAGCCTGACACAGTGCACAGGCCACTGGAAATGCCCTAGCAGATGTGTTCAAGAATGAGTGACTGCTAACTGAATGGATGGATGGCACATCCTCACTATCCAGCCTGGGCATTCCTAACCATTGCACTGGGAAAGCTCCTGCAAATCCACCCCTTGAAGGTGTCATCAGCAACACTAGGAATTCAGCCACCTGGAAGCACCCAGGGAGAAGTTGTCTGAGAAGTCATTCCAAATGGGAAGTGCCTCACTAGGCCCCCAGTGCCACATGATTCCAGCCAGCAGCTGACAATCACTGTGATTAAACTGTCAAACAGGCTATGCTGTAGTGTGGGTCTGCAATGGCCCCAAAAGCTTGGCCTTCACCCTCACTTTGGTGCAGGTAAAAGAGGCGTGAACCATTAAGGGATGAGTGAGTGAGTGCTTTTATGTTCCTGGAGTTATACTCTAAAAGGGAAAACTTCTTGGAGACCTACAGATTCAGTAAAATACCTATCTAAATGCTGTGCTGAGGACACAGCTTTGAGGCACTACACTTGACTCGCACCAGGCCTCAGCCAGAAGCAGCTAAAGTCTCCATCACACAAGTATGGAGTCAAGCAAATGTGGTGCATATGTACCATGGAATAGTGTTCAGCCTTAGTAAAGAAGGAGATCCAACTATTCATGACAGGAAGAATGAACCTAGAATACATTATGCTGAGTCAACTAAGCCTGTGCACATGAACAAATAAATGGCAGGATTCTAATTATAAGAAGTATCTAGTAGTCAAAATACTTAGCATCCCTTAGTAGAGCAGTATCACAGAGCCTGGCAGAGAAACTGTAGAGTGGTTCTTAAGTGGAAACAAGGTTTCAGTTAAGTACCAGGAACAGTTCTACACATATGTTGCCCTGTCACCCTCCCTTTAACTGACAGCACAGACAGGATGGGTTGTTATTGAAAACAAAAACAAAACATAAGGAAAATCTGGATGTTGATGGAGGTGTTTAGTGCCTTTCTGGTTTGGGGTATCAGAACTAGATCTTACGCAGAAAATCACTATTATGCAATACATTAAATATATATACTTTTTATATCAGTCATACCTCAGTAAGGTTTAACACACACACAAAAGGAAGGCCACATACACATAATAAGTTTGAATACCTCTGTAAAGATATTATGATGTTCTATTTATATTTGGACAAATTCCTATAAAAATTTAAGCTGCCTAATTGCAAATACTGAAATGTTGATTGAAATTTCAGATGGAAACTCATAGGACTAAATATAAAGAACTTCTTGAAGAATGGCAAGGTTGGCAGACTTACACTGTCCAATGAAACATTGGGGAAAGAGCAATTTCTCAGGTTCCAAGTACCAAGCAGAAACGAAGCAAACAAACTCACTGTCAAGACATGATGCTCAGGGGTTGGGAAACTGTAGAGAGCTGGGAAGTGCCACACCTTAAAGATGGCGCTGGCTTCCGCCTTCCACCTCCCCAAGGGTGAACGCTCTCTGGTGTAAACAAGTCTTATTTGGTTAAGTCTGTTCAGCCTGTCTGCTTCTGCATTAGAGTAGCTTATCTGCAGGGTCCACGTAGCTCACTGGGGTTGGTTAGCTCAAGGGTATTTAAGCCTGTGCAGGAGTCCCCCGGGCTCTGGCAGGTCAGAAGATTATGTTTCAAGGATCCTGATTAAAACTGCATGAAGAAGATCTTCCCAGAGTCATGTCTTCCTTGCTGGCGAGGGTCAGGCGCATACAGGAAACCCTCACGCTGGCGGTCAGTTGATTTTCATTGGGGGTGACAAAGCCTCTTGATGGGAAAAGAATAGCCTTTTCAACATTGTCTAGATGACACTCTCACACAAACATACATGCACACACATGTACACATATACACTCAGCTAAGGGAGGGTTTCCTTTGGATTGCAGAGGGTATACAGTCCATCATGCCAGTGTGATAACATTGAAAGAGTTTGTGTGTCAAGAACTAGAAAATAGAAATGGTAGCACATAAGCACCAATGTCTTAAACTATAAGGAATGCTAACAATTGTAAAAATACCACAAAGCAACACTTTCAATAAGAAATTACAGATATCTACAAAGAAGAGGCACTAGTTGTCAATCTGAAGGTACAATAATTTACAGTAACTAGTCATGAGGGAAGTACAGCCAAAGATATGGAGAGAACCCACATCCATTAGGATGGCTACAAGGAAAGAAACAACAGTGACATTGCCAGGGACCTGTGGAGAGGTGGGAACCTTCCTTTAGCAGAAAACTAAACAGAAGGCCAGGTGGGAAACACCAGCTCCACAAAACAGATTAGATTCAAAGCTACAGAGGTAGGAAACATCAGCTCTACCTAACAGATTCATTTTTGCAGAAAGGTGCATTGGGGCACATTCTCAACATGGATGAATCTCAAAAATATTTGCTTATTGACATGAGCCAGATACAAAAGGCAGCCTTCCTATAAAATGAAAGCATTGCTGTGGCTGGCAGGTGGGTGTGAAGAAAGATGGACTGGTACCAGGTATAAATTTTCCTTCCAGGGCAATGCTGCATGTGTAACCTTTGCATACCTCCAGGGCCTGGAGAGATGGTGCTCAGCAGTTAAACACACTGGCTGTACATCAAAGGTCAGGGGTTTTATTACCAGGGCTCCCATGCTGGCTCACAACCATCCTTTCTGTTCTAAGAGATCTGAGAGATCTGATACCCTCTTCTGGTCTAAAACCATTTTCCAAATGTGGGTTTTATGTGAGTTCTATCTCACATGGTGTAATGTTTTTGTGATTTGTCTCCCCGATGCATCAACCAACTAGTTATTAATTGAGTCAGCAACTGAATTCCTAGAGACTTCAGTGAGCTGGGAAGGGGACATTTGAGACTTAACCCTATGCCAGTTGCTCATGTTGATGCCTCTGACTGTGGAAAGACAGCTTATTCTCTTTGTTGGGGGCCAGCCGTCACATGTAAACTTTGAGTCCACTGTTATCTTTCCCATGTTCTGCAGCAAGATGCCAGGGAATACCTTTGTGGATATGGTAGCTCATCTTCCTGGTAGAGGTAGTGTCTTAGGATCTCTATCTCTAGCTGCAGGGGAGCCACTGGGTCCAGCAGAACCAAAGGTAGCAGGCCATGCATGGTGGCATGTTTTACATCACTGTTCTATTGCTGTGAAGAGATGCCACGACCAAATCAGTTTATAGAAGAAAGCATTTAGTTGGGAACTTGCTCACAGTTTCAGAGGGTGAGTCCATGATTATCATGGTAGGGAAAATGGCAGCAGGAACATAGCCGTGGTGCTGGAGCAGTAGCTGAGAGCTTACATTTGTCCACAGTAGGAGGCAGGGATATAGAGACTGGGCCTGGCATGGGCTTTTGAATACTCAAAGCCCACCCTAACCCTTCCCCAAACAGTTCCGCCAACTGGGGAATAAGCACTCAATATATGAGCCTATGGGAGCCAGTCGCATGCAAATTACCAGTGTGCATTTAAAATACCCACAAAGATTGACTATATATATATATAATTATCTTTATTTTTTCTTAAGTTTTGAGATGTTCATGCATGAATAGAATGCATTTACATTATTTCTATCCCTTCCTCTGTCCACTCCAGCTCTTACTGTGTGCCCCCCATCTCGTTTGCTCAAATTCATTTCACACACACACACACACACACACACACACACACACACACAAACACACACACACAATCTACTGAGCCCAATTAGTGTTGCCCAAACTTAGGCTTGGGTAACCTAACTAGATCTTTCTCCCTCCCCAGCAGCTATTGACCACCTGTGACTCTTCATCTAGGGGTGGGCCTTGTGACCTTTTCCCCAACCTGTGTTGGTGCATGGCTGGTGTGTTGGAAGTTCATGGTTGCAACTTCCCTACTGTGTCCGGAAGACACCTTCTCAAAGCAGCTCTCACAGTCATTCTATCCTCCTCTCCCATGACACTCTCTGAGCCTTGGCTGGGGGTGTTGTTACCCATGTCCCATTTGACTCTTATCATTGCTCTCTTGACCAATGACATAGAAAGAAACTTATTAGATGAGGGGTGAGAGCTGCACTTTACCTAGAGACACAACAAAAAACTCTCCATTGAGATGAGGCAAGAAACACTGAAACCCTGGCGAGTGTGGCTGCCTGTCCCTGATGGCCTTCAGTCAGAGCTGGGGACAGTGCTCTCTGCCCCTTAGTGTCTCAATCCCCTGTTTGTTTGTTTGTTTGTTTGTATGTATGATTGAGACAGGGCTCTGTATTGCTTTGGAGCCTGTCCTGGAACTCTCTGTAGACTGGGCTGGCCTCGAACTCACAGAAATCCACCTGTCTATGCCTCCTAAATTCTGAGACTAAAGGCATTCACCCACCACTGCCTGGCTCAATTCCTTGTTCTTTGATCTAGAAATGCTAACAGGATGCCTGCTTGTTAGTATCTCATTATTTTGAAGACAAACAGGGGGGGAAAACCTGAAGAAAAATGTCTGGTACTTTAGAGGCATTACCTAAAAATCTTCAGTTATGTGTCTGGAATAATGAACAGGTCCCAGTGTGGTGACTTCTTGAGAGGGCACTCAGTATCAGCCCCAGGGATAGTACATCCTTACTGGAAGCCTGCAGACTGTCCTGGAAAAGCCAACTATGCCATTCGATGCAGGGAGTGGCAATGAAGGACTATGATGGCTGCTACCTTAGACAGTGGATTTCCCCAGAGCATGTCACAGGGCAGTAATGACTGCGGGGCACAGAAACCTGTTAGTTCCTCGAAGGCAGAGCCTCGTAACTTTGCTGCAGCTTCTGCGGCGATAAAACAGGAGCCACAAAACTTAACAAACCCACATGGAGTTTATTGGGAAAGGGAGCAAAAGGAGGGTTAGGTGTTGGCCAACTGGGAACAGAAACGGAAGGGGGAAGGGAAGAGAAAAGAGGTAAAGAGACACAGACACAGAGAGTACAGGAAAGAAGAGGGAGACAGGAAAAGTCCGGCCTGCCCTAAGGGAACAGCAAAAAGAGAGGAGAGAGGGAAAGAAATGAGAGCAGAAAGAGTTGAGCAGGCAAAAAAGACCGTTAAGTGGGCGGAGTCTTTCTCTTAAAGGGATCCTTTGCACCTCCATGGTACCCTGGGCTGACCAGGGTACTGCCTGAGTGTATTCAGCCAGGTGACAGGGGCAGGCCAGCATAATGCCTGCCTCCTTATACTCCTGACCCTCTGAGATCTCTGCATCATGTCCTGGGTAGCAAACCTAAGCCTTATCATCTTACCAAATCCTCCTGCCTCAAGATGGTGACAGGGAAATAATTGGTTTCCTGGAGAAGGGACCTGGCTGGAATCCTGAGTCAACTGTTGGCTATTTCACCCTCTGAACTGACAGACAATGCCTTTCCTCTGGATGAAACCCTACTGAACACCCAGGGGCCCAGATGCCCACTGCCCTCCAGCATCACCCTGAGGGCCAGTGGTCTGCTAGACTGCCAACTGGCTCAGAACTCAGGACATTCCAAACCAACTGCCTACATGGCAGTTGCATAGATAATTAGCCTCTCCCTAACTGACCTTATCAGGAGACAGACACTCAAGCCCTAAGAAGCAGAAAGGTAGCTGCTTGGCTTCAGACATCTCAGGGAAAGTCTTCCGGCTCCCAGGGTCTTTGTTGATTAAATTCTGGCCAGGCTTAGAGCTGCCAGCAACACACCCACCCCTTGCTCTGTCCAGCTCACAGTCTCAGTATTGATATGCAAATAGCAGTCATTGTCACAGCATCTGCAAGACTTCTAGAGAGGAGGGGCATTGTCCAATCTCTGTGGTATTTTCCAGATGCCCTTAGAAGGCTGCAGGCCCCGCTGGCACAGATGGTAGCCTTCCTAGACTGGGGACTCAGTTTCTGGTGTCTTTGCTTCTTAATCCACAGTCTTAGAAGACAAATTCAAAATGGATGACTGTTGATACACTGGTGGCAGAAAGCCATAAGGAAGTATCTTTTCCAGGTTCCTGATTCTCTTCTTGAACTACTGGGGCCAGATGGGTCAATGCAGGACTTAGAAAGAAGGGTCTGTCAGTGTGCTGTGAACTTAATGCATGTAGGGCTGCGGGGGTGGGGGGGCATGACTCTGAGAGGAGGCAATACAGTGACCAAAGCTTGGGCATGATTGCTGGCTAGCCTATACTCAGGTCCCACATGAGCCAAGTGACACAGGGAAGACACTTCACCTTCTGTCTTCAGTTCCTGCTCTGTGATACTGGAATGTTCTTAGGGCCTGCTTCCTGGTGCTATGTTGTGAGGTGTGGTATAAACCACAGAGGAAGCCTGAGGAAGAAAGACTGCAGCACCTGTGCTGTGCCTGAGCTGGAGGCATCATGGCTAAAGCAGAGCACGAGCCAGGTGTGGGAGGTGGGAGGAAGATGTCACATGGAAGATATGTCACCACCATTCAGGGTTCCCGTGGGTCTGGTGCTCTGTAGCTATGCAGAGGATCTGTTATCATCATATCGACCCCTCAGGGAGAATTGTGAGTTGAGCGATGGTTGTGTTCACTACTACGGCTGGATAGGGGGTGATAGGCCCAAGATGTGATTCACCTGAGTCCTCTGATCAGTCCCCAGGCTATAAGAGATAGTAGATGTCCTGTATGAGGCCTGAGCCAAGAGAAGGGCAGTAGCTGGCCCAGACCAAGTCTCCCTTTGTAGAGAGCAGGACAGCCCACCTCAGACCTCTCTTCTCCAGCATCTTTACCTACCAGCTTCTTCCTTCTGGAGGAACTAGTGGTTCCTCTGACTCCAAAGTGGGTCAGAGTGCTATTGCAGTGAATAAACCTGACTTTAACTGGCTAGGCCTGGATGAACTGTTACTGCTAATTATTAGGGGCAAAGAGGCCCAAATGCCCCATGCCACAGAGGCTAGTAGAGGAAGCTGGTGTGTACCCATGATCACTGTTGGTCTGATAGCAGGTGGAGGAAGACCTAGCTGAGAACAGACAGCATCTGTACCCACTACATATGCTCCTTCCCAACCTCCTCCCTCTTCAGCAGAACCTGCTCCTATAGCCTGTCAACCTGCCCAGATGCTATGGTCCAGGGCTGAAGACTTCACTCCTCTTGAGAACCCCTTGATAGCCATTGACCAGAAAGCCCTCCTTGCAGACTATTCTAGGCCCTGCTTCAGCCAAATAGCCACTGTTCCTCCTCCTCACTCCCAGCAGTGCCCAATAGAGGGATCACGTTCTCATCAGCCCCATGAACATCCTACCCTGGAATTTCTTCCCTTTCCAAACATCTCTGATAGATCAGATCGTAAATGGTTGGCATCAGGTTTGGCAAATTTGGTCAGGCACATTTGGTCTGTAATTCACCAGTATGGCAATGTTTCTTCCCTCCCAGATCCATGCATCATTTCTGCCTGAAATATTGGGTAGAATTCAGATGTACCTCCCTGGCATTGAAACATGCACCTTTCTGTTGTTTTAATTGATGCTTATTATTTCACAGTATAACTACATATGAAATATCAGCCCCTATAAATTTTCACACTCTGAGTGCTGACACTCTGAGCAGCATAGTGATCTAGCTCAATCACGATGGCAGTCTCATAATGACTAACTTGAAAGGTTACAAGAGTGAAGTGAATTAGGACATATGCATTCTGAGCACACTTAGCAAGGATGGGCGTGGCAGTTCGCTTGGGACAAGAGGCTGAGGGCTTTCTACTGTGGTGCTGAGATGCCAAAGCTTTGTGACTGTGCTTACAAGGTTCACTAAGGTCTACCTTGTGTGGGCTGCTTGTACTTTTATTTATGTTGTGCAACAACAGTAGATACATCTGGTTTAAGATTAAAACCTCCAACTTGATGCAATTTCTAAATCTAGTTCTAAATCGAAACAGTTACAAAGTAAATGATCATGAGTTTAATCTGGTAAAAGGACAAGATGGTCCCTGTCCTCTGACCTCAGGCTTGATGTAAATGTCACTGCCCCTACATGTGGTGCTCCAAGCACCTTTGTCACAGACACAGATCTAGTCACAGAGGGCAGAGACAAAGGAGCAGGGGCACCTTGTGGGGAAGCTGTGTGGGACTCCAGGCCTCCTCAGCCCTAGGAGGTGACCATGGGCATCAAGGCCAGACTTCCTTTTTTCCAATAAGGACAGTGGTTGCAAACCGTTAGGTTTAGGGAAAGGTCTGTTTCAGGCAAAAGGCTCATGAGAGCTGACAGCATGGCAGAGGCTGAAAGCTTCAGCCATGCAGAGAACACAGTGCATTCTAGTCTTGGGAATGGTGGAGAAGTGGAGTGTTGTGCCTGGAGGAAGTAGGCCCAAGGTCTGCTGACATCATCTAACTAGGTTGACTTCACTACCTTGTGGCTCGGGTAGGCCACATGTTCAGCAAGTTCTTAGGCCATTTCTGGATATGTATGTGGGAAATTCCACAAAACAGTGGACCTAATTAATGGAAGTTTTCTTCCGTGCCAACAACCATCTCTGTTTAGGGCTTTGCCACCTGGAAGTCCTGTTTCCAAGAGGGAAAGTGCCCCCCCTTAGGTGACATGATACGGCCTCTCAGGAATGTACCTCCCTAGCCTCCATCTGGGTGGCCACTCCAGTGATGCCGGAAGAGGGCCTGACAGCCTTGGGATGGAGAGCACTTGGCTCCAGCAGCACCCTGAGGAGCAGGGGCTCTGCTGACCATGGTGGAGCCATGCCCTGCACTGTGAACATGGACAGCTTCCATGAATTGTTTCCTTTTCCTGAAAATAATTATTTTCTCTAGTGCCCCCAAACTATATCTGTGCCTTTCAGTAGAAACAATTATGCTGTGATAGTTGTAAAAATATATATATCCATATCTTCAAGTATCTTAGTATAATGCAAAACAAATGCCATTTAAAATAGAATAAATTTAAGTATGCTTGTATCAGCACAAAAAATGAAAGGAACAGATGTAATTCATGGAGCGGGAGCTTCCTGGTTTTACTTTGATCTCTTGTGTGCTTAGTTTACTCCACACATATGAAAAAAAGTCTGTAGAACCCTAGTTCTACCCAGGGCCATATAGGCCCCATTAAGGCTGAGGACCCCGAAACTTTCACACATCCCAGCTGTCTTGGATGCTGCAGTGGCCCTCACAGAGTCATTGAATCTGCTCAGCACCCACAGGAATTCTGTTGGATCAAGTGGGCGGTCCTTCCTGCATGAGCGGAAACTTGGTGCCTCTCTCCATTCTGATTTCCCCAAGTAGCCTGAGAGGAGGTGATCATGGTCACCTCAACATGCTCAGCACACTCAGTCGCAAGGAGTGTGCTTGCTGGCTGTACTATCTCCTTGCCTTACATCCTTCTTCCTTCTGTTCATGTTCATTGATGTCCTCACTGCTCTCTGTGGATTCTAAAAGAATAATGATGATGAGTACCCAGAGTCCCAATGCAGAAGAAGTAAGAGTGTGTGCAGAGCAGCAGTGCAGAGAAGGGCTGGGTGTGAGCTGAGCAGCAGGGCAGAGCCTGACTATTGCAACTCACAACCTAGTTTCTCAGGATTGCTCAGCACCGTTGTTCAATATTATAAAAGCCTAGGAAAAGGTTCTGGAGGTCCAGTGGACCTCAGCTTTGTGGGTGAGACTGGGAGCTTTAGGAGGGCACTCATGAAAGTGCAAAGGGGGTGGGGAGGCCAAGAGGGAAGGGGCCTGAGGTTGAAGCAATTACATGCGGGTTGCTGCAGTTTCTTTACTGTTTACAAGTCACCTGAGTGGTGCAGAACGGTGACACTGGTGGGGTAGCCATGGAACACAAGTGTTTAAGTTATGGTAATTATCTTGGGTCATCCTAAAAGTTAAATCTTCATACCAACTGTGCATTTGGAGGCATTAGAGATAGCGGACCCAAGATTAGAGGTGTCATGACTTATAAAACCATGACAGTTGGTGCTGGAGTTTGCATTAATGGACTGGAAGTGTGGTGTATCTGACAGCATGAGGGTGTTGGAACTGAGGAGCTTGGTAGCACTGTGTTTGGTGCAGTGCGTCACAGAGGACAGGAAACTTCTGCCCCTGCTCCCCACAGGCCCGTGTCTGCCCTCCCCACACCTTCTCTGGGACCCTGAGGGTCCCCTGGCCACGGAGGGGTTCTGGACAAGAAGGACATAGGCCTCACATAAGCCAGCAAGTTGAAATAAGGTTGGGCAGGTGGTGGATGAGCTCATCTGTGCATCTATCTCATTGCCCGGGGATTCTGGGGCACACACAGCAATCCCAAGGCAGACCTTCTTGTCCTGGTTGGTTCTATATGATCCAGAAAAAGAGGATTAAGTATATAGGAAGTAAAGGAAAAGATACATGGATAGACAGATAGGCAATAGATAATTAAGGGAAAAGCCCTTAAAAATAAGGGTGCTTAAAGCATCCAGGGAAATCAGTTTGTGATGCTGAGGCAGTCAAATGGAGATCCTGGATGAGCCTTCTCTCCACGACTGAGCTCCAACTTTTCACCTCCTTTTCCCATTGCAAGCCTTTTTTTTAATTGAGGCAGAGTTTCTCTGCATAGCTCTAACTGTCCTGGAACTCACTCTGTAGATCAGGCTGTCCCTGAACTCAGAGATCTACCTGCCTCTGCTTCCCAAGCGCTGGGATAAAAGGTGTGCACCACACTGCCTGGCTTCCCACTGCAGACATTTTTTACATCATAAGACAAACAGTGGTAACTTATGTTGGAAATGGTTCGCCTTCTAGCTATTTTCAAGGACAAGTGTGTTTCTTTGGGGGCTGTTCTGCTGTTCTCTGTTCCCTGTCACTGACTCAGGGAGGCCAGTACATCCCCAGACAAAGGACTCTGGAGGACAATTTGAGGCAAACATGCTTAGGCCACCTTGACTTTCAAAGCCAGCTTTTCAGTGAGTTTAAGCAACACATAACAATGCACCAATATCTGGTATAGTTGCACCACTCTGGTGTGGCATGCTCTGGAACCAAGAGGTGCTGAAAGTGGAAAGTGAGGGGTCAGCTTATCATCCACACTTGGCACCTGCTGTCAGCAGGCTCAAGTTTGTGCCTATGAGCAAATCCTGTCCCAGCAGATTTCTCTCATGGGTCAATACCCCAAACCCAGTTGTGCATCCCTTGTGCAGAGTTCCTTGGGGGTTTGACCAGCATGGCTCAAGGCAAAGGTGGGAAAGATAATGGCCTCCCGGGAAAAAAACATCTTTAACACCAGAGTGAGGAAAGATGACTGCACACTCATGTCAGAGGTTATTAGAATAAACAGATGACAAGCAAACTCCAGCCTACATTCCCTTTTTCTTCCCAACTTAATGGTCAGTCTTGGAGGCAGTGGGTGGAGCTGACTGCTCTTGACACTGTCTTCCCCTGGGCCCTACTGAGAGCCTCCTTTCTTACCCTGGAGCTGCAAAGCTCCATGAAGCTCACTGTTAGGCTCACACACAGAAGCACTGATGCTTCCCCTGCCTGCACCTGTTAGGATCGCCGTGACTCTTACTGCACCCTGGCTCCTTCCCCAGGACTCTTTGGTTCACACTCCCTCTGAGTCTGTCCAGTCAGAAGTCTTAACAAGATACTTTAACAAGACAAAGTCACAGACTTTAAGATGATGGGGAGCCAAAGCAAGCCTGTGCAAACCTCATTTCCTCCTCACCATTGGGTCAATTCAGCTCTGACTCCAGTCATAGCACCCCATTGTTCCACTGTGACAGACATGCTTCACATTAGCTGAGCTTGGAAAGCACGCCATGGCAGAAGTTGAATCAGAGATGCCAGCAGGTGTCCCAAGCAGAGCATGTGGTGATTGCCAGTGGCATGCAGCTCCATGGGGCATTTGAGATAGGACTAAAGGATTAGATTCTATTTAATGCTTAAAGAAACATATTACTCACTAAAGCACATTCGCACAATGGCCTCTGGAGTCTGTTCCTTGGGTACATGTAGTCTGTAAGGACCTGGGGTATGGAAATAATGAAGGATACATCTAGGACCAGAGGAAGCCCAGTATGGAATATACAGGGGATGGGAGAACCATGCAGACACTCACACCAGAATAGTGGGAGATGGAGGGCAGGCTGTGGACTCTGGGATCCCACCCTCTGGGCCCCTGGCCTTGTGTTGTAGCTTGGGCAGGCATATGCACAGGTGTGACCCAGCACCCTGGACAGAGTGAGGAGTGAACTGTCACGTACCTGAGAGAGAGCTTAGCCAAGAAGAACATTCATCAGACACTCGTGGGGGCAAGCTATGTAGGGCTGAACACATTGAGGAGGGCACAGACCCCATGCTACTGTAGTATCTAGGACCAAGATCTGTCTATCAGTGAACAGAACATAGAGTTTGGGACTGACAATCTTAACATATGTCAGAGAGAGATGCTGTCAAGATGGCATCCTCAGGGCCTTACAGGGGACAGCAGGGTCTACTGTGAAACCAGCTCCATCACTGTATGTGTGTGTGTCCTGAGCTGGGGCCCATGGCGCCTACCTTCTCTGCAACCAGTGTGTTTTGCTACTGTACTAGTGAAGTGGCCTCATGTGGTTTTCTGTTTAAATGTGGCCCTGGGTAGGACAACCATTAGTTAGCAGTTTTGGCTTGAGGGCTGCTTACAGGTGGCTTCCAAGATCAGGAGAGAAATAGGGGCTGGGCCATGTCCTGGCTTCAGGAAAAGCAGGCCTTGGAGCGTCTCTGTCTGGCCTGACACTGTCCTGTCCTTCAATGTCTGTTTCTGTAGCCTAGGTCTGAGGAATAGACACCCAGCCCCTTTCCTGCCTCCCAGCAGATTCCACAAAGGAAGGTGCCTGGTATACCATAGTATCTAAGGAAGGGATGGGACAGGGGAGTGAGGACATCTTCATGGCCACCTCAGAAGATGCCCACACTGTGCAGAGATTTCAACCATGGCCCCCGTGGAAGGGCTGCAGAGATAAAACGCATGGCTAGATTCAGATGGTGATCTCCACCCACCTGGATGTTACATAACTTCCATGTTCTACAGCTCTCTCCTTCTTAGGTCTAGACTTGGCCCTAAGCTTACCTGCCTTGTGGAAGGAATACACTCAGCTGTCTCTGCTTTCCCAGGGCCCTCAGTTTGGCAGCTCTCATTTTAGACATTTAGTCAAAGCAGATCCTTCAAGCACTGGAGAGAACTACTACAGAAAGTGGGGCTCAGGGCAAGATGACAGTAAAACCGTGATTGGGAACAGCTTGTCTTTTGGTCATGCAGCCCTGTCAAACACTCTGGGGAATACAGGAAAAGCCACAACCCCTCTGTGCCACTGATAAGGAGGTCCCCTAATCTTTGGGGACTTTGGCTCAAGCCAATCTGGGGCCTGTGGCTTTGATTCAGAAAGGAGCACCAGGACCAATCGTTATGAAGCACAGTCCAGGTTTAATGAAGACTGAGGGTTAAGAGAAATGAGTGACAGACAGAAGCAAGTGAGCACCTAAGAGCACAGGTGTGGGCATCTGGGAGAATTCATGTTGTTGGCTTACAGTGGTTGTGTGGACAACGTTGGTGGGGTTTGAAGCTGTCGTCAAAGGGTGGCCTAGGATCTAAATGGGAGTCCAGAGTGTTCCTGAGGGCTCCTGACAGGATTACAGCTGGTAAGGTCAAAGTTGAGACCACATGGGATGCAGCATATTTTCACTGAAAACAAAAGTAGCAGTCTGAGGGTCTCAGTAATTGTCTGAGAAGAGGGAAAAAGGCCTTCTCAAGGTCTTGAGCAGTGGCTGTTACCTTAACATAAAGCACCTGTGTAAAAAAGGGATGCTAGTTCTTGTTGGGAACATACACAGCAAATGCTGTTTGTGCTGGGATTCCTACTGCTCACCTGGGGAGGATCTTCAACCAGCCTCCACAGCGAGGGTCTCTCTCCCAGCCCTGTGTCCCCAGGATTTTCTCTTTCTATCTTGCCTAGTTTCCTCTTGTTCTTATGGTGGGAAAATATTGGGACCAACAAAGCAGTCCAATTCCATTAGGGTACAACTTACTTCACCATCTGAGAGACCTCAGACCACCACTTGCTTCATTTTATATTTGCATTTCTATAAACATCTTGACATGCATTCTTAGGAGTACACTCCAAAGCAACCTAGAATGTATTTCATGTTCTGACTGGCAGTGCTGTGAATGCACACTCTCCTGTCCGTCCACAGCTGAATTTTTTTTTTCTGTCCACCCACCTTGAAGCACAAGCTACCTTTCTCCTAGCTTTTTTCATTCCATACAGTGTAAGTTGTGCAGGGCACAAAAAAACAGTGACAGCTGTGAGGGACACAGGAGTCTCAACTAGGAACCCTATCTGAAGGGAACGGAAAGACAGACTTTCCAGGGAGAGAGTTGGAATGAAATTGCTGTGACTGGAGTCATCTCCTAGGCATGGCAGGTGGTAGCACCTCTGCCTCTCTACCTTACCTTAAAGGTAGGTTAAGAATTAGTGATGAGGCTTCTGATCATTGAGAATGCAGATAGGACCAGCCATGGAGCACCAGTGAAGAGACAATCTTTTGAGATGATTAAAATAAGTGGCAGATGCAAGGTACATGCACACCCTCAGACTCTGGCCTGCGACTAGCTCAAATCCAAAGGGTCACTCATGCCTGATGCAGAACCTCTCCCAGGAAATAGAGTATTAGAAATGGGCTTGGGGTCTCAAGAAAGCTACCACACAATCCAAGTATTTCAAGGGAAAAAGTTTTCTGCTGAAGGATATGTGGCCATGAAGCAGGCAAGCATTATACTTAGTAAAAGGGGCCCTGGGCCTCATTCTGAGTGCTCAGGGGTGTGATTTCACACATTTACATGACTGGATAACTATAAGCAAAGTATTTTGATCCTAGAAAAGTGTTGACTGAAGGGATTTTTACATATAGTGTTTGTAAAATCAATTTCTTGAAAAATGGAATTTCTTTAGACTTTTTAAAGCCTCTGATATAAAAGACAATACATTTTGTTTATAATTTCCTCCTTTCATAGAATATTTTTATTCCTTAAATTCAATTAACATCATCTAACTTTTCTGTTTGAAGTATGGAACATACATAATAAGATGTAGTAGTTGCACTAGTTATAGTTGTTGGGCTAGGTATTGTATGCATGGGATTGCACTGTTGCAGCCATGACTCCTAGTTCCACAACAAGGGAAGTCAAGGCCACTTTCTATTTTTTAAACCATCATTTCTTAAGATTAGAAAAAGAGCCACTTATTTCTGAATTTTCAGATAACTCATGGGGTAAAACAGTCCCTGAAGAGCCCTTCAAATGGCCCTGATAAGGAGCCATTATGAAGAGTGCAAACACAACACTGACTGCCTCTCATCACATAGGCTCCTTGTCTGCTAAGGTCACATGTAGAGTTAGTTTGTTTCCACATGCTGTTTGTCTTAGTTACTTTTCTATTGCTGTGATAACACACATGGCAAAGGCAACTTATGAAAGAAAGCATTTAATTGGCTTACAGTTTCAGAGGGTTGGAGTCTATGATAGAGGAACAAAGAAATAGCTGAGAGCTTACATCTTTATCCAAAACCACCAGGCAGAGAGACAGACACACTGGGAATGACAGGTGTCTTTTGAAACCTCAGAGCCCACCCCCCTGACACACCTTCTCCAACAAGTCCACACCTCCCAATCCTTCCCAAACAGTTCCCAATGGGGCACCAAGCAATCAAACATGGAGAGCCTATGGAGCCGTTCCCAATCAAGCCATCATACATACCATCTGATTGCAGGCATCCACTGATCTGCTGTAGAGTTCCTAGTGTAATTCACAATTCTTCCTTGGTTGGAAGAATTTTCAGTTATGGTAGACCACTAATCAAATTCTGCTGCTGTTTGATTCTTAGCCTTAAACTCACCAGGGCCTCCACTCAGCATTCTGACAGAATCTGAGTAAACAGTCACATGACTCCTGGAGTCTTTCAATGAGACAGCTGAGGTTGGGAGAGGCTGATGATATGCAATTGAGAGAGGGCTAGTCAAATGAATCAAAGCACAGCTCCAACTCCAATTGCCCTGTAATATTTAGAGTAATGGTTTCCCCAATACCACCCACCCTCCACTCTGACAATACTTGGGCTAGAGTGGTGTCCTATCTCCACATAGGCACATAGGCTGTGACATCCAGCCTTGCATTCCAAGAATTCCAGTTTCCTCTCTCCACTTTTTCAGGTAGAACATGGAACTTGTTTTGAGCAAGGAGATTCTAATCATTCTAAAGGGCAGAACGTGTCTTTGCCTCCGTTCCACAAGCCTGACAGTCACTCTTATTTAATGCACAAACATATTTGATTCGTTCCAGCCATGCTTTCATTTGCCTGTTCATTTCAACCTCTAAAGAGTCTCTTCAAATTTTATTTTCTACCACTTGTTGTGTTTTGTCACGTCTAAGAACCTCTGGTTTTTAAAATGTTTACAGGAAGAGATTAGATATGCTTCAGATTGAATAGTTAGTGTGGAGGGTTTTTCTTTTCTAAAAAGTGATGTAATCCCTAACAAATGGATTAAAGCAGTTATCTTTAAATCCTAATTTCAAAGTGTTTCCTTGATGTAAGATTGTCTATTTTCCCTGAGTCTTATTATCAGCACCTTTTTTGTGGTGTGTGTGTGTGTGTGTGTGTGTGTGTGTGTGCGCGCGCACACACAGACACACACACACATGCCGTGTGAATGTGTGGGCACATGTGTGTGTAATGTATTTAACCTCTTGCAGCAGCCTGGACCTTGGCTTTGCTGATTTACAGCCCCTCCCTGATCTATTCCAATTCATTCTCTTTCCAGCTTTTCACTAACAGTTGGTCCCTGGACTGGAAAGAATGGGCTGGCTGTTGGAGTGTGGGGTATGAGGGAGAAGGCCTGTAACCCCAAAGAAAGGGAGTAGATAAGAGAACACACATAACTGACCATTAGTTTCCATGATGGGAAGGTTGATGACCCTTTCCAGGCATGGTAATCAACAGAGTTTTTCATGGATGGTGTCATTTTTCCCTCTGAGACAAGGTTTCTCTGAGTAGCTTTGGAGCCTGTCCTGGCCCTCACTCTGTAGACCAGGCTAGCCTTGAACTCAATAGATCCACCTGCCTTTGCCTTCCAAGTGCTGGGATTAAAGGCGGTGCTGCCACAACCACAGCCACCACCACTGCCACCGCTACCAGGCCATATCTTAGTCACTGTTCTACTGCTGTGAAGAGACATCATGACCAAGATGACTTTTATAAATGAAAGTTTTGGTCTGGTTTACAGTTTCAGAGGCTTAGTCTATTATCATGCCAAAGAACATGGTGGTAGTCAGGCATGATACCGGAGAAGTAGCTAAGAGCTATACCCTGATGCATAAGCAGACAGCGGGGAGGAGAGGGAGAGCAAGAGGAAAGGAGTGGGGAGAGTGAAGGATGGGTAATGGAAGGGGGAGGGGTGAGGGAAGTGTTAGTATTCAGGCATCTGTCCTGGCCTGCCCTTGGGGTTCTGACCAGGATACACCCTCATCTGTAGCCATTAAGAGCACCACCTGTGCACATTCACTATGTCCCTTTTAAAAGGGTCATGCCTACCTCCTTCCTTCACTTTCTCTCTTCCTCTTCTCTTGATGTTCCTGCCCCAGAGTCCAGTCCCCACCCCCAGTGACATGCTTTCTCCAACAAGGCCACACCTCATAATCCTTTAAAACCTTTCTTATTGAAACCACCACAAACAGGAAGGTCGATGGCCCTTTTCAGGCATGGCAATACATAACAGCATTTCATAGGGGGACAGCCCTAGGTCCTCTTGGGGGACAGTACAGGTTCTAAGCTGTGTTAAAGGCAAACATCTGATTCAAGGCAGTATGGGGTTGAGAATTAGGGTAGTGCTTTGCTGTCTAAGGGTCCAATGCCTCCTTTCAACTTTGCCTGAGGAGGGAGGGTGCCAAGGAATATGATGGGTGATTCCAGTTTATTGGGTAATACTTTGGAGATGAAATGGTTCCCATTTCCTTAATCTGTATTTTCTATTAAGCCAACTGTGGCACAACTGGTTCTAAGATAACCATAGTTACATTACCGACAGCAGCATCTGGAAGGGGGTAGCCTCTCTCTACCCAAGGAGGCAGTCCACTATCATCAGTAAATAATGCACATTTTCTACTGAAGGTATTTCTGTGAAGACCATCTGGATGCTTTGCAAGGTTCCTGTAGCAAACTTTCTTAAATGTAGTTGGACTTTCTTTTGTGGGACTGTCAGCTCCCCAATAATGACACAGAGACTTTAATATGAAAGCTTGGCCTTTAGCTTAGGCTTGTTTACAACTAGCTCTTATAACTTATTTACCCCATACTTTTTTAATCTGCATTCTGCTCTGTGGATCAGTTACAGCAAATCTGACTTGCTCCTAGTCTGCTGGTGAAATCTGCACCTAGATTCTTCCTCCTCTTCCTCTCTTCCTCTCTTCCTCTCTTTCCTCTCCCTGGAAATCCTGCCTAGCTATTGCCTATTCAGTTCTTTATTAAACCAATTAGAAGGTGCCTTGGCAAAGACATATCACAACATACAAAAAGATTATCCCACTGCAGGTCGAAGGTCAGGAGGCCTCTCACCTGAGGTTTGTTTTCTTATTGACCATCCTATATAGTCACCTTTTTAGCAATGGTGTAAAAGCACACACAATAATAACTTTTGTTATTGTGAGCCTGAGGTTCCCAGTGACCTTCTCACAAGGTGTGTATTAGTGTCAGCTACTTTTCTGTTGCTCTCATAAAACATCATGACCAGGGAAACTTACAGAAGTAGAGTATTTAGCTTATAGTTCCAGAGGGCTGGAGTCTGCAATGGTGGGGACAGCATAGTGGCAGGGTTCCTAGAGGCTGCAGCAGGAAGCTGGAAGCTCTCGTTGTTTACCATTAGCATGAAGCAGAAAGAGTGGAGCTACAAGCAGGCAAGGCTTTTTACTAATCCTACCCTCAGTGGCATACTTTCCTCTAACAAAGCTACACCACCCCAATGATGTCACCAGCCGGGGACCAAGTATTCAAAGCCTGAGGCTATGGGACAGTTTTCATTTGTGCCACAACTGGTTTGGGGCAAATATCTGGGGATGGTATGGATTCTCTGGGCAAGAGGACAGATGACCTATCATAGAGGTCCACTGTCCTCGGGGACTCTGCTGGCCTTGGAGAGCAAAAGCCAAAGTATTGGCTGACCTCTTTCAACTGTCCTATCCTCATTGGTGTAAGCTTCCAGGCTTTCATATAATGTTAACTTTTGTGTAACTTTTAAATAAAACAACCCAAAGTGTTTAAAATAAATGTTGGTGTTGTTAGGACTCAGTTTCCCTAATGGTTAAAGCCTAACAAAGTTAGCAAACATAATTGTCTTGATTAGACATTCATCTTTGTTCTTTTGATCTGATTCTTACAAATGTTACCATGAGTAGATCAGCATAACCTCATTGATTCAAAACCTTTCAACTTCAAACATGTATCATTGTTAAGGCCATCCTTACAGACCTTGTATAACTTACCAAGACCTTTTTTGCCTTGGCTTTACACATCCATCTTAATCTAAATTCTTTCTTCTCTTTTTAACATTTTTAACAAAAAAGTGTAAGCTGATACTTTTCATATTTTTCAACATATTCCTCTCACATTTATTGTTTCTTTTTTCCCTTATGTATTTTATCTGTTCTAATTGAATTTATATATAAAATTGTATAAAACTCGTAGAAATGAATAAAAAGAAAATCACTAAATTAATGATCATCAGGTGCAACAGGGCATCACTCTGTTCAGCTTGAAAATCAAGTCTTCTGTAGTTTGTTCTCCTTGAGTATTGACTACCCAAGCTCACAAACGCCAAGCACACGGTGTCTCACACAAAAGCAAAAACATATCTGTGACTGTTCCATTCCAGAGAAATTGGTGCACTTCCAAGTTGCTAACCTTTGGTATCAGTACTGATGCTTTTTTCCCCTATATTTCCCCAGTCATGAAGTGAGTGGGCACTCACCAAGCAGGAGTTGCCCCAACCAGGGAGCAAGTGCTGCTTTTGAGGTCTTCTGTGTCCATAATATGAAGGCATACATCCTGTCCCCTGGCTTCCACTTCGAGAATTGTGGGTAGTGGCTTGTTTTATGCAGGATCAATGGCCTCTGAGATAGATGGTCTGGTTCTCTCCACCACCCACCTTAGAAACAGGAGCTCTTGAGCCATTACTTTCCTTTTCAAGTTCCAGAGGCTACATAGATCACTAGACAAAAAGCTGTCAATATTTATCGAGGGTCTTCAATAGAATGTGGGTCTAGTATCTACTCCAGTATTTCTTTTGTCATCGAGTTACCCTGACCTACTGCTTTTGGGAAGGGGGTCTCAGTGTTTCTATTGCTGTGCAGAAAAACCATGATTATGGCAACGCTTATAAAGGTAAACATTTAACTGGTGCTAGATTACAGTTTCAGAGGTTTAGTCCATTACCATTACAGCAGGACATGGCAGCCTGCAGGCAGACATGGTACTGGAGAAAAAGCTGAGAGTTCTACATTTTGATCCATAGACAGCAGAAGCAACTGTGAATCACACACACACACACACACACACACACACACACACACACACTATATATATGATATATATACATATATATATATATCATATATATGTGGAATTTATTGGAAGGACTTACAGGCTGCAGTCCAACATGGCTAGCTGTGAATGGAAAATCCAAGAACCTAGTAGTTACTCAGTCCCACGAGGCTGGGGGTCTCAGCTGGTCTTCTGTAGATGCTGGGATCCTGAAGAAGTAGGCTCAATGCCAGTGAAGGAATGAATGTGCTGGCAAGGTGAGGGAAAGCAGGTGAAGAACCTTCCTTCTTCCATTTTCCTAATATAGTCTTCCAGCAGAAGGCCTGGCCCAGATTAAAGGTGTGCCTTCCAGCCTTAAGATCCAGATCAGAGAGTCCTATGTCATCCAGCCTCTGGATCAAGAGCATATTGTCTTCTTGCCTTAAGATCTGGATCGCAGGCATGCCCTTCATTTCTGGGCTGTAGCTCATTCCAGATATGGAAAGCTGACAACTGAAAATAACCATCACACTCAGTAAACAATGTAAGCCCTGTCCTTACATGATGGCTCTGTGCCACCAGGACCACTGGGCCCACTCCTGTTACTGCCAATAGGAGTTGAGTCCTTGTGTCCACCCCTGCTCTACTATAGACCTGGCCCCACCAGAGGTGCTCTTTCCTATTCATGTCTTCTGGTCATTGTTCCTGATTGATGTTCTTGATGGGCCAGGTCTCTGCTGTTGTGAATTTCCTGCCTATATTGGAATCTGGAAGTTCCAGTTAGGCCTGATATGTTCAGCCTCATTGGGAAACTGATAAGAAACATCTGTATTGACACTTGCCAGTGTTCTCTGATACATGGATGACACCCCTAGGACAATGGCTGATAACCTTGGAAATTGCCCTAATCAATCTGTGATAGCCCTGGCAAACCTACCACGTGGGAAAAGGGACACATAAATCCCATGTTTCTGTAAGTTCTTGGCACAATATTCTAACCTGCACTGCTCTACTCTCCCTCATTTATCTTGTGCTAATGGGTATATCTATAACTTGTCATTCTTTTTGGTGATTAGTATGTGGGAACATTTCTTGCCTTCAATAAGCCTGAGATTCTGGCTTGCTTTGCACTTCCAGCTGTGAACTGTCTACCACATCTGTACCATTGTTGGAAGCCATCCTCATTACTTGATGAACAGAGGCAGGGGGCTGGATTCAGTCATATGACAGTATTGTAATATGTGACACCTACCGGAAAAACACCAGTGAAGGTCAGCCACCTGAAATATTCTAGGTGGCTGTTAGGTCTCAAATTAAGGCCAATAGCTACTGGAAGTGCTATTTAACATATCAAAACATACTCTACCCTTTGCCTCCCTCAGTCCCTAGCAAGTTAGTCATCTTGGCTGGCATGCCCCACCTCCTGCCTTCAACCTCCAGTTCCCCAGCTTCAATCACTGCCTTCCCCCAACTGCTCCCCCCAACATAACTCAGCCATTTTGGACACATGGTCTCTCAGGCTCTTGGCTAGCTTCTCTCCTGGATCTCTTTTAGTCCTCTTGCCCTTCCCTTTTCTCTGGAATCTCCCCCCGCCTCCCCCCCCCCACAATTCCCCTCTGAGGCCTGGTTCAGTCTGCTGGCTCTGTTTTTCTGGATCCTTCCAGATGCCTCTGCTATGCTCCCCTTTTATCTACAATAAACCAATCTTCTCCACTATGCCCAGGAACCATCACATACTCATTCTGTTTTTCTTTTTTTCATTTAGTGGTAATAACTAATAAACTGGAACGTCGGGAAAGGTCAGGAAGCTGTGAGTTTTGACAGTTGGATGTTGCCCACGTATAGCCTTTGTAATTGCAGATAGAATGCTTTCCTTAGTGTATAGTCATTTCTGGTTCTGTATTTGGCCTTTGCAAATAGTTTGTCCAGAAAACTCACTGAACAGTCATGGTACTCTCCATATAATTAAGATTTGTTTAGAAAACAGAACAAGAGAATCATCTAGATTTAGGAGTCACTTTGATTTAGGAGTCATTTGTATTGATCCTTTTAGGGGCATTGAAATACACAGCCTGTCTGAAGCTTGGGTTGGTCAGAGGGTTATGGGTTGAGCAGTTGACTGATGTAAGATCAGTCTTGTGGAGGACTTATCTTCAGCTTGTAGAACTGAATCTTAGCCCAGTGGCTGGTGCCATAGTTGCACTGCAGTTGTGGGAAATAGACAGCTTGATGTCAGGCCATGGGATTCTCTGGAACAATCTGGATCAAACTTCCATAGTTCATAATTTACATGTAAGAAAATTGAAGCCAGGCATAGTAGTGCATGCCTTTAATCCTAGCACTTGGGAGATATAAGCAGTGAGGTCTCTGTGCATTCTGTGCTAGCCAGGGCTACATAGAGAAACCCTGTCTCAAAACACCAACAAAACACACACACACACACACACACACACACACACACACACACACACACACCTCACCCTATACAAAATCAACTCTAGATGAAACAAAGATCTTAATGTAAATTTTGACACCCTAAAATAGATACAGGAGAAAGTAGAGAAGATATTTCCAGATGTGAATGAAAAAAATGACTTAATGGTATCTTATGAAATTAAAAGATGACTGTTCAGCAAAGGAAGCCATTGAATGAAGAGGCAGTTCATAGAATGGGAGAAACATTTTGCAAGTTGAACCTCTGACAGATGGTTACTAGCTAGAAAACATAGATATCAAAGAACTCAAAACAATGAACAACCAAGGCTGGAGAGATGGTTAACAGCATTTGTTGCTCTTGCAGTGGACTTAGGTTAGGTTCCCAGCACTTACTTGGTGTTTACAATCACCTATAGTTCGGTTCCAAAAATCTAAACACCCACTTTGGGCCCTGACACCCTCCTGTGACCTCTGTGGGCACCAGGTAGTCATATGATGCACATACATAACATTCTGGCAAAACAGTTATTGATATCCTGGTTTTTCTCTCTCCCCGGGTCCTGAGCAACCTGTTCCTGTTCCTGATCCCCACTCTCCTCCTGCTCCAGTGGTTTCTCCTCAGCACTGCCTGACACTCTGCATCAGCTCTCTTCTGGGCCTGGTCCTTTTCCTTAGGGAAACTTTCCTGGTCTCAGGGCCTCTCTAATCCTCAGGTCCTTTCCCTGCCCCTGATCATTGTTCTTCAGGATACTTTCCCTTACCTGGGATCCATCTTTGACAGGTAATTGCTCCTCATTGACAGCTCAAAGGCTGTCAAAGGTTGCATGACTTCATAAGGACTCTGCTTGCAAAAACTAACATGACTACATTGTGCATGTGTTGGGTGGCTGCATAAGGACTCTGCATGTAGAAACCATATGAAACTGGGGCCATGCAGATCTGGGCCAAGGGCAGCTCCATGACTACAGTTTCATTGGCCCCCAACTGCTGAGCCTCGCTCTAAACCACTTGCTCCCTTTCCCTTTATTAGCAAGCACCTCCCACCTGTCTCTCTCTCTCTCTCTCTCTCTCTCTCTCTCTCTCTCTCTCTCTCTCTCTCTCTCTCTCTCTCTCTCTCTCCTCCTGATTGGTTAACTCCTACCATTGCCTTTGATCCCTTTCTCAATAAACTCCATGTGGATTTGTTGAGTTTGGTGGATCGTATTTCATTGCCTGAAGCTGCAGTAAAGAACAACAGTCATACACACAAAATAAAAAAAAAAAAATCAAAGCAATGAAATCAACCTAATCAGTAACGAACAGTTTGCAAACAAAGAAATACAAATGGCCAACAAATACATAAAAAATATGTTCAACCTCACCAGCAAATTAAAACAACATTGAGATTCAGTTCTATCTCAGTAAGAAAACATAACAGAGAGAAGTTCCTAAAGGTGTTCCAGAACAAAACCAACAACCCACATTCTGGTGCAGACCTCATCCTCTGGCTTGCATTTGAATTCTGTAAATTCCTACATACTTTAGAGGTAAGAGCCTCAGAAACTCTTGTATGTTCTGCATTAAAGTAGTCCCCAAAGGGTTTGGAGTAATATAACTGTCATATTATTCAAAGTGTCTTAATAATACCACAGATCTTGCTAAATGTAGACTTAAAACATAATCAGGGGCCAGTGGTGGTAGCCCCCACCTTTTTATCCCAGCACTTGGGAGACAGAGGAAAGAGGATCTATGAGTTCAAAGCCAGCCTTGTTTACAGAGCGAGTTCCAGGACAGCCAGGGCTACACAGAGAAACCCTGTCTTGAAAAACCAAAAACCAAACCAAACAAACAAAAAACCCACAATACCCCCCCCCCAAAAAACCTGAGCATTTCTTAGGTTAGAGAGGAGATCAGATAAAAGCCGTGGACTATGGACATATAAAAAATGTCATTATAGATGCATAAGGGCATGCCTTAAGAAAAGACAAATGGAAAATATCCTTAAACGAAAGAAACTGAGACAACACTCTTCATATCCAAGATAGAGTATGCAGAGGGAAACAGACCTGCTTTTATTCAAAATGGAAGTGTTAGGTTTCCACCACGATGACCAAGTTCCTGTGACATTCACTTCAGAAGGAGAGGCCTATCTTGACTTAGTCTGGTCAGTTGCAGACTGGCTCATGACTGTGACAAAGCAGCACATGAAATCAGAGAGCATCAGGTCAGAACTGCTCACTTAGGGCAGCTGGGCAGCAGAAAGCAGAAGGAAGGTCCCCCCCTTTGCAGTCCCTCCCTACACCCCCCAACAACAGCAACAGTCTGGGGACCAAGCCTTCAACACAAGGGTCTTTGGTAGACACCTCAGATTTGAGTGACAACAAACAGTGAGGATAAAGATGATGTCAGAAGAAACTAGGTAACTTAGTGGAAGGAAGAAAGACAGCTTCGGAATGAAAATTTGGTATGTCAGAAGGCCCAACAGATGCCAGTTCAGTGAAGAGGGAGACACTAGTGAAATAGTTAGCAAATATGGCCATACTGTCTCTAAACAGGAGACAAGCTAATGGTGTTGGAAGGAGATGGAGGCAACAGTGCTTGAGAGAGAGCAGGGCTGTCTGGACCATGTCCTCACTTTGCAGTAAGGCAAAAGCAAGGAGGTTATGTTACAGCTTAAGAGTAAGAAAAATGGCAGAGTGTGTAAGCTCTATGCTACCCCAGGTTTACACATTATACAAAGGATGGCCATAGAGAGCCAGTCCACAAGCAGAAAGGAGGAGGGAAGCATACAACCATCACAGCAAAGTGAAAACTAGAGCTGCAACAACTGCAAACATAACAGTGCTTGAACAAAATCTCAGTGCATTCGACATGTGTGACCTGGCACATACAGATGTCTTGGGAAACACTGGCAGTCGTGTCAGAGCAGTGAAAAAGGGTTACCATGAAGCACACTCTAAGTAGTAGGCCAAACACACTTGCAGACAAAACACATGGTTATGTTCACAGAAAGTTGGTCCCTATGGCAAATTTCAAAGAAAAATACCATGATTCTCAGCCCTGACAATGACTAGCTCTGTGACCTCCCCTCATGGACCTAGAGTGGCTTTGTGGTAGTCAGAGCATGGAACACTTGGTTGTGATGGGAATTAAGGGTGGTCCCATGTATGATTATGTTTTCCATGCATGAAGGCGTCTGTGATTCTCAATGGGCTGTCCAACTGCAGGGAAGTGTCCCCTCCTGTGCCTCACTCCTAGGACACAGTGCTGGGCACACAGGAGGAGCATAAATGGCTAAGAGCATTTAATCTCCACTTCTCCCACCATGTGTTCCCACTTCTGTCATGGCCAGGTGGGGTCAGAGCAGCAGCTTGGGCTCATTGTGCTGAGTTTTTACTCTCTGCCTCTTGTCTGTGCTAGAGTGGCAGAGCTCAGGACAGTACTTTCATCCACATCTAAATGAGACACAAGGCAGGGAAGAAGTGCACGGTAGCTGCTTCCCCCGGGTGCTTTTCTCTTAGGCTGGCACTCCATGCCCTCTGCAGGAGTAGGTCCTGACCCAGAGGAAGATGGTCTTCATGGATGGCAGTGTTCTGGACAAGGGTCTCTGAGGCTAGGAACCTTCTGTCTATGCTCACCCAGGAAACAACGATTAGGGTTTGAGGTTTGCATAGATTTATGCCTGGAAGCAGCTTTACATGCTATGATGATCTGGGCTCTGGAATAGAAAATAGGAGTTTCTGAGGGGAAGGAGCTTGGGAACTAAAAGACAGGGCAACATTGGCTCCAAATATGGGGATATTTTTAGTGTCCTTCCCCCAGCAGCATGCGTGGTGCTCAATTGTCATTGTCAATTCTGTTGTGATATACTCAGTGATCCAAACACTGAGCTCAGGCCATGGGTCATCCCTCTCCATCCAAGCCCACTGCTACTCCTGAAACTACCAACCTCAAGGCGTGCCTAGGGCAGGGTTCAGTCACACTGGCCATTGCTGGGCCACACACTGAGCATGCGGTTGGCAGCTCAGGCCTATAGAGGTCAGTGTTTAGCTACATTGACCAAAGCTGGACCAAATACTGAGCATACAGTTGGCAGCTGTAGACCCAGAAGAAATGGATGTGCGGTTACTGGAGGGGAGATAACAAAGCTAGGTACTACCAAGGGTAGCTGAGGTGTCATGTGTGAGTAAAACTCAAGTCATACTTGGGTTGTGCTTCCTGGGATAGAGGTTGGGCCAGAGCTGGCGTAAAGAGCTACCAGACCCAAAACTGAAGAAGCAATTAGAAGTTGAACTTCATGCAGCTTTCTGTTAGGGCCTCACTTGTGCACTAGGCTGTGTCTCCAAGGCTAAGGAGAAAATTCACAGTTGGTATGGAGTGGCATAAACTTCCTGCAGGCAGTGGGAAGACAGCCATGCCTAAAGTCAGGCTGCCACAGATTGTGTGCATATGAGATGTACCTGGACAGGGCCAAAGGAGCTGGAGTCTGTAGGAAACCCCAGAAGGAGAGACTGGGAGGCAGACTAAGGTCCTCCTGGGGATCCCAACTTTACCTGCTCTCTGGAGAGTAAGCCAAGCCTACAGATATGAAGATCAATGGGCTGGAACTCACAGCAGAAGCAGTGATTGGCAGAAGGGGAGAGGGACACTGGTATTCCAAAAGAAAGGGTTCTCTGAAAGGAAAAAGCAGGAGAGCTCACGCAGGAATGAAGACTCTGTTTCGAAGGCTTTGGGGCAGTGTAGGAGGCAAATCTGGTACCTGAGGCGACTGTGGCTGAGGCTCTGGGAAGCAGAGCCTGATTCCTCCTCCTCATTCTAAGGTCCGAGATGGCTTTGACAGGAAGGGGTAAGGAACAGGCAAGGGCAGAGCTGGCCCTGTTATCCTAGGGCAGGGGGTGCAGGCCACCTCTCTGTCTTGATAAATCAGTCAAGTGTCAGTAAGGTGATGAGTCCGAGGGCTCTGAGAGGGAAGGATGGGCAAGGGAGCCATACTTGGTCTCAGACACGGGGCAGCCAGAGGCAGCCACTACAGTGGATTCCGGAGCCCTGCTTTCTCCTGCACCTCTCCTGCACTTTGTGCTGGGCATTGGAGTCAACAGGTGGAGGGGACACCCCTTGGATAGAGCAGAAGGGCTGGGGATCACTGCAGCATTTTTGGCCTTAGACCCACCCCAAATACATTCTTGATGCTGAAATTCCACCTGCCTGTCCATGTCTTGGTGCTGTGCTGGGTAGAGTGGAGGCAGCATTTCAGGCTCCCTTGCTGATTTGGCAGCCAAGGAATCTGTACATTTGCTGCCTAGAACAATGGTGCATGCCCATTCCCTCCATCTGTCCTACTATGGCATCTGCCAGCTTCCCTGGACTTTCTTATTCAAATTCTCTTTTTTCTTTTTTTATTGTAATTATTGGATTTTATGGTTCTGGGAATCAAAGCCAGGGCAGGGTGATGCTCTGCTGCTGCATGGTGTCCCCAGCCTCACTCACTTGTAGGACCTGAGGGACGAGGCTAGACTTCATCTGTAGCAATAGGAAATCTTGGGTGGGGCCGAGTCTACTCTGGTTGTGTCCTGTTGGGGTGAGATCAGGAGACTTCGAGTTCTTGTTTGAAGCCCATGGGTTTTACATTAACCCAGGCAGATGTTAGCTGTTAATGACCTGATACCTGTGCTTCCATAGAAGACCTCTGGTAGCAATGTTCCTGTGGTGCCTTCTGGGGAAGTCCTAAGGAGACACAAGCTAAGACAGACACAGTATGACAGTATGTGTTAACTCGGCACAAAGTGAGGACAAGAAGAGCAGGGGTGTGACTGCTTTGTAACTTTCTAGGCTGAACTTAGGCTACTTACCTCTGATGACTTTTATTTTGCAGAACAAGGTTTAAAGTAGCAAGTGACTTCTTCAGAAGAAAAACATCCAACACTGAACACAGAACAAATGCATTCACAGAACGGAACCTGCCTCTGTGCAATCGGCATATTATCCAGTACTGCGGTGCACACAGAAAAGCCTAAGGGTAACTACTGACATTTGACCTGGTGTGTAAGGCAGCTTGCTTCAGTTCTTTTGAGTCCCAGAATCACAGTCCACAAAGAGCAGTGCAAGAAGCTCTCACCCAGGTACAGGGCTGTTGGGGAGACACAATAATGTACAAAATTCATTTATGCAAGAAAGAGTGAATGGAGAAGAGTCACAAGTGGTTTATCAGTAAGAAATTGGCTGTAAAAGAGACACAGAGTCCTTTGCTGGTCCCCATGTCCTAATCCTTAGAATCTGTGATATAGGCTTCTACATGTATGAGGGAGGCAGTGATGACAGCATGGCTTGGGAGAGGGCCGGAGTTAAAAGATCAGTGGGGAGCTTGGGTCCTGCTGGTGCTGGTACTGGGTGCCCTGCCCTCAGAATTCAACTCCTGCTCATCTCCACACCCCTGTCTTAGGGCCTCATCCCTCACTCCTCAAAGGAAAGGGTGTGGGGTCTCCAGGGATCTTTGCAGCCCAGATCCCTCTGGTGGACTGAAGAACCCCCCAATTCTTCTCATTCTTCTGAGAGACAGCCTTGGTCTTCATGGCCCCTCTGTGTTATACTGACCTGACATACTTCATCCTTCATCTTTCTTCCTAGCCATTTCCTTCATCCTTGTCAGCCTCCACCATCATAGTTTTCACGTGAAAACAATGATGGGAATTTAAAGGCCCTGCTGCCAATCCCTCTAGGTTATGAGCTAATCCATAAACTGTCCACCCAAACCCAAGGGTTGTGTTTGCCCTGTGGGAGAGAATTTAGATATAACCCACATGGCCAGAAAATTTCTTGAGTCTGGGATGCCTGGGGAATTGGAAAACATTGGGTTTTCTCAGCATTTGCATGGCTACCATAGATGAAAGCACAGTAGCAGTGAAGACATTGTATATAGCTCCCTAGTATGCACATAAAGCCTACATGGGATGGATTTATGGCCGTGTGAAAATCATCAAGACCAAGGTTTGCACTGAACAGGAAGAAAGGCACATAGAATGTCAGAGTGAGGATTTGGGCCAGCACAGGGTCTGACCTGACCACTGTGACAAGAAGCCACACTCCATGTTTCCCAGAAGCTCCTCTTGAGTCTATGTGTCTACAGATATAACCATCAGGACTCCAAGGGCCACTGTGTGGCCGCTTGCTACATGTCCTTTAGGATTAATGCCCTGTGTGTATCAATATACAAAATAGTCTTGAACATAAGTAAAGTATACATACATAGAATATGGTAAGAATATTGTACAAAAACATAACTGGAGAGATTTTCACAATATGACAAAATATATAGTTTATATACAATTCTGGGAAGGGAATAAACTTAATTTTACATAGGTTACCATGTATAAGAATCTATAACCATGTAAGCTGTATGATACTAATATCTCACTATTACTAAAATAATTCACAAGAAGATAGGCTAATCTACCCATATCCCATCTAAACCATACCTTTCCCAACCATACCCTATCCTTGTCTAAAAGAGATACCTGAGCATCACCTTCCATACCCAATCCTAAGAAGATGAATATTATCCCTAAATGCCTAGAGTAGGGAAAGAAGATGTTATCTTAAGATTACTTCCTGCTGAACTGGAATGATGATTGCTCCATGGGATCCTGTAGGAAGAAAATTTTTAGCAACAAATTTTTGACAGGACTGGCTGTGACATGTGTAGCTAGTCCCTGTGTGGCAAGAAATGCTTGACTGCAGTTCTATCTGAAATTCTGGCCAGGGTAAAATAAATAGGTGCACCATAACAGCTAGCTAGTCAGGAGTTGTCTCAAGCAAAACAGTCTCAAACTAGTTTTAGGGTGATGTTTGTAGTCCAGATGCATCAGGTTGAATCAAGTGGAAATGACAAAATGGGGCCCCATCTTCTTTCCGGAGAGTTCAAGGATTGCTGTTAGGAATTGTTATTATTCCTCGTGGAAAACTTCAACATCAATATCAAAGTAAAATTTTCAAGTTTTAAGGTATGCACATAGGGAAAGGCAACAATAAACATCAAAATACATATGAGAAAATTAAGATTTCAGAGAGAAAATTGCGCATAATCAAATGAGTCTCCAGATTTGTTTTCTTCTGCCTTACACCAATTGGCTTCTTGATATAAGACAGAAACTGTGAATTTAATCTTAACAACATGCTTGAATTTAGAGAAGGAAAGCCAAATCCAACTCCAAAGCCAGCATTGGTTTACATGAATTGGGACTAGAGGAATACTAGATAGTAAACTTCTGACATCAGGATAAGAGGGAAATAGATTTCTGTATAAAAATAGTTTACTAGAATTAAATATGTTTACCATAAATTAGATTCATCTTCATTAAGTGATTCTTTCTGGAGAGCTATCTTCTCTTCTGTAGGTACCTACATGTTTAGTGTCTCTTAGCTGTTTGAAGATAAGTGTTTTCTGTTTTCCTGTAAGGACAAGAAAAGAACATTTCCCCTACCTTTGAGAGGTCTCCACACATCTCATGGGACCCAATTTGTTGGATGACCTGTCATTTCTCTTCATTAAGATGTTTCTCTTGTTCAAGTCGGATCTTGATCAACTTAGATGATATCCATAACTTTTCTTCCCCTGTAGATACAAATGTGAAACCTCTACCCCAACGTAACACATATCCTGGTTTCCATACTGAGGTCAATACATCCTTGAAGTATACCGGCTGATTTAGTTCAGAGATTTTTCTATTGTCCAGTGTCTTTCCGCAGCTGTTTGTCCTTTTTCATTAGCATTAAGAAAGTTTAATGTTAATAAAGCATTATGTAATCTGTGTTTGGGTGTCTTGGTTCCTCCTGCCTGTTTATGGAGCATTTCCTTTAAAGTATGATTGGATCCCTCAACTACTGCTTGTCCTGTAGGATTGTGTGGTATACCAGTTATGTGTTTTATGTTATAATACTCAAAAGAACTATTTAAATTTGCTGGAAACATATGCTGGAGAATTGTCAGTTTTTATTTGTGCAGGTATGCCCATAATGGCCATTACCACTAATAGGTGTATGATAACAGAATCAGCCTTTTCAGAGCTCAGAGCATTGAAACCCATTGAAACCCTGAAAATGTATCTATAGTATGGTACACATATTTTAATTTTCCAAATTCTACAAAGTGAAACACAGCCATTTGCCATATTTCATTTCTGAAAGGGTTACTGCCTTTTTATAGAATGAGCAAGTAGGACATTTCCTTACTATTTTTTTTTAGCTTGTTGCCAAGTGATAGAAAAAAATGTTTTTAAAACTTGTGATGTTCACATGATGTTTCTTATGAAATTCCGAAGCTTCTAGCACACTTCCTATTAATAACCGATCAATTTCATCATTGCCTTGTGCTAGGGGACCTGGCAGACCTGTATGGGATCTGATGTGTGATATATATATGAATCCTATTTCTGATAGTATCTTGTAACTGTATAAACAATAAAGTTAATTCTGTATCATCGGGAATAAATTCGGCAGTCTTAATGTGTAAGACTACTCTCTCTGCATATTGAGAGTCAGTAACTATATTGAAGGGTTCTGTAAAATCCATAAGTACCATGAGAATTGCATACAATTCTGCCTTTTGTACAGAATTGTAAGGGCTTTGAACTGCTTTGCTTAATTTTCCTGATTTATATCCTGCCTTACCAGATTTGTTTGCATCAGTGTAGAATGTAGGAACTCCAGAGATAGGTGTTTTTCTTACAATGCATGGAAGGAGCCAAATCGTTTTCTTTATGAATTTGATTCTTTCACTTTTGGGATAATTGTTGCTAATCATTCCCCAAAAATTGCTGCATGTTCTCTGCCAATATTCATTATCTTTCCATAAGGAGAAAATTTCTTCATTAGTTAAAGGTACTACAATTTCTGCTGGGTCCCTTCCTGTCAGTTGGTGTAGTCTTAATTTTCAAGTCAGAGATCTTTTCTATATATGTTTTTAGTTTTTTACTCTGTTTATGTGGTAGAAATATCCATTCTAATATGATATCTTCCCTCTGCATCAAAATCCCTGAAGGATATACTCCTGATGGTAATATAATTAGAATACAGTCTAGTTTTGGATCCACAAGGTACCACTAATATCCTCTTTTCTACCCATTCTAATTCCTTTTCAGCTTCAGCTGATAGTATTCATGGACTATTCAAGCCTTTGTCCCTTTTAGGGTCATTTTCAAGTTTTTCAAATCATGCCCTTCTACTCCAATAATGGTTTGTAGTTGAGAAATCTCTCTTAGTAATTTTTGAAGATTATTAAGAGTCTGGTAGCGATCTCTCCTAATCTGTACTTTTTGTGGTCTAATTTTCTGTAGACCTATTTTATATCCTAAGTAGTTGATAGAATCTCCTTTTTATATTTTTTCAGGTGCAATTTGTAATTCCCAACAAGGTAAAACTTCCTTTACTTTCTCAAATGTTTTTTCTACTATTTCTATTTTAGAATCAGGTAACAATATATCATCTATGTAATGGTAAAGTATGGATTGTGGAAACTGTTTACAAATTATTTCCAATGGTTTTTGCACAAAATAGTGGCACAGGGTGGGGCTATTTAGCATTCCCTGTGGCAAAACCTTCCATTGATTCACCAGTTGAGAATAATTGTAATTAGGTACCGTGAAGGCAAATTTCTCTTTATCTTGTTCTTGTAAAGATATAGTGAAGAAGCAATCCTTTAAATCAATAACTATAATAGGCCATTCTTTAGGTATCAAAGAAGGCAAGGGCATTCCAGGCTGTAGAGAACCCATTGGCTTGATAACTTTATTGATGGCCCTCAGATCTGTAAGCATTCTCCATTCACCAGATTTCTTTTTGATAACAAATACAGGAGAGTTCCAAGGGCTGATAGATTACTCAATATGTCCAGCATTTAGTTGTTCCTGAACCAGGTTTTCTAAAGCCTCTAACTTCTCAGAGGTCATAGGCCATTGTCCTACCCAGACAGGTTCATCTGTTAGCCATTTAAAGGGTAGGGCTTTTGGTTCCTCTGTTTGTTTGGCACTTTTATTCTGTTTTTGTACAGCCTAGATATTTGGTGTCTGGCTTGTATAGTATTTTATAATACCTTTTCCACAATGATGAGGTCGTTTATGGTTCATATCTAATACTGGAGGAATGTTAATCTGTGCATTCCATTGCTTTAATAGATCACGACCCCATAGGTTTATTGCTATATTGGCCACATATGGTCTCAACCATCCTCTCTGTCCTTCTGGTCCTATACATTCAATTCATCTCATGCTCTGTTTTACCTGAGACAGTGTTCCAGTCCCTAAGAATTGAACACTTACCTCTTGCAGGGGCTATCTTGGAGACCAAGATTTATTAGTTATGATAGTTGCATCATACCCCGTGTCCACTAAACCTCCAAACAGTCTGTTATTCATTTTAACTATCAATCTAGGCCTATGACTATTTATAGAGGTTTGCCAAAATATATTTATTTTGTTTCCTTTTTTCATGTTTGATTCAACTTCCATCACTAGTTTGTCATCCAGAGCAGTATGAGTTTTTATGATAGGCACTGGATTTTCTAATCGTCCTGTGGGAGATTGTCCTCCACTGTGACTGGGAATGTCCAGACCACCTTTGGCATGGGGGCCTTCGAGAGGCCCCCCAAGGAGTTTCCCGATTGTAAAGGGTTTCCTTGTTTGTCTCTGGTCGATCTACATTCATTGGTCCAGTGTTGGCCTTTGCCACACCTTCTACAGAGGGCTGAGGCCTTCTGTTCGATTCATTCCTAGGAGTGCTATTTCTAGAAATAATTTGCCTACAATTTCTTTTTAGATGTCCTATCCTACCATAGTTAAAACATCTGACATTTTTATATCTTTTCAAACCTTAGGAGATGGCTTCTCCTACCCAAGTTGCCATGTCCCTATAGTTAAGATCTCTGTTATCTTGATGTCTTCTCGGACCTTTAGATATGGCTTCTCCTACCCAAGCTTCAGTGCTATTGTCATTATACTCAATGTTGGCTGTATATAGGACCCTTCAGATAAGGGTGCTGATTTGATTTTTAAAGGCCAAAGCACCTGTTTGCACTGTGGATTTGCATTCTTATAAGCTAATGATTCTATGAGTATTCGCCTAGAATCTATGTCTGCTACCTCTAATTGTATTGCCCTAGACAACCTTTCTAGAAATACACTAAAGCATTCTCTTGGTCATTGCCTTATCTTAGTATAGGATTCTATCCTCTCCCCTAGTTCATGAACCTTGTCCCAAGCATTCAAAGCTGCTGTACTGCATAGAGACAAGGTGTGGTCATAGGCAGCTTGAGTTTCTGGGTCAGCATAAAGACCCTCACCAATAATTTTATCTTAGGGAGCTTTATAACCTTTCTTTAAGCCCTGTATTTCAAGAACTTTTGCTTCCTCTCTCCATAAAGCCCTCCATTCTAATTGAGAGGAGTTTTCAAGGACAGCTGATATTAATTGATCCCAATCCTTAGGGGTTACCTTGTTATTCCTTGCCCATGATCCTATGAATTGCTTCACCTATGGTGAGTGCATGCCATAAGAGACTACTGCTTCCTTTATACCTTTTAAATCTTTCATTTTTATTGGTTCCCACTGATATGCAGTGCCACCTTTTGAGTGTTTTTTTGTTTCTGGGTTTTCACTAATAGATACAGGAAAAACTCCCCTGACACTAAATGGTGTAGAAAATTTTAAGTCTCTTTCATGCCCTGTTCCCTGTAGTTCTTCTTCTGATATGTTAGATCGAAGGTCTTCTAAGGCCTGAAATCTATTCACCATTGTTTGAGTGTCTGAACTTCTTGAAGCATATCCCTTTCTAGAGCCTTCATTGCATCAGTCAGTTTCTTGTTTTCTCCAGTTACAAATGATTCCATGTTTTTAATAGTCTCATCTTTAGATATTATCTGAATGGCATGTAAACTGCCTTCCAAAAACAATGTTCTATCCGCTAGCTTGCCACTATCATCAGACATGGAATAAATTCTATCTGCTATTCTTTCCATCTGATGTTCCAGTTTTTTAACCTTATTAGTAGCTTCGTCTGACCAGGAATGAGCTGTTTCTGCTAGTGTGTTAATGCATTGCATTGTTTCTATCTTGGTTATTGAGGTATCAGATATGAAACAAATTGTTTTCTAGTTGGTAATTTTTATGTTCCATGTTTTGCATTCTACCCGTCAGCTCTCTATTATCATCTTCAATATTATGAACCTTTTCCTCTAAACACTTTATGTTTTGCGTTCTAATTTTCAGCTCTCCATTATCATTTTCAATATCCTGAACCTTTTTTCCTAAGGATTCTATGTTTTGTGTTCTAATTTTCAGCTCTCCATTATCATTTTCAATATCCTGAACCTTTTTTCCTAAGGATTCTATGTTTTGTGTTCTAATTTTCAGTTCTCCATTATCATTTTCAATATTCTGCATTCTGTTTTTTAGCTCTCTATTGTCATTTTCCATATTTTGAATCCTTGTTACTAACTCTCTTATGGTTTTCCCAAGTTCCTTATTGTTTTCTCTAATCTCAAACCATTTCTTTAAAAATATCATAATAATGATGAAACCCATTGGTATTACCAAAAAAAATGTATATATTGGTTAAGTCATGATTTTCTTCTGTTAAAATTCCTTCTATACAAGAAGTAAAGGAATTCCTAAAGTCCTGCATTGTAAGATTATCCGCCATAGGTATGGAACAATTGATCTCAGATAGTATATCAATTTAAATTGCGAAGAATGTTGCAATTACCTTAGGTGTAATTCTGCTGTTCTGGAATTTTGATGCTTTTAGTTGTAGATCTCAACACCTCCAGCCATAACCACCAAATAGCGTCTGGCAGCAGACGATCCTTCTGATCTTGGTCCTTGTAGAATAGCTCTTAACAAACTATGGCAAGTGAAATTTTGTTAAACGAATTAGTAAAAGGAGCCTGTGCAATCGCTGGGGCCGTAGGGCTAATAATTGTTGCTGGCACCGCTGGGCCGCGGGAAACACACCAGCAGGGTGGGTGCCACGCACGGGCGCAAATACAAAGTGGGGAAATGGGCAAAAGATGAGAAGCAGTGAGTGCCTTCTCAGGGCCGCTATGGAGGTAAAGGAGTTGTAGGGCAGAGGCAAACATCCCACAGACTGTGGTGTGTCCACCTGGTTAGGCAAGGGACCCTGCCAGCTCAGGGATGATGTGGGAAGGGAGCAGCTTCTGCTGCCTGGGTGAAAACCAGATCCGGTGAAAATCCGGATCCCGCTTCTGACACCAGATATTGATGTTTAATAAGGATCAGGAGAAACAAATAGGCTGAATAGTTGTTTATTCAGGGAGAAATAACTCACAACATAGACAGATGAACACCAGCAGGTTCCTGGTCCCAAGGATGCCTCTGGATGTACTCCTGTCCCAGTGCTGCAAGTAAGAGAGCTCTCTGAGCCCCCTCCTCAGCCTTAGTCCCCCAGGTCATGTCGGGCCCTGTCTCCACCCCCAAATGGGTGTGGTCTATGCCACAGGTGCTGACAGGGAGAATATCTCACTACACAACACCCTTTACAATAGCTGCAAACAACATAAAATATCTTGGGGGTAACTCTAACTAAACAAGTGAAAGATTTGTATGACAAGAACTTTAAGTCTTTAAAGAAAGAAATTAAAGAAGATACCAGAAAATGGAAAGATCTCTCATATTCTTGGATAGGTAGGATCAACATAGTAAAAATGGCAATCTTACTAAAAGCAATTTACAGATTCAATGAAATCCCAGCAAAATCCCAGAAAAATTCTTCACAGACCTTGAAAGAGCAATACTCAACTTTATATGGAAAAACAAAAGATCCAGGATAGTCAAACCAATCCTGTACAATTAAGTAAAGTTTTAAAGAGTCAAAAGTAAAACCAAAGGATTATGACACTAGTAGCAATAGAATAGTGCCTTAATTTTGGTTTTTCTTCTGTCCAGTATCAGGTGGCTTTTCTGACATGAGACAAGAGATTGTGGATTTCCCTTTTTAACAATCATGCTTGGGTTTAGAGAAGGATAGAGCCATATTCCAACTCCAAAGCCAGCTTTATTTTTTAATTGAACTGGAACTACAAAAAGACCATTTGCATTATATGACTGTAGAGAGCAACAGTAACAAACATTTGGGAAGATTAATGAAATCTGTGATACAACAATAAATCAATTTACACTTTTTCTTGGGACACTTTCTCTGGATGATTTGTCCATTTTCTTCAGCTGTCTCATTTGTCCAGTAGTCTTAGATTTCTTAGTTGAATACCTTCATTCTCCTGGAAAGACAAAAGCAAAATTCTGCCCCACACTAACCTTGGGGAGTTTCCCTTTTGGCACTGGCCGTCCCAACCCATTATTCTTTATTCCTAACATTCAATATTGACTGTATCCCGTATCTATTCATCTATGGGTTCTTATCTTGCCTTTAAAGGCCTAATTGCCCTTTTGCATTGTGGATTCACATTTTCAAAACCAAAGATTCAATTATTCTGGGTTTGGTATCATTCTATTTACAGCCAAGTTAATCATTGTAAAAAAAAAAAAATCAGTGAAGGTTTCTTTTGGGACTTGTAAAGGACACAATTCTTCAATTCTGTCCCAAGCATTCAAAGCTGCTGCTCGGCATAGAGCCAAGGTGTAGTCATCATATAAAGACTGTCTTTGTACATCAGCATACTTGCCCTCTCCAAGAAGCTGATCCTGGGAGATTTCAATACCTCTAGTCCCACTTTGTTGTTCAATGGTTGTTTCACCAGGCCCTCCAGCAATCGAGGACCAGGTTCCAATACTGCTGTAAGTAACCAAGTCTTTCCAGTCTTGTGGGATAATTCTGTTACTAGTTGATCATAAAAATATGGTGAGGGTTGGTTCTCCTTTAAATTCCTCTGTCTTTGTCTGAATATCTCTAATACCTGTTTCAGTAAGTTTTTCTAAGGCTTGTAACTTATCAGTCAAAATTGCATTATTTTCTTTAGTAACTTTTTCTAAGGCCTATGTCTTATCAACCAACATTTATGATCCCACCACAGAGCAGAGCCTGGGCAGCCTCTACCTTTGGGGGCTAAGTATGCTGGGATCACCCTGAAGTATGGTAACATTTATGCTGACTTCAGGTCTGGCTCCTACCCTTATAGGGTGTCCTTCCTGAGCTCCTTCTGCTACTAGAAATACTGTTCCTATTTTCCCCTGTGCACTTAGCAAAAAAGAGTGACCTGAACAAAATGGATGTTACAGTTTACCTCTCAGACAAAACAAAGGCTTTTGTGTGGAATGAAGGTTATAAAGGGTTGGCTTTGGGAAAAACTTCATGTCATACAGAGTGTGAATTGGTGATCCTTTTGTAATAATTCTGGCATCTTCAAATTGTTAGGTTTATGAAAAAAGAAGAAAAGATCAAACAAATGGAAGACTGTCCCTCTGGAAGCTACTAAGCTTCTGCCCCTGGGTTGCTGGACTGGAAATGTTGGAAATGCAGGGTTTGGTTCCTAATGAGATGAAATAGGGTGTCCTGGTTAGGTACTATTACTGTCATGAAACACCATAATCAAAGCAACTCAAAAAGAAAGGGTTCATTTGGCTTACACTTGTACATCACTGTTCCTCACTGAAGGAAGTCAGGACAGGAACTCAGACAGGGCAGAACCTGGAGGTAGGAGCTGATGCAGAGGCCGTGGAGGAGCACTGCTTACTGACTTGCTCCTCATGGCTTGTTCAGCCTGCTTTCTTATAGAACCCAGGACCACCTACCCAGGGGTTTATCCCACCTACAAAGGGCTGGGCCCTCCCCATGAAGCCCCAATTAAGAAAATGCCCTTTTGGCTTTCCTAGAGCCCAATCTTATGAAGGCATTTTCTCAATTGAGGTTCTCTCCTCTCAGATAACTTTAGCTTGTGTCAACTTGACATATAACTAGCCAACACACAGGGTTTCCTCTAGAACTCCTGGAAAACTGTAACCTGGGACTCAAAACTTCTAGGACAATTGCATCTCAAGTGAAGTCTCTAGGGTACATAGTGACATGTTTAAACCTAGAACTCTTTTATGGAAAAAAAAATCACCAAGTATAATTAAACTTTACTAAAGATATAGTGCATTTCCATAGAAAACATGTTCCAAAAGAATACTAAGGACTGAAGGGATTCGTATCAATGGTGAGGGATTGTCCAGTGAAACCCTAGGGGCATGCCGTTCAGCGGTGAGGGTTTGCCTAGCATGCATGGACCCCTAGGGGGTAGGGTTCAGTGTTGAGGGCTGGGGAGAGAGAGGTACAGTTCAGTGTGGCATTCAGGCCCACCTGGCCCACCCCTTGGAGACCTGGCAGAGTGCATGACCCCATGCACATGCGCCTGCCAGTCCTCAGACAGCACTCCGACCTGCTCAGGGTCCTAACATCTTCTGCTACATCACCACAGCTTTGCCCCCTTTAAAAGGTGGGACCCTGCCTACTTTGTCTCTTCTCTCCAGCTCTCTAGCTCTCTGCCTGTCAGTATACCTCTCTCTGTTTCCTCACGAGGCCACTCTGCTGTCCCCCTCTGTCCTCCACTCTCACCCCAATAAAACCCTCCATGTGAGCACTCTGCATGGTGTGTCTATCTCTAACCCGCCATGGGGCTGCTTAGACCCAATGCGCCAATGTCATTCTCATACAGTATAACAATGGTGTCGTGACTCGACAGGCCCCTCCCAGCACCCACCCGTTGACATGCCGGGACTCTAGGACCTTCAACTGCATCGTTTTTCCAACTAAAGGATCGCTGGATTTGATGAGACCCTCCTTTTCCACCTCTGACCACATACCCATGAGTGAGGATTGGTTTCTCGACTATCCCCTTTTGACCCTGCCGACAAGCTCAGGTACTGGGTAATCAAACATGTGTCTCTCGGGCTCAGAGCCTACGGCCCCTGTTTCTGCATCATGATATAGAGTACAGTGTGTGCCCAGTCAGCAATGCATGGACCCTGGACCTTGCAGAGATGACCCAAGGCCAAGCCTGTGCCACCTCATAGGTCCTTGCTGAATTTCTGGGACCCTAGTATTTTTTTAGTCTTTGGACCTTATTTCTCTACCTCATTCATGGAAAATACACCTAAACTTACCCACTTTGCCCCAATACCCTCAGATATTAATCCACATGGCCACGTACAGTCACCCCATATCATGGTATTTTATGGGACTTTAGACCATTCTGCCGGTGATCTGATAGTTGGCAGGGGTGCCCTATCACCCCAAGCTCTCTCTATTCTTTCTCCCTGTTCTCTTTACCTGCCTGCCTGCCTCTTGTTCCCAGTATGTGATCTGGCCACGCTGAGAGTCTCTCCTCCTGCCAGCTGCTGCTGACACCATCCCATGGGTCTCCCACTGCCTCCTACCTAGGAAGGCTAAGGCCTACTAGCCTGTCTCAGGCGGGATCCTCCCTCTGCCTAGGAGCGTCTACACCCTCTAAAAGTTCTGTTTCATATATATGAAAATGTGTGAATTGTGTGGCCACACACACGTTTCTGACTGTTTTAAGTGGTGGGTGGCCCAATCCATGGCACTCTCTGCCTCCAAAAGTTGCCAGGTTTCTCTCTGCCCTTTAAAAGTGCCTGCCAGGCACAGTTCATTCATTCTCCTTGCCTTTTACTTATTTCTTTTTCTCTAATTCTGTTGTATGTGGCATGCTTGTTTAATGGCATGATTTTCCAGGGCCTGCCAAGTGCACCCACTTCAAGTAGAGATCCTACCAGCCTGCTCTGCTCACAACCTACCCACCCTCTCCCACTTATAACAAATCTGCTTTCTCACTACTGGTGGCTTTGATTTTATTTTGGTATGTGATATTTATCTAGAAAATTGTTCATTTCCTTTAAATTTTCCAATTTTGTAGAGTACAGGTTTTTGAAGTATGGCCTGATGTCTGTTGTTATGTCTCCCTTTTTATTTCTGATTTTGAATTCATTTGAATTCTCTCTCTCTCTCTCTCTCTCTCTCTCTCTCTCTCTCTCTCTCTCTCTCTCGTCTGTCTTTTGGTTAGTTTGGATAAAGGTTTGTCTATCTTGTTGACTTTCTCAAAGAACCATTGATTATTTTTTTTGTATTGTTTCCTTTGTTTCTATTTTATTGGTTTCAGCCTTCAATTTGATTATTTCTAGCCATCTACTCCTGGGTGTGTTTGATTCTTTTTTGTTCAAGAACTTTCTGTTCTATTAATTTAATAATGTGGGAATTTTCCAGTTCCTTTATGTGGGCACTTAGTGTTAAGAGCTTTCCTCTTAAGACTGCTTTCATTGTGTCCCATAAGTTTGGGTATGTTGTCATTTTTATTTAATTCTAGGAAATCTTTAATTTCTTTATTTCCCCTTGACCCAGGAGTGAGGCAACTGAGCATTGTTCAGTTTCCATGAGTTTATGGGCTTTCTGAAATTAGTACTGTTGTTGAATTCTAACTTTAAACCATGGTGATCTGATAAAATACAGGGGATTATTTCATTTTTTTTATCCTTTGAGGGTTGTTTTGTTACTGAGTATGTGGTCAGTTTTAGAGAAGGTTCCATGCGGTGCTGAGAAGAAGGTGTATTCTTTTGTGTTTGGGTGGAATGTTCTATAGATGTCTGTTAGGCCCGTTTGAGTCTGTTAGTTCTAACACTGTTAGTTCCTTTATTTCTCTGTTAAGTTTCTGACTGGTAGACCTGTCCAGTGTTGAGAGTGAGGTGTTGAAATCTCCCCCTATAAGTGTGTAAGATTTTATGTGTGATTTAAATTTTAGTAATGTTTCTTTTATGAATGTGGGTGCCCTTGTATTTGGGGTATAGATGTTCAGACTTGAGACTTCATATTGATGGATTTTTCCTGTGATGAATACAAAATGACTTTCTTCATCTCTTTTGACTGATTTTAGTTTGTAGTTTGTTTTGTTAGATATTAGAATAGCTACACCAGCTTATTTCTTAGGTCCATTTGATTTGAAAACATTTTCCCAACCCTTTACTCTGAAGTAGTGTCTGTCTTTGTAGTTGAGGTGTGTTTCTTGTATGCAGCAGAAAGATGGATTCACTTTTTGTATCCAATCTATTAACTTGTGTCTTTTTATAGTTGAATTGAGTCCATTGATATTAAGAGTTAATAAGGACCAGTGATTGCTAGTTCCTGTTAATTTTGGTTTTTTTGTTGGTGGTGGTTTTGTGTGTGTGTTTCTCTTAGAGATTTGGTGGTGTAGGATTATCTATTGCCTGTGATTTTGTGGATGTAGCTAACTTCCTTGGTTTGGAGTTTTCCTTCTAGTACTTCCTGTAGTGTTGGGTTTGTGGACATGTACTGTTTAAACCTGGTTTTGTCATGGAATATCTTGTTTTCTCTATCTATGGTGAAAGCTTATCTGCATATAGTAGTCTGGGTTGGCATCTGTGGTCTCTTAGTGTCTACATAACCCCTGACCAAGACCTTCTGCCTTTCAGAGTTTCCATTGAGAAGTCAGGTGAATTATGATAGGTCTGCCTTTATATGTTATTTGGCCCTTTTCCTTTGTAGCTCTTAGTATTCTTTATTTTGTATATTTATTGTTTTTATTATTGTGTAGCAAGGGGACTTTTTGTGCATTTGATGTTCTGTAAGCTTCTTGTATTTTCATAGGTATGTCCTTTTTAGGTTGGGAAAGTTTTCATCTATAATTTTGCTGAATATATTTTCTGTGCCTTTGAGCTGGACTTCTTTTCCTTCTTCCATCCCTATTATTCTTAGTTTCAGTCTTTTCATGGTGTTCCAGATTTCCAGGATATCTTGTGTTAGGAATTTGATTAATTTAAAATGTTCTTTGACTGATGGATCTATTTCCTCTATCGTATCTTCGGCAACTGAGATTCTCTCTTCCATCTCTTTTACTCTGTTATTTATGCTTGCATCTGTAGTTCCTAATCATTCACCCAGGTTTTCCATTTCCACAGTTCCCTCAGTTTGCATTTTCTTTATTGCCTCTATCTCAGTTTTCAAGTGTTGAACTGTTTCCTTCACCTGCTTGATTGCTTTATCTTAGTTTTCTCTAAGGGATTTGTTGATCTCTTCCAACATTTTGTTTGTCTTTTGCTCCATTTCCTTAGGGAGGAAATTTTTCATTTCCTATTTAAGGGCCTCAATCATCTTCATAAAGTTATTTTTAATGTCATTTTCTTCTGCTTCATCTGTATTGAGATGTTCAGGTCTTATTGCTATAGAACCACTATTTTCTGGTGGTGCTGTATTGCTCTTTAGGTTGTTGAATGTCTTGGTGTCTACCCATCCCTTCCTCTAATCGGTACAGGTGGAGCCTTGCTTCAGGGGGTCCCTCTTCCTCCAATTGGTACAGTTGGGGGGTCATGGTACCTTTGAACACTCCTTCAGGTGCAGGCAGGGCTGAGCCTGTGGTGGTCGCTCCTCCAGGCGTAGATGGACCCAAGGCTCAGATGGTCGCTCCTACCAGTGCAGGCAGAGCCATGGCTCACTTGATTGGTGGCTGCTGATGTGGACTCTCTCCCCCTCACCCAACTTTTAGTTTGCCCACTTGACCGATGTCACACACTCTCTCTCTCCAAGCTTCCAGGCTGTCTGCTCAGTCACTGACATGATAATAGGTGTTTTAAGGTGTAAAGTTTATGATTCAGGGTCTAAGAAAGTGATTTAAGATGTGTAAACACAAGTTATAAAGGTCTGAGGTTGGAAAGGCTTAAGTGCTGACAAAGAGAAAGTGATTTGAGACGTTAAAAGAATCAAACATGTTCCAGAGCTCTCTCTCTTCCTCCCTTCATCCATCCCTCCCTCCCTCCCTCCCTATCCCGCGCTACCGTCTCTCCAGCAAGAATGACTTGGCACACTCAGGATCCTTCTGCAGTAAAGCTTTAATGCATCTTGAGAGGGAGAGCATAAGCTTACAGAACGGAGACCCCAAACACACAAAACCCATCCCTTATATAGGCTAGCAGCCTCCGCCTTGGACGTGTCACCCCCCTGACTGGTTGCTGCTCATCGGCCCATATGACGTCACGGGAGAGGCAGAGACCCAGGGATGGAAAGTTACCCAGCGTATGCGTATCTCTCTTGTTTACCAACGGTACTTGCCGGATGCAGGCGCCATCTTGTAATGGAGAATGCAGGAACAGCTCCCTACACCTCCCTCCCTCCCTCCCTCTCTCTTTCTCTCTCCCTCTCCCTCTCTCCCCCCACTCTCTCCCGCTTTCTCATTATGATACTGTTATATTAAGACTCCAAAAGTTCATAGTCTTAACATTAATTGATGGAACTCTGATAAACTATTAACCTAGCTCTGGCAAAGTGCTAAACACCACAGTATCACTATATGATCACAGCGACACGATTGGGGTTTAAAATTCCCTTTGTTTTCTAACTATAGACTTAACAGGTGCTTTTTATTGTGCTACAAAAACATCTGTCATGGCTTTCCCAGATAGAAGAAAGAGGGTTAATACTTTCAACCAGAATCATTTCCGGCATGAGTATACTGCCATTTCTACCATGTGGGTTTCAGTACAAACTGTGGGGATGTTAATGTGTCTAAAATGTATCTTTTTATAAACTCAAAGAATTCTTGTAAGTTCCAGGAAGTCAACTTGGATTCACTTTGAGCAGGTCAGATGCACCCCTCAATTGAGTACTGTCCATCAATAGCCTAAGCCTCCCCACCTTCCTCTGGTCTACACACACACACACACACACACACACACACACACACACCCTCAATTACCAGGACCTAAGAAAATATTTTTGCCTTTAACTTTGTCCTCTGTCTGCCAGCATCTCGCCAGGTCTAAGAGGCTCCAGAAGGTTCCATAGAGCCTGGACAGCAGTGAAACAACCAACTACCCCAGGACATGGCCAGCACCCCAGCTTTCTCATGTTCTCCAAGATTCTGACACCCCAGGTCAGCGGGAAGTAGTCTCAAGAACTCAGCACCCTTATTTTCCTAACCCGCTACACCTAACTCCTCACCTTTTCAATAAACAAAAAGGGAGGGAGGAATGTTAGCATCAGGCACACCTGGCCCACCCCTTGGAGACCTGGCAGAGTGTGTCACCCATGCAAATGTGCTTGCCAATTCTCAGGCGGTACTCTGACCTGCTCGGGGTCCTGACAACATCTTCAGCTACATCACTACAGCTATGCTCCCTTTAAAAGGTGGAACCCTGCCTTCTCTCTTTCTTCTTTCTCTCCATCTTCTCTCCCATCCATCTCTCTCTCTCTCTCTTGCTCTCTCCCTCTTGTTTTTCCACACGAGGCTTCTGTGCTCTCTCCTGCTTTCTCCCCCTCTCTCTTCCCCCCCCAATAAAATCCTCCACATGAGCACTGTCTGCATGGTGTGTCTGTCTGTCACCCACTGTGGGGCTCCTTGGACCCAAATCACCAAGGTCCCTCTCCTGCAGTATAACAATAATATCTGGACTAGTATTCATAAAATCCTGGGTGGGGGTGGGGAGTGGGGAGTCTGCAGTTCACTGGTGAGGGCTGCCTAGTGTGCAAGAAACCTTGGGAGATAGAGTCCAGTGGTGAGAAGCTGATTACCAATCACAAAACCCTGGGTTCCATACCTAATACCACATAAATGGCAGAAGATTGGAGGTAGAAGCCTCCCAGGAGGATACAACATCAAGGTCACCCTTGACTTCATAGTGAGTTCAAGACCAGCCCAGGCTGTGTGGGACTCTCTTAGAAACAGAACAAACCAAGACTATTCAAAGAACAGTATGGCTCATTTCATCCTCACTTAAATATAAAGGAACTCTATTGACTTGTTTATTCAAAAAGGCCTGCAGTAGAAGCCAGAATCTGTTCCAACTATTCAGTCAGAACGCTAGCTAGTCTCTCATTCTGAGTCCCCGGCTTGAGTCTACTACTGCCTTACTCTTCATCTTCCTAGAAAGAAGCCACACATTCACCGCAGAGCCTCCCAAGGAGACTTCCAGCCTCTCTGCTGCTTGTGTGGTATTTCCTGTAAACCAGACTCAGGAATGGAAGATAGGTTTTCCATGCCAGCACCTCATTTCATACTGCTAGGAACACCATCTTAGAGTCAGTATTGGACTTCCTTCGAGAATGGTCTCTGAATCTTGCTAGAATTGAGTATGATGTATACCTAGGCCTCACTGCAAAGAAAGGCCTGCCCAGAAGCCTAGGCTGAAGCTGAGCTCAAGGAGGCGGGTCCTGGGAATTTTTGCATGAAAGATGTGATGAGGAAAGTCTCGGAAGTATTGCCCGGGAATGGGAAGAACTCTGTAGACTACAGAGAGCTGGCAGTGGTGGGGGTGGGGTGCTGTGTGGAGAGGCTGCCCCTGGACTCTCAGTGGGAAATGGGAAATGCAATTTTGGTCTTTCAGAGCCCTGAGAGTGTTGTCCTGGTGTTGAGATACTTCATGTTGTTTGGAATTTGATTTTTAGGAACAGCTTTAGTCATTCTGCAATGGTGATAGTATTCTTTAAATTTAGTTTACATTTTTTTCAAATTTACATTTATTTATTGTGCATGCATATCAGACCATGCTTGTGCGGTCAGAGGACAACTTGCAAGGGGTTGGGTCTTTCCTTCTACTATGTAAGCTCCAGAAGTTTGAATTCAGGTCATCAGGCTTAGCAGCAAGCCCATTACCCACTGAGCCCTCCTTGACAGCCTGCCATTGGTTTTTGTTTTAAGAATGGTGACATGAAAAGCTGAAGAGATGTCTCAGTGGTTAAGATCACTTGCTGCTCTTGCAGAGTGTGGCGCGCCAAGCCCGACCCGCAGGAAAGACGGCAACCACACGAGGATTCTTCTCAGATCACACTTTATTGGAGCGCTTCTTGGTTGAAGGGAGAGCTGAAGGTGAGGGGCCCCAGGCAGGAAGGGACAGCTGCTTATATATCCTACTAGGCAATGGGTCACGGTCTCATAGGCTCAAAAGACTTCGCCTCAGTGTTGGAGCCACAGGATTGGCTAGGGAACGAGCAGGCGCGCTGGAGTGCAGCCGCCAAGCTGGCGTATGCCCGAATAAGGTATACAAGAAAGAGGAAGTTCGCCATCTTGTAATGGCGTCCTGCGGGCGGCCGCCTACAGCAGAGGACCTAGGTTTAATTCCAAGCACCCATGTCATGTGATAGCTCACAGTTGTAAATCCAGTTGTAGAGGACCTGATGTCCTCTTCTGGCCTACATGGGCAACAGCCACACTTATGGTACATGTACATATGTGCACACAAACACTTATGCATAGAAATTAAAAATAATTACCCCAAACAGGTGTGCTGAAGACACGACTCGGCAGTGTAAGGGCCTCTGGGTTCCGTTTCCAGCATCCACATCAGGAGGCTCACAATTCCTGGAAGTCCAGGGACACAACACCCTGTTTTGGCTTTTGCTAACCTGTATACACATACTTTAAAATACACATATATTTAAATATGTGTACCTTGGTGGTAGAGTGCTTATGTAGCATGCGCAGGGCCCTGGGATTCATTCCCAATATCAAAAAAATAAAAGAAAAACAATAATGCTGGCATCTAAGGGATTCTTTACATGTGAATAAAATATCAGGCAAAATGTCATTCACAGGTATGCTTTGGATCAAGCCATGTGGATGCAAACATAGTCCCCATTCCATGCTCACATCCTCACACTGGCCAAACTGAACACAATTGGTTGCAGGGATTACTGACTATGGCCACAGCTCTTTATCTGGAACATGAATTTCTCCCTTACCTCAATCCTCATTTACAGCAGGAAGCTGGAATCACAGTAGGTGTGTACACGGAAGCCACCAAGACTGTTGTGTATTAGGGACCAGTGCAGGATTCCCCAACACACACCATCCTCTGTGTCTCCTGTCCACTAGTCACACAAGAAACATCAGGACGAGGGGTTGTGCCTGCTGTGCTCTACTGGAAAACCAGGTAAGAAAGAGCAGTCAAGTAAATGGATTCCAAAGACAGGAGTGGAGAAAATCTAGTTCCCAATACCAAGAGACACAGTTTTTTTTGTGGCAGAAATGTCCCAGGCTATTCAACTTCAAAATGTATCTTCAAATAAAGAAAAAAACCACACTGTTGAGAGAAGTACTTTGCTCCCACTCTCTGTCAAGATGCTAGTTTGAACCAGATCTCATGCGGCAAGCTTCTCTTTAAGTTCTGCTACCAAAGAAGCCACCTGTCACCAATGTTACTTACATGCATCCATATGCTTTAATACATTTGAAAGGGAAAGAAAATACCAGTGGTGAGGGAAGCAGGGCAGAGCTGTGCAGTGCCACCTTGGGAAAACAGGTGAGTTTCCTACCTTAGGGACCCCGACTAAGGCCAACTCTGGACCTGTGGACTAGATGCTGAAAGGAATTTCAAGAGTAGGTGGTAGGTACAGTGAAGCAAAATTGGGATTTTATTACAAGTATTTTAATATAGTCTGTGGTAGTTTGAATGTAACTGGCCCACATAAACTCATAGGAAGTGGCACTACTAGGAGGTGTGGCCTTGTTGGAGAAAGTGTGTCACTGTGGGAGTGGGCTTTGAGGTTTTCTATGCTCAAGATACCACCCAGTGTCTCAGTCCACTCCCTGCTGTTTTCTGATCAAGATGTAGCCAGCACCACATCTGCCTGCACACCACCATGCTCCACCATGATGATAATGGACCGAACCACTGAACTATAAGGCACAACTTCAATTAAATAAGAGCTATCGTGGTCATGGTGTCTCCTCACAGCAATGGAAACATTAACAAAGACATAGTATGCTACATTATAAGACATATGAGAAAGAAGCACCCAGAAGAAAATAAGACACACCAAATGTGTGAGTGTGGGTTTTTCAAAGAGCAAGTGGCAGACAGTAAAACACACCCCTATGTGGTGGGTGTGGACTTCTCCAAGAGGAAGTGGGTAGTTGCCATAGTGGTAGCCATATGTACCATTTCAATGAATCTCTGTTTACTTTTCCAGATTACTAAGAAGCCCCTAGCCTTCCTCTTTTGTGAAGATGACTCTAGAGATGCCCTAGATGGGATCATAACCCGTGCTGAAACCAGAAGCCACTAGGGCTCCACAAGGGCTTAGTTCATGTTCCTTTCCTGTGATTGAAGTTCCCTAGAAAATTGCAGGCTCATGGCTAGGGAGTAGGGTTTCAATTTAGTGTTGACTATATCTGAATCATTGCTCTGCAGCTAGGGAAGGCTTCAGGTGGATTCAGGGGGATGCTTCTCTCTCTCCTCTAGGCCCCTCAGATTTTCCCGCCTTTCTATCCCACCTCAAATAAAGCATAGAGCCTTGTATTTCAGGTGATGCAAGCAATGATAGCAGGGTGTCTAGTAAACTGTCATTCCTGACCAAGTTACTAAGTAACTCCTAAGACCTCTGAGGGAGCTGGGAGGGCTAGAGGGAAAGCTCTTTAGTTGCTTTATGTGGATGCAGGTAAGCATGGAAAATGGAGAAATGAGAATCAAATGCAGCAGTGTCTTTGGCCATCCACCTAAAGGCAGCTAGGCAGTGTGAGATGGTTTAAAAGGAGGGAAACACTACATACACATGCATGGCACAGCTCCTCCTGCCCTACAGAAGGTAGACAGTTTACTGGCTCCTCCATAGCTTCCCAGTCTTCCCCACGACTAGCACAAGAGGCTTCCATACCTATCAACTCTCTATGAAATCATTGTACCTGAAAGAGGCTGAGCCCATTGTGAACTGCAAGCCTCAGTGAGAACCAAACAGAGCACCTCCAGGCTTCATGGGTGTTCCACAGGCCAAGTTCAAGGTGGGATAGGCAGAGAAGATTGACAAGCAGCCATCCAAAGTAAGTCCCAGAGTGACATGGAGCAGGAGCCAGAACAGGGCTCAGAGGTTAGTGGACCCCACCACCCAGTACCAGCAGATTAGTCATTGTCATGGATCTCCATCCTGTGGCACTGCTACTCTAACATGGAAGCAGACAGGCTGAACAGACTTAACCAAATAAGGGCTTGTTTACGCTAGAGAGCGCTCACCCTCAGGGAGGTAGAAGGCGGAAGCCAGCACCATCTTTAAGGTGCGGCACTTTGCAGCTCTCTACAGCTCCCCCTTTTTGTTTTAATAACGCAACAGGCAAGGGTAGTGGTCTGGTCTCCAGTAAAGCAGTGGATATTGTAATGATCCTGAATCCTGGTAGTCAGCCAAGTCAGTGCCACACTCGTCTGGTATCTTTTTCCTGGAGGTGGGGCCTCGGACACCAACCCACATGCAACCAAACTTGCCCTTCTCGGAGTTGCTCACTTCCAGAGCTAACTCGGAGTGCAGTGCTAAGCCATACAACCTGAGCATGAAGGATCAATTCTTGTTCATGACCTCGAGCCATACTTGGGGAGACTGTCCTGCCTCAATGGCTGTAAATGCCTGGACAACCATAGCTGCATACCGCTTCTGAGCAAACCTCATCTTGCAAAGGCACCACAGGCCCACGAAGGAGATAAGCAACAAGAAAACAGCCATAGCTCCCATTCTGCCCACTCTTTTAGATGATCCATGGCAACGGGAACCACGATGACAATCCGGCAGCCAATCCTGCATCCACACATGTCTAATTTACTTCAATGATGGCCATTCACAGCTGTGCCATCAGGTCATCAAAGTCAGCAGACCAATTTCCTAAAAGATAGCTAGACAACTGCCGTGACAAATTAGCAGCACATGTAAAGTTCTCATACTGAAAGCTGGTAGCACACAAACCTGGATATTTCATTTCACATCCCAATTGGGCCAGCTGCCACAAGGTATCTATTTGCTCCTGCACCAGATCAATTCTTTGATTTACAATCACTAAGCCTCCTTTTAGTTGAGCACCAATTGTGGGTTGAGCATCCAAGGCAGTAGCCACATTCTTGGAATACTCATTTAGCTTACAGGCTGTTTGCACAGATGTGCTCATAACCACAGCAGCCATGACTGAATCCACAACTGCAAAAGAGATAGCTGCAACTATGGCTGCTGTAATGCCAAAATCTCTCCCTGCAGCCTCTACCAAACATGACATAAAATCTGAAAATTATTCCATTGGGCCTTGCAGTATCTTAGTGAGATTACCACTCACCTCTCCCTTATTGGGTAATGACTTCCATGCTTTTTTGACAATCTGATTTACTTGTTCAAGACTTAAGTCATTTCATACAGCTTTCCAGACCTCAGGGCAAAAGGAATGCCCTGTACCTGGGCCCCGCCCTTCTTCACTCTGATCAGGAGAAGGCGCCGAAGGCATTGTTCCAGGAGGGTCCTTCCCCTCCCCACATCACCATTTCTCCTCTCCCTTCCCCCTCTGCCCCTTAAGAGATTGTTTCTGAACCTTTTCTACAAGGGCTTGCCATTCTTCCTCAGAATCTGTTTCGTCCGTACCTGACTCTCCTGTGCTCTCAACCTCTTCTGACCTTTCTTCTTGTAACATTTCTAGCGCAGCTTTCCCTTTTTCCATCGCCTCTTTACAGTACCTCTGGTCTTCAATACAGCTATGCACTAACTTCCAAACAGGTCAGACTCCGGACTTTAGCGTCCCTTGTTCCCAAGCAAAATCAAGTTCCCTGCCTAACTTGTCCCAGCACGCTACTGTGAGGTCTCCCAAAACTGCGAACCAAGGTGCAATGGCATCGCATTCGCTCAGGAATCTTTCTAGTGTGCTTTCCTTTATCTTAAATTTCTTTGACAACAGTAGCTCCTGAAGAGCCAGAAAAAGTGGATGAGACTGAGAAGTCCCCATTTTGAAAATTTTACTTTTGGTTTGTTACAACCGCTCACTCAATGCCTTATTATTGCCGCTTATTTCCGCAGTCTTTAACTTGGTCCCAACTTACCTGGGACTTCATTGCTCCTTACTAGAGACTTTATCGCCTCTTTACTGAGGGCCTTAAATTTGGTCCCAACTTACCTTGGGAACTTGCCAGCACTGCCCTAACTGCAAGAAGTTCTGATCTGAAAAATCATATGTGCCACCATATGTGCCTTGCCTGCCCTGCCAGCAAGGAAGATGCGACTCCGGGAAGATCTTCTTCATGCAGTTTTAATCAGGATCCTTGAAACATGTTCTTCTGACCTGCGAGATCCCAGGGGACCCCTGCACAGGCTTAAATACCCTTGCACTAACCAACCCCAGTGAGCTATGTGGACCCTGCAGATAGGCTACTCTAACTCGCAAGCAGACAGGCTGAACAGACTTAACCAAATAAGGGCTTATTTACACCAGAGAGCACTCACCCTCAAGGAGGTGGAAGGTGGAAGCCAACGCCATCTTTAAGGCGTGGCACTTTGCAGCTCTCTATACCTGATCTTTCTGTTCCCATTCCCCCCACCCCTAGTCCACCCATAAAATCTATTCTATTCCCCCCTGGGAGGTCTATATATATTCTCTTTCTTAAATATCTCTGCTGAGCACTCATTCCTTCTACTAATTACAAGGGTATTTGCCTTAGCTTCTTTGAGAGTGGTTATAATAGGCACTTTTTGTTTTGTTTTGTTTTTTTGCCTTGCTTTGCTTTTTGAGACAGGGTTTCTCTGTGTAGCCTTGGATGTCCTGGAACTCACTCTGTAAACCAGGCTGGTCTCTAATTCACAGAGACCCACCTGTTGCTGCCTCCTGAGTGCCACCACCTCCCAGAATAATAGACCCATCTTATGGCAATTCCTTTATATAGATCACTTTAGATTTCCCCTCAATTCTGTAAACATTTATTGTGTAATTTCAGGTGGACAATTTGATCACTACATTGTGAGACACAAATGTCAGTTTTCCCTCTGCTGTTTCATAGGCACCGGCATGGTAAAGCTGGAGCTGTGTACTGTGTCTTTTTTTTTCAATTGAGAGAAGCTCCTCCTCCTGACCATTGCTGTGCAGTCCACATGGCTCTCTCTTCTTGGGATAATCTGAGTGCTGAGTGGGGGTTTATGTTCTAGTTCAGTTCTTGAAGCTTCTACTCTGTTTCTTTAGGTCTAACCAGTGCCTGTGCAGCTCAGGGTGTAGCTGGCTTTCTTTGGGCCACCAACCAGCTCCCAAATAAAAACATGGAGACTTATTATTAGTTATGAGTGCTCGTCCTTAGCTTGGGCTTGTCCCACTAGCTCTTACAACTTAAATTAACCTGATTCTCTTCATCTAAATTTTACCTCGGGGCCTTTTACCTTTATTTCATTCTGCATATTCTACTCCATGTCTTGTTGGCTGGCAGCTGGCTGGCTGCTTTGCCCCAGGCATCTCCCTTTCTCACTTCCATGTTCTCTCCTCTCTCTCCTACTTATTCTCTATGCCCACTGGTCCTTCCTATCCCTCCTCTGCCTAGTTATTGGCCATTCAGCTTTTTATTAGACCAATCAGGTGTCTTAGGCAAGCAAGGTGAAACAAATGCAACACCATCTTTACATAGTTAAAGAAGTTAGGCATAAACAAATGTAACCCATATTTACATAGTTAAATGCAGCATAAACAAATGTAACACATCTTTACTTAGTTAAACAATTATTCTGCAACATAAATAAATGCAACACATCCTTACATAATTAAACAAACATTTTATTCCACAACATGTGCCTAGAATTCATGTTAATTCATAACAGACTTCAATAGTCCCAATAGTCCCCCTTTCTTATCAGTAGTTCTTTCCTCTTCAGAATTCTGCTCACATTCACAAGCTACTGTGCTGGCTAGTTTTTTGTCAACTTGACACAGCTAGAATTACTGGAGAGGAGGGAACCTCAACTGAGAAAGCGGAGAAAGTGCCTCCATAAGATCTGGCCATAGGCAAGCCTGTAGGGCGTTTTCTTAACTAGTGATTGATGTGAGAGGGGCCATTCCACTGTGGGTGGGTACACCCCTGGCCTGAGCAGGCCATCCTGTGTTCTGTAAGACTGCAGGTTGAGCAATCCATTGGGAGCAAGCCAGTAAGTAGTACTCCTCCATAGCCTCTATCAATGCCTGCCTCCAGACTCCTGCCCTGCTTGAGTTCCTGTCCTGATTCCCTTCCCTTCAGTGATGGACTATAGAAGTGTAAGCCTAATAAACCCTTCCCTTCATGATTTGCTTTTAGCCATGACGTTTCGTTACAGCAATAGCAACCAAGACAAAGACACCTCTCAATGGACCTTCCAGGTTCCTCTCAGAGTGTATCTTAGCCCTCCCTGTTCTGAAATTCCATATCTAGTTCAACTCTCAGGTAACTGCAAATAAAGAAAATAAGGGAGACATAATGGTTTGCTCCTGATCTTCAGACAGCAACTTCCTTACTGATCCTTCGGGAAGACAAGCAGGTTTTCAGGGTGCTGGGTCCCCCTGCCCCTGCTTCCGCCAGCTTCTCATTCCCTTATAACCCAGTTATTTCTGCCATGCTCTCTCTTTTGTCTTCCTCTCTTGCCCCTCACTCTTGGTCCCCTTTGCCTGCTCACTTTCTCTCCTGCCATTGCCAGGTCCAGTTTGCAGGGCATTCTCAATCTACTACCTCCCCCTGCTATGGGCTCTTCCAGATGCCTCTGGCTGTGCTCTCCCTCAAATCTCCAATGCAAGCCTTCCCTTCACCATCCTTTTGGCAGTCATGTCCTCACTTTATATGCTCATTGCTCTTCATAGTGATGGTTGATGGATGAGCAGGCAGAGAGTTATATGCTTATTCTGCCTCTATTATTCAAATAATCCCTCCAAGTGGCCAGTTATTGGTGAGAAGAAGGATTTGTTGTTTTGCACAGGTTTGGGGTGTTTCTCTGTGATACAGTCTCACACTATGTAGCTCAGGTTGGCCTTGAATTCCTCCAGAGAGCTGGGGTTGTAGCAGGGTGTCACCATGCTCTCAATATGGAGGAGGTTCTTTGTTTTTTTTTCTGTTTTTTGACTCATTTGTATATATTATGTGTGTGCATCTATATGTGTATGCATAAGCCCATTTGTGTGTGTGAGCGTGGGTGTATTGTGCCACTGCATGCACGTGAAGTCAGAGGTCAACCTCAGATGCTGGTTCATCTCTTTCTTGCTGTTTCAGATGCCAGGCTAGCTGGCCTGAGACCTTCTAAGGATTCTCCTGTCTGAGTCTCCCAACTCCCATAGAGTACTGGGATTACAGATGCAAGCTACTGCGCCCAGCTTTTACATGAGTTCCAGGGTTTCAAACTCAGGTCCTCATTCTTGTATAAGAAGTGCTTTAGCCAGTGAGCTATCTCCCCAGCCCTGTGAGGTTCTTTATAGCTTGGGGGGGGCATAACAAATGAAAGGAGAATACTAAAATGAAAAAAAAACCATGCCCCTTTTATACTGTAACACACAAAAATAAAAGATCCAGAGACTAGTATTGGGGTTCAAGCATCAAGCTGAAGATCAGAAAAGCAAAGCAGCTAGCACTAGCTCTCACTCTACCCCAGACTGAAAGGTGACCCTGGTTCCACCAAATCTCAGACTGCTGCCTCTCCTCAGTGTGGCTGGAGAATCCTGATCTTCAATATCTTCCTCTCAACATGGCTAGAGAATGAATGCCCCATACTGAGACCTTGCTCCTATCTTATACACCTCCCTAATGCTGGGATTAAAGGTGTGTGATCCCAGGTGCTGAGATCATCTTTGTGTGAGCTGTTTCTCTTTAGAGCTAGGTCAATCTTGTGTACATCTGGGTGAGCTTGGATCACAGAGATCCCTCTACCTTTTAATCCTGAGTTCTAGGATTAAAGGTGTGTACCACCACCTCCTAGTCTCTGGCTGCTGGGATTAAAGGTATGTATCACCACTGCCTGACCTGTGTAGCTTGAGACTAACTTTGCTTTCTGAATCTTCAGGCAATCTTTAATAAATCATAAATAATATATCACCACACTATACTGCAAAATGAATAAATGGGCTGAACAGTGCACATCCGTCACAAAGATGCATCATAAGATGGAAACCCTGTGTCCTATTGTTCCATGTACTGATTCCAACTGTCCCTCCACATAGGCCCAGGTCGTGACTGCACTGGCATTTTGGACCTTTTTCATTCTACGTGCAACCCTGTAAGACCCCCAGGAGCTCCTCACATCCCCTCCCCCAGGGGCTAGGGATCTTTCTCAGGTCAGAATTGTTATTCCTGGTCCACAAGACCTGCTGCACTGGGTGTGGGTCCAGGACCCCGCCGTCCTCTCTGCTAGCTCTGTCCCAGGCTCAGAAGTTTCCCCTGGTTCCTGCTGTGCATTTACCTCCTTCAACCTTTCCTTTTCCAGGCCCCTCTCAGTTACAGTACTCAGGCACTTGTTTCTTAGACATCAGAGGATGGTAATGTGCCAGAGGGAACAGAGAGACAGATGTACAGACAGTCACAAATGTAAATGTGAAGCTGGGCTGTTTCTCCCCAGCCTCAGGGAATCACTGTGACCCCAGCTACTGTGGGGTCCCAATGAGATCCCAATGAGAGTAGCCAAGAATTCACTCCCTGGCTTGTACTTTCATCACTCACCCACCCGCCTCATCACCTAGAGTGTTTATCACACACATAGAGGCTCCAGCCAGCTGGGATTTGCAGACTAGTGTAAGAGTCGTGCTAAATAAAACCAGGGCTGTGAGGCAGGTGCTAACCGTAATTAGGAAAACAGGCTGTCTGCCCACTGGAGGGAGGTAGTAACTGCAGAGCGGCCAGGAAACTGTTGCCCAAGGAGGGGAGGTGAGATCGCTATGGAGCCTTGCATCAGTGCAGAGGGAAGACACTGTCCAGGAACAGGAAGTCCTCCCAGTGTAAACAGCTTGAGTGAAGGTTTGGAGGCGACCAAGCGAACCGGGCACGTGATCATTGTCAGTTAGCTGGACACAGCAGAAATGGACATGCTGGTGGAAGGGACAAGACACATGGCTCTCAGTACAGGCTCTGACCAGCCTCCAAAAGCTGGATGATGAGGAATCTGAACCCTGTCATTCAAACTGCGCTCTTTTCATACACCATATGCAGCTGTTGTGGGTGTTAGCTGAGACAGACCACAACTGTAAAATACATATTGGATTTCAACGGTGGAGTACAAAAGTAAAATAGTGCTCATACGTGCCTGTTACATCGGTTGCTCATTAAATGATTATGTTTAGGACAAGTTGCATTAAATAAAGAATAACATTAGAAATCATTTTACCTGATGTTCTGTTTTTGTTGTTTTGTTTTACTTTTTTATGCTTGAGGATAATTTTAATAGCATTAAAAAATAAAACCCCACAAGGTAGGCAGGCTGAAAATATCAGCAGCTGCCCAAAGGAGGGAGGGAAGTGGAGAAGAGAGAGAGAGAGAGAGAGAGAGAGAGAGAGAGAGAGAGAGAGAGAGAGAGAGAGAGAGAGAGAGAGAGAAGCATGCCCTTGCAGGTCAGCTGTGGAGGTCAGCAGCAGCCACCTAAGCAGAAAGGGCCAGAGAAAGCACACTTGCATTCTGCTCCACATTCCAAAGGAAAAGACAGAAAAGCAGAGAAAAGGAAAGCTTCCCTTTTTCTGAGTCAGGACTCAGATGAGGGGAACTCAATAAACTAATCCTCCTGCCTCAACCTCCAGTACTACAGATGCATGCCAGCAGGCATACCCACTTTATTTGAACATAGCCACTAGAAGTCGGGGACTACAGATGTGCCTCAGCACGCGGGAAACAGTCAGCGGTAGAGTGAAGGCAAGTCTGGACGGAGGGATAGTAAGGACAGAGGGCAAGGCAAGGCTAGAGCAGAGGGAGATTTGGAAGCCAGTGGTGGCTGGGTGGGAAACAACTGGGATGAAAGGGGAAGAACTGACAGGACGCATACAGGAAGAGCAGGCCACACCCATGACAGACACGTCCAAGTCAAGCTCTCATATACATCAGTCAGTGGTAGGCAGTCTAGACAGTTCAGCTCAGTGGGTAAAGGTGTTGGCTGCCAAGTCTTGGGACCTGAGTTTGATCCCTCAGGCACACATATGATGGAAAGAGAGAAGTGACTCCCTCAAGTTGTCCTCTGACCTCCACACATGTGCCATGGTGTGTGGTCATACACACACACACACACATACACACACACACACAAACATACAATATTTTGTTTCCATTTCCATGTAAAGAAAACACTGGGCTTCAGGCAGACACAAGCAGGCCAAGACTAAGGTCTTGCCTTCCTTTGTGCTGGTGAGATAGGAGGAACCAGATGGTAGGGAGGGCACATCTCTGCTGTTTCCTCAGATGGAGAAAGACAAGAGCAGAAGAGGGGTATGTACGAGCAGAAGACTGCTAGCTGTCCTTGAAAACCATGCTCCCAAAAGCCTTTCATGGATGAAGGCCACATGCAAAGGTGACCTGAGGACATGGAAGCCAGAGGGTGCCAGAGCATGGCATAAGCTGAGACCACTGTTTCACAGATCAAAGTCATGGACCTCAAGAGGCAAGAATGACACTGACATGTGTCCACCTCTCAGCAGGGGACCTTGGGATCATTTAACAGTGTGAAAGACCCCCCACTATGCATTTCTCCTGTTTGAGCTGCTTTTGCAAAGGGTCAAGGTAGGGACAAGTACAAGAGGGAACAAAGGATCCTTGAAATGTCTGCAAGCAGCAGAGCTATCTGGGAACAGAAAATCCTTGAAATATCTGCAAGCAGCAGAGCTATCTGGGAACAGAAAATCCTTGAAATGTCTTATTGTAACACCAGAGTGCTAAAATAGTCATAACTGAATTCCTTGTACCCGATCTGAACAAACAACTCTGCCCCAGACTGACCCCAACTGCTTTATTTGAGTGAACCAATGAAATCCCTGTAATCATGCATTGCATTTGCTTCTGTAAGCCCGCTTTTTGCTGCCCAAACCATATATAACTCTCTGAAGTTTTGGCCTGGGCGCGCTCAGTCTCCCGAAAGATTGAAGCGCCAACAGGTACCTGTGTGAGCAATAAATATCCTCTTGCGCTTGCATCCAGTGGTCACTGTTTCATCTCTCAGAGAAAGGGGTCCAAGGATACAGTGGGTCTTTCAAATGGTAAACAGGTGTTCTCAATAAGTTCTGAAGCCACAAAGGACACCACTTGCCTGGCACCTCCTGAGGCAGAGCATGTACATCCGGTACAGACGCCTCTAACACAGCCTGTCTCTTAGGGCACACTCTAGGCCATCTCACTGGAGTTCCAGGCATGGAGCTGCAGCCAGGACCCTGAACTCTTCCATCCCCCTGAAACCAACAAGCCTAGTGTGGCCTTAGTGGCTATGCACCTCATATTTCAAGGTCCCTCCATAGGCCATGGCTCCAAGGACACCAGTCAAGACAACCTGAGAAAGCCCCTGATGGCACCTCAAGCAGGCAAGAGTCTTGTCATTTCTCCAGAGTAAGGTCAGCCATTTATGGTGAGGACCATGCCCTGCCCAGCCCAGCCTGTCACTTTAAGTTAGCCTTGCCAGCAGCCACACTGGTCCTCTACTCATCGCCTGTGGATGCTGCTTTGCTCTAAAGACAGAACTGGATGTTTCAGCAGTCAGTATGGCACACAATGACAAGGTTGATAACAACCTAGCCCTTGAGAAAATGCTTGATGACCTATCACTGCCCTGCATGGAAGGTAGATGCCTCTCTCACCCCAGGGACCTTTGCTATTATCTGGTGTGTATGTGTGTGGGGGGGTGCTGTGTACTGCATCTGGCAGCAGAGGCCAGAGAAGCTGTTCAATACCCACAACACACAGGCAGCCCCATGACAATGCAACCCCATCCCAAAACATCACTAGTACCAAGGAGGGGAACCTGTTCTAGACCTGTTACTTGGCACTTGCTCTTCCCCAAAGTGTGGGCAGTGATGGTGTTTCCTAAGCTTCTTTACTCTATGACTGTGAAGGTGACAATAGAAGACCTTGTCCCTGACAAGGAGGTTCCCCCTCCAAGACATTTCTGTCATCCACTTGCCCTGTGATCCTGGGCTCTGGAGACATTCAGACCCTGACCAAGCTGAGACTGTCTAGCTGGATCTTACATTGGTTCTGAGATCACAAACCAGCCAAGCCAAACCCAGAAAAGCAGCTTTAATTCTATAATCCCACTTCCAGTGGGGCTCATGGCAACCCTGCAGGACAAGGAAAGCTGAATGGCTCCATCTTCTTGGCTCTTCGGAGGCCAGTGCAGAGTCTCCCCCTCCTCCCTGTGCCAGCCTAGCCAGGCAAAGCAAACTGCCCTTCAGTTCAGGGTCTGAATGTCTCCAGAGCCTAGGATCCTGAATCTGTAAACTACTTTTCTCCTCCTGTCTCCCTCTCCATCCAGTTCTCCTTTGCCTGGCTCCGGAGCCCCACAGCACAGAAATACACAGCCTCATCCTCAGGCTGCAGTTCAGAAATGCTCAGATACCCCAGGTTTTTGAACCACATCTTTGGATCCAGAGAAGCAAGGGGGTATCTTGGGACCCCAGTGCTTGTCTGAGCATGAGAAATATCTCAGCAGGAACCTGGGAGGGTGGCCTGGCTTCTGCTGGTACCAGTAAATGCTGTAAATGTTGACGTTATGGTTGCTGCTCAGGGCACAGGAGAGGCGGATGGTGGTTCCAAGCGAGGAAGACGCAGATGGTGGCTGTTGCAGCACTGGCTGGGAGCCACAACCTGAGAAGACAGAAGCATGCCCATCACCAGGGCAGAGCCAGGCAAGAGGAGAGGCAACAGAGGCTCTGGAACCCAGGAGTTCCCTTACCTGTGAGATGAGCCAGCAGCATGAGGAGGACTCAAGTCCAGGCCATGTTTCAACCTGCTGCAGCCATTGCTCCTGGGGCCCTTGCCAGCTTCCAAACACTCTCCTCCCTGCTTTAAGAAGAGGGTCATTTCCCCCCTGGTTCGTGCTCACCAACCTCCCAGGTTTTCTGGGCTCTGCAGCATCACTCACCAGAATGGTCTGATGGCAAACTTTGTAGCTCTTTGTCTCTGGAAACGTAAAAGGAGGAAGCACCTGCTAGAAACTCATGGACCAGAACCCAGGAGCTGGCTGGTGGGCTCATCTCCCTGAGGGGGAGTGACCTCAACTCTCCCCTGAGAAGCTGAGCCCTGCAGAAACAAATTTCTTGTTCACCTTTAGTTGCCTGGTGAACTGGGATGAGAGGGTGCATCCTCAGGACGGTGAAAGCATCTCTTCACACAGCAGGAAACCGGGGGCCTCGGGAGTGGGGTGCTCTGGCCCCCTCTAAGCTCTGAAGAGCCTTCAAACCCGGTCTCTCCATCCTAGAACAAGGTGGCTTTAAAAAGAAATGTGGCAGGGACATTTCTTCCTTCCCTTCCCACTCTCTACTCACCATGGATGTACCTGCTACAGACTAAACTTCATCTCATTCACACACTGAAGCCATGTCCTCCTATGGGTCTATATGTCCAGATAGGAGCTATTAGGATGTAATTAAGCTGTAGCCATGCCTATGACCTGTTGCTGTTGCTGGGAGGCAGGGGATGTACCCCTGGGTTCTCAGTCCCAGAATGGGAGGGAAACATTGTCCACTCATCACTCATTCCTGCACCCAGTAGCCCATCCACGTGTTTGGCTTGTATTTGTGAAAGGTACTGTTATTGTCTGGGTCCCAAAAAGAGCCTCAGTCTTAAGAATCAGAACTGGAAACAGTTCCACTTGTGAACATCAACACTGCAACCAAACCTGTGACCCCTCTCACCATTGACACAATTGGAGCTTTTAGGTACCCAATGATTCTCCAAGAGGAAATGTGGTTGTCCTTGTCCTTGAGACAACAGAATCACATTCAGCCACAAAGATGCCCTGATCTCGACTTTGCTTTGTAGACTTAATCTTATTCTTCTAGGGCCCTCTGTGCTGGTTTGAAAGAAAACAGCTCCCAAAGAAAATGGTACTATCCGGAAGTATGGTCTTGTTTGAGGAAGTGTGTCACTGTGGAGGCAGGCTTTGAGTCCCATATATGTTCAAGCCACACCCAGTGAAACAGACCACTTCCTCTTGTTTACAAGATGTAGGACTCTCAGCTACTTCTCTAACTCCATGTCTGCCTGCACTATGTCTCACCAGAACCTCTGAACTATAAGCTGAGTTACTGTGGTTATGGTGTCTCTTCACAGCAATAGAAACCCTAAGACTGAAGTTGGTACGAGGGCCTGGGGTGTTATTGTGATGGGCCTGACCATGTTTTTGTTTGAAGGAATGTGGACCTTGGGACTATGGATTAGAAAAACAGTTGAAGGGCTGCCTAGTGGACAACACCAGTAGGAGCATGGAAGATGGTGGTGCTGAGTGAGTTGATGAACTCTGAGGTGCTGGCTCAAGGGGTTTCAAAGGAGAATAATATTAACATGTGGCCTAGAGGTCTTTCTTTTGATATTTTGGTGAAGAATGTGTCTGGTTTTTTGCCCTTGTCTGAAAAGTCTGCCTGAGGTTAAAGTGAAGAGTTTTTGATTAATTATATTGGCAGAAGAAATCTCAAAACAGCCTCGTATAGACTCTGTCATGTGGTTATTAGTGGTAACTCAAATGAAGATTTATAATAAAAGGCAGCAAGTTGAGCAAATAAAAATACAGAATGTACAGATTGAGAAAAGGGGCACCAGGAAGTAGAACAGAGCTAAATTCTATGTTCAAGGAGGTAAATGGAGTAAGAAATGGTTGTGTGATATTTTATTTGAGTTTTGGCAAATAAAGCTTGCCTTCTGAATTTGTCATTGTTAGTGTATTTATTGCCTTATATAATTTTATATGGCTACGGTACTTACTGAATATAGTTTTTCTATGCTAGTTAAAACTTTTGCTTTTTGTTTAGACAAAAAGGGAAAAATGTTGTACAATATTTTGTTTGTGTTCTGAAAAATAAAGCTTGCCTGGAGATCAGAGGGTGAAGCTAGCCACTAGTTAACCATAGAGGCTAGGTAGTAGTGGCTCATGCCTTTAGTCCCAGCACTTGGGAGGTGGCGACAGGAAGTGATAAAGTGGGGTAGAAACAGGATCTCAGCTCTTTTGGACAGAGGAAGGAGACAGATAAGAAGCAACTGGTGGCTGCTCCTGGATCTCTGAGTTTGAGCCCAGTCTGGTCTACAGATCTACCTTCAGGACAGCCAAGCTTAGGCAGTGAAGGACATAAAGCTTGTGAAGATGTAATGAAGGAGGGTGCCAGTTTCCAGTCCCAGTCAGCAGCAGAATTTTGCAGATTCAGCCACATGGCTCTGGAGTTAAGGATAGAAGAAAGATGGTGCGCCTGCATGGCCTGGGACCGAGAATCTGCGGAGGGTGTTGGGATTAACAACACAGGACTCTTGCTTGATGTTAAAAAGGCTCCTTATTTTGCTCTAGGGACTGGCTTTTATACCCTGGCACCAGATGAAAGAGGAGGAAGCGGAGGAGGGTGGTTAGTCATCTCAGGTTTCAAGGAATGGTCAGGGCCTTCTCAGGGGCCCATCCCAGTGTTCCGGAAACCAAAGGAATATTTTGCCTTAGTAAACATGTTTTTCTCTGCGGTTACAGCTGCCTGCCCTGAGGGCAGCAGGGGGAAGTGAATTCTTAGCCAAGGTCTTAATTTCCACAATTCCTCCTTTTTTATTTTCTATGAGGGACACCTGTCTTAGGTCATGTAGGGCATGCCATCCCTTACCCATCCTCGGGGACCTTGCAACCCCTGTCTTAGGCAGGAGGTTTCCCTACAAGTTGCCCATCATAGATGATCCTCATTTCTGTAGCATCTGTAACCAGACCTCATGACTGCTGGTAGAGCCATGGGCCAGACTGAGCAACACTTGTCTATGTAACTGTTTCTTTTGTGAAAAGGTCTGTCGGATCTTGCATAGCACAAGAATCCCTGCCCTGGCCGCTACCAGTCCCAAGACCCCTAGAGACAATGCGCCACCCCAACGCTATATCCAACCTCCAATCTGGGCCATGGCATTCCACCAGCCTTCTGCTGAAATAGGAGCAACTTGAGTCTTATTGACCTCTACTATCTGGTGAGCCAAAACATTGATAAAGCTTACAAAAGAATTCCAAGGCCCTGCCAAGTATGCATTGATGCAGTTAACCTCTACAGAGACATTTTGCACTTCAAATAAGGTAATACAAGAGGAATGATAAAAGTGTGAGCAGAAGGCCTGCTGCACCAACCATAATACATCAATTTGTTCTTGAAGTAAGGCAGTTTGCTGATTTAAGTTAAGGAGTCCATACTGAATATGAGCATTCAGGGCATTTTGTGTAGCCAGAGTTTCTCTGACTCTGCCTGCCAGCTGATTGACAGCCTCTGTGTTGGCGGTGGACTGAGTGACCGCAATCCCTGCAAAGACAGCAGCAGTCGCCGACACAGCAATGGCAGTAATGATGGCAGCAGTAATACCAAAGTCTCTTCTTGGGCAGTAGAGGATAATCTCTTCTCCCCCATGTCAGTCTTCCACCACCATGGGGCAAGGGCAGGAACTTGAACTACCAGGGCACCAGTGTCTGTCAGGGACCAGCAGTTGCTCAGGGAGCAGGTTCTAGAAGAACAATTGAGAGATTCTCCCTCTCCTAAGGACCTATTAAAGGTCACCCACATTAAGGGTGGCAAGACACAAACCAGGCTGACCACCGAAAAATTTCTCCCAACAGATGTGTTAACCCTCAAGGAGTAATCAAAGGCCTGTGACTGGTTCCAAATGGCAGTGGCATTAAAGGAGGTTCCCCATTGTAGAACAAGGGGACAGGCATCTGTACAGGCCCATGGCCCACAAAGAAACATCTCTGAAAATGTTGGGGTCACTCCTGCTTGGTTCGGGTTTCTAAAATGGAACTTGAACCCATTATCTATGAAATTCTTATGGGGAGGGTGATGTCCAAACCACCACAAAGACCCTTTTCCCTTCAATCGCCATGGCTGTCGTGGTGCACATTGTCCACAAGGCAGGGGCCTATGCAAGTCAAAATTTCTGGGGAGCTTTCAGCATAGGGGCCCGGGTCTAGGAAGCCATGTAGTATCATTCCCCTGTTCCCGCTGGAAGTTTATGGTATAGGACATCTCTAAGTCCCAAGCAATTGCTCATACTGGCATTGGGGTGAAAATCAGCAATGGAAGCATTACTCAAAACTATTCATGACACCAAGAATGACCCATTGGGCAATTGGGAAACATTAAGCACCCTCTGTAAGCAAAGGTTCCCCTGTGTCAGGAAGGTCAAATTACTCAGTAATGAAGTTTCTAGTGGCACATTGGCAGCCAGTAGTCCCAGGGAATGATTGGTGGAAAAGAAAGAGGGAAAAAGGGAACTCTCCTGGCTGGCATCAGGATGGGGTGAGGGATGGGGGAAGAGCCTCACCAAGGCCCAAACTGTCCATCCCTCCATAGGCCAGGGATTCCAGTAATGCAGATCCTGTGATCAGGATCCACAGAGTGAACATGTTGTTCTGCTTTCCAAATAGGTTTCTCTGTTCCTGAGGGAAAAACACAAATAGCCCCTCAAACTCTAGCTAATAGGGGGGTGGGTGGTTACCATTGTCCTGTAATTATGTCTTTCCATCTGACACATCCCAATGTTTGAGAGGGTTTGTTCCAATGTCTCTCCAAGGCAGACAAGATATTTTTATCTATAGTCAAAAAATTTAAAATATAAAGTATGGTAGATAATTGATAATTGGGGGAGGTCCTATATTCCCTTTTTTATTTTATTAAAATATTGTTTAAGGGTGGCATGAGTGCGTTCCATGATGGCTTGTCCTGTAGGGTTGTGTGGGATGCCAAATGAGTGATTAATATGATGTTCCTTGCAGAAGGCAGCAAAGCGATGAACTAGCATATGCAGGGCCATTATCTGTTTTTAAGATATCAGGAACACCCATATAGGCAAAGGCCTGTAAACAATGAGAGATGACATCTTTAATCTTTTCTCCAGAGTGTAGGGACACAAAAACCACCTTAGAATATGTATCCACAGAAACGTGGATATATTTTAATTATCCTGCTTGAGGAAGGTGGGTGACATCCATTTGCCAAAGATTCTTAGCCCTTATTCCCCAGGGATTCACCCCCTCATTGGGGGAATTATGATAAGGGGCGCAATCAGGGCATCGAGAAGTAATCTGAGTGGCAACAGGTAAGAAGCAGTTAGTATGAAACTTAAGAGATCATGCATTTAGGTGATACTGCTCATGAAGCTGACGAGCGTGTTGCTCCTCTCTGAACATGACTATTGGAGGCCAAGTTAAGGAATCAGCAAGTTGATTGCCCTGGGCAAGGGGTCCTGGGAGGCCTGTATGGGCACGTATGTACCCCACAAATGCAGGGTGTATGTACTTGGGAAGAAACCAACACCACAAAGCCCTTAGAGGACCCATCTGTAAACATCGAGTGCACCCCTTGAAGGGGGGCCTCCTTTAGAATCTTGGGAAAAATTACAGGGTGCTGCTTTAAAAAAGGCAGCAAGGGGCTATTTGGGTAGTATTTATCAAATCTAGCTCCTGTAGATGTGATAAAGAGCCTCCATCCATCATGAGAGGTCTGTAAATGTTCAACCTCTTCCTTGTCATAGGGGAGAATGATCTTATCAGGGGGCTTTCCAAAGATTTGGATGCTAAATTTATGTGCTTTCCATAACAATTGTAATATCAAATCATAGAAGGGGGACACAATCTTCTTAGGGGAGGGTGAGAAATAGATCCAATATATAGGGCCATTTTGCCAAAAACAGCGGTGGATGAAAAACTAGAGGAAAGTACGACCACAGCAAGAGGTTGTGCATAATCTAGGCGGCAAAGATGGGCGTTTTCAATGCCTTTTAATAGCAATTGGATGGCCTCTTTGGCCCCGGCATAATTTGTCTAGAAGAGGTCAGAGCTAGATCCCCTGGAAGAATATCATATATTAGTCTAAGCTCTCCTGCTTTAATGAAAAAAGGAGGGGTGGATCCATTGAACATCTCCCAAAAACTTTTGCCAATCATGAAGAGTTTTTAAATTTGAACAATCAATTTGGAGCCTTTGAGGCCTAGATAGGTGTAAGGAGGTTTCTTTTGAATCTTTTCTGGGGCCAAAATAAACCCGTGGGCCTCCAGGAGCTCCTGAAATTTAGCAAATGCCTCAAGACATCTCTCCTCAGCAGGCGCTGCCAGCAGAATAGCATCCATATAATGGATAATGTAAAGATCAGAAAACTTGCGCCTGATAGGATCCAAGCAGGCAGCCACATAAGTGGCATATTGTAGGACTATTAGCCATTCCCTGGGGGAGCACCACCCATTGAAATCGAAGGGCTGGTTCCCAAAAATTAATCGAAGGAAGGCTAAATGCAAACCTGGGGCTATCTCAGGAATGCAGCAGAATGGAAAAGAAGCAATCCTTCAAATCAATAACAATTAGATGCCAATTATTAGGGATAGCCACAGGTGAGGGCAAGCCAGGCTGAAGGGCTCCCATAGGCTGCATTGCTGCATTAATGGCCCTCAAATCCTGGAGCAATCTCCATTTCCCTGAAGACTTTTTAATCACAGATATAGGGGTGTCCCAGGGGAGGTGGAGGGGATCACATGTCCTGCCTCCAATTGCTCTTGTAGTAGTTGGTGAGCTGCCTGAAGTTTCTCTGCTGGTAAGGGCCACTGTTCCACCCACAGTGGATCATCATAAAGCTGTGTAATGGGTATGAGGGCTGGCCCACACAACAGTGACCCTCAGTACAAATGTCCAAATCCTTTTCTATCTCCTGGAGCCTGGGTGTCTAATGGGAGAGTGGCCACAGAGCAAACTTCTCCTTGCTCCAGCTTACCTAGTCCTCATCCCTTGTCCCAGCCCATTTTACACATCATCTGGAGAGCTTTATTTTTTTGGCTGAGAGACTTGGGTAGGGGCTTGGGTAGTAAAACAACTCCCATCTCTTGTAAGAGATCCCGTCCCCATAAATTAGTGGGGAGGTCAGCCAGGATATAGGGCTGGAAGTAAACTGAATGTCCCTCAGTGTCTCCATTTTAAAATTCTTATGTTCTTTTGAGGGATTGCTTGTCCAGTCCCCTGAAGAGTGGGCAATTCCACTCTGCTTAGGCCAGGTCGAGGGCCAGAAGTTCTCCCAGAGGACAGAAACATCCGCCCCCGTGTTCAATATACCTTTAGAGGTCTTGTCCTCTAATAGTGTAAGTTGGGGGCTGTCTGCCATAGAGGCAACCCAAAAGACAGCCTGATCAGAGCTTCCAAAGCCCTGGTTCCCTTTTTTCTCTCTAATATTTTGAGCCTCATGAGGATCCCTAGGGTGGAGGAGCAGTTGAGCAATTCCTTCCCTGGCTGGTATGGCAACAACTCCGTGAGCCACAGATGTCATTATCTTAATCTCTCCTTCACTGTCCTGATCTACAATTCCAGGATGTATCTGGATGCCCCGGAGCACAGTGCTAGAGTGCCCCAAGATTAATCTGACTGTGCCATGAGGCAAAGGCCCATATATCCCTGTAGGGAGGGCCTGGACCCCCATATCACGTGTTAGAATTGCTCAGGTGGCGGGACTGAGGTCCAGTCCAGCGCTTCCTGAAGTGGCTCTGAGGAGGTCTGAGAGGTAAAGGGGTTGCTTTGATGAAGACAATGAGTCCTGCCACTTCCTGGGGCAGAGGTCAGTGCCTCATACACATTGGATTTGGGGCCCTAAGGCAGTGCCCTTCTCCAGTTTCCCTGGTTGGCATTGGAGGAAAGAGGATTGCCCTCCAAATTATTTTTTGAATGACAGTCATTAGCCCAATGGTGCCCCTGCCTACAGCGGAGACATAGTCCGGGTCTCGTAGGACTGGTGATATTATTTTGAGGGCATTCCTTACGGAAATGTCCCTTCTTCCCACAGCCAAATCATGTCCTTATTCCCGCCTCCTGGCTGGATTTTCCCTTTCCCTCTGGGAGGTCTAATAGCAGCGGCCAGTATTTGCCCCTGGATGAAGTTGCCATCAATGTCCCTGCAGATGAGAATATAATCATTTAGATTTTTATTTTGGTGAGAGCAAAGGACCTCCTTACAATATTTGTTACCATTTTCAAAGGTAACAAGCATTGCAGGACTGAATCCTCCAAAAATCCTCTCTGCCACCTGGATAAGAGGATCTACAAACTCATAGAAGGGTTCAGAAGCCCTTTGAATAATTTTGGACAATTGGTTCTCCCCCCCCCCCCACTCTTTAGAGGGCAGTGCCTTCCAGGCGCCAAGCACCGCCGTGGCTACCTGGGCATAAACAGCAATATCGTATTGCATCTGCTGTTGGATGGTGGCATATTGGCCGCATATTGTGAGCATGTCACGATTTCTCTGGGGTTGTCCTGCCTGTGCATTTCTCTGGGCTATTTGGGAAACATCTCTCTTGAAATTCTTCTCACCAAATCAAGTAATCCACCCCACCCCCCAAAGAGTTGCAAAGCAAAGCTGCTACCAATGGCTGGGTGTCAGAATGAGAACCGTAAAGGACTCCACCAAAGACACAGTGAAAGGAGCTTGTGACCCGTAATTCAGAGTGGCCTCCTTAAGTTGTTTCATGTCTTTGAAACTAAGAGGATCGTGATGGCGGATAACCTGCCAAGGGTTGTTTGGGTCTGGGATTTTATTTGAATCCCCCTCTTTTGGTCCTTCTTTGGGACCTGGGATGGCTGGGCCATGGGATAAGAGGGACTTCCCTGTTCTGAATATGGAGGGAGTCTCTTTGCCCTTTCTGTCTGATCTCTGATTCTGGCCTCCCTCAATTCCTTTTTAAGAGCCGTGATCTTGGCGAGCAATTATTCTTCCTCCAACTCTGAGTCAGGATCTGAATTACTTTCATTTTCTATATCTGACAAGGAGGGGTATAGGTGGGTTTCGGGAGGGCGCCTCTCCTTGGGCTGTGCTCCAGGATCCTTATGAAAGGCCCTGTCCTCCCCTGAAGATAGGGTCTTTCTCTGATCTGCACGGGCACCCTGTGTCCTCTTGGATATGTTTTTGGGCTCATCTTCTTTACTTTCCAACTCAAAGAATAATGACTGCCGAGTCTCTGTCTTTTGTATCTCTTTTAAACCCTCTTTACTAGCTTGTACCCCCTGTTGCAGGCGGACCTTGTCTGTTAGAAGTGCATCCTTTACCAGTCTCCATAAAGAAAAGGTGGAGAGGGACAGACTGTCAGATCCCTCTTTCTCCAATAGTTTTTGCAGGTCGTACTGGACCTCTTCCCAGTCGGGCACATTTAAGCCTCTGCTCGTTATGAACCAAGGACGAGCCCATTCAATGGATTCTAAAAAGCTTTCGAGAGTTTTTTTCTTTACTGCAGTTCCCTGTTCCTCTAGGAGTTCCTTTAATTGGAATTTTAATTGGTCGACCTTTCCGGGTGAATTACTCATCTTTCTTTCACTATCTATCCCAATACATCCTGGCCGGCACAAGGGTCGACCCTGTCCACTTACCTCACTTTCAGATCTCGGTGGGACCTCCAATTGCCACGCCTGCATGGTTTTTGGTCTTGCTTTGGTCCAGTATTTCCTCACTATGCTCCCTTCCCTATGTTTTGCAATGGTAATAAATATCTTGTGTCATTGTAAGTTTGTACGCGCCTGCCCTCGCCAGCAAGGAAGACGCAACTCCGGGTAGATCTTCTTCATGCAGTTTTAATCAGGATCCTTTAAACATGTTTTTTCTGGCCCGCAAGAAAGAGAGAG